>JAPTHN010000007.1:15560336-16760336 GCA_026936325.1 Platynereis dumerilii
GCCCAACCTGGGTAGCCCGCATAAATTATTGATGAACATCCATGAAGTTCTTCATGCACTTTTTGAGGGAAAACGTTTATGATAGGCCCAAAAAATGACATAAAATTTTCAATGTCTGACGCGATTCTACGCCGAGCGTGTGACACACTATAATGCATACACATCATTGGAAAGCTGACAAAACAGACCTTTCTTGTGATATGTGAAACTAGTCTGTAGCTGCGATAGGGACCGAGATATGGCCACTTGAAGTTTGAGTTTTTGTACGTCCGTAGCTCCAAGACCGTTTGTCCGAGCGTCCGTAACTTTGTGAAGTTGGTACACTAGAGTAGGTCTGTAAGTATACCCATTTTCAGCTTTCTACAAGCATTCCTTCCCTGTTTTTTAAAAAAATTCAGTCAATTTTCGGGATGTCCAATTTTCAAAAATCATATCTTGAAATGTATTCATGAAATCTCCACGAGACGCCTTTCACGCACTGGAGACTTTGTCAAGGTATCTTAGAAAAAATCAGCAGGTCCAGTTATGCGTTTCTCAGAAACCTGCGCCGGAAATTTTTTTTATTTTGATCATAACTCATAAGTGTCATGAAATTTGATCATGAAATTTCGTAAGCAGTAGCGCGCAATGGAGTTGCATATTACACTTCACTTGTAAAACCAATATCTCTAATCGTTTTGAAGTAATCTCAGTTTTCCTGAGCTGAATAATAATAAAATAAGAATAATAAATAAGAATAATAATAATAAATAACTAGTATAAACTGATATGCCGTACGGCAAATATCGGATAATCCCCCGCGCCCCCCCCTGCCTCCCCTTCCCTGCTTACTCTCCCCTTCCAATTCATGTCCTTCATGATGAATTCTCAAAAGCATGTATGAACGCTGCAATGTTGTTGGAGCATATGCCTATCAAATATCTTGACTGCCACACACACCTGTGGTGGCCAAGCGTACCACCCTGCAAGCAGTGCATGTTGAGTAAACCCTAACCCTAACCCTAATGCTTGCTGCAGGCAAACCATAAGAGTTGGGAGATGTGCCTGCATGGAAAAATCAGGCAATAAATTAGGAACATGTCATTTGATTTCATCTGATTTGAAACATAAATGCAGGAGTTATAGTGGCTTATATAAAATCATCTATGTAAAATTGGCTATTACTATGAGCTGTATGGCCTTGGAGGACAGTAAAGGCGATAATTTTAAGCATCTTTTGGTATTAATTTCATGAAATTTGAATAACCGGAAGCTGAGCAATTTATATTTGAAGTTTGAAAATTAAAAAAATTCTCTAGGACAAACTATTTAATGTAGGTTATTTATGTTCGGGGACAATATGGAGGGCTGATATGGGTAGCCCACATAAAATAATGATGGATATGCATGAAGAATTACATTGACTTTTTGAGCCGAAAAGTTTTTTTGGGCCTAAAAAGTGACATGAAATTTTCAATGTCCGACGCGATTCTACGCCGCGCGCCGACACACTATTATGCTATACACCATTGGAAAGCTGAGAAACAGACCTTTCTTGTGATATGTCAAACTAGTCTGTAGCTGCAATAGGGACTGAGCTATGGCCACTTGAAGTTTGATTTTTGTGCGTCCGTAGCGCACAGACCGTTTGTCCGAGCGTCCGTAACTTTGTGAAGTTGGTACACTAGGGTAGGTCTGTAAGCACGCCCATTTTTCAGCTTCCTACGAGCATTCCTTCCCTGTTTTCCAGAAAAATTTTGGCCAGTTTTCGAGATGTCTATTTTTAAAAAAATCATATCTTAAAATGTGTTCATGAAATCTCCACGAGACGCCTTTCTGCACTGGAAACTTTGTCAAGGTATCTTAGAAAAAATCAACAGGTCTCAGTTGTGCTTAGGTTCTGAGAAACCTGCGCCGGAAATTTTTTATATATTTTCCTCATAACTCATAAGTGTCATGAAATTTGATCATGAAATTTCGGGTAAAGTAGCGCGCAATAGAGTCGCATCTTACCCTTGACTTGTAATGTAGTATCTGTAATAGTTTTGCAGTAATCGCAGTTTTCCTGAGCTGAATAATAAAAAGAATAATAATAATAATAGTAAAACGAACAATATCAATATAATCCCCCGCCGCTGCGCGAGCGGGGGATTATAATAATAAAACGAACAATATCAATATAATCCCCCGCTCGCGGCGGGGGATTATAATAACTAGAGAATAATTAAAATTGCACAGCAATTTTAAGATATGAATTCCCCTCCCCGTATTCCCCCTCTTTACCCGACCTTTCCTTTCTTTCCATTCCCTGCCTTGCTTTCCACTCCCTCCTCTTGCATTCCTGTCCCATCCATTCCCTCATCTGCTATTCCCTCCCTTTCTATCCATACCTAGGCCACTTTTGGATGCTATGTAGTCCATGCAAGTGTAGAGTTGCTCAGACTCAGATAGCGCTTAGCTTTCATTCAGGTGTGTTGTGACGAATGATACCACCCTCAAAGCAATACAATTTGAGTTAACCGTAACTGTAACTTTGATGAAACCCTAACCATAAGAGCTAGGAAGATGTGCTCACATACACATAGAGGGCAAGCAGTCAGCAACTTGTCAAATTAGTTTTAAGTGATTTGCAGCAGTATCTCAGAAGTTATAATTTAATTATAAATTTAAAGGAAAAAAATATGAGCTTATTTGCAAACAATAGGGCAACAAATAAGGGACATAGCATATCAATTTAAGGTGATTTGATACATTATTGGAAGAGTTTTAATTGGATTCTAAAATTTATGGTAGGGAGATGTGCTTACATGAAAAATAGGGCAAAAAATTAGAAATAAGTCAATTTAGTTTTAATTGATTTTAATTAATAATTAATGAGTTATAATTGAATATGTGAAATTGCTTATGTAAAATTGGCTATTGGTAAGAGGTTAATGCCCGTGGAGGACATAAATGGGCATAATTTTACGCATTTTTTGGCTTTAATTTCATGAAATTTGAATAATTACAAGCTGAGCAATTTACATTTCAATTTTGAAATTCAAAAATTCTCAAGCAAAAAGTATTTTCAGGAGAATAATTTCCTTTGGAGACATCATGCAGGCCGATACTGGGTGCCACATAAAAATTAATCACCAACATCCATGAAGAGCTTCATAGTTTTTTTGGGCTTAAAAGGTAATGATAGGCTCAAAAAGTGACATAAAAATTTCAATGTCCGACGCGATTCTATACTACAGCAGCTACAGTAAAGTTCTATACATCATTTGAAAGACGAGAATCTGAACTTTCAGATGATGTTTTTAATTTTGCTGTATCTTTAATAATAACCGAGCTATCGGCGATTGAAAATTGCGTTTTTGTGCGGTCATAGCGTGGATACCGCTTACGCGACGACAATAAAATTTTGTGGGATTGTTAGACTAGGGTAGGGCTGTATACTCGTATAAAATCAAGTTGATCTGAACATTCCTTCTTGTTTTCTGGAGGTTGAAATGGCATTTTTCGGAATTCCGTTTTTTCAAAAAATCATAACTTGGAATTTTTTCAACGTAATTCATTTAGGCTCCTTTCTGCAATGCGTAAGTGTCTATAATATATTGAAAAAAAATTTCATCTGTCTATCTGTATTAGTTTCTGAGAAACCGTGTACACAATGTAAAAATTAGTTTCTGGAATTACGCAATGATGACAAGTAATTCCGCTGAGAAATTACCTCTGAAAATTCCGATTAAGCCAACACTTCTGACTGTTGTATCACTTTTGTTGTATCTCCATTACTTTTCTCATAATAGGCAATTAAAAAGTCATGTTTGAGGACGTAGAAAAATAATAATAAGAAGAAGAAGAATAACTAGTATACTAAATTGCACAGCAATTTAAAGGAAGAACTTCCCTTCCCTTCCTATCCCTTCCCTTCCTTCCAATCCCTCACTTCTTTCCCAATCCCTGCCCTTCCAATTCCTACCCTTCAAATTCCTTCCTTCCCCTTCCATCCCTTGCCTTCCATGGTGAAGCTATTTCATTTGGCAAAAAGGTAAATCTTGCTGTCACTAGATGTTTGGTTGCAATAGGCCATGCAGTAGGCTATACAGTGACATATATTGAAATGACACATCGCTTGGCATGGAGATCAATGTGTTGTGGCCAGCGGTACCACCCTCAAAGCAATACATTTTGAGTGAATGGTAGGTGAAACCCTAACCCTAATGGCTTGTTGTGGACAAACCATCAGAGTTATGGAGCTTTGCTTACATGTAAAAATAGAGCAAAAAATTAGAAATATGTCAAACTAGTTTCAATTGATTTTGATAAATAATTAATGAGTTATAATTGAATATATAAAATGTTATATGTAAAATTGGTTAAAGGTAAAAGGAAGATATCCTTGTAGCGCTATAAAGGGCATAATTTAACGCATTTTTTGGTGTTAATTTCATTAAATTTGAACAATTATTACCAGAGAAATTTACGTTTGAATTTTGAAATTAAAAAAATTCTCTAAGAAAAAGTATTTGATGTAGGCAAATTTCCTTTGGGCACAATATGGAGGCCCAACCTGGGTAGCCCACATTAATTATTCATGAACATCCATGAAGTTCTTCATACACTTTTTTAGGAAAAACGTTTTGATCGGCCCAAAAAGTGACATAAAATTTTCAATGTCCACCGCGATTCTAAACCGGACGTCGCACAGGATATTGCTATACACCATTGGAAAGCTGACATTCTGAGCTTTCCAAAAATGTCCCTGGTTTGTTTCTAGGACCAATATTAAGGGAGATATGGCTGCTCAAATGTTCAACTTTTGAGGCCCTGTGGCACCAAAAGTTTTGGACCTGGGTGCCATACTTTTGCATAGACACTATACCCTGGTAGTACTAACAATTCCTGTAAGGACATACAAATCTGACATTCCCATCATGGTTTTTCATGACATCACCCCTCGAAATTCCGGTTTCCTTGAATTTTGAACTTTTTTTTCTCCATAACTGTTCATCCTTTTACCACTTGGCTCCTTTCCGCACTGCATATTCCATTACAGATTAACAGGAAAAAATTTCATGTAATTCTGACTGACAGTTTTCCCTAAACCGGAAGCAGAAATTTTTGGTCAAGATTGCCTGTAATTCCTATGCCAACCGGAATTCCGATGCGTAATTCCCAGCACAGAAGGAGTTTTACGCTGTCAAAATAGTGTATTACTCTTTATGAGAAAATAATAATTAGGTCAGGAGTTATTTAACATTTAAGGAATGGCCAAAATGCGGCGGAAGAAAAAGAAGAATAATAAGAATAATAATAATAAAGACGTACAATATCAATAAGAACTTCCCTACGGGAAGTTCTTAATAAAAAAAGTAGCAATAACAAGATGAATTCCCCTACGGGGAATTCATAATAATAATAATAATAATAATAATAATAAAAGGTAATCGAAGAATATCAATATAATCCCCCGCCGCTGCGCGAGCGGGGGATTATAACTAGTATAACTGATATTGCCGTACGGCAATATCGGATAATCCCCCGCGCCCCCCCTGTCTCCCCTTCCCTGCTTACTCTCCCCTTCCAATTCATGTCCTTCATGATGAATTCTTAAAAGCATGTATGAACGCTGCAATGCTGTTGGAGCATATGCCTATCAAATATCTTGACTGCCAGACATACCTGTGGTGGCCAAGCGTACCACCCTGCAAGCAGTGCATGTTGAGTAAACCCTAACCCTAACCCTAATGGCTTGCTGCAGGCAAACCATAAGAGTTGGGGGAGATGTGCCTACATGGAAAAATCAGGCAATAAATTAGGAACATGTCATTGCATTTTCATCTGATTTGAAACATAAATGCAGGAGTTATAGTGGCTTATATAAAATCATCTATGTAAAATTGGCTATTACTATGAGCTGTATGGCCTTAGAGGACAGTAAAGGCGAGAATTTTAAGCATCTTTTGGTATTAATTTCATGAAATTTGAATAACCGGAAAGCTGAGCAATTTATATTTGAAGTTTGAAAATTAAAAAAATTCTCTAGGAAAAACAATTTGATGTAGTAATTTATGTTTGGGGACAATATGCAGGCCTGATATGGGTAGCCCACATAAAATAATGATGGACTTGCATGAAGAATTACATTGACTTTTTGAGGCGAAAAGGTTTTTTGGGCCTAAAAAGTGAAATGAAATTTTCAATGTCCGACGCGATTCTACGCCGCGCGCCTGACACTATTATGCTATACACCATTGGAAAGCTGAGAAACAGACCTTTCTTGTGATATGTGAAACTAGTCTGTAGCTGCAATAGGGATTGAGCTATGACCACTTGAAGTTTGAGTTTTTGTGCGTCCGTAGCGCACAGACCGTTTGTCCGAGCGGTCCGTAACTTTGTGAAGTTGGTACACTAGGCTAGGTCTGTAAGCACGCCCATTTTCAGCTTTCTACGAGCATTCCTTCCCTGTTTTTCAGAAAAATTTTGGCCAGTTTTCGGGATGTCTATTTTTCAAAAATCGTATCTTGAAATGTGTTCATGAAATCTCCACGAGACGCCTTTCTGCACTGGAGACTTTGTCAAGGTATCTTAGAAAAAATCAACAGGTCTTAGTTATGCTTAGGTACTCAGAAACCTGCGCCGGAAATTTTTTTTATATTTTCCTCATAACTCATAAGCATCATGAAATTTGATCATGAAATTTCATGTAAAGTAGCACGCAATGGAGTTGCATATTACCCTTGACTTGTAACGTAGTATCTGTAATAGTGTTGAAATAATCGCAGTTTTTCTGAGCTGAATAAGAATAATAACTAGTATAACTGATATTGCCGTACGGCAATATCGGATAATCCCCCGCGCCCCGTTTGACCCTAGCCCCGCTTATTCTCCTGTTTCAATTCACTTCTATAATTTGTATGAATACGCCTGTCCGCTCATACTATTAAGGTTTTTAAGTGCATAAATAGAGGACATATGTCCTATCAGCCAACGCTTACAAAATCCTTTCCCTTCAATGTATATTATTTCCCTGTCATGATAGGCCTAAGCCTGTGGCCTGTTGTTGATGACCGTGTTTGAGTATGCTGCTCTTTGCATGGCGTAATGCTGCTGCTTGGGAGCAAAACCTGGCAGTGAGGCAGAATGGCCCCGACAGCAGACTAAGATGCATCTGTGAATTATTTTTAAATTTTTTTTTCAAGGCAAAGGAAATAAGACTGGTAAGATATGATTATACCACAAAATAGGGCAAAAAATAAGCAGCATGTAATTTGAGTTTTAATTGATTCGGAACATTAATGCATGAGTTATAATTGCAAATGTAAAATCATCATTGTAAAATTGAGTATGACTATGAGCTGTATGCCCGTGCAGTTCAGCGTAGGTCATAATTTTATGCATTTTTTGGAGTTAATTTCATGAAATTTGAACCAGTAGAAGCTGAGCTATGTGCATTTCAATTTTGAAATTAAAAAAATTCTGTGGCAGAAACGACTTGATGTAGTCAAATGTAATTTTAGGACAGTATGGAGGCCCCACAAGGGTATTAGGGAAAAAATATTCATGGACATTGATGAAGAACTTCATTGGATTTTAAGCCAAAAACTTTTCGAAAGGTGCAAAAAGTGACAACAAATTTTCAATGTCTGACGCGATTCTACGCCGCGCGTCTGACACTATCATGCTATACATCATTGGAAAGCTGACAAACAGAGCTTTCTTGTGATATGTGATACTTTGCTGTAGCTGAAATAGGAACCGAGATATGAGCACTTGAAAATTGGGTTTTTGGACGTCCGTAGCGCCAAGACCGTTTGTCCGAGCGGTCCGTAACTTTGTGAAGTTGGTACACTGTGGTACATCTGTATGTTCACCCATTTTCAGCTCTCTAGGAGCATTCCTTCCCTGTTTTTCAACAAAATTTTGGTCAGTTTTCGGGATATCAAATTTTAAAAAAATCATATCTTGAAATGTGTTCATGAAATCTCCACGAGACGCCTTTCTGCACTGGAGACTTTGTCAAGGTATCTTACAAAAAATCAACAGGTCTCACTTATGCTTAGGTTCTCAGAAACCTGCGCCGGAAATTTTTTTTATATTTTCCTCATAACTCATAAGTGTCATGAAATTTGAACATGAAATTTCGTGTAAAGTAGCACGCAATGGAGTTGCATATTACCCTTGACTTGTAACGTAGTATCTGTAATAGTGTTGAAATAATCGCAGTTTTTCTGAGCTGAATAATAATAAGAATAATAACTAGTATAACTGATATTGCCGTACGGCAATATCGGATAATCCCCCGCGCCCCCCCTGTCTCCCCTTCCCTGCTTACTCTACCCTTCCAATTCATGTCCTTCATGATGAATTCTTAAAAGCATGTATGAACGCTGCAATGTTGTTGGAGCATATGCCTATCAAATATCTTGACTGCCAGACACACCTGTGGTGGCCAAGCGTACCACCCTGCAAGCAGTGCATGTTCAGTAAACCCTAACCCTAACCCTAATGGCTTGCTGCAGGCAAACCATAAGAGTTGGGGAGATGTGCCTACATGGAAAAATCAGGCAATAAATTAGGAACATGTCATTGCATTTTCATCTGATTTGAAACATAAATGCAGGAGTTATAGTGGCTTATATGAAATCATCTATGTAAAATTGGCTATTACTATGAGCTGTATGGCCTTGGAGGACAGTAAAGGCGATAATTTTAAGCATCTTTTGGTATTAATTTCATGAAATTTGAATAACCGGAAGCTGAGCAATTTATATTTGAAGTTTGAAAATGAAAAAAATTCTCTAGGACAAACTATTTGATGTAGGTCATTTATGTTTGGGGACAATATGGAGGGCTGATATGGGTAGCCCACATAAAATAATGATGGACGTGCATGAAGAATTACATTGACTTTTTGAGCCGAAAAGGTTTTTTGGACCTAAAAAGTGACATGAAATTTTCAATGTCTGACGCGATTCTACGCAGCGTGTCTGACACCATCATGCTATACATCATTGGAAAGCTGACAAACAGACCTTTCTAGTGATATGTCAAACTTTGTTGTAGGTTAAATAGGGACCGAGATATGGCCACTTGAAAATTGCATTTTTGGAGGTCCGTAGCGCCAAGACCGTTGGTCCGAGCTGTCCGTAACTTTGTGAAGTTGGTACACTAGGGTAGGTCTGTAAGCAAACTCATTTTCAGCTTTCTACGTGCATTCCTTCCCTGTTTTTCGGAATAATTTTGGCCAGTTTTCGGGATATCCAATTTTAAAAAAATCATATCTTGAAATGTATTCATGAAATTCCACAAGACGCCTTTCTGCACTGGAGACTTTGTCAAGGTATCTCAGAAAAAATCAACAGGTCTCAGTTATGCTTAGGTTCTCAGAAACCTGCGCCGGAAATTTTTTTTGTATTTTGCTCATAACTCATAAGTGTCTTGAAATTTGATCATGAAATTTCGTAAGAAGTAGCGCGCAATGGAGTCACATATTACCCTCCAGTTGTAAACCAATATCTCTAATAGTTTCGCAGTAATCGTCGTTTTCCTGAGCTGAATAAGAATAAGAATAAGAATAAGAATAATAACTAGTATAACTGATATTGCCGTACGGCAATATCGGATAATCCCCCGCGCCCCCCCTGTCTCCCTTGCCCTGCTTACTCCCTTCAACCAGTTCATGGCCTTCATGATGAATTCTTGAAGAGGCTGATATATTGAAATGAGACATCGCTTGGCATGGAGACCTGTGTTTGGTGCCCAGCGGTACAACCCTCAAAGCAATACATTTGCAGTGAATGGTAGGTGAAACCCTAACCCTAATGGGTTATTGTAGACAAACCATGCAAGTTATGGAGCTGTGCTTACATACAAAAATAGAGGAAAAAATTAGGAACATGACGAATCAGTTTTAATTGATTTTGATAAATAATGAATGAGTTATAATTGAATATATAAAATGTTATATGTAAAATTGGTTAAAGGTAAGAGGAAGATATCCCTGTAGCTTGCTAGAGGGCGTAATTTTACACATTTTTTGGTGTTAATTTCATGAGATTTGAACGATTATAACCAGAGCAATTTACGTTTCAATTTTGAAATTACAACAATTCTCTAGGAAAAAGTATTTGATTTAGGCAAATTTCCTTTTGGCACAATATGGAGGCCCAACCTGGGTAGCCCGCATAAATTATTGATGAACATCCATGAAGTTCTTCATGCACTTTTTGAGGGAAAACGTTTTGATAGGCCCAAAAAATGACATAAAATTTTCAATGTCTGACGCGATTCTACGCGAGCGTGTGACACTATAATGCTATACATCATTGGAAAGCTGACAAACAGACCTTTCTTGTGATATGTGAAACTAGTCTGTAGCTGCGATAGGGACCGAGATATGGCCACTTGAAGTTTGAGTTTTTGTACGTCCGTAGCTCCAAGACCGTTTGTCCGAGCGGTCCGTAACTTTGTGAAGTTGGTACACTAGAGTAGGTCTGTAAGTATACCCATTCTCAGCTTTCTACAAGCATTCCTTCCCTGTTTTTTTAAAAAAATTCAGTCAATTTTCGGGATGTCCAATTTTCAAAAAATCATATCTTGAAATGTATTCATGAAATCTCCACGAGACGCCTTTCTGCACTGGAGACTTTGTCAAGGTATCTTAGAAAAAATCAGCAGGTCCCAGTTATGCGTAGTTTCTCAGAAACCTGCGCCGGAAATTTTTTTTATATTTTGATCATAACTCATAAGTGTCATGAAATTTGATCATGAAATTTCGTAAGCAGTAGCGCGCAATGGAGTTGCATATTACACTTCACTTGTAAACCAATATCTCTAATCGTTTTGAAGTAATCTCAGTTTTCCTGAGCTGAATAATAATAAGAATAAGAATAATAATAAGAATAATAATAATAATAACTAGAGAACACGGTAATTGTCATCAGGGACAATTACAAAGAATTTACCTTGACTTTTAAGTCAAATTTGCCTGTAAATGGACAGACAAATGGACAGATGGATGAAACTGATGGACTGACAAACACATGCTGACTCTGTTTCCTCACCATGACTGCGACTCTGACTCCGACTCCAACTATGAAGCCAGATCAGCTTCCTGATCAGATCTTCGATTCAGAGTACTGACTCTCCCTCCTGATGCAGACTCAGAGGCCTGACTCAGAGGCCTGACTCAGAGGCCTGACTCAGAGGCCTGACTCAGAGGCCTGACTCAGAGGCCTGACTCAGAGGCCTGACTCAGAGGCCTGACTCAGAGGCCTGACTCAGAGGCCTGACTCAGAGGCCTGACTCAGAGGCCTGACTCAGAGGCCTGACTCAGAGGCCTGACTCAGAGGCCTGACTCAGAGGCCTGACTCAGAGGCCTGACGCAGAGGCCTGACTCAGAGGCCTGACTCAGAGGCCTGACTCAGAGGCCTGACTCAGAGGCCTGACTCAGAGGCCTGACTCAGAGGCCTGACTCAGACCCCTGACTCAGAGGCCTGACTCAGACCCCTGACTCAGACCCCTGACTCAGACCCCTGACTCAGACCCCTGACTCAGAGGCCTCGCTCAGAGTCCTCCCTCAGAGTCCTCCCTCAGAGTCCTCCCTCAGAGTCCTCACTCAGAGTCCTCACTCAGAGTCGTCACTAAACTTTGCCTGTAAATGGAGAGACAAAAGGACAGATGGATGAAACTGACGGACGGACAAACACATGCTGACTCTGCTTCCTCACCGCGACTGCGACTCTGACTCCGACTCCAATTATGAATCCCGATCAGGTTCCTGGTCAGATCTCAGACTACTGAATCTCACTCCTGATGCAGACTCTTTTTTTTGATGACTGACTCAGACTCCTGGCTCAGGCTTGTGACTTCAACTGCTGATGTTAAATCCTTCCTCAGCCTCCTGTCTCGATTGAACACGGACTAAGAGTCGTGACTGAGAGTCGTGACTGAAGAGTTGTGACTCTTAGTCCGTGTTTCAGAGTCGTGACTCAGAGTCCTAGGTAAGGGTCCTGAATCAGAGTCCTGACTCAGAGTTTTGACTGAGGGTCCCTGACTCAGGGTCCCTGACTCAGAGTCCCTGACTCAGAGTCCCTGACTCAGAGTCCCTGACTCAGAGTCCCTGACTCAGAGTCCCTGACTCAGAGTCCCTGACTCAGAGTCCTGACCACGAGTCCTGGCTACGAGTCCTGGCTACGAGACCTGACTCTGAGTCCTGACGCCAAGGCCTGCATCCGAGACCTGACTCCGAATCCTGACTCTGAGTCCTGACTCACAGACCTGACTCAAAGTCCTGAATCACAGTCCTGACTCCGAGTCCCTGACCGAGTCCCTTACTCTGAGGCCTGATGCTGCTCTTTTCTCTGATCCTGACTCAGACTCCTGGCTAAGAGGAGTGACTCCGAGTCATGACTCCGAGTCGTGACTCCGAGTCGTGACTCCGAGTCGTGACTCCGAGTCGTGACTCCGAGTCGTGACTCCGAGCCGTGACTCCGAGTCGTGACTCCGAGTCATGATTCCGAGCCGTGACTCCGAGTCGTGACGCTCAGTCTGACTCCCAGTCCTGACTACAGTCCTGACTCGCAGTCCTGACTCCGAGTCCTGACTCCGAGGCCTCGCTCAGAGTCCTGACTGCAAGGCCAGACGCCGAGTCCTGCATCCGAGTCCTGACTGAGTGTCCTGACTGCGAGTCCTGACTGCGAGTCCTGACTCCGAGTCCTGACTCCGAGTCCTGACTCCGAGTCCTGACTCCGAGTCCTGACTCCGAGTCCTGACTCCGAGTCCTGACTCCGAGTCCTGACTCCGAGTCCTGACTCCGAGTCCTGACTCCGAGTCCTGACTCCGAGTCCTGACTCCGAGTCCTGACTCCGAGTCCTGACTCCGAGTCCTGACTCCGAGTCCTACTCCTGACTCAGTCATTTGAGACTACAATATGTATATAACCATAAGACAGTAATGTACACTGGCCCCGTCACCTGAGAGGGCCAGAAGAGCTCTCCATATATGGCTAATGTATGATAATTTATGCGGCCAGCCTGTGTTGGAGTGTGAAGATGGCTCACCTGCATCATGTGAAAATGAATTTTTTTGCAGACCGTCAGGTCATTTTTTGACCTTTCGACCTTTACTACTCAGAGTTACCTGTAGCTACAGACTTGCTGTTTACCACAATTGACCACAACAATTCAGTAAACATTGTTAATTAAAATGAAAAAAATTGGAAGTTTCCTTGGTAGTTAAAAAAAATCATTTGGGAAAATGATCAAATTTCATTTCATCTTTGACCTCAAATTTGACCTTGCAGAAATTGTCACAGGTGAAAATAAATGTGCTCATGTGTTGCCAGCATGTGATAGAAGGGGGTCATTTAATTTACAGAAAGCTGTAGGAATGATATTTCCCACTCAAATTAAATCTTTTATGGAAATGTCATGTAAGTCGCGAAGTAACATATTTCACAATTTTTTACAAATTTAGTTGAGGATATGAAACAATTCTAATAGGGGGCTTTTGATAACCATATTAGTGACCAGTATACCTCAAAGATTTAAGAGGATTGGTGGAAAATAACATAATTTTCAGAATTTTTCAAAACTTCAACTTTTTAAACTTTAATGGCTCATATCACCTTCAATATGACCAGTAGGTCAAATTTTTTGGTCAATATAGTCTTTTTGGGTAAAGTTAAGGGTAGTTGATTATACATTTTGATCACCTCAGACTACTCCTTCATGGAGATTTTACAATTCCACCTAAATTTTGAACACTCGCTTTTGAAAAATTGCCATATTTCAAAGTATATTGCATCAATCCCAATGATATTACAGTCAACCTTGGCCCCAGATACTGGCAAACTTTTGCCACCATCACCATATTCCTATCCATTACATAACTTGAGATCTCAGTGACAGACTGAAAACAACTCATGTGTCAATACCCCTTACCCGTTAGACCAACTGTCATATGACCGAGAACAAAATGTTGACAACAACTTTTTATCACCGGATTTTGACTCTTGACTTATTATCTTAAATACTTTTTGAGTTATAAGCCTTTAAAGTTTACTAATTTTCGACTTTGAACGACTCTGTGAAAAAGACAACTGTGAAAATGACATCAAATGACCCAATTACGTAATACCCAACCACTGACCTATCAACTGAAAACACTTTCAAAGACCTAAGTCCATTTTGAAAAAAACATAATAATAATAATAGCAAAAACAAATAGAACTAGAGAACACGGTAATTGTCAGCACTGACAATTACTAAGAATTTACCTTTACTTTTAAATAAACTTGGCCTGTAAACCGACAGACAAATGGACATATGGACTAAACTTTGCCTGTAAATGGACGGACAAATGGACAGATGGATGAAACCGACGGACTGACAAACACATGCTGACTGTGATTCCTCACCATGACTGCGACTCTGACTGAAACTTCAACTCTGAATCCTGATCAGATCTCCGATTCAGACTGCTGACTCTCACTCCTGACACAGACTCTTTCTCTGACCCGGACTCCTGGCTCAGACTCATGACTGTAACGGCTGATGCCAAATCCTTCCTCTGATTCCTGTCTCGACTCAACACAGCCTAAGAGTCGTGACTCTGAGTCGTGACTCTGAGTCGTGACTCTGAGTCGTGACTCTGAGTCGTGACTCTGAGTCGTGACTCTGAGTCGTGACTCTGAGTCGTGACTCTGAGTCGTGACTCTGAGTCGTGACTCTGAGTCGTGACTCTGAGTCGTGACTCTGAGTCGTGACTCTGAGTCGTGACTCTGAGTCGTGACTCTGAGTCGTGACTCTGAGTCGTGACTCTGAGTCGTGACTCTGAGTCGTGACTCTGAGTCGTGACTCTGAGTCGTGACTCTGAGTCGTGACTCTGAGTCGTGACTCTGAGTCGTGACTCTGAGTCGTGACTCTGAGTCGTGACTCTGAGTCGTGACTCTGAGTCGTGACTCTGAGTCGTGACTCTGAGTCGTGACTCTGAGTCGTGACTCTGAGTCGTGACTCTGAGTCGTGACTCTGAGTCGTGACTCTGAGTCGTGACTCTGAGTCGTGACTCTGAGTCGTGACTCTGAGTCGTGACTCTGAGTCGTGACTCTGAGTCGTGACTCTGAGTCGTGACTCGTGCCTCAGAGTCGTGACTCAGAGTCGTGACTCAGAGTCGTGACTCAGAGTTGTGACTCAGAGTTGTGACTCAGAGTTGTGACTCAGAGTCGTGACTCAGAGTCGTGACTCAGAGTCGTGACACTGAGGTGTGACACTGAGGTGTGACACTGAGGGGTGACACTGAGGTGTGACACTGAGGTGTGACACTGAGGTGTGAGTCCCGACTCTATGTCACGACGCAAAGTCCCGACTCAGAGTACCTGATTCAGCGGCCTGACTCAGAGTCCTAATGCACAGTCCTGTTGCAAAGTCCTAACTCAGAGTCCTTCATTCAGAGTCCTGACTCAGAGTCCTGACTCAGAGTCCTCACTGAAAGTCCTGCCTGAGTCCTCTGTGAAAGTCCTGACTGACAGTACTGACTGACAGTCCTGCTGAACAGTCCTGACTGACAGTCCTGACTGACAGTCCTGACTGACAGTCCTGACTCAGAATTGTGACTCAGAATCGTGACTCAGAGGCCTGACTCAAAGTCCTGACTCAGAGGCCTGACTGACAGTCCTGACTGAAAGTCCTGACTGACAGTCCTGACTGACAGTCCTGACTGAAAGTCCTGACTGACAGTCCTGACGAACAGTCCTGACAGACAGTCCTGACTGACAGTCCTGACTGACAGTCCTGACTGACAACAGCATGACAGCAGGCTACCTGACTCACAGTCCTGACTCACAGTTCCTGACTCACAGTTCCTGACTCACAGTCCCGACTCCTGACTCAAACTCCTGACTCAAACTCCTGACTCAAACTCCTGACTCAAACTCCTGACTCAAACTCCTGACTCCAACTCCTGACTCCATTTCCTGACTCAGTCATTTGAGACTGTAATATGTATATAAACATTAGACAGTAGTGTACACTGGCCCCGTCACCTGAAACGGCCCAAACAGCTTTCCAAATATGGTTAATGTATGCTAATATATGCGGCCAGCCTGTGTTGGAGTGTGAAACCGTCTCACCTGCATCATGTGAAAATGAATTTTTGGCTGACAATTTCTTCATTTTTCTGACCTTTTGACCTCAGTTGCTTCGAGTTGACTGTACCTACAGACTTGTCATTTGCCAAAACTTACCGCAAGTATTTGATCAAGCTTGTCAATTAAAATCAAAAGAATTGGAACTTTCCTTGCTAGTTAAAAAAAATCATTTGTGAAAACGATCAATTTTCATTTCATCTTTGACCTCAAATTTGACCTTGCGGAAATTGTCACAGGTGAAAATTAATGTGCTCATGTGTTGCCAGTATGTGATCTAGGGGGTCATTTAATTTACAAAAAGCTGTAGGAGTAATATTTCCCACTCAAATTAAATCATTTATGCAAAATGTCATCGAAGTTGCGAAGTACCACTTTTCACAATTTTTTACAAATTAAGTTGAGGATATGAAACAATTCTAATAAGGGGCTTTTGATAACCATACTACTGACCAGTATCCCTCAGACTTTTAAGAGGATTGGTGAAATATGACATAATTTTGAGAATTTTGGAAAAATTCAACTTTTTTGACTTTGATGGCTCATATCACCCTCAAATATCACCTTTTTGTCAAATTTGTTGGTCAATATAGTCTTTTCGGGTAAAGTTAAGGGTAGTTCATTATACATTTTGATCACCTCAGACCAGTCCTTCATGGAGATTTTACAATTCCACCAAAATTTTGAACACTCAATTCTGAAAAATTGTCATATCTCAAAATATATTGCATCAATCCCAATGATATTACAGTCGACACTGGCCCCAGATACCAGCTAACTTTTGCCACCATCATCATATTCCTATCTATTACGTAACTTGAGATCTCTGTGACAGACCAAAAACTGCTCATTCTGCTGTTACCCTTTACCCGTTGGACCAACTCTCATATCACTTGTACCAATACGTTCACTACAACTTTTTATCATAAGATTTTGACTCATGACTCAATATCTTATATAGTTTTTGAGTTATGACCCTTCAAAGTTTACTAATTTTCGACTTCAAACGACTCTGTGAAAAAGACAACTGTGAAAATGACATCAAATGACCCAATTACGTAATACCCAACTACTGACCTATCAACTGAAAACACTTTCAAAGACCTAAGTCCATTTTGAAAAAAACATAATAATAATAATAATAATAATAATAACTAGAGAAGACGGTAATTGTCATCAGGGACAATTACAAAGAATTTACCTTTACTTTCAACTAAACTTTGCCTGTAAATTGACAGACAAATGGACAGATGGACAGCTGGGCTAAACTTTGCCTGTAAACGGACAGACAAATCTACGGATGGACAGATGGAACAAACCGACGGACTGACAGACACATGCGGACTCTGACTCCTCACCATGACTCCAACTCTGAATCCTGGTCAGCTTCCTGATCAGATCTACAATTCAGACTACTGGCTCTCAGTCCTGACACTGACTCTTTTCTCTGATGCCGGACTCAGACTCCTGAGTTCAACTGCTGATGCCAAATCCTTCCTCAGACTCAACATGGCCTGAGTCCTGACTCAGAGTCCTGACTCAGAGTCCTGACTCAGAGTCCTGACTCAGAGTCCTGACTCAGAGTCCTGACTCAGAGTCCTGACTCAGAGTCCTGACTCAGAGTCCTGACTCAGAGTCCTGACTCAGAATCCTGACTCAGAGTCCTGACTCAGAGTCCTGACTCAGAGTCCTGACTCAGAGTCCTGACTCAGAGTCCTGACTCAGAGTCGTGACTCAGAGTCGTGACTCAGAGTCATGACTCAGACATCTGACTCCGAGTCCTGAATCCGAGGCCTGACTCCGGGACCTGACTCCGAGTCCTGATTCAGTGGCCCGTCTCATAGTCCTCACTCATAGTCGAGACTCAGAGTCCTGACGCAGAGTCCTGACCTAGGGTTCTGACTCAGCGACCTGACTGACTGTCACTCCTAACGCAGACTCTTTTCTATGTCCCGGACTCCTGGTTCAGACTTTAACGGCTGATGCCAAATCCTTCCTCTGATTCCTGTCTCGACTAAACTCGGCCTAAGAGTCGTGACTCAGAGACGACTCTGATTCCTGACTAAGAATCCTGACTCAGAGTCCTGACTGACAGTCCTGATTGACAGCCCTGACTGACAGCCCTGACTGACAGACCTGACTGACAGTCCTGACTAACAGTCCTGACTGACAGTCCTGACTCAGAGTCCCGACTCAGAGTCATGACTCAGAGTCCTGACTCAGAGTCCTAACTCAGAGTCCTGACTGACAGTCCTCCCGACTCAGCCTCACGACGCACAGTCCCGACTCAGAGTACCTGATTCAGAGACCTGCCTCAGAGTTCTGACTCGGAGTCCTGACGCAAAGTCCCAACTCAGAGGCCCTCACTCAGAGTCCTCACTCAGAGGCCTCACTCAGAGTCCTGACTGACAGTCCTGACTGACAGTCCTGACTGACAGTCCTGACTGACAGTCCTGACTGACAGTCCTGACTCAGAATCGTGAATCAGAATCGTAACTCAGAGGCCTGACTCAAAGTCCGGACTCAGAGGCCCGATTCAGAGTCCTGACTCCGAGTCCTGACTGACAGTCCTGACTGAAAGTCCTGACTGACAGTCCTGACTGAAAGTCCTGACTGACAGTCCTGACTGAAAGTCCTGACTGACAGGCCTGATTAACAGTCCTGACTGACAGTCCTGACTGACAGTCCTGACTGACAGTCCTGACTGACAGTCCTGACTCCCAACAGCTTGACAGCAGACTACCTGACTCACAGTCCTGACTCCCAACAGCATGACAGCAGACTACCTGACTCACAGTCCCCGACTCACAGTCCCGACGCACAGCCCAACTCCTGACCCCTACTCCTGACTCCAACTCCTGACCTCAACTCCTGACTCCAACTGCTGACTCAGTCATTCGAGACTTTAATGTATATAAACATTAGACAGTAGTGTACACTGGCCCCGTCACCTGAAACGGCCCAAACAGCTTTCCAAATATGGTTAATGTATGCTAATATATGCGGCCAGCCTGTGTTGGAGTGTGAAAGCGTCTCACCTGCATCATGTGAAAATGAATTTTTGGCTGACCATTTCTTCATTTTTCTGACCTTTTGACCTTTGTTGCTTCGAGTTGACTGTACCTACAGACCTGTCATTAGCCACAACTTACCGCAAGTATTTGGTCAAGCTTGTCAATTAAAATTTAGAAAATTGGAACTTTCCTTGCTAGTTAAAAAAAATCATTTGTGCAAATGATCAGTTTTCATTTCATCTTTGACCTCAAATTTGACCTTGCGGAAATTGTCACAGGTGAAAATTAATGTGCTCATCTGAATGCCACTTGTGATATAGGGGGGTCATTTAATTTACAGAAAGCTGTAGGAGTGATACTTCCCACTCAAATTAAATCTTTTATGCAAAATGTCATGTAAGTGGCGAAGTGAAATTTTTCACAATTATTTACAAATTAAGTTGAGGATATAAAACAATTCTAATGGGGGGCTTTTGATAACCATATTAGTGACCAGTATACCTCAGAGATTTAAGAGGATTTGTGGAAAATAACATAATTTTCTGGATTTTTCAAAAATTCAACTTTTTCAACTTTAATGGTTCATATCACCTTCAAATATCACCTTTTGGTCCAATTTTTTGGTCAATATAGTCTTTTTGAGTAAAGTTAAGGGTAGTTCCTAGTACATTTTGTACACCTCAGACTATCCCTTCATGGAGATTTTACAATTCCACCTGAATTTTGAACACTCAATATTGAAAAATTGCCATATTTCAAAAAGTATTGCACAAATCCAAACCATATTGCTTGCTGCACTGGTCCCAGATACTGGCCAACTTTTGTCACAATCAGCATCTTCCTATCTGTTATGTAACTTGAGATCTAGAGTGACAATTCAAAACTGCTCATGCATCAATAGCCCTTTACCCGTTGGACCAACTCTCATATGACCGGGACCAATATGTTGATAACAACTTTTTATCACAGGATTTTGATTCCTGAGTCATTATCTCAAATACTTTTTGAGTTATAGGCCTTGAAAGTTTACTCATTTTCGACTTTGAACTGCTCTGTGAAAAAGACAACTGTGAAAATGACATCAAATGACCCAATTACGTAATGGCCAACAACTGACCTACACTGTGACCAACTTTCATCAACGTAAACCCATTTTGAAATAAAAAGAATAATAATAATAATAATAATAATAATAGCAAAAACAAATAGAATTTACCATAGGTAAATTCTTAATAATAGCAAAAACAAATAGAATTTACCATAGGTAAATTCTTAACTAGAGAACACGGTAATTGTCAATACTGACAATTACAAAGAATTTACCTTTACTTTTAAATAAACTTGGCCTGTAAACCGACAGACAAATGGACAGATGGACAGATGAGCTAAAATTTGCCTGTAAATGGACAGACGAATGGACAGATGGATGAAACCGACGGACTGACAAACACATGCTGACTGTGATTCGTCACCATGACTGCGACTCTAACTCCAACTCCAACTCTGAATCCTGATCAGATCTCCAATTCAGACTACTGACTCTCACTCCTGATGCAGACTCTTTTCTCTGACCCGGACTCCTAGCTCAGACTCATGACTTTAATGGCTGA
Organism: Platynereis dumerilii; assembly: GCA_026936325.1. NCBI lineage: Eukaryota > Metazoa > Annelida > Polychaeta > Phyllodocida > Nereididae > Platynereis > Platynereis dumerilii. The sequence goes on from JAPTHN010000007.1 coordinate 15,581,075, forward strand.
TGCCAAATCCTGCCTCTGATTCCTGTCTCGACTCAACACGGCCTAAGAGTCGTGACTCTGAGTCGTGACTCCGAGTCGTGACTCCGAGTCGTGACTCCGAGTCGTGCCTCCGAGTCGTGACTCCGAGTCGTGACTCCGAGTCGTGACTCCGAGTCGTGACTCCGAGTCGTGACTCCGAGTCGTGACTCCGAGTCGTGACTCCGAGTCGTGACTCCGAGTCGTGACTCCGAGGCGTGACTCCGAGTCGTGACTCCGAGTCATGACTCCGAGTCTTGACTCTGAGCCGTGACTCCCGAGTCGTGACTCCCGAGTCGTGACTCCCATAGATAATGTCCCAAAACCTCAAGTCGTGACTTCGAGTCGTGACTCCGAGTCGTGACTCCGAGTCGTGACTCCGAGTCGTGACTCCGAGTCGTGACTCCGAGTCGTGACTCCGAGTCGCGACTCAGAGTCACGACTCAGAGTCACGACTCTGAGGTGTGACTCCAAGGTGTGACTCCGAGGTGTGACTCCGAGTTGTGACTCAGAGTCCTGACTCAGAGTGACTCAGAGTCCTGACTGACAGTCCTGACTGACAGTCCTGACTGACAGTCCTGACTGGCAGTCCTGACTGGCAGTCCTGACTGGCAGTCCTGACTGACAGTCCTGACTGACAGTCCTGACTGACAGTCCTGACTGACAGTCCTGACTGACAGTCCTGACTCCGAGGCCTGACTCCGAGGCCTGACTGCGAGTCCCGACTCAGAGTCCTGACTCAGAGTCCTGACTCAGAGTCCTGGCTCCCAACAGTCCTGAATCAAAGTCCTGACTCAAAGTCCAGACTCAGAGAGTCTTGACTCAGAGTCCTGACTCAGAGTCCTGACTCAGAGTCCTGACTGACAGTCCTGACTGATAGTCCTGAGGAACAGTCCTGACTGACAGTCCTGACTGACAGGCCTGACTGACAGTCCTGACAGTCCTGACTCCGAAGCCTGACAGCGAGTCCCGACTCAGAGCAATGACTGAGAATCGTGACTCAGAATCGTGACTCAGAGTCCTGTCTCCCAAAAGCATGATAGCAGACTACTGTTCCAATCAGTAGGCCTACCCTTGTAACCAGCACACAAATGAACTGGCCAGAGGAGCACTCCATATATGGCTAATGTATGCTAATTTATGCGGCCACAACGTCTTACAGTGTGAACCTGTCACACCTGCATCATGTGAAAATGAATTTTTTGCTGATCGTTTTGTCGTTTTTTTGACCTTGTGACCCTTACTGCTCAGAGGTGGATGTAGCTACAGACTTGTTATTTGCAACAAATAACCAGAAGTATTTGGTCTACATCTGCTCTTAAAATCAAGAAAATTGAAATATTCCTTCCTAGTAAAAAAAAATCATCTGCCAAAATGATCAATTTTCCCTTCATCTTTGACCTCTAATTTGACCATGCGGAAATTGTCACAGGTGAAAATTAATGTTCTCATGTGATTGCAGTATGTGGTATTGGGGGATCATTTAATTTACAGAAAGCTGTAGAAGTGATATTTCCCACTCAAATTAAATGATTTATGCAAAATGACATGTAAGTTGCGAAGTACCATTTTTCACAATTTTTTTCAAGTTCAGTTGAGGATATGAAACCATTGCAATAGGGGGCTTTTGATAACCATGATTTTGAGTACTAGACGCCAGACTTTTCATTTGATTGGTTGAAAAGAACGTAATTTTGAGAATTTTTGGAAAATTGTACTTATTAAACTTTAATGGCTCATATCACCTTCAAATATCATCTTTTTGTCAAATTTTTTGGTCAAAATAGTCTTTTTTGGTAAAGTTAAGGGTAGTTCATTATACATTTTGATCACCTCAGACTACTGCTTCAAGGAGATTTTACAATTCCACCTAAATTTCGAACCCTTGATTTTGAAAAATTGCCATATTTCAAAAAGTAGTCTACACATCCAAACCATATTGCACACTGCACTGGCCCCAGATACTGGCCAACTTTTGTCACAATCACCATGATTCCATCTATTACGTAACTTGAGATCTTGTTCGCAGACCAAAAACTGCTCATTCTGCTCTAGCCCTTTACCCGTTGGACCAACTCTCATATCAGTTGTACCAATACATAGGCAACAACTTTTTATCACATGATTTTGACTCTTGACTCATTATCTCAAATACTTTTTCAGTTATTCAACCTTAAAGTTTACAAATTTTTGACTTTGAACGCCTCTGTGAAAAAGACAACTGTGAAAATGACATCAAATGACCCACTTTCACAATACTGAATGACTGATTAACCTTCTGACCAACTTTCATCACCATAGGACCATTTTGAAACAAAAAAGAATAATAATAAGAACTAGAGAAAACGGTAATTGTCATCAGGGACAATTACAAAGAATTTACCTTTACTTTCAACTAAAGTTTGCCTGTAAATGGACAGACAAATGGCCGGACCAACGGTCAGACAGACAGACAAAACTGAAGGACTCAAGGACACACCCAAATGATAATATTCGACGGGACTGGTTCACATTTTCACTACCTTCATCAATGTTTTACATGTCAGGAGTGAGAACGTTCATTTCAGAGTCCTGACTCAGAGTCCTGACTCAGAGACCTGACTCAGAGGCCTGACTCAGTGTCCTGACTCAGAGTCCTGACTCAGAGTCCTGACTCAGAGTCCTGACTCAGAGTCCTGACTCCGAGGCCTGACTCCGAGGCCTGACTCCGAGGCCTGACTCCGAGGCCCGACTCCGAGGCCTGACTCCGAGGCCTGACTCCGAGGCCTGCCTTAGAGTCCTGCCTCCAAGTCCTGACCTCAAGTCCTGACTCCGAGTCCTGACTCCAAGTCCTGACTCAGCGTGGCCTGACTCAGCGTGGCCTGACTCAGCAGCCCCTGACTCAGCGGCCCCTGACTCAGCGGCCCCTGACTCAGCGGCCCCTTACTCAGCGGCCCCTGACTCAGCGGCCCCTGACTCAGCGGCCCCTGACTCATAGTCGAGACTCATAGTCGAGACTCATAGTCGAGACTCATAGTCGAGACTCATAGTCGAGACTCATAGTCGAGACTCATAGTCGAGACTCATAGTCGAGACTCATAGTCGAGACTCATAGTCGAGACTCATAGTCGAGACTCATAGGCGAGACTCATAGTCGAGACTCATAGTCGAGACTCATAGTCGAGACTCAGAGTCCTGACTCTGTGTCCTGACTCTGAGTCCTGACTCAGAGTCCTGACTCAGAGTCCTGACTCAGAGTCCTGACTCAGGGTCCTGACTCAGAGTCCTGACTCAGGGTCCTGATTCAGATTCCTGACTCAGATTCCTGACTCAGATTCCTGACTCAGAGTCATGACCTAGGGTCCTGACTCAGGGACCTGACGCACAGACCTGACTGAGTCCTGACTCCGAGTCCTGACTCCGAGTCCTGACTCAGAGTCCTGACTCAAAGTCCTGACTGAGAGGCCTGACTCAGATTCCTGACTCCGAATCCTGACTCCGAAACCTGACTCCGAATCCTGACTCCGAGTCCTGACTCATAGTCGAGACTAATAGTCGAGACTCAGCGTCCTGACTCAAGAGTCCTGACCTATGGTCCTGACTCAGGGACCTGACTCAGACACCTGACTCAGGGTCCTGTCTCACAGACCTGACTAACAGACCTGACTCACAGACCTGACTCAGAGTCCTGACCTAGGGTCCTGACTCAGGGACCTGACTCAGAGACCTGACTCAGGGTCCTGGCTCAGGGTCCTGACTACAACTCCTGTCCCCAACTCCACTCAGTCATTTGAGACTTAGTCAGTAGCATACACTGGCCCCGTCACCTGAAACGGCCAGAACAGCTTTCCAAATATGGTTAATGTATGCTAATATATGCGGCCAGCCTGCGTTGGAGTGTGAAACCGTCTCACCTGCATCATGTGAAAATGAATTTTTGGCTGACAATTTCTTCATTTTTCTGACCTTTTGACCTTTGTTGCTTCGAGTTTACTGTACCTACAGACTTGTCATTTGCCACAACTTACCACAAGTATTTGGTCAAGCTTGTCAATGAAAATAAAAAAAATTGGAACTTTCCTTGCTAGTTAAAAAAAATCATTTGTGAAAACGATCAATTTTCATTTCATCTTTGACCTCAAATTTGACCCTGCGGAAATTGTCACAGGTGAAAATTAATGTGCTCATGTGTTGCCAGTATGTGATCTAGGGGGGTCATTTAATTTACAGAAAGCTGTAGGACTAATATTTCCCACTCAAATAAAATCATTTATGGTAAATATCAGGAGTGTCGAGGAGTACCATTTTTCACATTTTTTTACAAATTGAGTTGAAGACGTAAAATATTCTTCATTGGGGGCTTTTGATAACCATATTATTGACTTGTAGACACCAGACTTTTGAGAGGATTGGTGGAAAATAACATAATTTTCAGAATTTTTGCAAAATTCAACTTTTTAAACTTTAATGACTCAAATCACCTTCAAATATAACCTTTTGGTCCACTTTTTTGGTCAATATAGTCTTTTTGGGTAAAGTTAAGGGTAGTTCACTATACATTTTGATCACCTCAGACTACTCCTTCATGGAGATTTTACAATTCCACCTGAATTTTGAACCCTCGATTTTGAAAAATTGCCGTATTTCACAAAGTATTGCACCAATCCAAACCATTTGTTGAATCAGCACTGGTCCCAGATACTGGCTAACTGTTGCCACCATCACCATATTCCTATCTATTATGTAACTGGAGAAAACGGTGACAGACCAAAAACTGCTCATACCACCATAACCCTTTACCCGTTGGACCAACTGTCATATCACTTGTACCAATACGTAGACAACAACTTTTTATCTCAAGATTTTGACTCTTGACTCATTATCTCAAATAGTTTTTGACTGATAAGCCTTTGAAGTTTACTATTTTTCGACTTTGAACGCCTCTGTGAAAAAGACAACTGTGAAAATGACATCAAATGACCCAATTACGTAATACCCAACAACTGACTTACCTTTTGACCAACTTTTGTCAACATAAAACCATTTTGAGAGAATAAGAATAATAAGAATAAGAAGAAGAATAATAATATTAACAAAAACAAATAGAATTTACCATAGGTAAATTCTTAATAATAAGAATAGCAAAAACAAATAGAATTTACCATAGGTAAATTCTTAACTAGAGAACACGGTAATTGTCAGCACTGACAATTACTAAGAATTTACCTTTACTTTTAAATAAACTTGGCCTGTAAACTGACAGACAAATGGACATATGGGCTAAACTTTGCCTGTAAATGGACGGACAAATGGACAGATGGATGAAACCGACGGACTGACAAACACATACTGACTGTGATTCCTCACCATGACTGCGACTCTGACTGAAACTTCAACTCTGAATCCTGATCAGATCTCCGATTCAGACTACTGACTCTCACTCCTGACACAGACTTTTTTCTCTGACCCGACTCCTGGATCAGACTCATGACTGTAACGGCTGATGCCAAATCCTTCCTCTGATTCCTGTCTCGACTCAACACAGCCTAAGAGTCGTGACTCTGAGTCGTGACTCTGAGTCGTGACTCTGAGTCGTGGCTCTGAGTCGTGACTCTGAGTCGTGACTCTGAGTCGTGACTCTGAGTCGTGACTCTGAGTCGTGACTCTGAGTCGTGACTCTGAGTCGTGACTCTGAGTCGTGACTCTGAGTCGTGACTCTGAGTCGTGACTCTGAGTCGTGACTCTGAGTCGTGACTCTGAGTCGTGACTCTGAGTCGTGACTCTGAGTCGTGACTCTGAGTCGTGACTCTGAGTCGTGACTCTGAGTCGTGACTCTGAGTCGTGACTCTGAGTCGTGACTCTGAGTCGTGACTCTGAGTCGTGACTCTGAGTCGTGACTCTGAGTCGTGACTCTGAGTCTTGACTCTGAGTCGTGACTCTGAGTCGTGACTCTGAGTCGTGACTCTGAGTCGTGACTCTGAGTCGTGACTCTGAGTCGTGACTCTGAGTCGTTACTCTGAGTCGTGACTCTGAGTGGTGGCACTGAGGTGTGACACTGAGGTGTGACACTGAGGTGTGACACTGAGGTGTGACACTGAGGTGTGAGTCCCGACTCTATGTCACGACGCAAAGTCCCGACTCAGAGTACCTGATTCAGCGGCCTGACTCAGAGTCCTGATGCAAAGTCCTGTTGCAAAGTCCTAACTCAGAGTCCTTGATTCAGAGTCCTGACTCAGAGTCCTGACTCAGAGTCCTCACTCAAAGTCCTGCCTGAGTCCTGAGTGAAAGTCCTGCTGAACATTACTGACTGACAGTCCTGCTGAACAGTCCTGACTGACAGTCCTGACTGACAGTTCTGACTGACAGTCCTGACTGACAGTCCTGACTGACAGTCCTGACTCAGAATTGTGACTCAGAATCGTGACTCAGAGGCCTGACTCAAAGTCCTGACTCAGAGGCCTCACTGACTGTCCTGACTGAAAGTCCTGACTGACAGTCCTGACTGACAGTCCTGACTGAAAGTCCTGACTGACAGTCCTGACGAACAGTCCTGACTGACAGTCCTGACTGACAGTCCTGACTGACAGTCCTGACTGACAGTCACTGACAGTCACTGACAGTCACTGACAGTCACTGACAGTCCTGACTGACAGTCCTAACTGACAGTCCTGACTGACAGTCCTGACTGACAGTCCTGACTGACAACAGCATGACAGCAGGCTACCTGACTCACAGTCCTGACTCACAGTTCCTGACTCACAGTCCCCGCCTCACAGTCCCGACTCCTGACCCCTACTCCTGACTCAAACTCCTGACTCAAACTCCTGACTCCAACTCCTGACTTCAACTCCTGACTCCAACTCCTGACTCAGTCATTTGAGACTGTAATATGTATATAAACATTAGACAGTAGTGTACACTGGCCCCGTCACCTGAAACGGCCCAAACAGCTTTCCAAATATGGTTAATGTATGCTAATATATGCGGCCAGCCTGTGTTGGAGTGTGAAACCGTCTCACCTGCATCATGTGAAAATGAATTTTTGGCTGACAATTTCTTCATTTTTCTGACCTTTTGACCTCAGTTGCTTCGAGTTGACTGTACCTACAGACTTGTCATTTGCCAAAACTTACCGCAAGTATTTGGTCAAGCTTGTCAATTAAAATCAAAAGAATTGGAACTTTCCTTGCTAGTTAAAAAAAATCATTTGTGAAAACGATCAATTTTCATTTCATCTTTGACCTCAAATTTGACCTTGCGGAAATTGTCACAGGTGAAAATTAATGTGCTCATGTGTTGCCAGTATGTGATCTAGGGGGGTCATTTAATTTACAAAAAGCTGTAGGAGTAATATTTCCCACTCAAATTAAATCATTTATGCAAAATGTCATCGAAGTTGCGAAGTACCACTTTTCACAATTTTTTACAAATTAAGTTGAGGGTATGAAACAATTCTAATAAGGGGCTTTTGATAACCATACTACTGACCAGTATACCTCAGACTTTTAAGAGGATTGGTGAAATATGACATAATTTTGAGAATTTTGGAAAAATTCAACTTTTTTGACTTTGATGGCTCATATCACCTTCAAATATCACCTTTTTGTCAAATTTGTTGGTCAATATAGTCTTTTTGGGTAAAGTTAAGGGTAGTTCATTATTCATTTTGATCACCTCAGACCAGTCCTTCATGGAGATTTTACAATTCCACCAAAATTTTGAACACTCAATTCTGAGAAATTGTCATATCTCAAAATATATTGCATCAATCCCAATGATATTACAGTCGACACTGGCCCCAGATACCAGCTAACTTTTGCCACCATCATCATATTCCTATCTATTACGTAACTTGAGATCTCTGTGACAGACCAAAAACTGCTCATTCTGCTGTAACCCTTTACCCGTTGGACCAACTCTCATATCACTTTGTACCAATACGTTCACTACAACTTTTTATCACAAGATTTTGACTTAGGACTCATTATCTTATATAGTTTTTGAGTTATGAGCCTTCAAAGTTTACTAATTTTCGACTTTGAACGGCTCTGTGAAAAAGACAACTGTGAAAATGACATCCAATGACCCAATTACGTAATACCCAACTACTGACCTATCAACTGAAAACACTTTCAAAGACCTAAGTCCATTTTGAATAAATAATAATAATAATAATAATAATAACTAGAGACCGGGTAACCGCGAAGCGGTGACAAAACTTCACCACATGTAATTGGGGTGTTATTGGTGCAACATAACTAAAGTAAGGGTATTAGGTTATGGGTCCGACTCCAAGCAATCTTTCAGAGCCACTTTCAGCCCTCAAAATCAATTTCCTGTGACGGGGCAATTTTTTCTTGAAAAATGCAAAAACGGAGGTTTTTGGCAATTTGGGGGCTCAGAAATGATGCGATTTTCATCATTTTTGCAGGAAATGCTGCTCTACTAGTGAGGATTAGTAATGTGTCAAGACATTTGGCCCGAGTACGTTCAGGTTGATTCTGACCGGAAGGCCCATTTTCCTATCTTTTAGCATGCGAATGCCGTAATGGACCCACATAGGCCTATGCAAAGGCCTAGAATCACAAACCATGCAATTCTAGGGGGAAGGGGTCCAGAAAGGCATTAAACTGCCACCGGCACCCCCACAATGCGGTGTTTCAGCTTTTCCCGCCAAAAATATGCGGTTTTTCTGTTTTGACCTGTTTCCGGGGCAATCCCGGTCCATGTCACAGCCATAGTGATGCTAATCTACTCCATTCTAACCAATTTCCATGCTATTTACTGGCCTGCAGCCTCAACTTCAAAGTTCACCTGCATTAAGTCAGCCAATCACAGCACAGCTTTTTGTTTACTGCGGGACTCGAAACCATAAGACATGTGTCGTCTGCTAGAATGGAGTCTTCTGCAAGTATTTCAGCTTGCAGGTTGCTTATATAACATAGAGAAGGCTTGAATTAGGTATATTTTGGCTTTCTACAGTATTAGACCACAGGAGTTTCAGCAAAAAGCATAATTCAAAGGGGGGGGGGGGGTGCACCGTTGGATAATTGCTGGTTTTGATGACGCGGTCAATATTTAAAATTACGTAACTGCATAACCAAACATGGGATCACCACAGCCATAACCTACAGCACTGGCCCGGCCACCAAGCCAGCTTTTGGCCTCACTTTGAGAACCCTGGGGCTTACAGTTTCTGACATCTCGTGCGACAATTGCTTAGCACTAAAAATGGCCGTGGCCATTTTGGACCTGGACCTGCGTTTTCGGAAGTCTCACTTTGTAACTTGCAAAAAGCATGTGGAACCTAATAAAAGTGACAGAAACGAAATCCGGGCGTAACCGATGAGATTTGGGCATTTCAAAAGTATGGAAAATCTGACTTCAAAGTGCTCTGCGACCTTGAAAAATGAATCAAGGTCGGCGAAACCGGGTGGGTGTCATGTGGGCATGGTGGGCTTCCTTCATGAATTTTTTGAAAATTTTTCGAGGACCTTTTTTGGAAAGTACGAACGCAACTTGAATACTAGATTTCGATAACCGCTAGCGGTAATAAAACTTCACCGAGCAGTTGGTGAAAATAGTCTAAATATGTTTAAGTATAAAAATAAACAAGTATACGAACAAGTATATGAAGATATATTGTACATGTTTAAGCAGCTTGCTCAGTGAATGCCCATGTTTAGTTTAGTTTATTTAGTTCAGTGGGTGAAAATAGTCTAAATGTATATAAACAAGTATATAAACAAGTATATGAACAAGTATATAAACAAGTATATAAACAAGTATATAAACAAGTATATAAACAAGTATATAAACAAGTATATAAACAAGATATAAAACAATATATAAAACAATATATAAAATATTATACGAATAAAATATAAAATAGTATCAAAAATATTGTATAAAATGGTACAAAAAATAGCATAAAAAATATACCTTATTTATTTGTGATATATTGCAATGCACAAGTTAATGAAGCTAGCGGACAGCCCCCCCTTTCCCGGTGAATGCATGTTTAGCTTAGTTTATTTAGTTTAGTTTAATTTATTTAGTTTACTTTAGTTTAAAATTAGTTTATTGACATCTTTTAGGCAATTACTACACAAATTTTAGTAATCACTGGTGTTCCAGTCTGAGTACAGTCATTCGGTTAGGTGAGGAAAAGATGAATTTTTCAGGGTTGACCGATCTTTTTACCTGTTCACGACACAACAAAATGTACACAAATTAGAATAAGAGGAGAATCTGAGCTTTTCCAAAACGGCTTGTATCATTCATATGACTTTATTAGAACCCGAGATAGAGTTGATTGAAGTAATAGTAAAAATATGAAATTTAACCGAAAAATTGACTCTGAAAATATCAAGTTTTGAACTCCAAATTGCTCCCAAAGGTAAACGGTTTGAAGGAGAGACTTAAAATAGCACAAAATACTGTAAATATGTTAGGACTATATCTCGAAATATTATCTTTTTTTTTGTAGACTGACTTCTTTGTCAAAAAAATGTAAATTGGTGAAATCTTGACCAAAAACATGTATTTTTCAGGGTCCGGCGATCTTTTTAACTAGCAGAGATACGTTAAAATGTATAGAAAATGAATACTAGAGGAGAATTTGGACTTTCTGAATATGCTTTCAGTTTTTCTGTAGCTTAATTAGAACCGGAGATACAGACCATCAAAGTTTGGGTGCAAGTGCGAAATTGGAAAATGAGAGGGTCAATTTTGCAGTAATTTTTTGACCTTGTGACATTTATTGTGCAATGTAGGTCAATGCGATGGACTTAAAACTTTACACATTTCTTCTAGGGTATTGTAGGACTGACCTGTAAAAAGACTGTAAAAATCCCTTTATTATTTCCTACTTAAAAAAAATTAAATATCTCAAATATCCAATTTTGTCAAATATTTGACCTTGATTTTGACCTTGAAAATACCTTTCAAGGTCAAAATCTATATTTTCTACAGATTTGCGGTGTATGACTTAGGGGGGGTCATTTCATTATTTGAACTATGTAGGATCAATATTTACCTCTCAAATTGGCAAAAATAGGCTAATTTTTCATGTCGCGCGGTATGCCATATTTGGAATTTTTTTATAAATCAGCATGAAGAGATAAATCAATTCCGATTTCAGGGTTCCAACAATATAGCTTCTGGCTATTATAATTTAAAATATGAACCCGATATGCTGGAAATAACATAATTGTTGGAATTTTTGAAAATCGAGTGATTTGAACATTAAACAGATCAAATGACCTTGAAAAATGAGGTTAAGGTCAAATTTGAAGGTGGCTATGGAGGTTTTATGGGCATATTTGGGGGGTTCACAATACATTTTATTGGCCTAAAATCGATATTTCAGTGTCAAGTAATCAAGGTCACCAGTTTTGACGACGCGGTTGACACTAAAAATTCCATAATTAAATAACTAAGCATGATATCATAATAAAAATGATCGCTTACCATGTATTAGTCATTTACTGTAACAATTGGCTTGAATTCTGCAATTTTCGAAGTTGCTGATATAGAGATCAGGCGCGCAAACCTCTGAGAGTAAAAATTGACCTGTATGACCTCGACCTTGACCTATACTTTTGAAAATTAGGTCAGTTTATTTAGTATAAGTCTATTATATATAGTTTATTAGGAAACTATAATTGATCAGTTAATATATGAGTAATGGTCAATTGAAATATAGAAAAAATTTATTTCAAAGGGGTCAATGACCTTGAAAAATAGGTCAGAGGTATAGGGTTACATTGGACAATTTAATTAGGTCACATAGGACTATGTACACAAATTATTTGAAAATTTTTCGAGAACATTTTTCGGAAAGAAAAATAATAATAATAATAATAATAAAAATATTTACGAAAATAAGAAACTTCACCTATGGTATAGGTGAAGTTTAATAATAATAGCAAAAACAAATAGAATTTACCATAGGTAAATTCTTAACTAGAGAACACGGTAATTGTCAGCACTGACAATTACTAAGAATTTACCTTTACTTTTAAATAAACTTGGCCTGTAAACCGACAGACAAATGGACATATGGGCTAAACTTTGCCTGTAAATGGACGGACAAATGGACAGATGGATGAAACCGACGGACTGACAAACACATACTGACTGTGATTCCTCACCATGACTGCGACTCTGACTGAAACTTCAACTCTGAATCCTGATCAGATCTCCGATTCAGACTACTGACTCTCACTCCTGACACAGACTTTTTTCTCTGACCCGGACTCCTGGATCAGACTCATGACTGTAACGGCTGATGCCAAATCCTTCCTCTGATTCCTGTCTCGACTCAACACAGCCTAAGAGTCGTGACTCTGAGTCGTGACTCTGAGTCGTGACTCTGAGTCGTGGCTCTGAGTCGTGACTCTGAGTCGTGACTCTGAGTCGTGACTCTGAGTCGTGACTCTGAGTCGTGACTCTGAGTCGTGACTCTGAGTCGTGACTCTGAGTCGTGACTCTGAGTCGTGACTCTGAGTCGTGACTCTGAGTCGTGACTCTGAGTCGTGACTCTGAGTCGTGACTCTGAGTCGTGACTCTGAGTCGTGACTCTGAGTCGTGACTCTGAGTCGTGACTCTGAGTCGTGACTCTGAGTCGTGACTCTGAGTCGTGACTCTGAGTCGTGACTCTGAGTCGTGACTCTGAGTCGTGACTCTGAGTCTTGACTCTGAGTCGTGACTCTGAGTCGTGACTCTGAGTCGTGACTCTGAGTCGTGACTCTGAGTCGTGACTCTGAGTCGTGACTCTGAGTCGTTACTCTGAGTCGTGACTCTGAGTGGTGACACTGAGGTGTGACACTGAGGTGTGACACTGAGGTGTGACACTGAGGTGTGACACTGAGGTGTGAGTCCCGACTCTATGTCACGACGCAAAGTCCCGACTCAGAGTACCTGATTCAGCGGCCTGACTCAGAGTCCTGATGCAAAGTCCTGTTGCAAAGTCCTAACTCAGAGTCCTTGATTCAGAGTCCTGACTCAGAGTCCTGACTCAGAGTCCTCACTCAAAGTCCTGCCTGAGTCCTGAGTGAAAGTCCTGCTGAACATTACTGACTGACAGTCCTGCTGAACAGTCCTGACTGACAGTCCTGACTGACAGTTCTGACTGACAGTCCTGACTGACAGTCCTGACTGACAGTCCTGACTCAGAATTGTGACTCAGAATCGTGACTCAGAGGCCTGACTCAAAGTCCTGACTCAGAGGCCTCACTGACTGTCCTGACTGAAAGTCCTGACTGACAGTCCTGACTGACAGTCCTGACTGAAAGTCCTGACTGACAGTCCTGACGAACAGTCCTGACTGACAGTCCTGACTGACAGTCCTGACTGACAGTCCTGACTGACAGTCACTGACAGTCACTGACAGTCACTGACAGTCACTGACAGTCCTGACTGACAGTCCTAACTGACAGTCCTGACTGACAGTCCTGACTGACAGTCCTGACTGACAACAGCATGACAGCAGGCTACCTGACTCACAGTCCTGACTCACAGTTCCTGACTCACAGTCCCCGCCTCACAGTCCCGACTCCTGACCCCTACTCCTGACTCAAACTCCTGACTCAAACTCCTGACTCCAACTCCTGACTTCAACTCCTGACTCCAACTCCTGACTCAGTCATTTGAGACTGTAATATGTATATAAACATTAGACAGTAGTGTACACTGGCCCCGTCACCTGAAACGGCCCAAACAGCTTTCCAAATATGGTTAATGTATGCTAATATATGCGGCCAGCCTGTGTTGGAGTGTGAAACCGTCTCACCTGCATCATGTGAAAATGAATTTTTGGCTGACAATTTCTTCATTTTTCTGACCTTTTGACCTCAGTTGCTTCGAGTTGACTGTACCTACAGACTTGTCATTTGCCAAAACTTACCGCAAGTATTTGGTCAAGCTTGTCAATTAAAATCAAAAGAATTGGAACTTTCCTTGCTAGTTAAAAAAAATCATTTGTGAAAACGATCAATTTTCATTTCATCTTTGACCTCAAATTTGACCTTGCGGAAATTGTCACAGGTGAAAATTAATGTGCTCATGTGTTGCCAGTATGTGATCTAGGGGGGTCATTTAATTTACAAAAAGCTGTAGGAGTAATATTTCCCACTCAAATTAAATCATTTATGCAAAATGTCATCGAAGTTGCGAAGTACCACTTTTCACAATTTTTTACAAATTAAGTTGAGGGTATGAAACAATTCTAATAAGGGGCTTTTGATAACCATACTACTGACCAGTATACCTCAGACTTTTAAGAGGATTGGTGAAATATGACATAATTTTGAGAATTTTGGAAAAATTCAACTTTTTTGACTTTGATGGCTCATATCACCTTCAAATATCACCTTTTTGTCAAATTTGTTGGTCAATATAGTCTTTTTGGGTAAAGTTAAGGGTAGTTCATTATTCATTTTGATCACCTCAGACCAGTCCTTCATGGAGATTTTACAATTCCACCAAAATTTTGAACACTCAATTCTGAGAAATTGTCATATCTCAAAATATATTGCATCAATCCCAATGATATTACAGTCGACACTGGCCCCAGATACCAGCTAACTTTTGCCACCATCATCATATTCCTATCTATTACGTAACTTGAGATCTCTGTGACAGACCAAAAACTGCTCATTCTGCTGTAACCCTTTACCCGTTGGACCAACTCTCATATCACTTTGTACCAATACGTTCACTACAACTTTTTATCACAAGATTTTGACTTAGGACTCATTATCTTATATAGTTTTTGAGTTATGAGCCTTCAAAGTTTACTAATTTTCGACTTTGAACGGCTCTGTGAAAAAGACAACTGTGAAAATGACATCCAATGACCCAATTACGTAATACCCAACTACTGACCTATCAACTGAAAACACTTTCAAAGACCTAAGTCCATTTTGAATAAATAATAATAATAATAATAATAATAATAATAATAGCAAAAACAAATAGAATTTACCATAGGTAAATTCTTAATAATAAAACGAACAATATCAATATAATCCCCCGCTCGCGGCGGGGGATTATAATAAAACGAACAATATCAATATAATCCCCCGCAAGCGGCGGGGGATTATAACTAGTATAACTGATATTGCCGTACGGCAATATCGGATAATCCCCCGCGGGCCCCGTTTGACCCTAGCCCCGCTTATTCTCCTGTTTCAATTCACTTCTATAATTTGTATGAATACGCCTGTCCGCTCATACTATTAAGCTTTTTAGGTGCATAAATAGAGGACATATGCCCTATCAGCCAATGCTTACAAAATCCTTTCCCTTCAATGTATATTATAACCCTGTCATGATAGGCCTAAGCCTGTGCCCTGTTGTTGATGACCGTGTTTGAGTATGCTGCTCTTTGCATGGCGTAATGCTGCTGCTTGGGAGCAAAACCTGGCAGTGAGGCAGAATGGCCCCGACAGCAGACTAAGATGCATCTGTGAATTATTTGTAAACTTTTTTTTCAAGGCAAAGGAAAAAAGACTGGTAAGCTAGGATTATACCACAAAATAGGGCAAAAAATCAGCAGCATGTAATTTCAGTTTTAATTGATTCGGAACATTAATGCATGAGTTATAATTGCAAATGTAAAATCATCATTGTAAAATTGAGTATTACTATGAGCTGTATGCCCGTGCAGTTCAGCGTAGGTCATAATTTTATGCATTTTTTGGAGTTAATTTCATGAAATTTGAACGAGTAGAAGCTGAGCAATGTGCATTTCAATTTTGAAATACAAAAAATTCTGTGGCAGAAACCACTTGATGTAGTCAAATGTCCTTTTAGGACAGTAAGGAGGCCCCACAAGGGTGTTAGGAAAAAAATATTCATGGACATTGATGAAGAACTTCATTGGATTTTAAGCCAAAAACTTTTCGAAAGGTGCAAAAAGTGACAACAAATTTTCAATGTCTGACGCGATTCTACGCCGCGCGTCTGACGCTATCATGCTATACATCATTGGAAAGCTGACAAACAGACCTTTCTTGTGATATGTAACACTTTGTTGTAGCTTAAATAGGGACCGAGATATGGCCACTTGAAAATTGCATTTTTGGACGTCCGTAGCGCCAAGATCGTTTGTGCGAGGAGTCCGTAACTTTGTGAAGTTGGTACACTAGGGTAGGTCTGTAAGTGTACATACTTTCAGCTTTCTACGAGCATTTCTTCCCTGTTTTTCAAAAAAATTTCAGTCAATTTTCGGGATGTCAAATTTTCAAAAAATCATATCTTAAAGTGTATTCATGAAATCGCCACAGGACGCCTTTCTGCACTGAAGACTTAGTCAAGGTATCTTAGAAAAAATCAACAGGTCTCAGTTAGGCTTAGGTTCTCAGAAACCTGCGCCGGAAATTTTTTTAATATTTTCCTCATAACTTATTAGTGTCATGAAATTTCATCATGAAATTTCGTGTAGAGAAGCGCGCAATGGAGTCGCATATTACCCTTTACTTGTAACGTAGTATCTGTAATAGTTTTGAAGTAATCGCAGTTTTCCTGACTGCAATAATAATAATAACTAGTATAACTGATATTGCCGTACGGCAATATCGGATAATCCCCCGCGCCCCCCCTGTCTCCCTTGCCCTGCTTACTCCCTTCAACCAGTTCATGGCCTTCATAATGAATTCTTGAAGAGGCTCATATATTGAAATCAGACAGCGCTTGGCATGGAGACCTGTGTTTGGTGCCCAGCGGTACCACCCTCAAAGCAATACATTTCCAGTGAATGGTAGGTGAAACCCTAACCCTAATGGGTTATTGTAGACAAACCATGCAAGTTATGGAGCTGTGCTTACATACAAAAATAGAGGAAAAAATTAGGAACATGACGAATCAGTTTTAATTGATTTTGATAAATAATGAATGAGTTATAATTGAATATATAAAATGTTATATGTAAAATTGGTTAAAGGTAAGAGGAAGATATCCCTGTAGCTTGCTAGAGGGCGTAATTTAACACATTTTTTGGTGTTAATTTCATGAGATTTGAACGATTATAACCAGAGCAATTTACGTTTCAATTTTGAAATTAAAAAAATTCTCTAGGAAAAAGTATTTGATTTAGGCAAATTTCCTTTTGGCACAATATGGAGGCCCAACCTGGGTAGCCCGCATAAATTATTGAAGAACATCCATGAAGTTCTTCATACACTTTTTGAGGGAAACGTTTTGATAGGCCCAAAAAGTGACATAAAATTTTCAATGTCTGACGCGATTCTACGCCGCGCGTCTGACATTATAATGCTATACATCATTGGAAAGCTGACAAACAGAGCTTTCTTGTGATATGTGAAACTAGTCTGTAGCTGCAATAGGGACTGAGCTATGGGCACTTGAATTTTGAGTTTTTGTGCGTCTGTAGCGCACAGACCGTTTGTCCGAGCGGTCCGTAACTTTGTGAAGTTGGTACACTAGGCTAGGTCTGTAAGCACGCCCATTTTCAGCTTTCTACAAGCATTCCTTCCCTGTTTTTCAGAAAAATTTTGGCCAGTTTTCGGGATGTCTATTTTTCAAAAAATCATATCTTGAAATGTATTCATGAAATCTTCACAAGACGCCTTTCAGACCTGAAGACTTAGTCAAGGTATCTTAGAAAAAATCAACAGGTCTCAGTTACGCTTAGGTTCTCAGAAACCTGCGCCGGAAATTTTTTTTATATTTTCCTCATAACTCATAAGTGTCATGAAATTTGATCATGAAATTTCGTGTAAAGTAGCGCGCAATGGAGTTGCATATTACCCTTGACTTGTAAAACAGTATCATCATTACTTTTGAAGTAATCGCAGTTTTTCTGAGCTGAATAATAATAATAATAATAATAATAAAAGGTAATCGAAGAATATCAATATAATCCCCCGCCCGCAAGCGGCGGGGGATTATAACTAGTATAACTGATATTGCCGTACGGCAATATCGGATAATCCCCCGCCGGCCCCGTTTGACCCTAGCCCCGCTTATTCTCCTGTTTCAATTCACTTTAATAATTTGTATGAATACACCTGTCCGCTCATACTATTAAGGTTTTAAAGTGCATAAATAGAGGACATATGCCCTATCAGCCAACGCTTACAAAATCCTTTCCCTTCAATGTATATTATTTCCCTGTCATGATAGGCCTAAGCCTGTGCCCTGTTGTTGATGACCGTGTTTGAGTATGCTGCTCTTTGCATGGCGTAATGCTGCTGCTTGGGAGCAAAACCTGGCAGTGAGGCAGAATGGCCCCGACAGCAGACTAAGATGCATCTGTGAATTATTTTTAAACTTTTTTTTCAAGGCAAAGGAAAAAAGACTGGTAAGATATGATTATACCACAAAATAGGGCAAAAAATAAGCAGCATGTAATTTGAGTTTTAATTGATTCGGAACATTAATGCATGAGTTATAATTGCAAATGTAAAATCATCATTGTAAAATTGAGTATTACTATGAGCTGTATGCCCGTGCAGTTCAGCGTAGGTCATAATTTTATGCATTTTTTGGAGTTAATTTCATGAAATTTGAACGAGTAGAAGCTGAGCTATGTGCATTTCAATTTTGAAATACAAAAAATTCTGTGGCAGAAACCACTTGATGTAGTCAAATGTAATTTTAGGACAGTATGGAGGCCCCACAAGGGTATTAGGGAAAAAATATTCATGGACATTGATGAAGAACTTCATTGGATTTTAAGCCAAAAACTTTTTGAAAGGTGCAAAAAGTGACAACAAATTTTCAATGTCTGACGCGATTCTACGCCGCGCGTCTGACACTATCACGCTATACATCATTGGAAAGCTGACAAACAGAGCTTTCTTGTGATGTGTCAAACTTTGTTGTAGCTTAAATAGGGACAGAGATATGGCCACTTGAAAATTGCATTTTTGGACCTCCGTAGCGCAAAGACCGTTGGTCCGAGCGGTCCGAAACTTTGTGAAGTTGGTACACTGTGGTACATCTGTATGTTCACCCATTTTCAGCTCTCTAAGAGCATTCCTTCCCTGTTTTTCAACAAAATTTTGGTCAGTTTTCGGGATATCAAATTTTCAAAAAATCATATCTTGAAATGTGTTCATGAAATTTCCACGAGACGCCTTTCTGCACTGGAGACTTTGTCAAGGTATCTTAGAAAAAATCAACAGGTCTCAGTTATGCTTAGATTCTCAGAAACCTGCGCCGGAAATTTTTTTTATATTTTCCTCATAACTCAGAAGTGTCATGAAATTTGAACATGAAATTTCGTGTAAAGTAGCACGCAATGGAGTTGCATATTACCCTTGACTTGCAACGTAGTATCTGTAATAGTGTTGAAATAATCGCAGTTTTTCTGAGCTGAATAATAATAAGAATAATAATAATAATAAAACGAACAATATCAATATAATCCCCCGCAAGCGGCGGGGGATTATAATAATAACTAGTATAACTGATATTGCCGTACGGCAATATCGGATAATCCCCCGCGCCCCCCTGTGTCCCCTTCCCTGCTTACTCTCCCCTTCCAATTCATGTCCTTCATGATGAATTCTTAAAAGCATGTATGAACACTGCAATGTTGTTGGAGCATATGCCTATCAAATATCTTGACTGCCAGACACACCTGTGGTGGCCAAGCGTACCACCCTGCAAGCAGTGCATGTTCAGTAAACCCTAACCCTAACCCTAATGGCTTGCTGAAGGCAAACCATAAGAGTTGGGGAGATGTGCCTACATGGAAAAATCAGGCAATCAATTAGGAACATGTCATTGCATTTTCATCTGATTTGAAACATAAATGCAGGAGTTATAGTGGCTTATATAAAATCATCTATGTAAAATTGGCTATTACTATGAGCTGTATGGCCTTGGAGGACAGTAAAGGCGAGAATTTTAAGCATCTTTTGGTATTAATTTCATGAAATTTGAATAACCGGAAGCTGAGCAATTTATATTTGAAGTTTGAAAATTAAAAAAATTCTCTAGGACAAACTATTTGATGTAGGTAATTTATGTTTGGGGACAATATGGAGGGCTGATATGGGTAGCCCACATAAAATAATGATGGACGTGCATGAAGAATTACATTGACTTTTTGAGCCGAAAAGGTTTTTTGGACCTAAAAAGTGACATGAAATTTTCAATGTCCGACGCGATTCTACGCAGCGTGTCTGACACCATCATGCTATACACCATTGGAAAGCTGACAAACAGACCTTTCTAGTGATATGTCAAACTTTGTTGTAGCTTAAATAGGGACCAAGATATGGCCACTTGAAAATTGCATTTTTGGAGGTCCGTAGCGCCAAGACCGTTGGTCCGAGCGGTCCGTAACTTTGTGAAGTTGGTACACTAGGGTAGGTCTGTAAGCACACCCATTTTCAGCTTTCTACGTGCATTCCTTCCCTGTTTTTCAAAAAAATTTTGGGCAGTTTTCGGGACATCAGATTTTTAAAAAATCATATCTTGAAATGTATTCATGAAATCTCCACGAGACGCCTTTCTGCACTGGAGACTTTGTCAAGGTATCTTACAAAAAATCAACAGGTCTCAGTTATGCTTAGGTTCTCAGAAACCTGCGCCGGAAATTTGTTTTCTATTTTCCTCATAACTTATAAGCATCATGAAATTTGATCATGAAATTTCGTATGAAGTAGCACGCAATGGAGTTGCATATTACCCTTGACTTGCAGAACAGTATCTGTAATACTTTTGAAGTAATCGCAGTTTTTCTGAGCTGAATAAGAATAATAATAATAAGAATAATAATAATAATAATAATAATAATAATAATAATAATAATAAAACGAACAATATCAATATAATCCCCCGCAAGCGGCGGGGGATTATAACTAGAGAATAATTAAAATTGCACAGCAATTTTAAGATATGAATTCCCCTCCCCCGTATTCCCTCCCTATATACCCTCCCTTTCCTTGCCTTCCATTCCCTTCCCTTCCATCCCCTTTCCAATCAACCCTCTTCCATTCCCTCCCCTTCCATTCCCTATTCTTCCATTCCTTCCTTTGCCATTTGGATTGCCAGACTTCTTTTGGTCGCTAGGCAGTCAATGAGAGTGTAGATTTGCACATACTGACTAATATAGCGCTTAGCATGCAGGCAGGTGTGCTGCGAGGAATGATACCACCCTCAAAGCAATACAATTTGACTTACCATAAGCTTAACTTTGATGAAACCCTAACCCTAATGATTTGTTACGGACAAACCATAAGAGCTAGGAAGATGTGCTTACATATATACAGAGGGCAAGCAGTCAGCAATATATAAAATTAGTTTTAAGTGATTTGCAGCAGTATTTCACAAGTTGTAATTTAATTACAAAGTTAATGGAAAAAATATGTGCTTATTTGCAAACAATAGGGCAACAAATAAGCAACATACCATATCAATTTTAAGGGATTTGAAACATTATTGGGAGAGTTTTAATAGGATTTTAAAATTGATGGTAGGGATATGTGCTTACATGGAAAAATAGGGCAAAAAATTAGTGATATGTCAAATGAGTTTTAATTGATTTTAATGAATAATTAATGAGTTATAATTGAATATGTGAAATTGCTCATGTAAAATTGGCTATACAAAATAGGTAAATGCTCTTGGAGCACATAAAAGGCTATAATTTTACACATTTTTTGGTGCTAATTTCATGAAATTTGGATGAGTAGAAGCTGAGCAATTTACATTGCAATTTTGAAATTCAAAAAATTCTCAAGGCAAAAGTACCTGAAGTAGAAATTTTTTCTTTGGAGACATCATGCAGGCCCATAGCAGGTACCTCTAAATAAATATTCAGGAACATCCATGAAGAGCTTCATAGTTTTTTTGGGGACAAAAGTTTTGATGAGGCCAAAAACAGACATGAAATTTTCAATGTCTTACGCGAGATATAAAAACTTTCTGATAAAGTAAAATGCTATATATCATCTGAAAGAGGAGAAACTGAACTTTCTGATGGTGTTTTTATTTTTTCTGTAGCTTTAATAGCAACCGAGATATCGGCAATTGAATATTGAGTTTTTGTGCGGCCATAGCGCCGATACCGTTTACGCTATGACAACAAAATTTTGTGAGATTGTTAGACTAGGGTAAGACTGCATGCACATATAAATTCAGCTTGATCTGAGTATTCCTTCCTTGTTTTCTGAAGGTTGAAATTCCTTTTTTCGGAATTCCGTTTTTACAAAAAATCATAACTTGGAATTTTTTCAACGTAATTCCTTCAGGCCCCTTTCTGCACTGGATAAGTGTCTGAGGTATTTTGAAAAAAATTCCCATGTCTTTATCTGTCTTAGGTTATGAGAAACGGTGAATAAAATATAAAAAAAAATTTCTGGAATTACGTCTCACTGAGAAGTAATTGCACCATGTAATTACCTCTGATAATAGTGTTTCTGTCAATCTGTAAGGAGGTTCTGTCCATTTTGTTTTATTTTGATCACTGTTCTCATAATCTGCCTTTCAAAATTTTTTTTTGAAGGCCGTAGAAAAATAATAATAACAAAATCAGCAATAACAAGATGAATTCCCCTACGGGGAATTCATAATAATAATAAAAGGTAATCGAAGAATATCAATATAATCCCCCGCCGCTGCGCGAGCGGGGGATTATAATAATAATAATAACTAGTACACCTGTAATTGTGCACAATTACAAAGATAAATTCCCCCCTTCCCTTCCTCTCCCCTGCTCCCTTACATCCCCCTGCCCCCTTACATCCCCCTGCCCCTTCCCTTCTACCTTCCCCATCCGATGATTCACACAGAAATGTAATTGGGTCAGCATGTATTTCAACAAAGAAAATGTGCAGCCAGCGAAATATGAGAAGTGATGAAATTGGCATATGGCCAGGAAAAAGTGTTTCCAGCCATAAGAAGCATTTGGGGAGCTGAAAAGTGAGATCAAATCTTCAGGGTCCACCGCGATTTTGAACGGACGGCGCTACAGTTGAATGCTATATACCATGTGAAAGCTAAGAAACAGAGCTTTCTGGTGGTATTTTTTATTTTTCTGTAGCTTTAATAGGGGCTGAGTTATCGGCGTTTGAAAAATAGGCTTTTTGTGGTGCTATAGCGCCGATTCCGTTAACGCTAGAAAGTTGAAATTCTAGTGGATTGTTACACTATAGTATGACTGTAACTGCATGCAATTTCAGCTTGATTGGAGCATTTCTTACTAGTTTTTGGAAAATTTTAGTGGCAATTTCGGGAATTCCCTTTTTTGAAAAATTCATATAAAAAAAACTTTTAAAGATATTGCCAAAAGCCTCCTTTCCGCACTGCGTATATCTTTAGAGATTACTATGTTAAAATACTGTGTATTTTCCTTAAGTGGTTTTGCCAAAACTGTGAACACAAATTTTTTATGAATTTGCTGTGTAGTTACCAGTTAACTAGGAATTACGCAATATCATTCCAGTAATTAAAACTGTTCACCAAAAGCAAAATGATCCTCTTTTTTTCAGTTACTTATTACAAATAGTTTCTAAAATATAGCCTTTCAAAATGTTGACGAAAAATAAAAAGAAACACAAAAAATAGGATGATGAAAAAAAAAACGAACAAAAACAATATAAATTCCCCTAACGGGGAATTTATAACTAGTATAACTGATATTGCCGTACGGCAATATCGGATAATCCCCCGCGCCACCCATTTGTCCCCAGCCCTGCTTGCTCTCCCTTTCACATCATGTCCTTAATTTGTGTTTAGCCCTGGCCATCATTTTAGGGAATGAACTTCCTTACCAAGAGATGAACATCATAGATAGAATCTGTGGCAAATATATTAATAGACACATTTCTGGGGAATTTGGCCTTATTCCCTGGCTTTGCACTGTGCTAGCATTTGCAAGACATCAGATATACTGTCTCACAACTATAGGTACTTCTGCTCATCATGGTCTCTGCTTGTGCAATTACTTCTTTCAGTGCATAATTTGATAAATACAGGACATATATGCCTTATCACCCAACACCTCCAAAACGCCTTCCCTTCAATGTATATATCATTCCTTTGTCATGATAGGCGTCAGCCTGTACCTTCCTATTGATCAATGTGCTGCTGTTTGCATTGTGTAATGCTGGGGCCTGGCAGCAAAACCTGGCAGTGAGGCAGAATGGTCCCGACAGCAGACTAGTATGCATCTGTGAATTATTTTTAAACTTTTTCTTTTAAGGGGAAGGAAAAAGGACTGGTAGATATGGTTATGTGACAAAATAGGGCAAAAAAATAGCAACATGTGATTTGACTTTTAACTGATTTGAAACATTAATACAAGAGTTATAATTGAATATATGAAATCATTTATGTTAAATTGGCCATGAGG
Source organism: Platynereis dumerilii (assembly GCA_026936325.1). Classification (NCBI taxonomy): domain Eukaryota; kingdom Metazoa; phylum Annelida; class Polychaeta; order Phyllodocida; family Nereididae; genus Platynereis; species Platynereis dumerilii. Next base: position 15,605,403 of record JAPTHN010000007.1, read on the forward strand.
AATAGGTAAATGGCCTCGGAGGACAGTGCAGCTCATAATTTTACGCATCTTTTGGTATTAATTTCATAGAATTTGAATGAGTAGAAGCAGAGCAATGTGCATTTCAATTTGGAATTTCAAAAAATTCTCCTGGAAAAACTATTTGATGCAGGCAAATTTCCTTTGAGGGCAGTATGGAGGCATAACAAGGGAATAAGTAAAAAAATATTCATCAACATTCACAAAGAACTTCATTGATTTTTCTGCCTAAAACGTTTCGAAGGGCTAAAAAAGTGACAACAAATTTTCAATGTCTGACGCGATTTTACGCCGCGCGTCTGAGACTATAATGCTATACACCATTGGAAAGCTGACAAACAGACCTTTCTTGTGATATGTCAAACTTTGTTGTAGCTTAAATAGGGACCGAGATATGGCCACTTGAAAATTGCGTTTTTGGACGTCCGTAGCGCCAAGACCGTTTGTCCGAGCGGTCCGTAACTTTGTGAAGTTAGTACACTATGGTACATCTGTATGGTCACCTATTTTCAGCTCTCTAAGAGCATTCCTTCCCTGTTTTTCAACAAAATTTTGGTCAGTTTTCGGGATATCAAATTTTCAAAAAATCATATCTTGAAATGTGTTCATGAAATCTCCACGAGACGCCTTTCTGCACTGGAGACTTTGTCAAGGTATCTTAGAAAAAATCAACAGGTCTCAGTTATGCTTAGGTTCTCAGAAACCTGCGCCGGAAATTTGTTTTATATTTTCCTCATAACTCATAAGCATCATGAAATTTGATCATGAAATTTTGTATGAAGTAGCGCGCAATGGAGTCGCATATTACCCTTGACTTGTAAAACAGGATCTTTAATAGTTTTGTAGTAATCACAGTTTTCCTGAGCTCAATAATAATAATAACTAGTATACTAAATTGCACAGCAATTTAAAGGAAGAACTTCCCTTCCTTCCCAATCCCTTCCCTTCCAATTCCTACCCTTCACATGCCTTCCTTCCCCTTCCATTCCGTTGCCTTCCATGCTGAAGCTGTTTCATTTGCAAAAAGGTAAGTGTTGCTATCACTAGACATGTGCTTGCAATACAGTCACATTATATTGAAATGACACATCGCTGGGCATGGAGACCTGTGTGTGGTGGCCAGCGGTACCACCCTCAAAGCAATACATTTGGGTGAATGGTAGGTGAAACCCTAACCCTAATGGCTTGTTGTAGACAAACCATCTGAGTTATGGAGCTGTGCTTACATGCAAAAATAGAGCAAAAAATTAGGAATGTGTCAAATCAGTTTTAATTGATTTTGATAAAGAATAAATGAGTTATAATTGAATATATAAGATGTTAGATGTAAAATTGGTGAACGGTAAAAAGAAGATATCCTTATAGAACACTAGAGGGCATAATTTTATGCATTTTTTGGTGTTAATTTCATGACATTTGAACAATTAGAACCAGAGCAATTTACGTTTCAATTTTGATATTAAAAAAATTCTCTAGGAAAAACTTTTTGATGTATGCAAATTTCCTTTTGGTTCAATATGGCGGTCCAACCTGGGTATCCTACATAAATTATTCATGAACATCCATGTAGTTTTTCATACACTTTTTTACAAAAAACTTTTTGATCGGCCCAAAAAGTGACATAAAATTTTCAATGTCCACCGCGATTCTAAACCGGACGTCGCACAGGATATTGCTATACATCATTGGAAAGCTGACATTCTGAGCTTTCCAAAAATGTCCCTGGTTTGTTTCTAGGACCAATATTAAGGGAGATACGGCCGCTCAAATGTTCAACTTTTGAGGCCCTGTGGCACCAAAAGTATTGGACCTGGGATGCCATACTTTTGCATAGACACTATACCCTGGTAGTACTAACAATTCCTGTAAGGACATAAAAATCTGACATTTCAATCATGGTTTTCCATGACATCACCCCTCAAAATTTCGATTTGCTCGAATTTTGAACTTTTTTCTCTCCATAACTATTCATCCTATTACCACTAGGCTCCTTTCCGCACTGCATATTCCATTACAGATTAACAGGAAAAAATTTCATGTAATTCTGACTGACAGTTTTCCCAAAACCGGACGCAGAAATTTTTGGTCAAGATTGCCTGTAATTCCTATGTCAAACGGAATTCCGATGCGTAATTCCCAGCACAGAAGGAATTTTACACTGTCAAAATAGTTTTTCCCTTTTTATGTGGAAATACTAATTTGGTCAGGAGTTATTTAACAATCCAGGAATGACCAAAATGCGGCGGAAGAAAAAGAAGAATAAGAACTAGTATACTAAATTGCACAGCAATTTAAAGGAAGAACTTCCCTTCCCTTCCAATCCCTTCCCTTCCTTGCAATCCCTTCACTTCCTTCCCAATCCCTGCCCTTCCAATTCCTACCCTTCAAATTCCTTCCTTCCCCTTCCATCCCTTGCCTTATATGGTGAAGCTATTTCATTTGGCTAAAAGGTAAATCTTGCTGTTACTAGACGTTTGGTTGCAATAGGCCATGTGGTAGGCTATAGTGTGACATATATTGAAATGACACATCGCTTGGCATGGAGATCAATGTGTGGTGGCCAGCGGTACCACCCTCAAAGCAATACATTTTGAGTGAATGGTAGGTGAAACCCTAACCCTACTGGGTTGTTGCAAGCAAACCATTTGAGTTATGGAGCTGTGAATACATGGAAAATTAAGACCAAAAATTAGGAATATGTCATATCAGTTTTAATTGATTTAATTAAATACTTAATGAGTTATAATTGAATATATAAAATGTTATATGTAAAATTTATTATAGGTAAGAGGGAGATATCCTTATAGCACACTAGAGGGCATAATTTTACGCATTTTTTGGTGTTAATTTCATTGGATTTGAATAATTAAGACCAGAGAAATTTACGTTTCAATTTTGAAATAAAAAAAATTCTCTAGGAAAAAGTATTTGATGTAGGCAAATTTCCTTTGGGTACAATATGGAGGCCCAACCTGGGTAGCCTACATAAATTATTCATGAACATCCATGAAGTTCTTCATACACTTTTTTTAGGAAAACCATTTCGATAGGCCCAAAAAGTGACACAAAAATTTCAATGTCCACCGCGATTCTAAACCGGATGTCGTACAGGATATTGCTATACATCACTGGAAAGCTGACATTCTGAGCTTTCCAAAAATGTCCCTGGTTTGCTTTTAGGACTAATATTAAGGGAGATACAGCCCATCAAATGTTGGACTTTTGAGACCCTATGGCACCAAAAGTATTGGACCAGGGATGCCATACTTTTGCACAGACACTATACCCTGGTAGTACTAACAATTCCTGTAAGGACATAAAAATGTGACATTCCAATCATGGTTTTTCATGACATCACCCCTCGAAATTCCGGTTTGCTAAAATTTTGAACTTTTTTCTCTCCATAACTATTCACCCTATTTCCACTAGGCTCCTTTCTGCACTGCATATTCCATTAGAGATTAACAGGAAAAAATTTCATGAAATTCTGACTGACAGTTTTCCCAAAACCGGAATCGGAAATTTTTTGGGAAAATTGCCTGTAATTCCTATGTCAAACGGAATTCCGATGGGTAATTCCCGGCATAGAAGGAATTTTACAGTGTCAAAATGGTTTTTTACTTTTTATGAGCAAATAATAATTAGGTCAGGAGTTATTTAACATTTAAGGAATGACCAAAATGTGGCGGAAGAAAAAGAATAATAAGAATAAGAATAATAATAAAGACGTACAATATCAATAAGAACTTCCCTACGGGAAGTTCTTAATAATAACTAGAGAATAATTAAAATTGCACAGCAATTTTAAGATATGAATTCCCCTCCCCGTATTCCCTCCCTCTTTACCCGACCTTTCCTTTCTTTCCATTCCCTGCCTTGCTTTCCACTCCCTCCTCTTGCATTCCTGTCCCATCCATTCCCTCATCTGCTATTCCCTCCCTTTCTATTCCATACCTAGGCCACTTTTGGATGCTATGTAGTCCATGCAAGTGTAGAGTTGCTCAGACTCAGATAGCGCTTAGCTTTCATTCAGGTGTGTTGTGACGAATGATACCACCCTCAAAGCAATACAATTTGAGTTAACCGTAACTGTAACTTTGATGAAACCCTAACCATAAGAGCTAGGAAGATGTGCTCACATACAATTAGAGGGCAAGCAGTCAGCAACTTGTCAAATGAGTTTTAAGTGATTTGCAGCAGTATCTCAGAAGTTATAATTTAATTATAAATTTAAAGGAAAAAAAAAATGAGCTTATTTGCAAACAATAGGGCAACAAATAAGGGACATAGCATATCAATTTAAGGTGATTTGATACATTATTGGAAGAGTTTTAATTGGATTCTAAAATTTATGGTAGGGAGATGTGCTTACATGGAAAAATAGGGCAAAAAATTAGAAATAAGTCAATTTAGTTTTAATTGATTTTAATTAATAATGAATGAGTTATAATTGAATATGTATAATTGCTTATGTAAAATTGGCTATTGGTAAGAGGTTAATGCCCGTGGAGGACATAAATGGGCATAATTTTACGCATTTTTTGGTTTTAATTTCATGAAATTTGAATAATTACAAGCTGAGCAATTTACATTTCAATTTTGAAATTCAAAAAATTCTAAAGCAAAAAGTATTTGCAGGAGAAGAATTTCCTTTGGAGACATCATGCAGGCCGATACTGGGTGCCACATAAAAATTAATCACTAACATCCATGAAGAGCTTCATAGTTTTTTTGGGCTTAAAAGGTTATGATAGGCTCAAAAAGTGACATAAAATTTTCAATGTCTGACGCGATTCTATACTACAGCAGCTACAGTAACGTTCTATACATCATTTGAAAGACGAGAATCTGAACTTTCAGATGATGTTTTTAATTTTTCTGTAGCTTTAATAATAACCGAGCTATCGGCGATTGAAAATTGCGTTTTTGTGCGGTCATAGCGTGGATACCGCTTACGCGACGACAATAAAATTTTGTGGGATTGTTAGACTAGGGTAGGGCTGTATACTCGTATAAAATCAGGTTGATCTGAACATTCCTTCCTTGTTTTCTGGAGGTTGAAATGGCATTTTTCGGAATTCCGTTTTTTCAAAAAATCATAACTTGGAATTTTTTCAACGTAATTCATTTAGGCTCCTTTCTGCAATGCGTAAGTGTCTAAAATATATTGAAAAAAATTTTTATCTGTCTATCTGTATTAGTTTCTGAGAAACCGTGTACACAATGTAAAAATTAGTTTCTGGAATTACGCAATGATGACAAATAATTCCGCTGAGAAATTAGCTCTGAAAATTGTGATTAAGCCAACACTTCTGACTGTTGTATCCCTTTTGTTGTATCTCCATTACTTTTCTCATAATAGGCAATTAAAAAGTCATGTTTGAGGACGTAGAAAAATAATAATAAGAAGAAGAAGAAGAATAATAAAAAAAGTAGCAATAACAAGATGAATTCCCCTACGGGGAATTCATAATAATAAAGACGTACAATATCAATAAGAACTTCCCTACGGGAAGTTCTTAATAATAATAAAAGGTAATCGAAGAATATCAATATAATCCCCCGCCGCTGCGCGAGCGGGGGATTATAATAATAAAACGAACAATATCAATATAATCCCCCGCAAGCGGCGGGGGATTATAATAATAATAAAACGAACAATATCAATATAATCCCCCGCAAGCGGCGGGGGATTATAATAATAAGAACTAGAGAAAACGGTAATTGTCATCACGGACAATTACAAAGAATTTACCTTTACTTTTAATTACACTTTGCCTGTAAATTGACAGACAAATGGACTTTACCTGTACTTTTAACTAAACTTGGTGTGTAAACAGACAAACAAATGAACAGACAGACAAACTTTGTCTGTAAACGGACAGCTAAATGGACGGATGGACAGGTGGATGAAACCGACGGACTGACAGGCACATGCGGACTCTGACTCCTCACCATGACTCCGACTCCGACTCCGACTCTTAATCCTGGTCACCTTCCTGATCAGATCTACAATTCAGCCTACTGACTCTCAGTCCTGGCACTGACTCTTTTCTCTTATGACTGACTCAGAGTCCTGACTCAGAGTCCTGACTCAGAGTCCTGACTCAGAGTCCTGACTCAGAGTCCTGACCTAGGGTCCTGACTCAAGGACCTGACTCACAGACCTGACGCACACACCGGACTCACAGACCTGACGCACACACCGGACTCACAGACCTGATTCACAGACCTGACGCACAGACCTTGCTCAGATTCCTGACTCCGAATCATGACTCCGAGTCCTGATTCCGAGGCCTGACTCCGAGTCCTGACTCCAAGTCCTGATCCTGAGTCCTGACTCAGCGGCCTGATTCATAGCCGAGACTCAGAGTCAATACTCATAGTCGAGACTCAGAGTCCTGACTCAGAGTTCTGACTCAGAGTCCTGGCTCGCAGACCTGACTCACAGATCTGACTCACAGACCAGCCTCACAGACCTGACTCAGAGTCCTGACTCAGGGACATGACTCAGAGTCCTGACTCAGAGTCCTTGCTCAGAGTCCTGACCTAGGGTCCTGACTCAGTGACCTGACTCAGAGACCTGACTCATAGACCTGACTAAGATCCCTGACTCCGAGTCATGACTCCGAGCCATGACTCCGAGTCCTGACTCCGAGTCCTGACTCCGAGTCCTGACTCCGAGTCCTGACTCCGAGTCCTGACTCCGAGTCCTGACTCCGAGTCCTGACTCAGCTGCCTTGCTCATAGTTGAGACTCATAGTCATTAGTCAGAGGCCTGACTCAGAGTCCTGACTCAGAGTCCTGACTCAGAGTCCTGACTCAGAGTCCTGACTCAGAGTCCTGACTCAGAGTCCTGACTCAGAGTCCTGACTCAGAGTCCTGACTCAGAGTCCTGACTCAGAGTCCTGACTCAGAGTCCTGACTCAGAGTCCTGACTCAGAGTCCTGACTCAGAGTCCTGACTCAGAGTCCTGACTCCGAGTCCTGACTCAGCGTGTCCTGACTCAGCTTGTCCTGACTCAGCGTGTCCTGACTCAGCGTGTCCTGACTCAGCGTGTCCTGACTCAGCGGCCTGACTCAGCGTGTCCTGACTCAGCAGCCTGACTCATACCCGAGACTCATACTCGAGACTGATACTCGAGACTCATACTCGAGACTCATACTCGAAACTCATAGTTGAGACTCATAGTCGAGACTCATAGTCGAGACTCAGAGTCCTAACTCTGAGTCCCGGCTCAGAGTCCTGACCTAGGGTCCTGACTCAGGGACCTGACTCACAGACCTGACTCACAGACCTGACTCACAGACCTGACTCACAAACCTGACTCATAGACCTGCCTCAGATTCCTGACTGAGTCATGACTCTTTTCCCTGATGACTGACTCAGAGTCCTGGCTCAGACTTGTGACTTCAACTGCTGATGCTAAATCCTTCCTCAGCCTCCTGTGTCGACTCAACGTGGCCGCAGAGTACTGACTCAGAGTCCTGACTCAGAGTCCTGACTCAGAGGCCCGACTCAGAGGCCCGACTCAGAGTCCCGACTCAGAGGCCCGACTCAGAGTCCTGACTCAGAGGCATAACTCATAGTCCTGACTCAGAACCCTGACTCAGAGTCCTCAGAGTCCCAGAGTCCTGACTCAGAGTCCCAGAGTCCTGACTCAAGAGTCCTGACTCATGACTCACAGCCCTGACTCAGAGGCCGGACTCAGAGTCCCGACTCAGAGTCCTCACTCGGAGTCCTGATTCAGAGTCCCGACTCGAAGTCCTGGCTCAGAGTCATGACTCATAGTCCTGACTCATAGTCCTGAGACTCCCAGAGTCCTGACTCAGAGTCCTTGTTACAACTCCTGACTCCAAACAGCATGACAGCAGACTACTGTTCCAAATCAGTAGGCCTGCCCTTGTATCCAGCACTCACCTGAACTGGCCAGGGGAGCTCTCCATATATGGTTAATGTATGCTAATTTATGCGGCCACAACGTCTTACAGTGTGAAACCGTCTCACCTGCATCATGTGAAAATGAATTTTTTGCTGATCATTTCTTCATTTTTCTGACCTTTTGACTTTTGTTGCTTCAAGTTGACTGCACGTACAGACTTGCCATTTGCCACAACTAACCTCAAGTATTTGGTCAAGCTTGTAATTTAAAATCAAACAAATTGGAAGTTTCCTTGCTAGTTAAAAAAAATCATTTGTGAAAACGATCAATTTTCATTTCATCTTTGACCTCAAATTTGACCTTGCGGAAATTGTCACAGGTGAAAATTAATGTGCTCATGTGTTGCCAGTATGTGATATAGGGGGGTCATTTAATTTACAGAAAGCTGTAGGAGTAATATTTCCCACTCGAATTAAATCATTTATGCAAAACATCAGGCGTGTTGCAAAGTGACACTTTTCACAATTTTTTACAAATTTATTTGAAGACCTTGAACAAACTGCATTGGGGGCTTTTGATAACCACATTATTGACTAGTAGACCCTAGACTTTGACGAGGATTAGTTGAAAATAACATAATTTTCAGAATTTTTGGAAAATTGTCCTTTTTAAACTTTAATGGCTCATATCACCTTTAAATATCACTTTTTGTCCAATTTCTTGGTCAATATAGGCTTTTTGGGTAAAGTTAAGGGTAGTTCACTATACATTTCGATCACCTTAGACTACTCCTTCATGGAGATTTTACAATTCCACCCAAATTTTGAACCCTTGATATTGAAAAATTACCATATTTCACAAAGTATTGCACCAGTCCAAACCATTTGTTGAATGTGCACTGGCCCCAGATACTGGCTAACTTTTGCCACAATCACCGTGTTCCTATCTATTACGTAACTTGAGAAACCTGCGCAACACTAAAAACTGCTGAAGTGCAGTAGCCCTTTACCCGCTAGACCAACTGTCATATCACTGTTACCAATACATTGACAACAACTTTTTCTCATATGATTTTTACTCCTGACTCATTATCTCAAATACTTTCAGAGTTATGAGCCTTTAAAGTTTACTAATTTTCAACTTTGAACGACTCTGTGAAAAAGACAACTGTGAAAATGACATCAAATGACCCAATTACGTAATACGCAGCAACTGACAAACCTTTTCACAAATTTTCGTGAACATAGGACCATTTTGAAATAAGAATAAGAAAAAGAATAATAACTAGAGAACACGGTAATTGTCATCAGGGACAATTACAAAGAATTTACCTTTACTTTTAAGTCAACTTTGCCTGTAAATGGACAGACAAATGGACAGATGGACTGACAAACACATGCTGACTGTGTTTCCTCACCATGACTGCGACTCTGACTCCGACTCCAACTATGAATCCAGATCAGCTTCCTGATCAGATCTCCGATTCAGAGTACTGACTCTCCCTCCTGACGCAGAGGCCAGACTCAGAGGCCTGACTCAGAGGCCTGACTCAGAGGCCTGACTCAGAGGCCTGACTCAGAGGCCTGACTCAGAGGCCTGACTCAGAGGCCTGACTCAGAGGCCTGACTCAGAGGCCTGACTCAGAGGCCTGACTCAGAGGCCTGACTCAGAGGCCTGACTCAGAGGCCTGACTCAGAGGCCTGACTCAGAGGCCTGACTCAGAGGCCTGACTCAGAGGCCTGACTCAGAGGCCTGACTCAGAGGCCTGACTCAGAGGCCTGACTCAGAGGCCTGACTCAGAGGCCTGACTCAGAGGCCTGACTCAGAGGCCTGACTCAGAGGCCTGACTCAGAGGCCTGACTCAGAGGCCTGACTCAGACACCGAGAGTGCTGACTCAAAGACCCAGAGTCCTGACTCAAAGACCGAGAGTCCTGACTCAGAGTCCTGACTCAGAGTAATGACTCAAGAGGTCTGACTCAGAGTTGTGAGTCAGAGTCCTGACTCAGACACCTCACTCAGCGGCCTGATTCAGAGTCATGCCTCAGAGTTCTGACTCAGATTCCTGACTCAGAGTCCTGACTCAGATTCCTGACTCAGATTCCTGACGCAGAGTCGCGACTCCGAGTCCTGACACCCGACCGAGACCTGCCACTGAGACCGAGACCTGACCCTGAGACCGAGACCTGAGACCGACTCCTGACTCATGAGTCCTGACTCCCAGTTCTGACTCCCAGTTCTGACTCCCAGTTCTGACTCCCAGTTCTGACTCCCAGTTCTGACTCCCAGTTCTGACTCCCAGTTCTGACTCCCAGTTCTGACTCCAAGTTCTGACTCCAAGTTCTGACTCCCAGTTCTACCTGCGTGGTCTGTCTCCCGAGTCCTGACTCCGAGGCCTGACTCCGAGTCCAGACTCCGAGGCCTGACTCCGGGGCCTGACTCTGATTCCTGACTCTGAGTCCTGACTCCGAGTCGAGTCCTGACTTCGAGTCGAGGCCTGACACAGAGTCCTGACTCTGCATATTGACCCAGCATCCTGCCTCTGAGTTGACACTCAGAGTCCTGACTCACAGTCCTGACTCACAGGCCTGCTTCAGAGTCCCGACTCAGAGTCCCGACTCAGAGTCCCGACTCAGAGTCCCGACTCAGAGTCCCGACTCAGAGTCCCGACTCAGAGTCCTGACTCAGAGGCCCCAACTCCACTCAGTCATTTGAGACTGTAATATGTATATAAACATTAGTCAGTACTGCACTGGCCCCGTCACCTGAAACGGCCAGAACAGCTTTCCATATATGGTTAATGTATGCTAATATATGCGGCCAGCCTGCTTTAAAGTGTGAAATGGTGTCACCTGCATCATGTGAAAATGAATTTCTTGCTGACCATTTCATCACTTTTCTGACCTTTTGACCTTTATTGCTTAAAGCTGACTGCAGCTAGAGACTTGCCATTTGTCACAATTTGCTGAAAGTATTTGGTCCACGTTGTCAGTTAAAATCAAGAAAATTGAAACGTTCCTTTGCAGTTAAAAAAAATAATCAGTGAAAATAACCTGTTTTCATTCCCTGTTTGACCTCAAATTTGACCTTGATAAAAAGGTCAAAGGTCAAAAGTAATGCGCTCATGTGATCCCAGTATGTGATATAGGGGCGTCATTTAATTTAAAGAAAGCTGTAGGACTAATATTTCCCACTCAAATAAAATCATTTATGGTAAATGTCAGGAGTGTCGAGGAGTACCATTTTTCACATTTTTTTTACAAATTGAGTTGAAGACATAAAATATTCTTCATTGGGGGCTTTTGATAACCATATTATTGACTTGTAGACACCAGACTTTTGAGAGAATTGGTGGAAAATAACATAATTTTCAGAATTTTTGCAAAATTCAACTTTTTAAACTTTAATGGATCAAATCACCTTGAAATATAACCTTTTGGTCCACTTTTTTGGTCAATATAGTCTTTTTGGGTAAAGTTAAGGGTAGGTCACTATACATTTTGATCACCTCAGACTACTCCTTCATGGAGATTTTACAATTCCAACTGAATTTTGAACCCTCGATTTTGAAAAATTGCCATATTTCACAAAGTATTGCACCAATCCAAACCATTTGTTGAATCAGCACTGGTCCCAGATACTGGCTAACTATTGCCACCATCACCATATTCCTATCTATTATGTAACTGGAGAAAATGGTGACAGACCAAAAACTGCTCATACCACCATAACCCTTTACCCGTTGGACCAACTGTCATATCACTTGTACCAATACGTAGACAACAACTTTTTATCACACGGTTTTGACTCTTGACTCATTATCTCAAATAGTTTTTGACTGATAAGCCTTTGAAATTTACTAATTTTCGACTTTGAACGCCTCTGTGAAAAAGACAACTGTGAAAATGACATCAAATGACCCAATTACGTAATACCCAACTACTGACTTACCTTTTGACAATCTTTTGTGAACCTAAAACCATTTTGAGAGAATAAGAATAATAAGAATAAGAATAAGAATAATAATATTAACAAAAACAAATAGAATTTACCATAGGTAAATTCTTAACTAGTATAACTGATATTGCCGTACGGCAATATCGGATAATCCCCCGCGGGCCCCGTATGACCCCAGGCCTGCATACTCTTGTCTTTCAATTCATGTCCATTAGTTTTGTGTTTTTCTCCAGGCGCGCTTGTTAGGGGATGAACTTGTGTTGCAAGAGTGCACATAACATCATTACTGTAGTCCCTGCCTGCCCTAAGAGGTTTACTGCACAAATACAGATATAAAACTTTATATCCAACCCTTACATATCATGCCCTTGCAATGTACATTGTCTATGATCCACATGTGATTAATAGATTCTGCATGTTTTCGTTGACGCTAGTGCAGCTGCTTTGACAGTACAGTAAGGTTAGCTGTTGCAAAAGGTGGCAGTGAGACAGGACTGCGGACTAGATGCATCTGTTAAGAGCTTGATTTCAATTTTAAAAGTAAAAAATTTCTCTAGCCAAAGTTATTGAATGTAGCCAAATTTCCTTTGGGTACAGTATGGAGACGCAAGCTGGGCATCCCAAAAAAATTATTCATGGACATCCATAAAGAACTTCATAGAGTTTTAAGCCTAAAACATTTTTGTAGGCACAAAAAGTGACAACAAATTTTCAATGTCTGACGCGATTCTATGCTGCGCGTCTGAGACTATAATGCTATACATCATTGGAAAGCTGACAAACAGACCTTTCTTGTGATATGTAATACTTTGTTGTAGCTCAATTAGGGACCGAGATATGAGCACTTGAAAATCGGGTTTTTGGACGTCCGTAGCGCCGAGACCGATTGCGCGAGCGGTCCGTAACTTTGTGAAGTTGGTACACTAGGGTACATCTGTAAGTGTACCCATTTTCAGCTCTCTAGGAGCATTCTTTCCCTGTTTTCCAGAAAAATGTTAGAAAATTTTCATGACATCCAATTTTCAAAAATTCATATCTCTGAAGCTATTCATGAAATTTCCATGAGACGCCTTTCCGCACTGGAAACTTTGTCAAGGTATCTTACAAAAAATCAACAGGTCTCAGTTATGCTTAGGTTCTCAGAAACCTGCGCCGGAAATTTTTATTTTATTTTGCTCATAACTCATAAGTGTCATGAAATTTGATCATGAAATTTCGTAAGTAGTAGCGCGCAATGGAGTCGTTTATTACCCTTGACTTGTAAACCAGTATCTGTAATAGTTTTGAAGTAATCACAGTTTTCCTGAGCTGAATAATAAGAATAATAATAGTAAAACGAACAATATCAATATAATCCCCCGCAAGCGGCGGGGGATTATAACTAGTATAACTGATATTGCCGTACGGCAATATCGGATAATCCCCCGCGCCCCCCCTTATCTCCCCTGCCCTGCTTACTCCGTCCTTCCAGTTCATATCAGTCATGATGAATTCTTCATACCATGTATGAACGTAGTAATGTTGCTGGTGCATATGCCTATGAAATGTCGTGGCAGGCACAAGGTCAGCTGCTGGGAAAGGTGGCAGTGAGACAGTATATGACTTACATGCATCTGTGAATAATTTTTTTAGCTTTATTTTACCAGCAAAGTATTGGAGATATGAGGATGGCCTTATACCACAAAATAGGACAAAAAATTAGCAACATGTACATTCAGTTTTAAGTGATCTGAAACAATAGTTCATGAGTTATAATTGAATATATAAAATCATTTATTTGAAATTGGCTATTCAGAAGAGGTATATTTCCTTGGAGGACAGTAAAGGCCATAATTTTACGCATCTTTTGGTATTAATTTCATGAAATTTGAATAACCAGAAGCGGAGCAATGTACATTTCAATTTTGAAATTCAAAAAATTCTCCAGGAAACACTCTTTGATGTAGGCAATTGATCTTTGGGGACAATATGGAGGGCTGATATGGGTATCCCACATAAAATGTTCATGGACGTGCATGAAGAATTTCATCGACTTTTTGAGCCGAAAAGGTTTTTTAGGCGCAAAAAGTGACATGAAATTTTCAATGTCTGACGCGATTCTACGTCGCGCGTCTGACACTATAATGCTATACACCATTGGAAAGCTGAGAAACAGACCTTTCTTGTGATATGTGATACTTTGCTGTAGCTGCAATAGGGACCGAGATATGAGCACTTGAAAATTGGGTTTTTGGACGTCCGTAGCGCCGAGACCGTTTGTGCGAGCGGTCCGTAAGTTTGTGAAGTTTGTACACTAGAGTACATCTGTAAGTGTACCCATTTTCAGCTTTCTACGAGCATTCCTTCCCTGTTTTCCAGAAAAATTTTAGAAAATTTTCATGACACCCAATTTTGAAAAATTCATATCTCTGAAACTATTCATGAAATTTCCATGAGACGCCTTTCTGCACTGGAGACTTTGTCAAGGTATCTTACAAAAAATCAGCAAAGCCCAATTTCCTTTTGTTCTCCTGGAAACGCTGCCAGAAAATGATTTTTTATTTTCTCAATAACGCGTTAGTATCATGAAATTTGATCAAGAAATTTCGCAAGAAGTAGCACGCAACAGAGTCACACATTGTGTTTGAGGTTTCAGGATGTTATCTCTAATAGTTTTGCCGTAATCACAGTTTTCCTGAGCTGAATAATAATAATAACTAGAGAAAACGGTAATTGTCATCACGGACAATTACAAAGAATTTACCTTTACTTTTAATTACACTTTGCCTGTAAATTGACAGACAAATTGACTTTACCTTTACTTTTAACTAGGCGTGTAAACAGACAAACAAATGAACAGACAGACAAATGGGCTAAACTTTGCCTGTAAACAGACAGCTAAATGGACGGATGGCCAGATGGATGAAACCAACGGACTGACAGGCACATGCGGACTGTGACTCATCACCATGACTCCGACTCCGACTCCGACTCCGACTCTTAATCCTGGTCACCTTCCTGATCAGATCTACAATTCAGACTACTGACTCTCAGTCCTGACACTGACTCTTTTCTCTTATGACTGACTCAGAGTCCTGACTCAGAGTCCTGACTCAGAGTCCTGACTCAGAGTCCTGACTCAGAGTCCTGACTCAGAGTCCTGACTCAGAGTCCTGACTCAGAGTCCTGACTCAGAGTCCTGACTCAGAGTCCTGACTCAGAGTCCTGACTCAGAGTCCTGACTCAGAGTCCTGACTCAGAGTCCTGACTCAGAGTCCTGACTCAGAGGCCTGACTCAGAGTCCTGACTCAGGGTCCTGACTCAGAGTCCTGACTCAGCGTGTCCTGACTCAGCATGTCCTGACTCAGCGGCCTGACTCAGCGTGTCCTGACTCATACCCGAGACTCATACTCAAGACTCATACTCGAGACTCATACTCGAAACTCATAGTCGAGACTCATAGTCGAGACTCAGAGTCCTAACTCTGAGTCCTGACTCAGAGTCCTCACCTAGGGTCCTGACTCAGGGACCTGACTCACAGACCTGACTCACAGACCTGACTCACAAACCTGACTCATAGACCTGCCTCAGATTCCTGACTGAGTCATGACTGAGTCATGACTCCTAGTCATGACTCTGAGGCCTGACTCCGAGTCCTGACTCCGAGTCCTGACTCAGCAGCCTGACTCATAGTCGAGACTCATAGTCAATACTCATAGTCGAGACTCAGAGTCTAGACTCTGAGTTCTGACTCAGAGTCCTGACTTCTGACTCAGAGTCCTAACGTAGGGTCCTGACTCAGAGTACTGATTCCAAGTTCTGACTCAGAGTCCTGACTCTGAGTCTGACTCTGAGGCCTGACTCAGAGGTCTGACTCTGAGGCCTGACTCCGAGTCCTGACCTAGGGTCCTGACTCAAGGACCTGACTCACAGACCGGACTCACAGACCTGACTCACAGACCTGACTCACAGACCTGACTCAGATTCCTGACTCCGAATCATGACTCCGAGTCCTGATTCCGAGGCCTGACTCCGAGGCCTGACTCCGAGTCCTGACTCCAAGTCCTGATCCCGAGTCCTGACTCAGCGGCCTGACTCATAGTCGAGACTCAGAGTCAATACTCATAGTCGAGACTCAGAGTCCTGACTCAGAGTTCTGACTCAGAGTCCTGACTCGCAGACCTGACTCACATATCTGACTCACAGAGTCCTTGCTCAGAGTCCTTGCTCAGAGTCCTGACCTAGGGTCCTTACTCAGTGACCTGACTCAGAGACCTGACTCACAGACCTGACTAAGATTCCTGACTCCGAGTCATGACTCCGAGTCCTAACTCTGAGTCTGACTCCGAGGCCTGACTCCGAGGCCTGACTCCGAGGCCTGACTCCGAGGCCTGACTCCGAGGCCTGACTCCGAGTCCTGACTCAGCTGCCTGGCTCATAGTTGAGACTCGTAGTCATTAGTCATAGTCGAGACTCAGACTCCTGACTCAGAGTCCTGACTAAGAGTCCTGACTAAGAGTCCTGACTCAGAGTCCTGACTCAGGGACCTGCCTCAGAGTCCAGACTCAGGGTCCTGACTCGCAGACCTGACTCACAGACCTGACTCACAGACCTGACTCGGAGTCCTGACCTAGGGTTCTGACTCAGGGACCTGACTCAGAGACCTGACTCAGGGTCCTGGCTCAGGGTCCTGAGTATAACTCCTGTCCCCTACTCCACTCAGTCATTTCAGACTTAGTCAGTAGCAAACACTGGCCCCATCACCTGAAAGGGCCAGAACAGCTTTCCAAATATGGTTAATGTATGCTAATATATGCGGCCAGCCTGCATTGGAGTGTGAAACCGTCTCACCTGCATCATGTGAAAATGAATTTTTGGCTGACAATTTCTTCATTTTTCTGACCTTTTGACCTTTGTTGCTTCGAGTTGAGTGTACCTACAGACTTGTCATTTGCCACAACTTACCGCAAGTATTTGGTCAAGCTTGTCAATGAAAATAAAGAAAATTGGAACTTTCCTTGCTAGTTAAAAAAAATCATTTGTGAAAACGATCAATTTTCATTTCATCTTTGACCTCAAATTTGACCCTGCGGAAATTGTCACAGGTGAAAATTAATGTGCTCATGTGTTGCCAGTATGTGATCTAGGGGGGTCATTTAATTTACAGAAAGCTGTAGGAGTAATATTTCCCACTCAAATTAAATCATTTATGCAAAACATCCGGTGTGTTGCAAAGGGGCACTTTTCACAATTTTTGACAAATTTATTTGAAGACCTTGAACAAACTGCATTAGGGGCTTTTGATAACCACATTATTGACTAGTAGACACTAGACTTTGAAGAGGATTGGTTGAAAAAAACATAATTTTCAGAATTTTTGGAAAATTGGACTTTTTAAACTTTAATGGCTCATATCACCTTCAAATATCAGCATTGGTGAAATTTTTTGGTCAATATAGTCTTTTTGGGAAAGGTTAAGGGTAGTTCATTATACATTTTCATCACCTTGGACTATTCCTTCATGGAGATTTTACAATTACACCTAAATTTTGAACACTCGATTTTGAAAAATTGCCATATTTCAAAATATATTGCATCAATCCCAATGATATTACAGTCGACACTGGCCCCAGATACTGGCTAACTGTTGCCACCATCATCATATTCCTATCTATTACGTAACTTGAGATCTCTGTGACAGACCAAAAACTGCTCATTCTGCTGTAACCCTTTACCCGTTGGACCAACTCTCATATCACTTGTACCAATACGTTCACTACAACTTTTTATCACAAGATTTTGACTCATGACTCATTATCTTATATAGTTTTTGAGTTATGAGCCTTCAAAGTTTACTAATTTTCGACTTTGAACGACTCTGTGAAAAAGACAACTGTGAAAATGACATCAAATGACCCAATTACGTAATACCCAACCACTGACCTATCAACTGAAAACACTTTCAGAGACCTAAGTCCATTTTGAAAAAAACATAATAATAATAATAGCAAAAACAAATAGAATTTACCATAGGTAAATTCTTAACTAGAGAAGACGGTAATTGTCATCAGGGACAATTACAAAGAATTTACCTTTACTTTCAACTAAAGTTTGCCTGTAAATGGACAGACAAATGGCCGGACCAATGGTCAGACAGACAGACAAAACTGAAAGACTCAAGGACACACGCAAATGATAATATTCGACGGGACGGGTTCACATTTTCACTACCTTCATCAATGTTTTACATGTCAGGAGTGAGAACGTTCATTTCAGAGTCCTGACTCAGAGTCCTGACGCAGAGTCCTGACTCAGAGACCTGACTCAGAGTCCTGCCTCAGAGGCCTGACTCTGAGGCCTGACTCTGAGGCCTGACTCTGAGGCCTGACTCCAAGGCCTGACTCCGAGGCCTGACTCCGAGGCCTGACTCCGAGGCCTGACTCCGAGGCCTGACTCCGAGGCCTGACTCCGAGGCCTGCCTTAGAGTCCTGCCTCCGAGTCCTGACCTCAATTCCTGACTCCGAGTCCTGACTCCAAGTCCTGACTCAGCGTGGCCTGACTCAGCGGCCCCTGACTCAGCGGCCCCTGACTCATAGTCGAGACTCATAGTCGAGACTCATAGTCGAGACTCATAGTCGAGACTCATAGTCGAGACTCATAGTCGAGACTCATAGTCGAGACTCATAGGCGAGACTCATAGTCGAGCCTCATAGTCGAGACTCATAGTCGAGACTCATAGTCGAGATTCATAGTCGACTCATAGACTCCGAGGCCTGACTCCGAGGCCTGACTCCGAGGCCTGACTCCGAGGCCTGACTCCGAGGCCTGACTCCGAGGCCTGACTCCGAGGCCTGACTCCGAGGCCTGACTCCGAGGCCTGACTCTGAGGCCTGACTCCGAGGCCTGCCTTAGAGTCCTGCCTCCGAGTCCTGACCTCAAGTCCTGACTCCGAGGCCTGACTCCAAGGACTGACTCAGCGTGGCCTGACTCAGCGTGGCCTGACTCAGCGGCCCCTGACTCAGCGGCCCCTGACTCAGCGGCCCCTGACTCAGCGGCCCCTGACTCATAGTCGAGACTCATAGTCGAGACTCATAGTCGAGACTCATAGTCGAGACTCATAGTCGAGACTCATAGTCGAGACTCATAGTCGAGACTCGGAGTCCTGACTCTGAGACCTGACTCAGAGTCCTGACTCAGAGTCCTGACTCACAGTCCTGACTCAGAGTCCTGACTCACAGTCCTGACTCACAGTCCTGACTCCTGTCCCCAACTCCACTCAGTCATTTGAGACTGTAATATGTATATAAACATTAGTCAGTACTGCACCGGCCCCGTCACCTGAAACGGCCAGAACAGCTTTCCATATATGGTTAATGTATGCTAATATATGCGGCCAGCCTGCATTGGAGTGTGAAACTGTCTCACCTGCATCATGTGAAAATGAATTTCTTGCTGACCATTTCATCATTTTTTTGACCTTTTGACCTTTATTGCTTAAAGCTGACTGCAGCTAGAGACTTGCCATTTGTCACAATTTGCAGCAAGTATTTGGTCCACGTTGTCACTTAAAATCAAGAAAATTGAAACGTTCCTTTGCAGTTAAAAAAAATTATCAGTGAGAATAACCCGTTTTCATTCCCTCTTTGACCTCAAATTTGACCTTGATAAAAAGGTCAAAGGTCAAAAGTAATGCGCTCATGTGATCACAGTATGTGATATAGGGGCGTCATTTAATTTAAAGAAAGCTGTAGGACTAATATTTCCCACTCAAATAAAATCATTTATGGTAAATGTCAGGAGTGTCGAGGAGTACCATTTTTCACATTTTTTTACAAATTGAGTTGAAGACATAAAATATTCTTCATTGGGGGCTTTTCATAACCATATTATTGACTTGTACACACCAGACTTTTGAGAGGATTGGTTGAAAATAACATAATTTTCAGAATTTTTGCAAAATTCAACTTTTTAAACTTTAATGACTCAAATCACCTTCAAATTTAACCTTTTGGTCCACTTTTTTGGTCAATATAGTCTTTTTGGGTAAAGTTAAGGGTAGTTCATTATACATTTTGATCACCTCAGACTACTCCTTCATGGAGATTTTACAATTCCACCTGAATTTTGAACCCTCGATTTTGAAAAATTGCCATATTTCACAAAGTATTGCACCAATCCAAACCATTTGTTGAATCAGCACTGGTCCCAGATACTGGCTAACTGTTGCCACCATCACCATATTCCTATCTATTATGTAACTGGAGAAAACGGTGACAGACCAAAAACTGCTCATACCACCATAACCCTTTACCCGTTGGACCAACTGTCATATCACTTGTACCAATACGTAGACACCAACTTTTTATCACACGATTTTGACTCTTGACTCATTATCTCAAATAGTTTTTGACTGATAAGCCTTTGAAGTTTACTAATTTTTGACTTTGAACGCCTCTGTGAAAAAGACAACTGTGAAAATGACATCAAATGACCCAATTACGTAATACCCAACAACTGACTTACCTTTTGACCAACTTTTGTCAACTTAAAACCATTTTGAGAGAATAAGAATAATAAGAACTAGAGAAAACGGTAATTGTCATCACGGACAATTACAAAGAATTTACCTTTACTTTTAATTACACTTTGCCTGTAAATTGACAGACAAATGGACTTTACCTTTACTTTTAACTAGGCGTGTAAACAGACAAACAAATGAACAGACAGACAAATGGGCTAAACTTTGCCTGTAAACGGACAGCTAAATGGACGGATGGCCAGATGGATGAAACCGACGGACTGACAGGCACATGCGGACTCTGACTCCTCACCATGACTCCGACTCCGACTCCAACTCTTAATCCTGGTCACCTTCCTGATCAGATCTACAATTCAGACTACTGACTCTCAGTCCTGACACTGACTCTTTTCTCAGAGTCCTGACTCAGAGTCCTGACTCAGAGTCCTGACTCAGAGTCCTGACTCAGAGTCCTGACTCAGAGTCCTGACTCAGAGTCCTGACTCAGAGACCTGACTCAGAGTCCTGACTCAGAGTCCTGACTCAGAGGCCTGACTCAGAGGCCTGACTCAGAGGCCTGACTCCAACTCCTGACTCAGAGTCCTGACTCCAACTCCTGACTCAGAGTCCTGACTCAGAGTCCTGACTCCGAGTCCTGGCTCCAAGTTCTTACTCAGAGTAATGATTCCGAGTCCTGACTCAGAGTCCTGACTCAGGGTCCTAACTCAGAGGTCTGACTCCGAGGCCTGACTCCGAATCCTGCCTCAGAGTCCTGACTAAGAGTCCTGACTCAGCGTGTCCTGACTCAGCGTGTCCTGACTCAGCGTGTCCTGACTCAGCGGCCTGACTCAGCGTGTCCTGACTCAGCGGCCTGACTCATACTCGAGACTCATACTCGAGACTCATACTCGAGACTCATACTCGAGACTCATACTCGAAACTCATAGTCGAGACTCATAGTCAAAACTCATGGTCGAGACTCAGAGTCCTAACTCTGAGTCCTGACCTAGGGTCCTGACTCAGGGACCTGACTCACAGACCTGACGCACAGACCTGACTCACAGACCCGCCTCAGATTCCTGACTGAGTCATGACTCCTAGTCATGACTCTGAGGCCTGACTCCGAGTCCTGACTCCAAGTCCTGACTCAGCGGCCTGACTCAGCGGCCTGACTCATAGTCAATACACATAGTCGAGACTCAGAGTCCAGACTTTGAGTTCTGACTCAGAGTTCTGACTCAGACTCCTGACTTCTGACTCAGAGTCCTAACGTAGGGTCCTGACTCATACTCGAGACTCATACTCGAAACTCATAGTTGAGACTCATAGTCGAAACTCAGAGTTCTAACTCTGAGTCCTAACTCAGAGTCCTGACCTAGAGTCCTGACTCAGGGACCTGACTCAGGGACCTGACTCAGGGACCTGACTCAGGGACCTGACTCACAGACCTGACTCACAGACCTGACTCACAGACCTGACTCACAGACCTGACTCACAGACCTGCCTCAGAGTCATGACTCCTAGTCATGACTCTGAGGCCTGACTCCGAGTCCTGACTTCTGACTCAGAGTCCTATATCAAAGAGCTGACTCAGAGTCCTCACTCAGAGGCCTGACTCCACGTCCTGACTCCGAGTCCTGACTAAGAGTCCTGTCTAAGAGTCCTGACTCAGAGTCATGACTCAGAGTCCTGACTCAGAGTCCTGACTCAGAGTCATGAGTTAGAGTCATGAGTTAGAGTCCTGAGTCAGAGTCCTGACCTAGGGTCCTGACTCAAGGACCTGACTCACAGACCGGACTCACAGACCTGACTCACAGACCTGACTCACAGACCTGACTCAGATTCCTGACTCCGAATCATGACTCCGAGTCCTGATTCCGAGGCCTGACTCCGAGGCCTGACTCATAGTCGAGACTCAGAGTCAATACTCATAGTCGAGACTCAGAGTCCTGACTCAGAGTTCTGACTCAGAGTCCTGACTCGCAGACCTGACTCACAGATCTGACTCACAGACCTGCCTCACAGACCTGACTCAGAGTCCTGACCTAGGGTCCTGACTCAGTGACCTGACTCAGAGACCTGACTCACAGACCTGACTAAGATTCCTGACTCCGAGTCATGACTCCGAGCCATGACTCCGAGTCCTAACTCCGAGTCCTGACTCCGAGGCCTGACTCCGAGGCCTGACTCCGAGGCCTGACTCCGAGTCCTGACTCCGAGTCCTGACTCAGCTGCCTGGCTCATAGTTGAGACTCATAGTCATTAGTCATAGTCGAGACTCAGAGTCCTGACTCAGAGTCCTGACTCAGAGTCCTGACTCACAGACCTGCCTCAGAGTCCAGACTCAGGGTCCTGACTCGCAGACCTGACTCACAGACCTGACTCACAGACCTGACTCAGAGTCCTGACCTAGGGTCCTGACTCAGGGACCTGACTACAACTCCTGTCCCCAACTCCACTCAGTCATTTGAGACTTAGTAGCATACACTGGCCCCGTCACCTGAAACGGCCAGAACAGCTTTCCAAATATGGTTAATGTATGCTAATATATGCGGCCAGCCTGCGTTGGAGTGTGAAACCGTCTCACCTGCATCATGTGAAAATGAATTTTTGGCTGACAATTTCTTCATTTTTCTGACCTTTTGACCTTTGTTGCTTCGAGTTGACTGTACCTACAGACTTGTCATTTGCCACAACTTACCGCAAGTATTTAGTCAAGCTTGTCAATTAAAATAAAAAAAATTGGAACTTTCCTTGCTAGTTAAAAAAAATCATTTATGAAAACGATCAATTTTCATTTCATCTTTGACCTCAAATTTGACCCTGCGGAAATTGTCACAGGTGAAAATTAATGTGCTCATGTGTTGCCAGTATGTGATCTAGGGGGGTCATTTAATTTACAGAAAGCTGTAGGAGTAATATTTCCCACTCAAATTAAATCATTTATGCAAAACATCCGGTGTGTTGCAAAGGGGCACTTTTCACAATTTTTGACAAATTCATTTGAACACCTTGAACAAACTGCATTAAGGGCTTTTGATAACCACATTATTGACTAGTAGACCCTAGACTTTGAGGAGGATTGGTTGAACAAAACATAATTTTCAGAATTTTTGGAAAATTGGACTTTTTAAACTTTAATGGCTCATATCACCTTCAAATATCACCTTTTTGTCCAATTTTTGATCAATATAGTCTTTTTGGGTAAAGTTAAGGGTAGTTCACTATACATTTTGATCACCTCAGACTACTCCTTCATAGAGATTTTACAATTCGACCTGAATTTGGAACCCTTGATTTTGAAAAATTGCCATATTTCACAAAGTATTGCACCAATTCAAACCATTTGTTGAATCAACATTGGCCCCAGACACTGGCCAACTTTTGCCACAATCACCAAGTTCCTATCTGTTACATAACTTGAGAAACTGATCGTAGACTGAAAAGAGCTCATGCATCCAAAGCCCTCTACCCGTTGGACCAACTGTCATATCAGTTTCACCAAATCGTTCAAAACAACTTTTTATCACAGGATTTTCACTCTTGACTCATTATCTCAAATACTTTTTCAGTTATTCAACCTTAAAGTTTACAAATTTTCGACTTTGAACGCCTCTGTGAAAAAGACAACTGTGAAAATGACATCAAATGACCCACTTTCACAATACTGTATGACTGATTGACCTTCTCACCAACTTTCATTGCCGTAGGACCATTTTGAAACAAAAAAGAATAATAATAACTAGAGAACACGGTAATTGTCAGCACTGACAATTACTAAGAATTTACCTTTACTTTTAAATAAACTTGGCCTGTAAACCGACAGACAAATGGACATATGGACTAAACTTTGCCTGTAAATGGACGGACAAATGGACAGATGGATGAAACCGACGGACTGACAAACACATGCTGACTGTGATTCCTCACCATGACTGCGACTCTGACTGAAACTTCAACTCTGAATAGTGATCAGATCTCCGATTCAGACTACTGACTCTCACTCCTGACACAGACTCTTTCTCTGACCCGGACTCCTGGCTCAGACTCATGACTGTAACGGCTGATGCCAAATCCTTCCTCTGATTCCTGTCTCGACTCAACACAGCCTAAGAGTCGTGACTCTGAGTCGTGACTCTGAGTCGTGACTCTGAGTCGTGACTCTGAGTCGTGACTCTGAGTCGTGACTCTGAGTCGTGACTCTGAGTCGTGACTCTGAGTCGT
Organism: Platynereis dumerilii; assembly: GCA_026936325.1. Lineage (NCBI taxonomy): Eukaryota > Metazoa > Annelida > Polychaeta > Phyllodocida > Nereididae > Platynereis > Platynereis dumerilii. The sequence continues at coordinate 15,629,979 of JAPTHN010000007.1, forward strand.
GACTCTGAGTCGTGACTCTGAGTCGTGACTCTGAGTCGTGACTCTGAGACGTGACTCTGAGTCGTGACTCTGAGTCGTGACTCTGAGTCGTGACTCTGAGTCGTGACTCTGAGTCGTGACTCTGAGTTGTGCCTGTGAGTCGTGACTCTGAGTCGTGACGCTGAGTCGTGACTCTGAGTCGTGACTCTGAGTCGTGACTCTGAGTCGTGACTCTGAGTCGTGACTCTGAGTCGTTACTCTGAGCCGTGCCTCTGAGTCGTGACTCTGAGTCGTGACGCTGAGTCGTGACTCAGAGTCGTGACTCTGAGTCGTGACGCTGAGTCGTGACTCAGAGTCGTGACACTGAGGTGTGACACTGAGGTGATGCCAAATCCTTCCTCTGATTCCTGTCGCGACTCAACACAGCCTAAGAGTCGTGACTCTGAGTCGTGACTCTGAGTCGTGACTCTGAGGCATGACTCTGAGTCGTGCCTCTGAGTCGTGACTGTGAGTTGTGACTGTGAGTTGTGACTCTGAGTCGTGACTCAGAGTTGTGACTCAGAGTCGTGACTCTGAGTCGTGACTCTGAGTCGTGACTCTGAGTCGTGACTCTGAGTCATGACTCTGAGTCGTGACTCTGAGTCGTGACTCTGAGTCGTGACTCTGAGTCGTGACTCTGAGTCGTGACTCTGAGTCGTGACTCTGAGTCGTGACTCTGAGTCGTGACTCTGAGTCGTTACTCTGAGTCGTGCCTCTGAGTCGTGACTCTGAGTCGTGACGCTGAGTCGTGACTCAGAGTCGTGACACTGAGGTGTGACACTGAGGTGATGCCAAATCCTTCCTCTGATTCCTGTCGCGACTCAACACAGCCTAAGAGTCGTGACTCTGAGTCGTGACTCTGAGTCGTGACTCTGAGTCGTGACTCTGAGGCGTGACTCTGAGTCGTGCCTCTGAGTCGTGACTGTGAGTTGTGACTGTGAGTTGTGACTCTGAGTCGTGACTCAGAGTCGTGACTCAGAGTCGTGACTTAGAGTCGTGACTCAGAGAGTCGTGACTCAGAGTCGTGACTCAGAGTCGTGACTCAGAGTCATGACACTGAGGTGTGACACTGAGGTGTGACACTGAGGTGTGACACTGACGTGTGACACTGACGTGTGACACTGACGTGTGACACTGAGGTGTGAGTCCTGACTCTATGTCACGACGCAAAGTCCCGACTCAGAGTACCTGATTCAGCGGCCTGACTCAGAGTCCTAATGCACAGTCCTGTTGCAAAGTCCTAACTCAGAGTCCTTCATTCAGAGTCCTGACTCAGAGCCCTGACTCAGAGTCCTCACTGAAAGTCCTGCCTGAGTCCTGTGTGAAAGTCCTGACTGACAGTACTGACTGACAGTCCTGCTGAACAGTCCTGACTGACAGTCCTGACTGACAGTTCTGACTGACAGTCCTGACTGACAGTTCTGACTGACAGTCCTGACTGACAGTCCTGACTGACAGTCCTGACTGACAGTCCTGACTGACAGTCTTGACTCAGAATTGTGACTCAGAGGCCTGACTCAAAGTCCTGACTCAGAGGCCTGACTGACAGTCCTGACTGAAAGTCCTGACTGACAGTCCTGACTGACAGTCCTGACTGAAAGTCCTGACTGACAGTCCTGACGAAACAGTCCTGACAGACAGTCCTGACTGACAGTCCTGACTGACAGTCCTGACTGACAGTCCTGACTGACAGTCCTGACTGACAGTCACTGACAGTCCTGACTGACAGTCCTGACTGACAACAGCATGACAGCAGGCTACCTGACTCACAGTTCCTGACTCACAGTCCCCGCCTCACAGTCCCGACTCCTGACCCCTACTCCTGACTCCAACTCCTGACTCCATTTCCTGACTCAGTCATTTGAGACTGTAATATGTATATAAACATTAGACAGTAGTGTACACTGGCCCCGTCACCTGAAACGGCCCAAACAGCTTTCCAAATATGGTTAATGTATGCTAATATATGCGGCCAGCCTGTGTTGGAGTGTGAAACCGTCTCACCTGCATCATGTGAAAATGAATTTTTGGCTGACAATTTCTTCATTTTTCTGACCTTTTGACCTCAGTTGCTTCGAGTTGACTGTACCTACAGACTTGTCATTTGCCAAAACTTACCGCAAGTATTTGATCAAGCTTGTCAATTAAAATCAAAAGAATTGGAACTTTCCTTGCTAGTTAAAAAAAATCATTTGTGAAAACGATCAATTTTCATTTCATCTTTGACCTCAAGTTTGACCTTGCGAAAATTGTCACAGGTGAAAATTAATGTGCTCATGAGTTGCCAGTATGTGATCTAGGGGGGTCATTTAATTTACAAAAAGCTGTAGGAGCAATATTTCCCACTCAAATTAAATCATTTATGCAAAATGTCATCGAAGTTGCGAAGTACCACTTTTCACAATTTTTTACAAATTAAGTTGAGGATATGAAACAATTCTAATAAGGGGCTTTTGATAACCATACTGCTGACCAGTATCCCTCAGACTTTTAAGAGGATTGGTGAAATATGACATAATTTTGAGAATTTTGGAAAAATTCAACTTTTTTGACTTTGATGGCTCATATCACCTTCAAATATCACCTTTTTGTCAATTTGTTGGTCAATATAGTCTTTTCGGGTAAAGTTAAGGGTAGTTCATTATACATTTTGATCACCTCAGACCAGTCCTTCATGGAGATTTTACAATTCCACCAAAATTTTGAACACTCAATTCTGAAAAATTGTCATATCTCAAAATATATTGCATCAATCCCAATGATATTACAGTCGACACTGGCCCCAGATACCAGCTAACTTTTGCCACCATCATCATATTCCTATCTATTACGTAACTTGAGATCTCTGTGACAGACCAAAAACTGCTCATTCTGCTGTAACCCTTTACCCGTTGGACCAACTCTCATATCACTTGTACCAATACGTTCACTACAACTTTTTATCATAAGATTTTGACTCATGACTCAATATCTTATATAGTTTTTGAGTTATGACCCTTCAAAGTTTACTAATTTTCGACTTCAAACGACTCTGTGAAAAAGACAACTGTGAAAATGACATCAAATGACCCAATTACGTAATACCCAACTACTGACCTATCAACTGAAAACACTTTCAAAGACCTAAGTCCATTTTGAAAAAAACATAATAATAATAATAATAATAATAATAATAATAGCAAAAACAAATAGAATTTACCATAGGTAAATTCTTAATAAGAACTAGAGACCGGGTAACCGCGAAGCGGTGACAAAACTTCACCGCCTATAATCGGGGTGTTATTGGTGCAATATAACTAAAGTAAGGGTATTAGGTTATGGGTCCGACTCCAAGCAATCTTTCAGAGCCACTTTCAGCCCTCAAAATCAATTTCCTGTGACGGGGCGATTTTTTCTTGAAAAATGCAAAAACGGAGGTTTTTGGCAATTTGGGGGCTCAGAAATGATGCGATTTTCATCATTTTTGCAGGAAATGCTGCTCTACTAGTGAGGATTAGTAATGTGTCAAGACATTCGGCCCGAGTACGTTCAGGTTGATTCTGACCGGAAGGCCCATTTTCCTATCTTTTAGCATGCGAATGCCGTAATGGACCCACATAGGCCTATGCAAAGGCCTAGAATCACAAAACCATGCAATTCTAGGGGGAAGGGATCCAGAAAGGCATTGAACTGCCACCGGCACCCCCACAATGCGGTGTTTCAGCTTTTCCCGCCAAAAATATGCGGTTTTTCTGTTTTGACCTGTTTCCGGGGCAATCCCGGTCCATGTCACAGCCATAGTGATGCTAATCTACTCCATTCTAACCAATTTCCATGCTATTTACTGGCCTGCAGCCTCAACTTCAAAGTTCACCTGCATTAAGTCAGCCAATCACAGCACAGCTTTTTGTTTACTGCGGGACTCGAAACCATAAGACATGTGTCGTCTGCTAGAATGGAGTCTTCTGCAAGTATTTCAGCTTGCAGGTTGCTTATATAACATAGAGAAGGCTTGAATTAGGTATATTTTGGCTTTCTACAGTATTAGACCACAGGAGTTTCAGCAAAAAGCATAATTCAAAGGGGGGGGGGGGGGTGCACCGTAGGATAATTGCTGGTTTTGATGACGCGGTCAATATTTAAAATTATGTAACTGCATAACCAAACATGAGATCACCACAGTTATAACTTGCAGCACTGGCCCGGCCACCAAGCCAGCTTTTGGCCTCACTTTGAAAACCCTGGGGCTTACGGTTTCTGACATCTCGTGCGACAATCGCTTAGTACTAAAAATGGCCGTAGCCATCTTGGACCTGGACCTGCGTTTTCGGAAGTCTCACTTTGTAACTTGCAAAAAGCATGTGGAACCTAATAAAAGTGACAGAAACGAAAACCGGGCGTAACCGGATGAGATTTGGGCATTTCAAAAGTATGGAAAATCTGACTTCAAAGTGCTCTGCGACCTTGAAAAATGAATCAAGGTCGGCGAAACCGGGTGGGTGTCATACGGGCATGGTGGGCTTCCTTCATGAATTTTTTGAAAATTTTTCGAGGACCTTTTTTGGAAAGTACGAACGCAACTTGAATACTAGAGACCGGGTAACCGCGAAGCGGTGACAAAACTTCACCGCCTATAATCGGGGTGTTATTGGTACAATGTAACTAAAGTAAGGGTATTAGGTTATGGGTCCGACTCCAAGCAATCTTTCAGAGCCACTTTCAGCCCTCAAAATCAATTTCCTGTGACGGGGCGATTTTTTCTTGAAAAATGCAAAAACGGAGGTTTTTGGCAATTTGGGGGCTCAGAAATGATGCGATTTTCATCATTTTTGCAGGAAATGCTGCTCTACTAGTGAGGATTAGTAATGTGTCAAGACATTCGGCCCGAGTACGTTCAGGTTGATTCTGACCGGAAGGCCCATTTTCCTATCTTTTAGCATGCGAATGCCGTAATGGACCCACATAGGCCTATGCAAAGGCCTAGAATCACAAAACCATGCAATTCTAGGGGGAAGGGATCCAGAAAGGCATTGAACTGCCACCGGCACCCCCACAATGCGGTGTTTCAGCTTTTCCCGCCAAAAATATGCGGTTTTTCTGTTTTGACCTGTTTCCGGGGCAATCCCGGTCCATGTCACAGCCATAGTGATGCTAATCTACTCCATTCTAACCAATTTCCATGCTATTTACTGGCCTGCAGCCTCAACTTCAAAGTTCACCTGCATTAAGTCAGCCAATCACAGCACAGCTTTTTGTTTACTGCGGGACTCGAAACCATAAGACATGTGTCGTCTGCTAGAATGGAGTCTTCTGCAAGTATTTCAGCTTGCAGGTTGCTTATATAACATAGAGAAGGCTTGAATTAGGTATATTTTGGCTTTCTACAGTATTAGACCACAGGAGTTTCAGCAAAAAGCATAATTCAAAGGGGGGGGGGGGGGTGCACCGTAGGATAATTGCTGGTTTTGATGACGCGGTCAATATTTAAAATTATGTAACTGCATAACCAAACATGAGATCACCACAGTTATAACTTGCAGCACTGGCCCGGCCACCAAGCCAGCTTTTGGCCTCACTTTGAAAACCCTGGGGCTTACGGTTTCTGACATCTCGTGCGACAATCGCTTAGTACTAAAAATGGCCGTAGCCATCTTGGACCTGGACCTGCGTTTTCGGAAGTCTCACTTTGTAACTTGCAAAAAGCATGTGGAACCTAATAAAAGTGACAGAAACGAAAACCGGGCGTAACCGGATGAGATTTGGGCATTTCAAAAGTATGGAAAATCTGACTTCAAAGTGCTCTGCGACCTTGAAAAATGAATCAAGGTCGGCGAAACCGGGTGGGTGTCATACGGGCATGGTGGGCTTCCTTCATGAATTTTTTGAAAATTTTTCGAGGACCTTTTTTGGAAAGTACGAACGCAACTTGAATACTAGAAATCGTGTAACCGCGATGCGGTGACAAAACTTCACCAATCATATAATTAATGGGTGAAATTTATGTGAGAAAACACGTAAATGATATTGGACATGAACTTGAACATGAACTCGAACATAAACTTGCACATAAACTTGTACATGCAATTGCATGCGTCTTGCACATGTTACATAACACGCAATATCACACAATATCACATGCAATATTATGCAATATCAAATGTAAAGTTACATGTAATGTATTAAACATACAATATCACTTGCAATATCATGCAAAATCATATCACATGTAATATTAATTTATCACCTGTAATTTTGCATGTTACTTAGAATGTACATAGTGTGCACAGATAATTATGGAAGTACTTATAAACTATCTGTCTGTGGACTAGTTGTGATGTGACAGATAGTCAGCAGACAGATAAACCCTTACTGTAACATGTCAATCGGTTTGTGGCCATACACTGACTGATTCGCTAACTAATTCGCTGACTGATACACTGACTGATACACTGACTGATACACTGACTGATACACTGACTGATACACTGTATGATACACTGACTGATACACTGACTGATACACTGACTGATACAAAGATATTTTACCAAAAACATGTAATTTTGAGGGTTGGGCGTTCTTTTAAACCATCAGAGTTACAAGAAAACATTCAGAGAATGAAAACTAGAGGAAAATTAGAGCTTGCCGAATATTATATACAGAAAATTACATGGACCAGTACATGGACCAGTACATGGACCAGTACATGGACCAGTACATGGACCAGTACATGGACCAGTACATGGACCAGTACATGGACCAGTACATGGTACTACATGCTACTACATTGACCAGCGCATTGACCATGCATCAACCAGTACATCAACCAGTACATCAACCAGTGCATCAACAGGAACATCAATCAGTAAATCAACAGTACATCAACCTTGGAATTTTAGGAATGCATTGGCTAAGATACTTCTAGTCCTGAAAACAAATAGAAATGACTGCAATTTCTGAAAACATACATTTTTCAGGGTGTGGCGATCTTTTTAACCATCAGTGATACAAGAAATTGTTCAAATAAAGAAACTAGAGGAGAATTTGTGCTTTCCAAATCTATTTTCAGTTTCTCTGTAACTTTATTAGGACCGGAGATAAGGCCGATTGAAATTATGGTACAATTCAGAAATGTGGACTTCAGAAATTTCTGAAAAAATGTAGTTTTTCACTTAAAATTAACTCTAGAACCAAAACGGTTCAATGGAAACATATATAACTTGGCAGGATTATGTGAACGAAAGATGAAAGTATGCTCAAATAGCTTCATTGAAATAAAATGATTATTTCCTTGTCAAAATGGTGATAAATTGGGAAAATTTGACAAAAAACATGAATTTTTCAGGATCCGGCGATCTTTTTAACCGTCATAGCTAAGATAAAATGTTCAAATATCCCAGCTAGAGGTGAATAGGGGCTTTTAGGATCTGTTTTCAGATTTTATGTAACTTAAATAGGACCGGAGATACAGCGTTTTGAAATGATGGTACAACTCAGAAATATGGCCTTCAAGATATTCCTGAAAATATGAAGATTAAACTTGAAATCACTCTAAAACCAAAACGATTCAATGGAGATATATATAACTTGGCAGACTTATGTATATAGAAGTTAGAAATATGTCTAGACATGTTCATCACAAAGGAATGATTCCTTCCCTGTCAAAAGATTGATATATTGTGAAATTTTGACAAAAAAGATGAAATTTTGAGGGTCCGGCGATCTTTTTAACCGTCGGAGCCACGACAAAACATTCAAAAACAAAAACTAGAAGAGAATTTGGCCTTTCCAAATCTGTTTTCAGATTATCTGTAACTTAATTAGGACCGGAGCTATGGCCGATTGAAATAACGCTATTATTGAGAAATGTAAAAAAACTATCGTAAATTTTTCCTTCATTTTTTGACCTTGTGACCTTTACGGTGTGACGTAGGTCAATCCGAGGACCTCCAAAATTTACACAATGCCTCTAGGCTATTATAGCAAGTGTGTCTGGCATTTTTGTAACAATAGCTTGCTTTCTTGTCTGTTTAAAAAAATCACATGTCAAAAAAGTACAATTTTTTGTCATATTTGACCTTGAATTTGACCTTGAAAATCATTTTCTAGGTCAAAATCAATCTGATATTCAGAATGGAAATGTATGAAAAAGGGGGGGTCAGTTCATTATAGTAACTCTCTCAGATCGATATTTCTATGTCAAATACGCGATAATTTGTCATTTTTCAACATTCTCCGGTTTGCGATATTTGGAATTTTGTGGAAAAGTAAAGTAAAATGTTACAGGTCTTTGGATCACATATTCCTAATGTACATATTTTTGTCTGTCCGGAGAAAATTTATGAAACCGATATCATGAAAAAAACATAATTTTCAGAATTTTTGAAAATAAGCATTTTTTGCACTTTGAAGAGCCAAATGACCTTGAAAAATGAAGTCAAGGTCAAATTTGAAGGTGGGTATGGGGGTTTTGGGGGCTACTTTGGGGGGGTTCACTATACATTGTTATGGCCTAAAATCGATATTTCAAGGTGAGATACCCAAGGTCACCTGTTTTGCAATGCGGTCAATCTTTAAAATTACATAACTCAAAAACTAAGCATGGGACCATCATAAAGGTGAGTCACTGCAATGCGTAAGTCATTTGGGCAACTTTTGGGGTCATGCATGTAACTCTGTGACTTGCGGATTCTGACTTCCCGTGCCGACACCTCTGGGAGTAAAATGGCACCTGTACAATAGTGACCTTGACCTACTTTCTTGAAATTGGGTCAGATTATGTAATTTACATGTAAGACATGTAATTTAAATGGAAAATGAAATTTGCTTGTTATTACATGTGATAGAGTAAATTAAAGTAAATGAAAAAACCAATTTTGAAGTGGCCTGTGACCTTGAAAAATAAGTCAAGGTCACCGAAACCGGGTGAGTGTAATTAGGTCATGAAACACCATGTATGTGATTTTTTTGAGATTTTTTGGAAGAAATTTTTGTCTGGAAAAATAATAATAAAAAGAAATACGAAAACAAGAAACTTCACCTATGTAATAGGTGAAGTTTAATAAGAATAAGAATAAGAATAATAATATTAACAAAAACAAATAGAATTTACCATAGGTAAATTCTTAATAATAAAAGGTAAAAGAACAATATCAATATAATCCCCCGCAAGCGGCGGGGGATTATAACTAGTATAACTGATATTGCCGTACGGCAATATCGGATAATCCCCCGCGCCCCCCCTGTCTCCCCTGCCCTGCATACTCCCTCTTTCCAGTTCATGTCCTTCATGATGAATTCTTAAAACCATGTATGAATGTAGCAATCTTGTTGGTGCATATGCCTATCAAAAGTCGAGGCAGCCAGACACACCTGTTGTGGTCAAGCATACCACCCTGCAAGCAATGCATATTGAGTAAACCCTAACCCTAACCCTAATGGCCTGTTGCAGGCAAGCCATAAGAGTTGCATGGTTGTGTCTACATGGAAAAATTGGGCAAAAAATTAGCAACATGTCATTTGAGTTTTAACTGATTTGAAATATGCACTTAGTAGCTATAATTGAATATATGAAATCATATATGTAAAATAGGTTATTAGAATGAGGTCCATGCCCTTAGAGAACAGATAAGGCCATAATTTTACACATCTTTTAGTGTTAATTTCATAAGATTTGGATAGTTAGAAGCTGAGCAATCTAAAGTTGAAATTTGAATTTAAAAAAATTCTCTAGGAAAAACCATTTGATGTAGGCAAATTTCCTTTGAGGACAGTATGTAGGCCTAACAGAGGTATATATAAAAAAATATTTACGAACATCCAAGAAGAACTTCATAGATTTTTTAGCCAAAAATGTTTTGAAAGGCGCAAAAAGTGACATGAAATTTTCAATGTCTGACGCGATTCTACGCCGCGCGTCTGACACCATCATGCTATACATCATTGGAAAGCTGACAAACAGACCTTTCTTGTGATATGTCAAACTTTGTTGTAGCTTAAATAGGGACCGAGATATGGCCACTTGAAAATTGCATTTTTGGACGTCCGTAGCGCCAAGACCGTTGGTCCGAGCGGTCCGTAACTTTGTGAAGTTGGTACACTGTGACACATCTGTATGTTCACCTATTTTCAGCTCTCTAAGAGCATTCCTTCCCTGTTTTTCAAAAAAATTTCAGTCAATTTTCGGGATATCCAATTTTCAAAAAATCATATCTTGAAATGTGTTCATAAAATCTCCACGAGACGCCTTTCTGCACTGGAGACTTTGTCAAGGTATCTTACAAAAAATCAACAGGTCTCAGTTATGCTTAGGTTCTCAGAAACCTGCGCCGGAAATTTTTTTTATATTTTCCTCATAACTCATAAGCGTCATGAAATTTGATCATGAAATTTCGTGAAAAGTAGCACGCAATGGAGTCGCATATTACCCTTGACTTGCAAGACAGTATCTGTAATACTTTTGAAGTAATCACAATTTTTCTGAGCTGAATAATAATAAGAATAAGAATAATAAGAATAACTAGTATAACTGATATTGCCGTACGGCAATATCGGATAATCCCCCGCAGGCCCCGTATGACCCCCAGGCCTGTATACTCTTCTTTTTCAATTCATGTCCATTATTTGTGTGTATGCTCATACTATTAAGGTGTTTCAGTGCATTAATATAGGACATATATGCCTTTTCACGCAACGCTTACAAAGGCCTTTCCCTTCAACGTGTATCATTCCCCTGTCATGATAGGCGTAAGCCTGTACCTTATTGTTGATGCGCGTGTTTGAGTGTGCTGCTCTTTGCATGGCATAATGCTGGTGCTGGGGAGCAAAACCTGGCAGTGAGGCAGAATAGTCCCGACAGCAGACTAAGATGCATCTGTGAACGATTTTTGTACTTTATTTTACCAGCAAAGTATTGGAGATAGGAGGATGTCCTTATATCACAAAATAGGCCAAAAAATTAGCAACATGTACATTGAGTTTTAAGTGATTTGAAATAATAATTCACAAGATATAATTGAATATATAAAATCATTTATGTTAAATTGGCTATGAGTAATAAGTAAATGCCCTTGGAGGACAGTGCAGCCCATAATTTTACGCATCTTTTGGTATTAATTTCATGAAATTTGAATGAGTAGAAGCAGAGCAATGTGCATTTCAATTTTGAATTTCAAAAAATTCTCTTGGAAAAACAATTTGATGCAGGCAAATATCCTTTGTGGACAGTATGGAGGCATAACCAGGGAGTAATTAAAAAAATATTCATCAACATTCACAAAGAACTTCATTGATTTTTCTGCCTAAAACGTTTCGAAGGGCTCAAAAAGTGACAACAAATTTTCAATGTCTGACGCGATTCTACGCCGCGCATCTGAGACTATAATGCTATACACCATTGGAAAGCTGAGAAACAGACCTTTCTTGTGATATGTCAAACTTTGTTGTAGCTTAAATAGGGACCGAGATATGGCCACTTGAAAGTTGCGTTTTTGGACGTCCGTAGCGCCAAGACCGTTGGTCCGAGCGGTCCGTAACTTTGTGAAGTTGGTACACTGTGGTACATCTGTATGTTCACCTATTTTCAGCTCTCTAAGAGCATTCCTTCCCTGTTTTTCAACAAAATTTTGGTCAGTTTTCGGGATATCCAATTTTCAAAAAATCATATCTTGAAATGTGTTCATGAAATCTCCACGAGACGCCTTTCTGCACTGGAGACTTTGTCAAGGTATCTTATAAAAAATCAACAGGTCTCAGTTATGCTTAGGTTCTCAGAAACCTGCGCCGGAAATTTGTTTTATATTTTCCTCATAACTGATAAGCATCATGAAATTTGATCATGAAATTTCGTATGAAGTAGCGCGCAATGGAGTCACATATTGTGTTTGAGGTTTCAGAATGTTATCTCTAATAGTTTTGCAGTAATCACAGTTTTCCTGAGCTGAATAATAATAAGAATAATAATAATAATAAAACGAACAATATCAATATAATCCCCCGCAAGCGGCGGGGGATTATAATAATAATAACTAGAGAAAACGGTAATTGTCATCAGGGACAATTACAAAGAATTTACCTTTACTTTCAACTAAAGTTTGCCTGTAAATGGACAGACCAATGGACAGATGGATGCAACCGACGGACTGAGAAAACACATGGGGACTCTGTTTCCTCACCATGACTGCGACTCAGAGTCCTGACTCAGAGTCCTGACTCAGAGTCCTGACTCATATTCCTGACTCACAGTCCTGACTCACAGTCCTGGCTCACAGTCCTGACTCAAAGTCCTGACTCAGAGTCCTGACTCAGCGTCCTGACTCAGAGTCCTGACTCAGAGTCCTGATGCAGAGTCCTGACTCATAGTCCTGACTCAGAGTCCTGATGCAGAGTCCTGACACAGAGTCCTGACTCAGAGTGCTGACTCCGAGTCCTGACTCAGAGTCCTGACTCACAGGCCTGACTCAGAGTCCTGATGCAGAGTCCAGACTCAGAGTCCTGACTCAGAGTCCTGACTCAGCATCCTGACTCAGCATCCTGACTCAGAGTCCTGACGCAGAGTCCTGATGCAGAGGCCTGACTCAGCGGCCTGACTCAGAGTCGAGACTCAGAGTTCTGACTCAGATCCCTGACTCAGAGTCCTGACTCAGAGGCCCGAATCAGGGTCCTGACTCACAGACCTGACTCACAGACCTGACTCAGAGTCCTGACCGAGGGTCCTGACTCCTAGTCCTGACTCCGAGCCCTGATTCCAAGGCCTGACTCCGAGTCCTGTCTCAGAGACCTGACTCTAAGTCCTGACTCAGTGCGTCCTGACTCAGTGAGTCCTGACTCAGCGGCCTGACTCAGAGTCCTGACTAAGACTCCTGACACCGAGTCCAGACTCTGAGTCCTGACTCTGAGTCCTGACTCTGAGTCCTGACTCCGAGTCCTGACTCCGAGTTATGACAAAGATTCATGACTCAGAGACCTGACTCTGAGGCCTGACTCAGTGCGTCCTGACTCAGCGGCCTGACTCAGAGTCGAGACTCAGAGTTCTGACTCAGATCCCTGATTCAGAGTCCTGACTCAGAGGCCCGACTCAGGGTCCTGACTCACAGACCTGACTCAGAGTCCTGACCGAGGGTCCTGACTCCTAGTCCTGACTCCGAGTCCTGATTCTGAGGCCTGACTCCGAGTCCTGTCTCAGAGACCTGACTCTGAGTCCTGACTCAGTGCGTCCTGACTCAGCGGCCTGACTCAGAGTCCTGACTAAGACTCCAGACTCCGAGTCCAGACTCTGAGTCCTGACTCTGAGTCCTGACCGAGGGTCCTGACTCCTAGTCCTGACTCCGAGTCCTGATTCCGAGGCCTCACTCCGAGTCCTGTCTCAGAGTCCTGACTCACAGACCTGACTCCGAGTCCTGACTCAGATGCCTGACTCAGAGTCCTGACTCCGAGTCCTGAATCAGATGCCTGACTCCGAGACCGGACTCAGATGCCTGACTCAGAGTCCTGCCTCAGAGTGCTGACTCAGATCCCTGACTCTGAGGCCTGACTCTGAGTTCTGACTCTGAGCCCTACCTCCAAGTCCGGCCTCAGAGTCCTGCCTCAGAGGCCTGACTCAGATGCGTGACTCCAAGACCTGACTCAGATGCCTGACTCAGAGTCCTGACTCAGAGTCCTGCCTCAGATCCCGACTGAGATCCCTGACTCGGAGGCCTGACTCCGAGTCCTGACTCTGAGCCCTACTGCCAAGTCCGGCCTCAGAGTCCTGCCTCAGAGGCCTGCCTCAGATGCCTGACTCAGAGTCCTGACTCAGAGTCCTGACTCCGAGTCCTGACTCAGATGCCTGACTCCGAGACCTGACTCAGATGTCTGACTCAGAGTCCTGCCTCAGAGTCCTGACCCAAGAGTCCTGACTCTGGGACCTGACTCACAGACCTGACTCACAGACCTGACTCAGAGACCTGACTCAGTTTTCTGGCTCACAGACCTGACTCACAGACCTGACTCACAGACCTGACTCACAGACCTGACTCAGGGACATGACTCAGAGACCTGACACAGGGCCCTGGATCAGAGTCCTGACTACAACTCCTATCCCCAACTGCACTCGGTCATTTGAGACTGTAATGTGTATATAAACATAAGTCAGTAGCATACACTGGCCCCGTCACCTGAAACGGCTAGAACAACTTTCCAAATATGGTTAATGTATGCTAATATATGCGGCCAGCCTGCGTTGGAGTGTGAAACAGTCTCACCTGCATCATGTGAAAATGAATTTTTGGCTGAGAATTTCTTCATTTTTCTGACCTTTTGACCTTTGTTGCTTCGAGTTGACTGTACCTACAGACTTGTCATTTGCCACAACTTACCGCAAGTATTTGGTCAAGCTTGTCAATTAAAATCAAAAAAATTGGAACTTTCCTTGCTAGTTAAAAAAAATCATTTGTGAAAACGATCAATTTCCATTTCATTTTTGACCTCAAATTTGACCTTGCGGAAATTGTCACAGGTGAAAATTAATGTGCTCATGTGTTGCCAGTATGTGATCTAGGGGGGTCATTTAATTTACAGAAAGCTGTAGGAGTAATATTTCCCACTCAAATTAAATCATTTATGCAAAATGTCATGGAAGTTGCGAAGTACCACTTTTCACAATTTTTTACAAATTAAGTTGAGGATATGAAACAATTCTAATAGGGGCTTTTGATAACCATATTACTGACCAGTATACCTCAGCCTTTTCAGAGGATTGGTGAACTATAACATAATTTTGAGAATTTTGGAAAAAATCAACTTTTTTGACTTTGATGGCTCATATCACCTTCAAATATCACCTATAGGTCACAGTTTTTGGTCAATATAGTATTTTTGGGTAAAGTTAAGGGTAGTTCATTATACATTTTGATCACCTCAGACGATTCCTTCATCGAGATTTTACAATTACACCTAAATTTTGAACACTCAATTTTGAAAAATTGCCATATTTCAAAATATATTGCATCAATCCAAATGATATTACAGTCGACACTGGCCCCAGGTACTAGCTAACTGTTGCCACCATCATCATATTCATATCTATTACGTAACTTGAGATCTCTGTGACAGACCAAAAACTGCTCATTCTGCTGTAACCCTTTACCCGTTGGACCAACTCTCATATCACTTTATACCAATACGTTCACTACAACTTTTTATCACAAGATTTTGACTTAGGACTCATTATCTTATTTAGTTTTTGAGTTATGAGCCTTCAAAGTTTACTAATTTTCGACTTTGAACGGCTCTGTGAAAAAGACAACTGTGAAAATGACATCCAATGACCCAATTACGTAATACCCAACTACTGACCTATCAACTGAAAACACTTTCAAAGACCTAAGTCCATTTTGAATAAATAATAATAATAATAATAATAATAATAATAGCAAAAACAAATAGAATTTACCATAGGTAAATTCTTAACTAGAGAACACGGTAATTGTCATCAGGGACAATTACAAAGAATTTACCTTTACTTTCAACTAAAGTTTGCCTGTAAATGGACAGACCAATGGAGTCCTGTGACTCAAGAGTCCTGACTCAGAGTCCTGACTCAGAGTCCTGACTCAGAGTCCTGACTCAGAGTCCTGACTCAGAGTCCTGACTCAGAGTCCTGACTCATAGTCCTGATGCAGAGTACTGACACAGAGTCCTGACTGAGAGTGCTGACTCCGAGTCCTGACGCAGAGTCCTGACGCAGAGGCCTGACTCAGTGCGTCCTGACTCAGCGGCCTGACTCAGAGTCGAGACTCAGAGTCGTGACTCAGATCCCTGACTCAGAGTCCTAACCTAGGGGCCTGACTCAGGGTCCTGACTCAGAGTCCTGACTGAGTGTCCTGATTCCTAGTCCTGACTCCTAGTCCTGACCCCGAGTCCTGATTCAGAGACCTGTCTCCGAGTCCTGTCTCAGAGACCTGACTCTTAGTCCTGACTCAGTGCGTCCTGACTCAGCGGCCTGACTCAGAGTCCTGATTAAGACTCCTGACTCCGAGTCCTGACTCCGAGTCCTGACTTCGAGTCCTGACTCCGAGTCCTGACTCCGAGTCATGACTCAGAGTCATGACTCAGAGTCATGACTCAGAGACCTCACTCTGAGTCCTGACTCAATGCATCCTGACTTAGCGGCCTGACTCAGAGTCGAGACTCAGAGTTCTGACTCAGATCCCTGACTCCAAGTCATGACTCCGTGTCATGACTCAGAGACCTGACTCTGAGGCCTGACTCATTGCATCCTGACTTAACGGCCTGACTCAGTGTCGAGACTCAGTGTTCTGACTCAGATCCCTGACTCAGAGTCCTGACTCAGAGGCCCGAATCAGGGTCCTGACTCAGTGTGACCTGACTCAGAGACCTGACTCAGAGTCCTGACCGAGGGTCCTGACTCCGAGTCCTGATTCCAAGGCCTGACTCCGAGTCCTGTCTCAGAGTCCTGACTCAGATTCCTGACTCAGGGGCCTGACTCAGAGGCCTGACTCACAGACCCGACTCCGAGTCCTGACTCAGATGCCTGCCTCCGAGACCGGACTCAGATTCCTGACTCAGAGTCCTGACTCAGAGTCCTGCCTCAGAGTGCTGACTCAGAGCCCTGACTCTGAGGCCTGACTCTGAGGGCTGACTCTGAGGGCTGACTCTGAGGGCTGACTCTGAGTGCTGACTCTGAGCCCTACCTCCAAGTCCGGCCTCAGAGTCCTGCCTCAGAGGCCTGCCTCAGATGCCTGACTCAGAGTCCTGACTCCGAGTCCTGACTCAGATGCCTGACTCCGAGACCTGACTCAGATGCCTGACTCAGAGTCCTGCCTCAGATCCCTGACTGAGATCCCTGACCCTGAGGCCTGACTCCGAGTCCTGACTCTGAGCCCTGCCTCCAAGTCCGGCCTCAGAGTCCTGCCTCAGAGGCCTGCCTCAGATGCCTGACTCAGAGTCCTGACTCCGAGTCCTGACTCAGATGCCTGACTCCGAGACCTGACTCAGATGTCTGACTCAGAGTCCTGCCTCAGAGTCCTGACCCGAGAGTCCTGACCCGAGAGTCCTGACTCGGGGACCTGACTCACAGACCTGACTCAGAGACCTGACTCTGTTTTCTGACTCACAGACCTGACTCACAGACCTGACTCACAGACCTGACTCACAGACCTGACTCACAGACCTGACTCAGGGACATGACTCAGAGACCTGACTCAGGGCCCTGGATCAGAGTCCTGACTACAACTCCTATCCCCAACTGCACTCGGTCATTTGAGACTGTAATATGTATATAAATATAAGTCAGTAGCATACACTGGCCCCGTCACCTGAAACGGCCAGAACAGCTTTTCATATATGGTTAATGTATGCTAATATATGCGGCCAGCCTGCTTTGGAGTGTGAAATGGTGTCACCTGCATCATGTGAAAATGAATTTTTTTGCTGACCATTTGGTCATTTTTTGACCTTTTGACCTTTACTGCTCAGAGATGGCTGTAGCTACAGACTTGTTGTTTACCACAATTGACAACAACAATTCAGTTCACATTGTCCTTTAAAATTAAGAAAATTGAGACATTCCTTCTGAGTTGAAAAAAATCATCTCTGAAAATGGTCAATTTTCATTTCATCTTTGACCTCAAATTTGACCATGATGAATGAGACTACTTGTCAAATTTTATGTGCTCATGTGATTGCCAGTATGTCATTTTGCGTTTCATTTAATTTACAGAAAGCTGTAGGAGCAATATTTCCCATTCAAATTAAATTATTTATGCAAAATATCATGTAAGTTGTGAAGTGCCACTTTTAACAATTTTTTTACAAATTAAGTTGAGGATATGAAACAATTCTAATAGGGGGCTTTTGATAACCATATTAGTGACCAGTATACCTCAGACTGTGAAGAGGATTGTGGAAAAAAAACATAATTTTCAGAATTTTTGGAAAATTGTACTTTTTAAACATTAATGGCTCATATCAACTTCAAATATCACCTTTTTGTCAAATTTTTTGGTCAATATAGTCTTTTTGGGTAAAGTTAAGGGTAGTTCACTATACATTTTGATCACCTAAGACTACTCCTTCATGGAGATTTGACAAGTCCATCTAAATTTTGAACCCTCGATTTTGAAAAATGACCATATTTCAAAAAGTCTTCCGCCAATCCAAACCATTTGTTGAATGTGCACTGGCCCCAGATACTGGCTAACTTTTACCACCATCACCATGTTCCTATCTATTACGTAACTTGAGAAACCTGTGCAACACTCAAAACTGCTCAAGAGCAATAGCCCTTTACCCGCTAGACCAATTGTTACATGACTTCTACCAAAACATTGACAACAACTTTTTGTCACAGAATTTTGACTCATGACTCATTATCTCAAATAGTATTTGAGTTATGAGCCTTTAAACTTTACTAATTTTCGACTTTGAACGGCTCTGTGAAAAAGACAACTGTGAAAATGACATCAAATGAACCAATTACGCAATACCCAACAACTGACGAACCTATTGACAGCCTTTCATGAACGTACAACCATTTTGTGACTTGCGGATTCTGACTTCCCGTGCCGACACCTCTGGGAGTAAAATGGCACCTGTACAATAGTGACCTTGACCTACTTTCTTGAAATTGGGTCAGATTATGTAATTTACATGTAAGACATGTAATTTAAATGGAAAATGAAATTTGCTTGTTATTACATGTGATAGAGTAAATTAAAGTAAATGAAAAAACCAATTTTGAAGTGGCCTGTGACCTTGAAAAATAAGTCAAGGTCACCGAAACCGGGTGAGTGTAATTAGGTCATGAAACACCATGTATGTGATTTTTTTGAGATTTTTTGGAAGAAATTTTTGTCTGGAAAAATAATAATAAAAAGAAATACGAAAACAAGAAACTTCACCTATGTAATAGGTGAAGTTTAATAAGAATAAGAATAAGAATAATAATATTAACAAAAACAAATAGAATTTACCATAGGTAAATTCTTAATAATAAAAGGTAAAAGAACAATATCAATATAATCCCCCGCAAGCGGCGGGGGATTATAACTAGTATAACTGATATTGCCGTACGGCAATATCGGATAATCCCCCGCGCCCCCCCTGTCTCCCCTGCCCTGCATACTCCCTCTTTCCAGTTCATGTCCTTCATGATGAATTCTTAAAACCATGTATGAATGTAGCAATCTTGTTGGTGCATATGCCTATCAAAAGTCGAGGCAGCCAGACACACCTGTTGTGGTCAAGCATACCACCCTGCAAGCAATGCATATTGAGTAAACCCTAACCCTAACCCTAATGGCCTGTTGCAGGCAAGCCATAAGAGTTGCATGGTTGTGTCTACATGGAAAAATTGGGCAAAAAATTAGCAACATGTCATTTGAGTTTTAACTGATTTGAAATATGCACTTAGTAGCTATAATTGAATATATGAAATCATATATGTAAAATAGGTTATTAGAATGAGGTCCATGCCCTTAGAGAACAGATAAGGCCATAATTTTACACATCTTTTAGTGTTAATTTCATAAGATTTGGATAGTTAGAAGCTGAGCAATCTAAAGTTGAAATTTGAATTTAAAAAAATTCTCTAGGAAAAACCATTTGATGTAGGCAAATTTCCTTTGAGGACAGTATGTAGGCCTAACAGAGGTATATATAAAAAAATATTTACGAACATCCAAGAAGAACTTCATAGATTTTTTAGCCAAAAATGTTTTGAAAGGCGCAAAAAGTGACATGAAATTTTCAATGTCTGACGCGATTCTACGCCGCGCGTCTGACACCATCATGCTATACATCATTGGAAAGCTGACAAACAGACCTTTCTTGTGATATGTCAAACTTTGTTGTAGCTTAAATAGGGACCGAGATATGGCCACTTGAAAATTGCATTTTTGGACGTCCGTAGCGCCAAGACCGTTGGTCCGAGCGGTCCGTAACTTTGTGAAGTTGGTACACTGTGACACATCTGTATGTTCACCTATTTTCAGCTCTCTAAGAGCATTCCTTCCCTGTTTTTCAAAAAAATTTCAGTCAATTTTCGGGATATCCAATTTTCAAAAAATCATATCTTGAAATGTGTTCATAAAATCTCCACGAGACGCCTTTCTGCACTGGAGACTTTGTCAAGGTATCTTACAAAAAATCAACAGGTCTCAGTTATGCTTAGGTTCTCAGAAACCTGCGCCGGAAATTTTTTTTATATTTTCCTCATAACTCATAAGCGTCATGAAATTTGATCATGAAATTTCGTGAAAAGTAGCACGCAATGGAGTCGCATATTACCCTTGACTTGCAAGACAGTATCTGTAATACTTTTGAAGTAATCACAATTTTTCTGAGCTGAATAATAATAAGAATAAGAATAATAAGAATAATAATAATAACTAGAGAAAACGGTAATTGTCATCAGGGACAATTACAAAGAATTTACCTTTACTTTCAACTAAAGTTTGCCTGTAAATGGACAGACCAATGGAGTCCTGTGACTCAAGAGTCCTGACTCAGAGTCCTGACTCAGAGTCCTGACTCAGAGTCCTGACTCAGAGTCCTGACTCAGAGTCCTGACTCAGAGTCCTGACTCATAGTCCTGATGCAGAGTACTGACACAGAGTCCTGACTGAGAGTGCTGACTCCGAGTCCTGACGCAGAGTCCTGACGCAGAGGCCTGACTCAGTGCGTCCTGACTCAGCGGCCTGACTCAGAGTCGAGACTCAGAGTCGTGACTCAGATCCCTGACTCAGAGTCCTAACCTAGGGGCCTGACTCAGGGTCCTGACTCAGAGTCCTGACTGAGTGTCCTGATTCCTAGTCCTGACTCCTAGTCCTGACCCCGAGTCCTGATTCAGAGACCTGTCTCCGAGTCCTGTCTCAGAGACCTGACTCTTAGTCCTGACTCAGTGCGTCCTGACTCAGCGGCCTGACTCAGAGTCCTGATTAAGACTCCTGACTCCGAGTCCTGACTCTGAGTCCTGACTTCGAGTCCTGACTCCGAGTCCTGACTCCGAGTCCTGACTCAGAGTCATGACTCAGAGTCATGACTCAGAGACCTCACTCTGAGTCCTGACTCAATGCATCCTGACTTAGCGGCCTGACTCAGAGTCGAGACTCAGAGTTCTGACTCAGATCCCTGACTCCAAGTCATGACTCCGTGTCATGACTCAGAGACCTGACTCTGAGGCCTGACTCATTGCATCCTGACTTAACGGCCTGACTCAGTGTCGAGACTCAGTGTTCTGACTCAGATCCCTGACTCAGAGTCCTGACTCAGAGGCCCGAATCAGGGTCCTGACTCAGTGTGACCTGACTCAGAGACCTGACTCAGAGTCCTGACCGAGGGTCCTGACTCCGAGTCCTGATTCCAAGGCCTGACTCCGAGTCCTGTCTCAGAGTCCTGACTCAGATTCCTGACTCAGGGGCCTGACTCAGAGGCCTGACTCACAGACCTGACTCCGAGTCCTGACTCAGATGCCTGCCTCCGAGACCGGACTCAGATTCCTGACTCAGAGTCCTGACTCAGAGTCCTGCCTCAGAGTGCTGACTCAGAGCCCTGACTCTGAGGCCTGACTCTGAGGGCTGACTCTGAGGGCTGACTCTGAGGGCTGACTCTGAGGGCTGACTCTGAGCCCTACCTCCAAGTCCGGCCTCAGAGTCCTGCCTCAGAGGCCTGCCTCAGATGCCTGACTCAGAGTCCTGACTCCGAGTCCTGACTCAGATGCCTGACTCCGAGACCTGACTCAGATGCCTGACTCAGAGTCCTGCCTCAGATCCCTGACTGAGATCCCTGACCCTGAGGCCTGACTCCGAGTCCTGACTCTGAGCCCTGCCTCCAAGTCCGGCCTCAGAGTCCTGCCTCAGAGGCCTGCCTCAGATGCCTGACTCAGAGTCCTGACTCCGAGTCCTGACTCAGATGCCTGACTCCGAGACCTGACTCAGATGTCTGACTCAGAGTCCTGCCTCAGAGTCCTGACCCGAGAGTCCTGACCCGAGAGTCCTGACTCGGGGACCTGACTCACAGACCTGACTCAGAGACCTGACTCAGTTTTCTGACTCACAGACCTGACTCACAGACCTGACTCACAGACCTGACTCACAGACCTGACTCACAGACCTGACTCAGGGACATGACTCAGAGACCTGACTCAGGGCCCTGGATCAGAGTCCTGACTACAACTCCTATCCCCAACTGCACTCGGTCATTTGAGACTGTAATATGTATATAAATATAAGTCAGTAGCATACACTGGCCCCGTCACCTGAAACGGCCAGAACAGCTTTTCATATATGGTTAATGTATGCTAATATATGCGGCCAGCCTGCTTTGGAGTGTGAAATGGTGTCACCTGCATCATGTGAAAATGAATTTTTTTGCTGACCATTTGGTCATTTTTTGACCTTTTGACCTTTACTGCTCAGAGATGGCTGTAGCTACAGACTTGTTGTTTACCACAATTGACAACAACAATTCAGTTCACATTGTCCTTTAAAATTAAGAAAATTGAGACATTCCTTCTGAGTTGAAAAAAATCATCTCTGAAAATGGTCAATTTTCATTTCATCTTTGACCTCAAATTTGACCATGATGAATGAGACTACTTGTCAAATTTTATGTGCTCATGTGATTGCCAGTATGTCATTTTGCGTTTCATTTAATTTACAGAAAGCTGTAGGAGCAATATTTCCCATTCAAATTAAATTATTTATGCAAAATATCATGTAAGTTGTGAAGTGCCACTTTTAACAATTTTTTTACAAATTAAGTTGAGGATATGAAACAATTCTAATAGGGGGCTTTTGATAACCATATTAGTGACCAGTATACCTCAGACTGTGAAGAGGATTGTGGAAAAAAAACATAATTTTCAGAATTTTTGGAAAATTGTACTTTTTAAACATTAATGGCTCATATCAACTTCAAATATCACCTTTTTGTCAAATTTTTTGGTCAATATAGTCTTTTTGGGTAAAGTTAAGGGTAGTTCACTATACATTTTGATCACCTAAGACTACTCCTTCATGGAGATTTGACAAGTCCATCTAAATTTTGAACCCTCGATTTTGAAAAATGACCATATTTCAAAAAGTCTTCCGCCAATCCAAACCATTTGTTGAATGTGCACTGGCCCCAGATACTGGCTAACTTTTACCACCATCACCATGTTCCTATCTATTACGTAACTTGAGAAACCTGTGCAACACTCAAAACTGCTCAAGAGCAATAGCCCTTTACCCGCTAGACCAATTGTTACATGACTTCTACCAAAACATTGACAACAACTTTTTGTCACAGAATTTTGACTCATGACTCATTATCTCAAATAGTATTTGAGTTATGAGCCTTTAAACTTTACTAATTTTCGACTTTGAACGGCTCTGTGAAAAAGACAACTGTGAAAATGACATCAAATGAACCAATTACGCAATACCCAACAACTGACGAACCTATTGACAGCCTTTCATGAACGTACAACCATTTTGAAATAAGAATAAGAACTAGAGAACACGGTAATTGTCATCAGGGACAATTACAAAGAATTTACCTTTACTTTTAATTACACTTTGCCTGTAAATGGACAGACAAATGGACTTTACCTTTACTTTTAACTAGGCGTGTAAACAGACAAACAAATGAACAGACAGACAAATGGGCTAAACTTTGCCTGTAAACGGACAGCTAAATGGATGGATGGCCAGATGGATGAAACCGACGGACTGACAGGCACATGCGGACTCTGACTCCGACTCCGACTCTTAATCCTGGTCACCTTCCTGATCAGATCTACAATTCAGACTGACTCTCAGTCCTGACACTGACTCTTTTCTCAGAGTCCTGACTCAGAGTCCTGACTCAGAGTCCTGACTCAGAGTCCTGACTCAGAGTCCTGACTCCGAATCCTGACTCAGGGTCCTAACTCAGAGGTCTGACTCCGAGGCCTGACTCCGAATCCTGCCTCAGAGTCCTGACTACGAGTCCTGACTCAGCGTGTCCTGACTCAGAGTTCTGACTCAGAGTCCTGACTCGCCGACCTGACTCACAGACCTGACTCAGAGTCCTGACTCAGGGACATGACTCAGAGTCCTGATTCAGAGTCCTGACTCAGTGTCCTTGCTCAGAGTCCTGACCTAGGGTCCTGACTCAGTGACCTGACTCAGAGACCTGACTGACAGACCTGACTAAGATTCCTGACTCCGAGTCATGACTCCGAGCCATGACTCCGAGTCCAAACTCCGAGGCCTGACTCCGAGGCCTGACTCCAAGGCCTGACTCCGAGGCCTGACTCCGAGTCCTGACTCCGAGTCCTGACTCCGAGGCCTCACTCCGAGTCCTGACTCAGCTGCCTGGCTCTTAGTTGAGACTCATAGTCATTAGTCATAGTCGAGACTCAGAGTCCTGACTCAGAGTCCTGACTCAGAGTCCTGACTCAGAGTCCTGACTCCGAGTCCTGACTCAGCGTGTCCTGATTCAGCGTGTCCTGACTCAGCGGCCTGACTCAGCGTGTCCTGACTCAGCGTGTCCTGACTCAGCGGCCTGACTCATACTCGAGACTCATACTCGAAACTCATAGTCGAGACTCATAGTCGAGACTCAGAGTCCTAACTCTGAGTCCTGACTCAGAGTCCTGACCTAGGGTCCTGACTCAGGGACCTGACTCACA
Organism: Platynereis dumerilii; assembly: GCA_026936325.1. Taxonomy (NCBI): domain Eukaryota; kingdom Metazoa; phylum Annelida; class Polychaeta; order Phyllodocida; family Nereididae; genus Platynereis; species Platynereis dumerilii. The sequence goes on from JAPTHN010000007.1 coordinate 15,654,628, forward strand.
GACCTGACTCACAGACCTGACTCACAGACCTGACTCACAAACCTGACTCATAGACCTGCCTCAGATTCCTGACTGAGTCATGACTCCTAGTCATGACTCTGAGTCCTGACTCAGAGTCCTGACTCAGAGTCCTGCCTCAGAGTCCTGACTCAGAGTACTGATTCCAAGTTCTGACTCAGAGTCCTGACTCTGAGTCTGACTCAGGGTCCTGACTCAGAGGTCTGACTCTGAGGCCTGACTCCGAGTCCTGACCTAGGGTCCTGACTCAAGGACCTGACTCACAGACCGGACTCACAGACCTGACTCACAGACCTGACTCAGATTCCTGACTCCGAATCATGACTCCGAGTCCTGATTCCGAGGCCTGACTCCGAGGCCTGACTCCGAGTCCTGACTCCAAGTCCTGATCCAGAGTCCTGACTCAGCGGCCTGACTCATAGTCGAGACTCAGAGTCAATACTCATAGTCGAGACTCAGAGTCCTGACTCAGAGTCCTGACTCAGAGTCCTGACTCGCAGACCTGACTCACAGACCTGCCTCACAGACCTGACTCAGAGTCCTTGCTCAGAGTCCTTGCTCAGAGTCCTGACCTAGGGTCCTGACTCAGTGACCTGACTCAGAGACCTGACTCACAGACCTGACTAAGATTCCTGACTCCGAGTCATGACTCCTAGCCATGACTCCGAGTCCTAACTCTGAGTCCTGACTCCGAGGCCTGACTCCGAGGCCTGACTCCGAGGCCTGACTCCGAGTCCTGACTCCGAGTCCTGACTCAGCTGCCTGGCTCATAGTTGAGACTCATAGTCATTAGTCATAGTCGAGACTCAGAGTCCTGACTCAGAGTGCTGACTCAGAGTCCTGACTAAGAGTCCTGACTCAGAGTCCTGACTCAGGGACCTGCCGCAGAGTCCAGACTCAGGGTCCAGACTCAGGGTCCTGACTCGCAGACCTGACTCACAGACCTGACTCACAGACCTGACTCAGGGACCTGACTCAGAGACCTGACTCAGGGTCCTGGCTCAGGGTCCTGAGTATAACTCCTGTCCCCTACTCCACTCAGTCATTTGAGACTTAGTCAGTAGCATACACTGGCCCCGTCACCTGAAACGGCCAGAACAGCTTTCCAAATATGGTTAATGTATGCTAATATATGCGGCCAGCCTGCGTTGGAGTGTGAAACCGTCTCACCTGCATCATGTGAAAATGAATTTTTGGCTGACAATTTCTTCATTTTTCTGACCTTTTGACCTTTGTTGCTTCGAGTTTACTGTACCTACAGACTTGTCATTTGCCACAACTTACCACAAGTATTTGGTCAAGCTTGTCAATGAAAATAAAAAAAATTAGAACTTTCCTTGCTAATTAAAAAAATCATTTGTGAAAACGATCAATTTTCATTTCATCTTTGACCTCAAATTTGACCCTGCGGAAATTGTCACAGGTGAAAATTTATGTGCTCATGTGTTGCCAGTATGTGATCTAGGGGGGTCATTTAATTTACAGAAAGCTGTAGGACTAATATTTCCCACTCAAATAAAATCATTTATGGTAAATATCAGGAGTGTCGAGGAGTACCATTTTTCACATTTTTTTACAAATTGAGTTGAAGACATAAAATATTCTTCATTGGGGGCTTTTGATAACCATATTATTGACTTATAGACTGCAGACTTTTGAGAGGATTTGTTGAAAATAACATAATTTTCAGAATTTTTGCAAAATTCAACTTTTTAAACTTTAATGACTCAAATCACCTTCAAATATAACCTTTTGGTCCACTATTTTGGTCAATATAGTCTTTTTGGGTAAAGTTAAGGGTAGTTCACTATACATTTTGATCACCTCAGACTACTCCTTCATGGAGATTTTACAATTCCACCTGAATTTTGAACCCTCGATTTTGAAAAATTGCCATATTTCACAAAGTATTGCACCAATCCAAACCATTTGTTGAATCAGCACTGGTCCCAGATACTGGCTAACTGTTGCCACCATCACCATATTCCTATCTATTATGTAACTGGAGAAAATGGTGACAGACCAAAAACTGCTCATACCACCATAACCCTTTACCCGTTGGACCAACTGTCATATCACTTGTACCAATACGTAGACAACAACTTTTTATCACACGATTTTGACTCTTGACTCATTATCTCAAATAGTTTTTGACTGATAAGCCTTTGAAGTTTACTATTTTTCGACTTTGAACGCCTCTGTGAAAAAGACAACTGTGAAAATGACATCAAATGACCCAATTACGTAATACCCAACAACTGACTTACCTTTTGACCAACTTTTGTCAACGTAAAACCATTTTGAGAGAATAAGAATAATAAGAATAAGAATAAGAATAATAATATTAACAAAAACAAATAGAATTTACCATAGGTAAATTCTTAACTAGAGAACACGGTAATTGTCATCACGGACAATTACAAAGAATTTACCTTTACTTTCTACTAAACTTTGCCTGTATATGGACAGACAAATGGACAGATGGATGAAACTGATGGACTGACAAACACATGCTGACTCTGTTTCCTCACTGACTGCGACTCTGACTCCGACTCAAACTCTGAATGCCGATCAGCTTCCTGATCAGATCTCCGATTCAGACTACTGACTCTCACTCCTGACGTAGACTCTTTTCTCTGATGACTGACTCAGAGTCCTGACTCATTGTCGTGACTAACAGTCGTGACTCACAGTCATGACTCAGAGTCTTGACTCACATTCCGATTCACAGACCTGACTCACAGTCCTGACTCACAGTCCTGACTCACATGCCGACTCGCAGGCCTGACTCACAGTCCTGACTCACAGTCCTGACTCACAGGCCGGGCTCACATTCCTGGCTCACAGTCCTGATTCACAGTCCTGACTCACTGTCGTGACTCGGAGTCCCACCTCAGAGGCCTTGCACAGAGTCCTGGCTGAGAGGCCTTTGGCAGAGTCCTTTGGCAGAGTCCTTTGGCAGAGTCCTTTGGCAGAGTCCTTTGTCAGACTCCTGACTGACTCAGAGTCCTGACTGACTCAGAGTCCTGACTGACTCAGAGTCTTGACTGTCTCAGAGTGCTGACTGACTCAAGAGTCCTGATTGACTCAGAGGCCTGATTAACTCAAGAGTTCTTACTGACTCAGAGGCCTGACTCAGAGGCCTGACTCAGAGGCCTGACTCAGAGACGTGACTCAGAGTCCTGAATCAGAGTCCTGACTCAGAGTCCTTACTCCAAATCCTGACTCTTGAGTCCTGACTCACAGCCCTGACTCACAGACCTGACTCAGAGTACTGACCTAGGTCCTGAGTCAGGGACCTGACTGAGAGTCCTGACTGAGAGTCCTGGCTGAGAGTCCTGACTCAGAGTCCTGACTCAGAGTCTTGTCTCAGAGTCTTGACTCAGAGTCTTGACTCAAATTCCCGACTCAAATTCCCGACTTAGAGTCCTGACTCCCAGTCCTGACTCCAAGTCCTGACTCTGACTCCTGCCTCCTAAGCCTGCCACAGAGTAGTGACTCTGAGTCCTGACTCCGAGTCCTGCCTCAGAGTCCTGCCTCTGAGGCCTTCCTCCGAGTCCTGACTCAGAGTCCTGACTCAGATTCCTGACTCTGAGTCCTGACTCCGAGTCCTGACTCCAAGGCCTGACTCCTAGCCCTGACTCCGAGGCCTGACTCAGCGGCCTGACTCATAGTCGGGACTCATAGTCGAGACTCATAGTCGAGACTCATAGACGAGACTCATAGTCGAGACTCATAGTCGAGACTAATAGTCAAGACTCAGAGTCCTGACTCTGAGTCCTGACTCCGAGTCCTGACTCCAAGGCCTGACTCCTAGCCCTGACTCCGAGGCCTGACTCAGCGGCCTGACTCATAGTCAGGACTCATTGTCGAGACGCATAGTCGAGACTCATAGTCGAGACTCATAGACGAGACTCATAGTCGAGACTCATAGTCGAGATTCATAGTCGAGACTCATAGTCGAGACTAATAGTCAAGACTCAGAGTCCTGACTCAGAGTCCTGACTCAGAGGCCTGACTCAGAGGCCTGACTCAGAGTCCTGACCCAGGGGCCTGACTCAGGGGCCTGACTCACAGACCTGACTCACAGACCTGACTCACAGACCTGTCTTACAGACCTGACTAACAGACCAGGCTCACAGACCTGATTCACAGACCTGACTCACAGGCCTGACTCACAGACCAGACTCACAGACCTGTCTCACAGACCTGACTCACAGACGTGACACACAGACCTGACTCAGGGTCCTGACTATAACTCCTATCCCCAACTCCACTCCTGACTGAGAGTCCTGGCTGAGAGTCCTGACTCAGAGTCCTGACTCAGAGTCTTGTCTCAGAGTCTTGACTCAGAGTCTTGACTCAAATTCCCGACTCAAATTCCCGACTTAGAGTCCTGACTCCCAGTCCTGACTCCAAGTCCTGACTCTGACTCCTGCCTCCTAGGCCTGCCACAGAGTAGTGACTCTGAGTCCTGACTCCGAGTCCTGCCTCAGAGTCCTGCCTCTGAGGCCTTCCTCCGAGTCCTGACTCAGAGTTCTGACTCAGAGTCCTGACTCAGATTCCTTACTCTGAGTCCTGACTCCGAGTCCTGACTCCAAGGCCTGACTCCTAGCCCTGACTCCGAGGCCTGACTCAGCGGCCTGACTCATAGTCGGGACTCATAGTCGAGACTCATAGTCGAGACTCATAGTCGAGACTCATAGTCGAGACTCATAGACGAGACTCATAGTCGAGACTCATAGTCGAGATTCATAGTCGAGACTCATAGTCGAGACTCATAGTCGAGACTAATAGTCAAGACTCAGAGTCCTGACTCTGAGTCCTGACTCCAAGGCCTGACTCCGAGGCCTGACTCAGCGGCCTGACTCATAGTCGGGACTCATAGTCGAGACGCATGGTTGAGACTCATAGTCGAGACTCATAGACGAGACTCATAGTCGAGACTCATAGTCGAGATTCATAGTCGAGACTCATAGTCGAGACTAATAGTCAAGACTCAGAGTCCTGACTCAGAGGCCTGACTCAGAGTCCTGACCCAGGGGCCTGACTCAGGGGCCTGACTCACAGACCTGACTCACAGACCTGACTCACAGACCTGTCTTACAGACCTGTCTTACAGACCTGACTAACAGACCTGGCTCACAGACCTGATTCACAGACCTGACTCACAGGCCTGACTCACAGACCTGACTCACAGACCTGTCTCACAGACCTGACTCACAGACGTGACACACAGACCTGACTCAGGGTCCTGACTATAACTCCTATCCCCAACTCCACTCAGTCATTTGAGACTGTAATATGTATATAAACATTAGTCAGTAGCATTCACTGGCCCCGTCACCTGAAACGGCCTGAACAGCTTTCCATATATGGTTAATGTATGCAAATATATGCGGCCAGCCTGCTTTGGAGTGTGAAATTGTATCACCTGCATCATGTGAAAATGAATTTTTTGCTGACAATTTCTTCATTTTTCTGACCTTTTGACCTTTATTGCTTAAAGCAGACTGCAGCTAGAGACTTGCCATTTGACACAATTTACCGAAAGTATTTGGTCCACATTGTCAGTTAAAATCAAGAAAATTGAAACGTTGCTTCCCAGTTAAAAAAAATAATCAGTGAAAATAACCTGTTTTCATTTCCTCTTTGACCTCAAATTTGACCTTGATAAAAAGGTCAAAGGTCAAAAGTAATGTGCCCATGTGATTCCAGTATGTGATATAAGGGGGTCATTTAATTTAAAGAAAGCTGTAGGACTGATATTTCCCACTCAAATAAAATCATTTATGGTAAATGCAAGGAATGCCGAGAAGTACCATTTTTCAAATTTTTTTACAAATTTAGTTGAAGACATAAAATCTTCTTCATAGGGGGCTTTTGATAACCATATTATTGACTTGTAGACACCAGACTTTTGAGAGGATTGGTGGGAAATAACATAATTTTCAGAATTTTTGCAAAATTCAACTTTTTTAACTTTAGTGACTCAAATCACCTTCAAATATAACCTTTTGGTCCACTTTTTTGGTCAATATAGTCTTTTTGGGTAAAGTTGAGGGTAGTTCATTATACATTTTGATCACCTCAGACTACTCCTTCATGGAGATTTTACAATTCCACCTAAATTTTGAACACTAGATATTGAAAAATTGCCATATTCCAAAAACTACTGGACAAATCCAAACCATTCCTTGAATCAACATTGGCCCCAGATACTGGCAAACTTTTGCCACAATCACCATGCTTGTATCTATTACATAACTTGAGAAACCGATCGCAGACTAAAAAGTGCTCATGCATCAAAAGCCCTTTACCCGTTGGACCAACTGTCATATCTCTCACACTAATTCATTGACAACAACTTTTTATCACGGGATTTTCACTCTTGACTCATTATCTCAAATAGTTTTTCAGTTATTCAACCTTAAAGTTTACTAATTTTCGACTTTGAACGGCTCTGTGAAAAAGACAACTGTGAAAATGACATCAAATGACCCACTTTCACAATACTCAATGACCGATTGACCTTCTGACCAACTTTCATTGCCGTAGGACCATTTTGAAACAAAAAAGAATAATAATAAGAACTAGAGAACACGGTAATTGTCATCACGGACAATTACAAAGAATTTACCTTTACTTTTAACTAAACTTTGCCTGTAAATGGACAGACAAATGGACGGACGGTGAGACAGACAGACAAAACTGAAGGATTCAAGGACACATGCGAATAATGATATTCGACGTGACTGGTTGACATTTTGTAATGTTGTACCTACCTTCATTAATTTTTTACATGATTTTTAGCTGGCAGGAGTGAGCACGTTCATTGTCCGACACAGACCCCACCAGACTGCGACTCCTAACTGTGAGACCAGACTCCACATCCGGACTCGGTCTTATGACTTACAGTCCTGAATTAGACTCCTGATCAAGACTGGCAACTGAGACTGGCGACTCAGACCCCAACTGAGGTGCCCGACTGGAACTCTTGACTGAGATTCCAGAATCAGACTCCTGACGCTGACTCCTGACTCAGAGTCCCGACTCAGATGCCCGACTCAGACTTCCACCTCCCCCCTTAGACCCTGACTCCCGCCTCAGACACCCAACACAAATTCCTGACTCCGATGCCAGAATCAGTCTCCTGACTTTGACTCCTGACTCAGACTGACAACACAGGCTACCAACTGAAGACTACTGACTCAGACTCCTAACTCCTCGCAGGGACGCCTAGCTCCTGATTGAAACGGTGACTTTTGATTCTGACTCCTGACTGTGAACCGTTGGACCAGCATAGAGTAGTCGATACAGCCCGGCTCCATTAAATGTCTTATGAGTGAGATCACGGGGTGAGATTTGCTTGAGTGGATAAGTGGTCTAACTTTTAGGACATGGGGGAATATAAGTAAAACGCCATGTTCTCCCTTGAACAATTTGACAGAAAAGTCGATTTCCAATCTTTGTAGGAAATTGGAATTTCTTTTTAATCTGAATATTCTTCAATAGAAATACACATATCCATTATATTATTATAAAAGAAATGGCACGATTGAAGGAGTTAGATCATGTGAACAAGAAGTGTATGGTACAATGGAGAAAAAGTCACAAACATAAATTACATTTACATTTACCATAACAAGGGCACGCCATTATAGTATAGTACCATGATCTTGATATAAATTTCTACACAGCTGAATTCATGTATATGACAATAGAATACATATATTAGTTATTGCATGGGTAATAAATTTGTTTGTAGTATCTTAATTCTTTTAGAAACTGATCTTGTGATTAAACACACAGCGATCTTGAATACAAAAAGATTGAGAGGCCAAATTAGTGGGTTCAGCTATTACATAATGAAGAAACATACCGGAAATGTGATTTGCTTTACCTCAGATCATATTCATATTCAGTATATATATAAACATGACTTGACTTGGATACCACAATACTGGATGAAGACTGCATTCGCATGAATGTGGATTTATGACAATGTTCATGATGATCAATATCATAAGTGATAGGTTTAACTGTGCCGCTCCTGTATGTCATTGATGCTGGAATATCAAGGCTGCCAATTGTGTGTCATTCAAGTACACATGTTGGACACCAGATGAAACTGGAAGACAGAGAAGACCAATTTAACGTCTTTGGTGTTATTCAAGAATGCATTTCACATGAATTCTTCTCAGAATACCTTGTCACATGAAAATGCTTTGAAAGTAAAGTATTGCTTTCACTGGAAATTGGGACACTGCAGCACTGTTGACATTATTTCAAATTTGTAGACTTACTTTTCTATTGCCCGAGATAGCAGGCGAGGTGAAGAAAGGTTTGTTTGGAGCAGGCGAGTGGTGAAAATGATCTCAGGACAATAACTGAAAATTGCTTGGATTATATAGTTGTATCTGAAAGTGAGAGGGAAAAGTGTTTGTCACTGTAGAGTAGTGGTCGTAAAATTAAGCAGAAAATATCTCATTTATTTCACAAACCTAGGCATGAAAATATTTGTTTAAATAAGTCCATCTGTGGAAGATGTAATGGTTGGCCCCTGAGGTGTTATAATAGGCCTACACAATGTAAATGTGCCCGTAATATGAATATTTGAATACATAATGTATTATCATGGAGGTTGAAAGTAATTGATGTGTGCTTATTACTGAGAACCCACTCTTAAATGTTGTATTAGAGGTATACATTGCACTTTACATTTTAAATGAAATGAGACTGGTTGCAATATTCTACATATTGCACAATAGACTGCTTTATTTTCCACGTCCTAGATACTTACATAGTCAATTTTAGAATTGAACAGGTCACGCTTGTATCATATGGGTTATGGAGGAACAGGTGATTGGTATGCATCTTTGGATGGCGTTGATATAATGGCGTTCTTGTGAAATCTCTGCATCGGGTGGCCTCAATCATTGAAGAAGGTTGGCATAGTGGTCTTGAGACTGTAGTGATTGTAGTAAAATTACACCTGTAATTGCAAAGGGAAAACATTACAAAGCATTTTTGCTATTCTGCTGTGTTCAGCCACACATATTATTTATATAGCAATGGTGATGGAAGGAAATGTGGCCAGCAGGGCGGTTGGACGATGAAAAAGGGCAAATCATATTCGCACCGATTTTGCGTGAAAAAATGCAAATAGAGAATCAATAATAGTTTTGAATATATAATTACTAATTGGTGCGTAAAATTACTAAAATAATTTAGAATAGAGTACCTAAAATTACTCAAATAAGTCACAATTATGTTTTTTTTTTCATTAAGATCAAAAGGGTACACCTTGGCCCCCTTGGACTAGGGCAGGAGGGGCTATTGTCTTCCCTAACCCCCCCCCCCCCTTTCCAGCACCATTTGATTTATAGTATTGTCCGGTTGTATGTTTTCTAGATATAGAATGAACAAAGTAATTGCTGGGAGATTGATGAAATTGTTAATATACATGGAAGTAGAATGTATGACTGACCAATGCAGCATGGTTCTTGACTTTACCACTGTCTTAGTGGTAAAGCATAAGTGGTAGCATATTTTGATGGCAATGATGACAATCTGGCATGACATTGATTTTTCCACTTACCTTGTGTGACCTTAGGTCGTTGCCAGCAAAAGTGTAGTGTTGCACACTCAGAGGCTTGTGTGGGTTAGGACTACTCGAAGTTGGGAAATTGTTGACTTACCCTTCAAAATAATTGTGTGCCCAGTTGACTTCTGTCCCCAACACAGGACACATTCGAAGTTCCCCAACAGGAAGAAGTAAGAGACCCTTGAGAATTTATGACTACAGGGTGTTGGTTTTGAATTGATAGGCATCAGGCTTTTATGCCAATGTTTAATACTCCCTTAAGTTCCATGAGTATTATTAGTATCGATCTGAGTGCACTTTTGTTACAACTTCATGCCCCGCCCCCTTAAAAATGTTGTGAAAAATGAGTGGCCCACTTGGAAATACATGCGAAAAATTAGTACCCCATGAGCTATAATGACCAGCCCCCCTTGTGACGCCCTTGTCATAAATTCTCTATGGGTCCGTGAAACATCTGACCAACATTGGTAGCACTGTGTACTGGCTATGGTCGGCCAGTTACAGTTGCTACAGGGGTATCCCATTGGATACCTATTTTGATTTCACATGCAGGTATGCCGAGCAGATGATAGCTGGTGGCTATGGATTTAACTCCTGGGACCAATTTTTTTTTCATTTGTGAAGAATCTGCAAACAATTTGTTTCCCAATTTCAACATTACTGTACTTAAGGTACAGGTGGGTGGAAAGAAACTTTTTTTGAAATTTTCGTGTGCTAAAAAAACTTCTTTTCAGTTTAAAGTGGAAACAAACTTCTTTTTTTCACCAAAAATCATACGCCCCCCAACCCCCAAAGATCATTATGACGGGCAAAAGCCATAAGGATGTAAGTGCCTCAGAAATACTGTTTAAATACACCCTTTGCGTTTCACCATGCAATAATTTATTTGGGGAATTGTCAGTGCAAATATAATGCTGAAATTGCGGTGGAAATATAATGCTGAAATAGCCTGGAACGGCCACCCCAGCCGTGCTGCCTGCTATGTCTATGCAAGTGTGACCATATTGTTGGTTCTGACTCTTGGGTACATACTGTTATGATTGGTGTACAGCTGTACCAGTTGAACAAATTCCTTGAGATCGAAAAAGAAAAGTATTGTTATGTATCATGAAGCAAACAGGAAAGAGACTTGTGAGTAGAAGTAATGATCATTCGGGATGTGATGTTTTTTTGTACAATAAAATGTAAGCACATGTTGACTCTTGCGGGATGTTGCAAAATTTCACAGTGTTGTCATCACATTGAATCCATCTATTGGACTCCTCGTTGCAGATATTTGCTGTGTAGTGGCCATCACGGGATGTAGCTCCAAGATGATTGATAACCCCAATGAGTCTGTATTGTGTATTGTTCTTCAGTGTAAAGTACAATTGTTGTGACAGATTCACACTCCTGTTGTCTTTTCTCCTTCGCGCAAATCTCATCAGCAGAATAAATAGATATGGTGGACAATGTGTCATCTCTGTCGTGCAAGTCATGTTTGTTGAGTGGCAATTTGGACATTCTCGGGCTGCTTGAGAGTCAGGAGGTTCCACCTGAAATGTGTCTCTTCGCAAAAAGGCATTGACACATCGGAAATGATCGTTATCTGAAAATGAGTGTTGGCAAGTTCTACAGAGATATTTCATTGTGAATTGGCTTGCTGTCAAATCTGTGATAGTAGTTGGGTGTGCTGAGCGGTATTCAAGCCAGGAAATGGTGTCTGATTGAGTCAGGGCAGGTATATCATCTGATTCAATATGTGCTTGTGGCAAGATGTTTTCCAACTGTTCAGTGTGCAATGTCTGTAATAATGACAAGAGGAACTCATGTGCATCACATTGTTCACCTTTCGGGAAATCTTTCAATTGGTCCAGTGCAAACAGAGCATGTGGTTCTATTGGGGTATCATGCAAGAGGTATATGCGAGCTTTCAGTTCGAGCAGGTGATCAGACACAGGTTGATTCAGTGCAAATATGGGTTCCAGTTCATTGACAGAAAACAGCAGCTGGAGTACACTGTTAGCATAACATGTGTTGCCAATATTTCGAACCCCAGAAGGTAAGTTAATTTCTTGTGTTGAGGCTGCAATGTCATGTGTTTGTTGACCGTTTGGCATGGGGTGCATGTGACTTGTGGATGTTGATGGAAGAGGATCACTAAGTATTATTGGTTGAACGGTGGTGGCACTTGTGTTCTCTGGCTCACAGTTGTATGTGTGTGTAAAGGTAGAGGTTGGTAGCACTGTTGGCGTAGCATGTTCAGTGGCATGTTCTATTTCACTGGTGAAAACAGTAATTTTGATGGCATCATGGTCAGAGAAGTATGTTGGCAAAGGTGTACATATAATCCTGTTGGTCACATTTGAATCTGAATACACATGATCAAGTAACGAGCCATATCTTGTAGTAGGCCAGGTGACATGTTGTTTGTAGGATAAACCATGAAAGAAAGTTGCTGCAGGATGAGGCTTGTTCTGTAGCAAGTTGTCATTGAAATCCCCAGCTAAAATGATATTTTTGGGTAAAACATTCTTGATTTCATGCACCACTTTCGTTAGGAGCGCTGTGAAGGCAGACATATTTTGCATTGGGATCTTGTACAAAGTTACAAGAAGAAACTCTTCGTTGCTGCTTGACAAAATTTTGACGGCCACATGTTCTATGCCTGGAATGATTGATGGCATTTTTTCAGATGTGATTGAGCTTTTGACATATATCGCAACGCCTCCTCTCCCTGTATCTCCTGATCTGTCTTGTCGATACATATTATATCCTTGCAGACTGACAAGCGAATCTGTCATTGTTGACTTCAACCAAGTTTCATTGACCATGATGACATCAGTGAGCATTTCTGGGTAATTTTGAATATCTCCTATCTTTGACAAAAGCCCTTGAACATTGTGTTGAACAATAGTGAGGGCTTCTTCGTGCATTTTCAAGGGTACATGGCTCTGAAGTAACTGCATGGGCAGCATGTTCTGCAAGTTTTTGTGAGCATCCTCTGGCCTCCAAATTTTGGTGACATCTAGGTTTTTGATAAATAGACCATCAATCTTTGTAACTCTGCTCAGTGCAACATATGACATTCCTGGGGCAAACACACCATTCATGTCAAAAACACACTTGTCAGTCGTGAGCCCCTGCGTCTTGTGTATCGTGACACCCCATGCTAGTTTGAGAGGAATCTGTCGTCTGGTAATTTGATTAGTTCTGTTTGCCATCACTTCTTCAAGTACAGGAATGAGAATTGCAGTAGAAGGAGCATGTGGAGAATTGTGAGATTTTTGATTTTTGCCAACTCTGGAATTGTCAAAGTTTACGAAGACTTGTGTAGTTTTGTCATCATGGATAATGTGAACAATTGTCCCAAAAGAACCATTCACAAGTCCATCACCAGTATCAAGGTTCCTAGTCAACATGACACGTGCATTCATAGCGAGGTGCAGAACATCTGGCAGGTCATCATTTGTACCCTTTGTGATTTTGCGAGTCTTTGTCATTTGACCTGAAAGGGGATCTTTCATGAAATCAACTGCCTCAATTTTTACCAGGTTGTTACATAATTTTGTGAGCATTTCTTGGTTGTGTGCAGAGGCATCTTTGTTCTTTGCAAATACGTGCAAAACTTCTTCAGGGATGTCAGGCAAGTTATTCCTGGATTGCAACATTGCCATTTCTTGTTCATTCAGGTCATCAGTCTTTGCTTTTTTCCTTAAGGTATTAAGCAGTTTTGCAAATGGAACATCGTCTTTCTGACGCATTATTTCTGTTAACTCAACTTTGCGAAACAGATCAAACCAAAGATCAATACCCATGCTTGCATCTGGCTTCAAAAGAGAACTGGACTTCACTGGTGGCAATTGATAGAAATCACCCACTGCAAGAATCGAAACATTGCCAAACCATGCGGTAGAATCAGTTGATCGAATCCGTTTTATTTGTTTCAGCCTCCCATGAATGTATCCTAGCATCCTGCGGTTGACCATTGAAATTTCGTCTATGATGAGCAATTTCAAACCACCCAGATTCCCTGACAGACTGTTCAGTGTCTCCTCCGACAGAGGTTCATAACGCTCGTACAACTTGTTTGGTATTTTCAAAGCAGAATGTAAAGTGAAACCTGATATTTGAAAAGCTGAAGTGCCAGTAGGACTAGTGAGAAGAACGGTGGTTTCAGAGGGGTTCTCGCCATTGCGTAGCAGTTTACTTGCTTCATTGTAAAGGCATTTAATGAAGAAACTTTTGCCAACACCGCCTGGCCCTGCCATGTAAGTGAAAAAGCGGTCGGGTTTCTCACCTCTTGCTTCCCTGATACACCAGTCTCTTATAGTGTAAAAAATACTTCGCTGTTTGTCATTCATTTTCCTCAACATAGGTCGCAGTGGTTCCCCAATCAATTCAAAAGAACACAAAGACGCTGCCTGAGAGTTGTCACTACGTTGTAAGTCAGGAACAGCTTCAGTTTGTCCATCATACAAGTCATTTCCATCATCATTCTCCCTGGGCAGAAGGCGCTCTTGTTCACTACTCGGTAGAAGCTCCGCCCACGCATCTTGTATGTTTCCATTTTGCTGTATTGTTTCCCAAGCATCTTGTAATTCCTCATCTATCTTTTCATACAATGCTCTGTTTCTGTCCACAATTGCTCGAACTGGAGTAATGTCAGATGTTGGAGAAATCTTAATTGCAGCTGTGTTGTAGAAAGCCTCATATGTACTGTATGCAAGAGGTTTCAGAGAAGCATCATTTCTGTGGGGCAAGTACAGTTTCAACAAATTCATGTAATATCGTTCCGAATCATTTGAAGATGAGAACTTTGGGAATCTGACAATTGCTGGTGGAGCGCGCGTTCTCTTCATAATATAACCAAGATTATGTAGCAGTTGGTGCGCATTTGGATTTCCATTCTCAATAGCTTTTTCACCTTCAATTTTGGTCAGATTCCTGTACTTCGAAGCAAATGTAGCTTGGCACATTGTCTCAAACTCTTCAGTTAGTGGCCTTGCTTTATAGCGATCATTCAGACTTGTCATCCAGATGTCATCACTCTCTTCATTTGTTTCTGCTTCTTTCTTAATCTGAGATAATGGCTTTGACAACTTTGTTGGATGCTCATCTGTGGCAATGAAAACTGTATTTCTGGAGCATTGCTTCAGTGGCAGGCCAGTTGCGCGGACAACACTTTCTTGGACAGAAACCTCTCTTGAATCCAGATATACAGAGCCCAGTTGTTTCATCTGTTGTCGTAAATCCGAGTTGCTTTGTTCTTGCTGTATCTGAGTTTTTGCCTCTTTCAGAAGATCGCTCAATTCCCGTTCTCCCTTGGAAATATAAGAAAGCAAATAGAGGATCAAAGTCTCTGGATCAAGTACATACTGAATGTCCACATTTCCATTCCATGCTCGCAATACATTTGGACAATAGTTGTTCACCCAAATGTCTGATTCATCTCTCTTCATAACAATGCTAGGCTTTTTAGCAACACACGACAGAGCATTGAGGAAATCCTTGTAACCTGAGAATCCAGCCTTACACCATATTTCATCAACTGAGAGCTGCTCAATGTCATCATTTTGCAGGAAGTCAGCTAAACCTTCAAGTGCTGCTTGTGCCATGCCCTTTGACCAATTAATTGTAGGTTGATTTGCTTGGTGGGCATCTGTGTCACCACTGTCTGAAGAAGATTGAACATGGTCAGGCTCACCATTGTCACTTTCCATAGGTCTAACTATAGTTGTGTATTGTGCTATGGGTCTTGGGAAATTGAATCGACAGTCTTTCTTTCCTGTTCTGCATGACCTTGTGTGTGATCTTGAATGTGACTGACAGTCCAACACTATCTGATAGAGCTCTGGATCTGTAGCAGCATCAGGTAATTGGCAAGAGATGTGATCATCAATGAATTTGCATACAACCTCATCTGTCTGCGCATTATATTTTGGTGCATTTTCAATCCAGAACAATGCATGAACATGAGGAGCGCCTCGTTGTTGAAATTCAATTCTGTAAAAGTGGTCTGTAACTTTCCCCATTGGTGCTGCAGGACTTTGCAAAAATCTCATGAAATGATTCAGTCGTGAGTACCACATGCGAATAGTTGTGACATAATTGCTGCGAATGATTTCAGCCTTTTCATTGAAAGATAAGGAGTCAAAATCTACAACTTTTCCATTTTGTCTCGCAATTGATTCCACAACCTCAGGCCATCTGGACAACTCAGCAGCAGTCAGCGTGACAAAAAATGTTGGAATGTCGATCTGGCGTACCATTGCGAATAAATCATTCATGGTCTTCTTCCAGTATTCTGGGGAACCTCTCAATGTTTGCATGTGTGTAAATGCCAGATTGGATTTACATAACTCATACACTTGTTCGTAATCTGTTAACATGGATGCTGTTATATTGCGTGCTTTAGAGCCTTTTCTCGTCTGGATGCTTATACCTGACAGAAGATTAGCTAGTTCTAGAACAGCTTGACAATAAAATATGTAGCCAGAATGTTTGGCGAATCTGAGATCTGCACTGAAAAGCCGGGCATTCACATAAGATCCTCTTGTGATACGAGTTTCTCGATCGTCATCAAAATTGTTTTCACCAAAAGGGAAAAGTGTTGGAAATGCGTTGGCTTCATCATGGCTGGTTGATAGTAAACTGTGGGGTTTTTGGCCTTCAGCAGGGGCAACAGAAAACACATGGTTTTCAAGTTCATGTAGAACATCAGCTGTCATGTCCAGAGGTTGAAGTAGACTGTCGTATCCGGAATATTCATTGTACTTGGTTTCTGAGTCTTTAGTGGCTGTCTGTTCAAGAATGTCATCAGTAGTTGTTGCTGAAGAGGAGGCACTTTGCTCTATTTTGTCAGTATCATTCTGGTTAGGGGTTTTGTCAGTAATTTCATCTGTTTGTTTGAGTTCCTCTAGTTCACTATTGATTTGCTCTTCCCAGCTTAGGTGCAGCTTCACATCTTTGTAATGTGGATTTATTTCTCGGAGCTTGATAAATGCTCTCTGCACTTTTGCTGTGTCTACCATTTCATAAGATGCATACCCACGGTATTCCAAACGCCTTTTCAGTTTAAGTCCAATTATCTGTGAATGGCCAAGAGGTCTGGGGAGAGTTTTCGTGGAAACTTCTGGTAACGACCGAACTGATATTACAGGACCTTCTAACTTTGCTTGTTTTCCCTTGGGTGCTTGTACTATTTTCATGAAGGGAATACTTAAACTCACAAGTTGTTGTTCTAGTATATTCAGCTTATCTAATTCATCTGGTATTTTTTCTATTGCCATTTTATTTACAGCAGCCTGAGGAGGCATTTTCCCTGAATTCAAATGCTTGTGACAAGTGGGGCATATCCATAAGTCATTCTTTGGGCAATTGGCAGGACAATCATCGAAACAGTCATGGTGAAATCTATGAGTGATACATTGTGAAGCTAGTTTGTCATATTTTTCATATGAACTTGGGACACATGAATGAAGCTGATTGCGAAACAACAGTCTTTGACACACACAACAAACATATTCTGCAACTTCTTTGCAAGCCTCACGAAACTCTTGGATGACGTATTCTATGCTGCTACGATCCCGTTTGGTATTCTCATACTTCTGTTTACCAGCTTTCTTGACTTGTTCTTGAAAAGGTATATTTGTCGCATACTTCTGTTTGCTTGATGATTTGACATGTGTTTGAAAGTCTGTGTCTGTAGCATACTTGTGCCTGCTAGTTGCCTTGAGCTGTTCTCGGAGATCTTCATTTGTAGCATATTTCTGTTTGCTTGATTCCTTCAGCATTTCTTGAAAATCTTCATTTGTCGCATATTTGAGTCGGCTTGATGCCTTGACTTCTTTTTGGAAATTTTCATTTGTCGCATATTTGTTTCTGCTTGATGCTTTCACCGCTTCTTGAAAATCTTTAATTGTGGCATATTTCTCTTTGCTTGCTTCCTTAACTTTTTCTTGAAAATCTTTATTTGTGGCATATTTCTCTTTGCTTGATTCCTTCACTTTTTCTTGAAAATCTTTATTTGTGGCATATTTCTCTTTGCTTGATTCCTTCACTTTTTCTTGAAAATCTCTATTTGTGGAATATTTCTCTTTGCTTGATTCCTTCACTTTTTCTCGAAAATCTTTATTTGTGGCATATTTGTCTTTGCTGGATTCTTTCTTTTGTTGTCGGAAATCTATATTTGTGGCATATTTGATTGTTTTACCTGTTCTTGTAAGTCTGTATATGTGGCATATCTAAGTTTGCTTGATGACCGTTGTTGTTTCTGATAAACTTCATCATAGTCATATCTGCTATTTTTGACAGGGCAGACCTTTTGTTCATGCACATCTGTTATCAGTTTGTCATCTAGGGGAGCTTCATTGGAGTTTTGGTCCATACAAAATCTTTTTCTAGGACTAGCTTTCGTGTGAAGAGAGCATTTTTTCGACTTTAGTTTCTCTGCAACATTGTCAGTGTCATCAATATGGTGAGCTTGTTTCAGTTTTCTCTTTTCTCTTATAGTCCTTGCAGATTGTTTCTTTACTTTAGGCATTGTATATTGTGGTTAGTGACTATCGCTTATAACAGTTGTTGTATAAACACAACGGAATATGTTCAAATGTCACTTCAAAACTTGTGCAACAATGCAAATGCAATATAATGTAGTCAAATGCTATTTAATGCAGAATTGCTCTTTACGAAGTCAAGCTGAATAATTTTATAATTGCTACAAATTGACACAAGAGTGTATCTTTCACTTGACCTTTCAAATCTGTGTTTCTCTTTCAATTCTTTCAGTAAACTTATCTTTGAAATCTTTCAGTGTCTCTTTCAAATCTTGTAGTTTCTCTTCCAAATCTTTCAGTTTCTCGTTCAAATGTTTGAGTTTCCCTTTGAAATCTTTCAGTTTCTCTTTGAAATCTTTCAGTTTGTCTTTCAAATCTCTCAGTTTCTCATTCAAATCTCTCAGTGCCCCTTTCAAATCTTTCAGTTTCACTCGCACTTTCCACATTCACTTTTCACCTTCACTTTGCCTGTTCACTTCCAGTGGTCACAGCCAGTGATCACTTTCAGTGACCACTTCCAGTGTTCACTTGCAGTGGTCACTTCCAGTGTTCACTGCAAGTATGCACTTGTAGTGATCACTTTTAGCTGGAATCTCTTTTTTGATTCCGTTTGACTCTCAATTGCACTTGGAATCTCTTTTTTGATTCCGTTTCTCTCTTAGTTTCACTTGGAATCTCTTTTTTGATTCCGGGTCTCTCTCAATTTCTCTTGGAATCTCTTTTTTGATTCCGTTTCTCTCTCAGTTTCACTTGGAATCTCTTTTTTGATTCCGTTTCTCTCTCAGTTTCACTTGGAATCTCTTTTTTGATTCCGTTTCTCTCTCTGTTTCACTTGGAATCTCTTTTTTGATTCCGTTTCTCTCTCAGTTTCACTTGGAATCTCTTTTTTGATTCCGTTTCTCTCTCAGTTTCACTTTGAATCTCTTTTTTGATCCCGTTTCTCTCTCAGTTTCACTCGAAATCTCTTTTTTGATTCCGTTTCTCTCTCAGTTTCACTTGGAATCTCTTTTTTGAGCCCGTTTGTCTTTCAGTTTCACTTGGAATCTCTTTTTTGATTCTGTTTTGCTCTCACTTTCACTTGGAATCTCTTTTTTGATTCTGTTTCACTTGAAGTTACACTTTCAGTTTTCAATGCTAATTGAGTTAGTCAGTTAACTTATTCTAATCGATTCAACGAAATCAATTTATTAAATGAGGCCAACTTGGTAAATCAATTTCACTGACCTTAAAACAGGTCAATTAGTTCAATGACTTAAAACAGTTCTTTTAGTTACAAACGTTTCTGACAATCTTTCAAACAGTTTCAATAAGGTCAGTATCAGTGAGGCACTCGGTGACAATCAGGCGTATTATGTCAGCAGTCACGTCTGTGTTTCCAGCAACTGCACCTGCAACAGAAAGGAAAAGATTTCAATGTAGTAGGCATAAGGAAATATGAAAGCGTAGTCGATGAATAGCAATTTAAAACAGTTCTTTATTGATCATCAAAAGATATATGAGAGGATTATGATGCAATTTGAAAGAGACCAAATTATTTGTTCTTTGGTGACATAAGGGCACGGGGTTTTTATTCCTTGTTATGCAAAAATCACCACTGTGTGGATCTTTCAGTTACCCAGCACAGAGACTGATACAAAGGGCTGCTAATTTAATATGTCATGCAAACGACCTGCAGCAAGAATGTTGCTCAAGGAGGTTCACTGAAAACTTTGCCTTCCCCATGATGGGTTTGAACCCACGAAGGCAAAGATTAGGGCTGCAATGGTTCACAACCTCATGGTTCAGTAGTTTTCAGTATGAGACTCAGGTGTCAATGTTTTCGAGTTTTTTATTAGATGGACAAATTATCCATACTTTTTTATCACATATCACTGGAGAGATTTTGGAAACTTTGAAATATGCATAGTTGGAAGTGGTAGTCAATTTACATATTCATATCATTCATATGCAATATAAATGTTTTCATCAACTTGGTATACCTGCAATGGCCTGCATGTGATGACCAATACATAAATATTTCTTAAATATATTTTTTCAGGTATTTTCACACAAGTTCCATTTACTCATTTAGCCATATTTTTGTTCAAACATTTTGTGCACAGGTAATTTGAGTGTCATTTTCAGTACCTGTCAATTTCGAATGAATGAATTCACATTGAATTCGGGATTGTTGGCAATACGCTTTTCAACTGCATTTTCAATCTTCTTCATCATTGTCAAAAGTATGTGCTTCCTGTTTGGCTGATGTGATTGTGTTTTGTTGATGTGATTGCTTTTAGAAGTGAAGGGGGTGAAATGCTAACCGCCATTAGGCAATATCTATTGTATGTATCAATTGGCAAAATGTGCAATTGCCTCTATGGCTCTACCACAGCTTTCTGCTGTCTGTTATTGCTGAGTCAGTAAGTTAAAGATGTGTGACTGCAGCGCCTCTAACGGCGGCAATCACAACTGTGGAGAATCCAATTATTCGCCACCATGAGGGTAGGGAGAAACATGACGGGCAAAACCCCAGTATTTTCGTACCACAATAAACCATTGCAGCCCTAGCAAAGACCTTCAGCAGGGCAGGCGGGTACCTTAACCACTCAGCCACCCAGCTGCCTGATGACATAGGATATTATTGAGAAAAGCCTTACTTCCAGTCTATTGACAAATTCGAGCAGACTATTCAGGCAGGAAATAGTAAAGAATAAACAATCACACACGAAGAATGCTGGACTACAAAAGCCATCCCAAATAGAACATCAGCTGTCAACAGTCCGACAGTCGTAATATCCTATGTTATGAGAGTAGTGGGTTTTCCTTTCTAAGTTACAATTACCTTGAACACTGCTTTCCAGGTGATATTCACAGGTGTGACATCAACCTGCTGAGAGACCAGAAGAGGAATGTAAGGGTCACTTGGATCCGGTACTTGCAAGGCCACGGTGTTTGCGGTCAGGCAAACAGAGACACAACACACATGTAATGATCACTTGGGTCGTTCTCTTCTAGCCCAGATGTTTGGGGTCAAGGAATATTCAGTGAGACCTGCAAATAATACAGAAAATAGCTAGGTGACAATCATATTAATAGTTGAAGTGACGAGTTCAATCAACACTTACATCATAGAGACAGTGGTGTTTAATAGGGCTGCACGATAATTGGCTGAGATGCGATAAGTATGTTCCATATCGCGATGCCGTTAAATGATGCGATAAATTCGCAGGCAAGAGATTTACCGAAACACTCCAAAAATTTAGCAAAAGTTCGACTTTCATGAAAATAAATTTCAATTCTTGGACATAAATGCAGATATTTTTTATAATTTATTTATCGCCCCTTTGTGCGATAACATTTTCGTCCTACTTGATATCGCAATAACGATAACTTTGCAACTTATTGTGCAGCCCAAGTGTTTAATATAAATGGCAAGTATGGAAGATATGATTACATGGCAGTTAACACATGTATTGGGGAAAATTGCAAGAAATCCTGAAGAATTCCGATGTATGTCAGTTATTGACGAAACCGCTCAATTTACGTGGACAGAAATGTTTCTGCAGTGCTTCTGCCTCTGATATATTTACCACGTAAGGCAGTAATTCATAAAGCATATAAGATGTCCATTGTCCAATAATGACAAATACGCACTTGACTAAAAGTGTAAATTATCCCATTGATGACTACATAGTACATACCGTTGAGATTTGAACACAAAATATCTCGTCTATAAACAGTGAATGTCAAATGTTGAAGTGCAGAATGAGGAAGACGAGGCTGAACAGGAATTCTGAAAAGAAGAAGCACAATGAAATGATTTAAATATGTAAAGATCACTGCACAACAAGACAATTAGGCCACACATAATATTGATATTCTATACTTTTTGAAATATTGAGAAACATCTATTAAAATTGTTTCTTTTTCATTTGGGCCAAAACTTGGCACCTATATGATACATTTGTGTTTTAAATTGTGGGTGTGATTCTTGGATATTCTACAGATCTTCAAATATTGACAAAAAATATTAAAATTATTATTTTTCGTTTCCAGGCCAAAACTTTGCCATCATTGCACGTCCATAGACGAAAGTTTATATACATTCCAATATAATATTTTAGTGCCTTATGTTGGTCTGCTTGATAGTTAAAATTAATGCTTTTTGAAATATTCTGACTCATACCTCACAACTTATTCCTTGTATATGCATGAAACTGGTCCATATTATGTATATACTGGTCTAGTAAGGTCTTTCTTTTGTTCAACATACCCTGGCATGCAGATGGCCATATGGTGGTTATGCCCCGAGCATGGGGCATAACCACCCACCTTGTATCAAAAACTATTAATTTCATATCCCTGTGCTATAAGGGAGAGTCATTTGATGCTGCAGGTAGAGGATATGAAAGTACTCTAAGAGTGTGTCATATTGCCAGTTGGAGTTCTTAAGTGTGTTGGTCATTATCATCCTGTGAGACATTTTGTCTTAGGGGGGTGGTTATGCTCCACTCTCCCCTACTATAAAATGCGGCACTGGCAAAACTGTGGAATGCAAGGCTAGGAAAAATGTGAATTTCCAGGCAATTTCACAAGGCATGAAAACCTTTCCCATGCATGGTCACTTATCAACCGGCTGTTTCCAAGTTCAAAATCTGAATCTTTGTTCAAAAATGTCCAGTCAGCTTTGGAAGTTTCCCTGCAGTGAACATGCCAGAATTGGCTACTTGTTGTAGGTATGGCGGAACGGCCGAGACAGATAGAAATGCTTTACTGTCATGATGGTTCGATGGATGCTTGGAGCTTCACCTTATGTATTTATGCACTTGGAAGGCTAATGAGCACAGGAGGACGACACAGCAATGAGGCGAAGGATGATTGAAACAGCCATCCAACATAGGCCCAGGTGACCCGGCAAGAGCTGGATCCGAACCCTGGACCCAGCGATTGGCAGCCCAGCACGCCACCGCTAGACCAACCCTCTCCACGCTTTAATTTCAAGATTATCTATAATTGTCCACATAGTAAAAATTATAATGTATATCTAATTCAATTTTGAAATTTAGTTGAGGTTTGTCAGTTGGAGGTAGGGGTTTATATCAGGTTCATATTTTGGGGAGTGTTCTTTCCAAAAACTTGTCCAATTGATTCTTATATAGCCGCCTCGCAGCTTCCAGCCTCAAGGAAACTCGCCCCGACGCCAGCCCACCACCCCGGCCGGTCGTCCGGTACATTTCCAGGCATGACCCCAGCCAGGTTGTCACCTCAACGCCCTTCTCGTCAGCCAGCAGTTAATGTTCAGTCCAATTACACATGAGCATGTAGGTCTATGCATGAAACCTTGCACACAGTAATAAAATGACTTTATGTGGACGACTTATAGAAGTAGGCTTACATACATCACTGGAGCACTGTAGATTCTCTCGATGTCATACGTATAATATGATGATGCCAAAGCATACAGAGACCACAGGACAAAAAAAAGACCCTAATACATTTGTAAGTTAAAACTGTTGCTCTTTAAGAAATCGTTGCATAACTCAGAGTTTACGAAGCAAAAATTGCAGTATGCAGATACACAACTGGTAATTAAGGCTTTGATTTTCACTGTCCAGTTATAGGGGCGGGTCAGGGCCCGAGTGGGTAGTATGGGGCCGGGTAGGAGGCAGGGCGGGTTTTTGCGAGGCAGAGAGTGGCTGGGCAAGTAGTCCCGAGGCGGCTTGACTGTTAATCTTGTTGCCGTGACCACCCTTTCTTGCAGAGAGTTCGAGTGTGATGGACAATCCTGACTCTGAAAGCCCCTTTGGTCCTTTCCCACTGCTTGCGTTTGCTGAGGCAGTTGCAAAACGCAATGAATCCGCAAATGGTTATGCAATGATATGCAGTGCTATGTATTAGTATTCAGGGGAGTACAATCAAATGCATGGAAACGTGCATGACCATGCAATCAGAGCAGAAAAAACATGTTAAATTTGAACGCATTAGGGCTGTGTTTTGGTCTAATATGCAATGCAATGCAGGTCACTTTGCAGCGCCATGTCAAGAAACGCAATCTAAATGCAGTCTTATGCCAACATATGTGGTGCCTATGCATTGGTATGCATCAATTTGCTGGAGTACAGTCATTATGGCCAACACCCAAAACGGCCCATTTTACGACGGCCACTAACCAGAACGGCCAAATTTAGGACGGTCAATGCCCAGGACGGCCAAATTTAGGACGGCCAACACCCAAAACGGCCAATAAATATTATTTATAGGCCCAGAAACATCCAAAGATTAAGTATCAGTCACAGAGAGCATTTGAAAATTGATATTGCCATAAATTGGAATCGTCTTTGGCATTCTTGGGAGCCCTACACATCAGCAATTAAATGTCTTGAATTGTAATTAGCGATGTGTTGCAATTAATAACGGTAATCAATTGATTGTAAAATAATTTACAGATTTTTTTTCTTTATTTCAATTGTGGTTTCATACAGTTAAACTGATTTCAATTGAATCGTCAACCAAGACTCAGGATAGTGGTGCGAATATGGACATTGTATAGGGTGGCAGAGGTATATTTTTGATAGATACTCAGTGAATATGTCATGGAGAACGACCAAAATTGAAAAGAGCCGAGAATAGGCCAAAAGAAAGCATATTGCAAAGTTACAGATTCATACAATGCATAGTTTTAACAGGATCCTGTGCACATGCAGTGCAGCTGGCAGCCCTAATAAGTCGTTGGGTGCACAATTAAAAATTTATTTTAGAGAAAGAAGGATTTGCCAACATCATAGGACAGAAAGTTATAAATATAAACCTATATGAACAGAAAGTCAAATTTAAACGATAGACAGACAGATAGACAGACAGCTAAACAGCTATATAGACAGATAGACAGGCCTAGTTTGTTTGTCTAATTGAACAATTTAATTGTGCAATTATTGAAAACATGTCTTGAACTGTCGGCGCTTTTCTTTAATTCAGCAGCTGGATATTTGAAAATCAGCTTGCATGTCTGTAATTTTGGTTTGATCTGATGTCTGGAAATCACGAAATAAACTGCCAAAAAATGTTTGCGCTACATTAAAAGGTAAAAAAACATGTCTTATTTAATTATGGTAGGCCTACAAAGTATATTAAAGAAGTCCAAAACAGCAAAGGGCAGTCAAATTAACTCTATTTGTTAAATTTCAATTCACATAGTGAACTTCTAAAGCAGTCGATCGGAAATCATAGGCCTATCAGTTTAAAGTAACAATGTAGAAAAAAAGTATCCAGATAGTTAAATGATCAATAAAATAACTATTTCTAATGATAATTAAAGGAGAAGATTTCATTAACAATAAAAAGCAAGGCTGATAGGTTAGAGAAATGTAACATTATCAAATCAACAGCCACCGTTTTTCCATCAAAAAGCTAGCAGTGAGCCTGCCCAGCCTTCTTCTGAGTCTCCCTGGACTATCAAAAAGTTAATCATGCAAAATAACTTTATTAGGCCAAAAAACATAACTAAATGACTGAAATCATTGTTTTGGCCGTTTTGGGTGATGGCCGTCCTAGCAAGTGGCCGCCCCCCCCCCCTGGTGGCCGTCATTGAAAGTGGCCGTCCTGGGTAATGGGAGACTTCTCAGTGGCTGGTGGTGGCGCTACTGTACTAGAGAGTCACAGTGACATCACCATTGTCACAATGTTGATGCCACAACTGCAACAATGACACAATTGATGACATCACCATTGTTTACTCACTATCTAATGGTTACCCCAGATGCACTGAAGTCCCCCATTGGCCGTCTTGATTTTGGCCGTTTTGACCGTCCCCCAATTTGCCTCATTTATGATTATGCATTGATACGCAAGTAAACTGGAGTTGATAATCTGTCCAGTTCTTGATGATGCAAAGAACTAAGTGCCTCTGTTAAAAAGTTATATTTGCAGGTCTATGTATGAATATGTGGGTATATGCAGTGAGTGGGAAACTGTGTTTTCTCATGTTTAGGTCAACCACCACTAACACAAGCATCTACCTCTTGCTTTAGAAAACCTCTTTAATACTTGAAATATTTTTATTAGGATAATTTATGTCATTATGGAGAAGTGACTGGAAACATAACATGTAAACAACACTTGGGACAAGAATACATTGGAAACTGAGCACTCCACAGATGTAGCACAAATGTTATTGCAACACTTACCTGAGGAAATAGACGAATTTGTAGCACTGTACCGTAATCACACCACTGAAGTTATCTTCTCAAACTCACTCTTGGAAGTCTTTAACCTTGTTGACAATTGAACAAATTATTTCAAGGCAATCCTCTGATTTCTCTCCCATGCAGTTTGGAAAATTCTAGAAGTCTGACTTCCTGTGCAGAGGTGTCTCAAGAATGTTGTCCACGGAATTTGTTGGAGTTACTGATCAATGAACTGGAGACTCCAGTTCATTGTTACTGATTATCTGGAGTGTTCAAGGTGATCATATGCTTAAACAACACATGCTTTTCTTCAAGGCTTTTAAAATAATAAATAATTTATTTTATAGTGCTTTTTCAATCAAATTATTAATCAAAGATGCAAAAAAGAATACAGATGGCAGCACAAGGCAGTGAGTACCTGTGAGCAGTGTCACTTTTTCTAAGACAACTGCCTCCTGCTGCCACCTAGTGAGGTTTTCAGCATCATCTGCAAGGTTAGAGTGCTAATGAATACCTTTTCCCCCCTATAGAAATGAATTGCTACTACGAAGTTTTTTTTTTTAATGTTTGCTAAGTGAGAGAGGCCTTTTGGAATGGTATTAGGCAGGACCCTCTGTGCACCCAAAATTAAATTGTTGGCCTCAAGCAATAAAATCGCAAAAGTTGTCCCTTACACACCAATTCACAATATTACCCGCCCTTCAATTTTCCATAAAAGAACAAGAAGGCTGAATTTGAAGTAAAATAGTTTTTACTACAATTTTTTACACATTTTAAATAGAACTAACTTATGCTTATTGCTTATTATAAGCCTGTGAAATATTGCTTTACTAATTAAAGTGAATGCAATTTGATTACTCCTCAAGGTATTCAGAAGTTTTAATATTTTGGGACAATGGCAGCTGGAGCATGGACTTTCCTTTGTACTCATGCTCTTTGAGGTAGGAGTTGGAGTATGGAGTGAGTTCTGAGTCAAGATCTTGAGTCATGGTCAAGGTTCTGCGTAAGGAGTCAGAGATATGAGCCACTGTCTCAGTCAGATGTATGAGGCAGAGGTATGAGGCAGAGTCAGGAGTCGGAGTCATGAGCAGTGTTCAGAATAAGGGGGGTCAAGGGGGTTTTTACGGCCCAAATGCTCTTGGGACCCCCTCAAATACATTTTCCAGAAGGGCCCTGAAGGGATCTTCAAAAGACCCCCCCAAATACTGAATCTGCTCAGAGGAATAAGCATGAAGCCCCAGTAATGCCTTATCAGCTTTCAAGAACTTCTTTTGATTCATATTCACCAGCAATAGGGTTATGGAAACTAATTTTCTGAGATAACACATGCCTTTAAAATTCATTTTTAGAGATTCATGACTCAGATTGAGTCCTGAAGCTGACCGAGGCATGACTCTGAGTCATGGCACCGAGTAATGACTCAGAGGCCTGACTCAAAGCCCTGACGCAGAGACCCGACTCAGAGTCCAAGCTCAGGCGTCCTGCCTCAAGAGTCCTGACTCAGCCTCCTGCCACAGAGTCCTGACTGACTCAGATCGAGTCATGACATACATCCTTCCTAATACTCCTGCCACGACTGAACAGGGACTCAGAGTCCTCACTCAGAGTCCTGACTCATAGGCCTGACGAGTCCTGACTTAGACTCCTGACTCAAGGTCCTGACTCAGAGTCCTGCCTGACTCAGACTGAGTCCTGACTCAGACTGAGTCCTGAATCAGACCGAGTCATGGCCTACATCCCTCCTTAGACTCCTGCTACGACTGAACAGGGACTCACAGTCCTGACTGACAGTCCTGACTCATAGTCCTGACTCAGAGCCCCGACTCAGAGTTCTTACTTAGAGTCCTGACTCAGAGTCTGACTCAGAGTCCGGACTCAGAGGCCTCACTCACTCAGACTGAGTCCTGACTCACACTGAATCCTGACTCAGACCAAGTCCTGACTCGAGACCTCTCTCAGAGTCCTGACTGACTCAGACTGAGTCCTGACTCAGACTGAGGCATGACTCAGAGCCATGACTCAGAGACGTGACGCAGAGGCCTGTCTACGAGTCCTGACTATGAGTCATGGCACCAAGTCATGACTCCGGACAGAGTCCTGGCACTCTGAGAACCCTGGCGCACTCAGAGTTCTGAGGCGTGACGCAAGAGTCATGATGCGACTACCCACTCAGTCCTGACTCAGAGCCCAGACTCAGAGTCCTGACTCAGAGACCTGACTCAGAGTCCTGACTCAGAGTACTCAGACCTGGTTCAGAGTCCTGGCGCACTCAGAGTCCTGGCGCACTGAGAGTCCTGGTGCACTGAGAGTCCTGGCGCATTCAGAGGCCAGGCGCAGAGTCGAGCTAAGAGACCTGACTCAGAGTCCTGGATTAGACTGCCGACTCCTCGCTCGAATGCCTGGCTCCTGATTCCAACACCGAGACTCCTATAACCTGACTCCTGATTCCCACTCTTGATGCCACCCTTAGCTCTGACATTGACGTGACTCAGTCTCCGACTCCTGACTCTGAACCGTGATTCCGCTCCCTGACTCCTAATTCTGAGCCTGACTTAATTTTGACTGCCAGTGTGACTGCGATTCCTAACTCAGACTCTGAATGTCACCCCAACTCCTGACTCCAACTCCTGACCCCAACTCCTGACTGCCGACTCCTGACCCCAACTTCTGCCTGCAAACATCATCACAGCAGAGTCATGCTGCAGTCAGTAGGCCTGCCCTTGTAACCAGCACCACCTGAACCAGCCAGAAGAGCACTCCATATATGGCTAGTGTATGCTAATTTATGCGGCCACAACGTCTTGCAGTGTGAACCTGTCTCACCTGCATCATGTGAATATGAATGTATTTGCTGACCATTTCATCATTTTTCTGACCTTTTGACCGTTACTGCTTACAGATGGCTGTAGCTATAGACCTGCCATTTGCCACAACTTACTGCAAATATTTGATCAACATTGTCACTTAAAATCAAGAAAATGTAAACATTCCTTCCTAGTTAAAAAAAATTATCTGTGAAAAGGTTCAATTTTCATTTCATCTTTGAACTCAAATTTGACCTTGAGGAAATTGTCACAGGTGAAAATTAATTTGCTCGTGTGATTGCCCCTAATGATATAGGGGGGTCATTTAATTTACAGAAAGCTGTAGGAGTAACATTTCCAACTCAAATTAATTCATTTATGCAACACATCGGGTCTGTTGCAAAGTAACATTTTTCACAATTTTTTACAACATAAGTTGAAAACATTAAACAATCTTCATTGAGGGCTTCTGATAACCTTATCATTGACTAATAGACTCTAGACTTTGAAGAGATTTGGTTGAAAAAAACATAATTTTCAGAATTTTTTTAAAATCATACTTTTTAAACTTTATGGGCTCATATCACCTTCAAATAGCACCTTTTTGTCCAATTTTTTGGTCAAAATAGTCTTTTTGGGTAAAGTTAAGGGTAGTTCATTATACATTTTGATGACCTCAGACTACTCCTTCATGGAGATATTACAATTCCACCTTAATTTCGAAGACTCAATTTTGGAAAATGGTCATATCTCAAAAACTACTGCAGAAATCCAAACCATTTCTTGAATCAACATTGGCCCCAGATACAGGCTTACTTTTGTCACAATCACCATGCTGCTATCTATTACGTAACTTGAGAAACCGATCGTAGACCAAAAAGTGCTCATGCATCAAAAGCCCTTTACCCGTTGGACCAACTTTCATATCACTTTCACCAGTTCGTTCACAACAGCTTTTTATCACAGGATTTTCACTCTTGACCCATTATCTTAAATACTTTTTCAGTTATTCAACCTTGAAGTTTACAAATTTTCGACTTTGAACGCCTCTGTGAAAAAGACAACTGTGAAAATGACATCAAATGACCCACTTTCACAATACTGAATGCCTGATTGACCTTCTGACCAACTTTCATTGCCGTAGAACCATTTTGAAACAAAAAAGAAGAATAAGAATAATAATAATAATAATAATAAGAATAACTAGAGAACACGGTAATTGTCATCAGGGACAATTACAAAGAATTTACCTTTACTTTCAACTAAACTTTGCCTGTAAATTGACAGACAGATGGACAGCTGGGCTAAACTTTGCCTGTAAACGGACAGACAAATGGACGGATGGACAGATGGAACAAACCGACGGACTGACAGACACATGCGGACTCTGACTCCTCACCATGACTCCAACTCTGAATCCTGGTCAGCTTCCTGATCAGATCTACAATTCAGACTACTGACTCTCAGTCCTGACACTGACTCTTTTCTCTGATGCCGGACTCAGACTCCAACAGTTCAACTGCTGATGCCAAATCCTTCCTCAGACTCAACACGGCCTCAGAGTCCTGACTCAGAGTCCTGACTCAGAGTCCTGACCCAGAGTCCTGGCCCAGAGTCCCGGCCCAGAGTCCCGGCCCAGAGTCCTGACTCAGAGTCCTGACTCAGAGTCCTGACTCAGAGTCCTGACTCAGAGTCCTGGCCTAGAGTCCTGGCTTAGAGTCCTGGCTCAGAGTCCTGACTCAGAGTCACTGACTCAGAGTCCCGACTTACAGTCCCGACTTAGAGTTCGACGCAGAGTTCCAACTCAGCTTCTGACTTGGAGCCCAAACTCAGAGGCTCGACTCAGAGGCACGGCTCAGAGAGTCCAGGCTCCGAGGCCTAGGGCAGAGCCCTGACTCAGAGCCCCGACTCAAGAGTCCTGACTCAGAGGCCTGACTCAGAGACCTGACTCAGAGGCCTGACTCAGAGCCCTGACTCAGAGTCCTGACTCACAGGCCCGACTCACACTCACCGACTCACAGGCCCGATTCACAGGCCCGACTAACACTCACCGACTCAAAGTCCTGACTCACAGGCCCGACTCACCGGCCTGACTCACAGGCCCGACTCACAGTCCCCGCCTTAGAGTCCCGACTCTCAGGCTACACTCACAGTCCTGACTCAGTGTCCCGACTGAGGCCTGATTCACAGACCTGTCCCGACTCAGAGACCCGAATCAGAGTCCCGACTCAGAGTTCCGACTCACAGTCCTGACTCACAGGCCCGACTCACAGTCCCGACCCACAGTCCCGACCCACAGTCCCAACTCAGAGTCCTGCCTCACAGTGCTGACTTGCAGTCCCGCCTCACAGTCCTGACTCACAGTCCTGACTCACAGTCCTGACTCACAGTCCTGACTCACAGTCCTGACTCACAGTCCTGACTCACAGTCCTGACTCAGAGGCCCGAATCAGAGACTTGACTCAGAGACCCGAATCAGAGTCCCGACTCAGAGTCCCGACTCACAGTCCCGACTCACAGTCCCAACTCACAGTCCCGACTCACAGTCCCGACTCACAGTTCCAACTCACAGCCCGGACTCACAGCCAGACACTCAGTCCCGACTCACAGTCCCGACTCACAGTCCCGCCTCACAGTCCTGACTTGCAGTCCCGCCTCACAGTCCTGACTTGCAGTCCCGAAGCGCAGTGCTGACTCACAGTCCTGACTCACAGTCCTGACTAACAGTCCTGACTAACAGTCCTGACTCACAGTCCTGACTCACAGTCCTGACTCACAGTGCCCGACTCACAGTCCCGACTCACAGCCCAACTCCTGTCCCCTACTCCTGACTCCAACTCCTGACCCCAACTCCTGTGTCCAACTCCTAACTCCTAAGTCTGACTGCTTACTCCAACTGCTGACTCAGTCATTTGAGACTGTAATATGTATATAACCATTAGACAGTAGTGTACACTGGCCCCGTCACCTGAAACGGCCCAAACAGCTTTCCAAATATGGTTAATGTATGCTAATATATGCGGCCAGCCTGCATTGGAGTGTGAAACCGTCTCACCTGCATCATGTCAAAATGAATTTTTGGCTGACAATTTCTTCATTTTTCTGACCTTTTGACCTCAGTTGCTTCAAGTTGACTGTACCTACAGACTTGTCATTTGCCACAACTTACCACAAGTATTTGGTCAAGCTTGTCAATTAATATTTAAAAAATTGGAACTTTCCTTGCCAGTTAAAAAAAATCATTTGTGAGAACGATCAATTTTCATTTCATCTTTGACCTCAAATTTGACCTTGCGGAAATTGTCACAGGTGAAAATTAATATGCTCATGTGTTGCCAGTACGTGATCTAGGGGGGTCATTTAATTTACAGAAAGCTGTAGGAGTAATATTTCCCACTCAAATTAAATCATTTATGCAAAATGTCATCGAAGTTGCAAAGTACCACTTTTCACAATTTTTTACAAATTAAGTTGAGGATATGAAACAATTGTAATAGGGGGCTTTTGATAACCATATTACTGACCAGTATACCTCAGACTTTTAAGAGGATTGGTGAACTATAACATAATTTTGAGAATTTTGGAAAATTTCAACTTTTTTGACTTTGATGGCTCATATCACCTTCAAATATCAGCATTAGGTGAAATTTTTTGGTCAATATAGTCTTTTTGGGAAAGGTTAAGGGTAGTTCATTATACATTTTCATCACCTCAGACTATTCCTTCATGGAGATTTTACAATTACACCTAAATTTTGAACACTCGATTTTGAAAAATTGCCATATTTCAAAATATATTGCATCAATCCCAATGATATTACAGTCGACACTGGCCCCAGATACTGGCTAACTGTTGCCACCATCATCATATTCCTATCTATTACGTAACTTGAGATCTCTGTGACAGACCAAAAACTGCTCATTCTGCTGTAACCCTTTACCCGTTGGACCAACTCTCATATCACTTGTACCAATACGTTCACTACAACTTTTTATCACAAGATTTTGACTCATGACTCATTATCTTATATAGTTTTTGAGTTATGAGCCTTCAAAGTTTACTAATTTTCGACTTTGAACGACTCTGTGAAAAAGACAACTGTGAAAATGACATCAAATGACCCAATTACGTAATACCCAACTACTGACCTATCAACTGAAAACACTTTCAAAGACCTAAGTCCATTTTGAAAAAAACATAATAATAATAATAGCAAAAACAAATAGAATTTACCATAGGTAAATTCTTAACTAGAGAAGACGGTAATTGTCATCAGGGACAATTACAAAGAATTTACCTTTACTTTCAACTAAACTTTGCCTGTAAATTGACAGACAAATGGACAGATGGACAGCTGGGCTAAACTTTGCCTGTAAACGGACAGACAAATCTACGGATGGACAGATGGAACAAACCGACGGACTGACAGACACATGCGGACTCTGACTCCTCACCATGACTCCAACTCTGAATCCTGGTCAGCTTCCTGATCAGATCTACAATTCAGACTACTGACTCTCAGTCCTGACACTGACTCTTTTCTCTGATGCTGGACTCAGACTCCTAAGTTCAGCTGCTGATGCCAAATCCTTCCTCAGACTCAACATGGCCTGAGTCCTGACTCAGAGTCCTGACTCAGAGTCCTGACTCAGAGTCCTGACTCAGAGTCCTGACTCAGAGTCCTGACTCAGAGTCCTGACTCAGAGTCCTGACTCAGAGTCCTGACTCAGAGTCCTGACTCACAGTCTTGACTCACAGTCCGGACTTCGAGTCCTGACTCCGAGTTCCGATTCAGAGACTCCGAGTCCTGACTCAGAGTCCCGACTCCGAGGGCTTACTCCGAGTCTTGACTCCGAGTCCTTACTCCGAGTCCCAACTCAACGTCATTACTCAGCGTCCTGCCTCAGCGCCCTGACTCAGAGTCCTGATTCAGAGTCCTGACTCAAGAGTTCTGACTCCAAGTCCTGACTCAGAGCCCCAACTCAGAGACCCGACTGCTGACTTTTGACTCCTGAGTCCCGACTGCTGACCCCTGACTCAATGGCCCGACTCAGAGTCCTGACTGACTCAGAGTCCTGGCTGACTCAGAGTCCTGACTGACTCAGAGGCCTGACTGACTCAGAGGCCTGACAGACTCAGAGTCCTGACTGACTCAAGAGTCCTGACTCAGAGTCCTGACTCAGAGGCCTGACTCAAAGAGTCCTGGCCCAGAGTCCTGACTCAAAGTCCTGACTCAGAGCCCCAACTCAGAGTCCCGAATCCTGACTTTTGACTCCTGAGTCCCGACTGCTGACCCCTGACTCAATGGCCTGACTCAGAGTCCTGACTGACTCAGAGTCCTGACTGACTCAGAGGCCTGACTGACTCAGAGTCCTGACTGACTCAGAGTCCTGACTGACTCAAGAGTCCTGACTCAGAGTCCTGACTCAGAGTCCTGACCCAGAGTCCTGACTCAGCGTCCTGACTCAGAGTCCTGACTCAGAGTCCTGACTCAGACCTGACTCAGAGACCTGACTCAGAGATCTGATGCAGAGACCTGATGCAGAGACCTGATGCAGAGACCTGATGCAGAGTCCAGACTCACAGTCCGGACTTCGAGGCCTGACGACCGAGTTCCGATTCAGAGACTCCGAGGCCTGACTCAGAGTCCCGACTCCGAGGTCTTACTCCGAGTCTTCACTCCGAGTCCTGACTCCGAGGCCCGACTCAAAGTCCTTACTCAGCGTCCTGCCTCAGCACCCTGATTCAGAGTCCTGACTCAGAGTTCTGACTCCAAGTCCTGACTCAGAGCTCCAACTCAGAGGCCCGATGCCTGACTTTTGACTCCTGACTCCCGACTGCTGACCCCTGACTCAATGGCCCGACTCAGAGTCCTGACTGACTCAGAGTCCTGACTGACTCAGAGTCCTGACTGACTCAGAGGCCTGACTGACTCAGAGGCCTGACTGACTCGGAGTCCTGGCTGACTCAAGAGTCCTGACTCAGAGGCCTGACTCAAGAGCCTGGCCCAGAGTCCTGGCCCAGAGTCCTGGCCCAGAGTCCTGGCCCAGAGTCCTGGCCCAGAGTCCTGGCCCAGAGTCCTGGCCCAGAGTCCTGGCCCAGAGTCCTGGCCCAGAGTCCTGGCCCAGAGTCCTGGCCCAGAGTCCTGGCTTAGATACCTAAGGCAGAGGCCTGACTCAGATTCCCTGCTGAGAATCTTGACTCAGAGGCTCTTCTCAGAGCCCTGGCTCAGAGTCCCAGCTCAGAGTCCCAGCTCAGAGTCCCAGCTCAGAGGACTGGCTCAGAGTCCTGGCTCAGAGTCCTTGGGCAGAGGCTTTACTCCCACTCATAACTCAAACTCCCATTTTAATTCCTGAGTTGTATAAACATAAGTCTGTAATGTGCATGTTCACTGGCCCCGTCACCAGAAACAGCCAGAAGAGCTTTCCATATATGGCTAATGTATGCTAATATATGCGGCCAACCTGCGTTGGAGTGTGAAACCGTCTCACCTGCATCATGTGAAAGTGAATTTTTTGCTAACCATTTCTTCATTTTTCTGACCTTTGGACCTTTATTGCTTTGAGTTGGCTATACCTACAGACTTGCCATTTGCCACAACTTACCGCAAGTATTTGGTCAAGCTTGTCAATTAAAATAAAAAAAATTTGAACTTTCCTTGCTAGTTAAAAAAAATCATTTGTAAAAATGATCAGTTTTCATTTCATCTTTGACCTCAAATTTGACCTTGCGGAAATTGTCACAGGTGAAAATTAATGTGCTCATCTGAATGCCACTTGTGATATAGGGGGGTCATTTAATTTACAGGAAGCTGTAAGAGTGATACTTCCCACTCAAATTAAATCATTTATGCAAAATGTCATGTAAGTGGCGAAGTGAAATTTTTCACAATTATTTACAAATTAAGTTGAGGATATGAAACAATTCTAATGGGGGGCTTTTGATAACCATATTACTGACCAGTATACCTCAGAGATTTAAGAGGATTGGTGGAAAATAACATAATTTTCTGGATTTTTCAAAAATTCAACTTTTTCAACTTTAATGGTTCATATCACCTTCAAATATCACCTTTTGGTCCAATTTTTTGGTCAATATAGTCTTTTTGAGTAAAGTTAAGGGTAGTTCCTAGTACATTTTGTTTACCTCAGACTATCCCTTCATGGAGATTTTACAATTCCACCTGAATTTCGAACACTTCATATTGAAAAATTGCCAAATTTCAAAAAGTATTGCACAAATCCAAACCATATTGCTTGCTGCACTGGTCCCAGATACTGGTCAACTTTTGTCACAAACAGCATCTTCCTATCTGTTACGTAACTTGAGATCTAGAGTGACAATTCAAAACTGCTCATGTATCAATAGCCCTTTACCCGTTGGACCAACTCTCATATGACCGGGACCAAACTGTTGATAACAACTTTTTATCACAGGATTTTGATTCTTGACTCATTATCTCAAATACTTTTTGAGTTATAGGCCTTGAAAGTTTACTCATTTTCGACTTTGAACGGCTCTGTGAAAAAGACAACTGTGAAAATGACATCAAATGACCCAATTACATAATGGCCAACAACTGACCTACACTGTGACCAACTTTCATTAACGTAAACCCATTTTGAAATAATAAGAATAATAATAATAATAATAATAATAATAATAATAATAATATTAACAAAAACAAATAGAATTTACCATAGGTAAATTCTTAATAATAGCAAAAACAAATAGAATTTACCATAGGTAAATTCTTAACTAGAGAAGACGGTAATTGTCATCAGGGACAATTACAAAGAATTTACCTTTACTTTCAACTAAACTTTGCCTGTAAATTGACAGACAAATGGACAGATGGACAGCTGGGCTAAACGTCGCCTGTAAACGGACAGACAAACGGACGGATGGACAGAAGGAACAAACCGACGGACTGACAGACACATGCGGACTCTGACTCCTCACCATGACTCCAACTCTGAATCCTGGTCAGCTTCCTGATCAGATCTACAATTCAGACTACTGACTCTCAGTCCTGACACTGACTCTTTCCTCTGATGCCGGACTCAAGACTCCTGAGTTCAACTGCTGATGCCAAATCCTACCTCAGACTCAACACGGCCTGAGTCCTGACTCAGAGTCCTGACTCACTCAGAGTCCTGACTCAGAGTCCTGACTCAGAGTCCTGACTCAGAGTCCTGACTCAGAGTCCTGACTCAGAGTCCTGACTCAGAGTCCTGACTCAGAGTCTTGACTCAGAGTCCTGACTCAGAGTCCTGACTCAGAGTCCTGACTCAGAGTCCTGACTCAGAGTCCTGACTCAGAGTCCTGACTCAGAGTCCTGACTCAGAGTCCTGACTCAGAGTCCTGACTCAGAGTCCTGACTCAGAGTCCTGACTCAGAGTCCTGACTCAGAGTCCTGACTCAGAGTCCTGACTCCGAGTCCTGACTCATTGTCCTGACTCAGAGGCCTGACTCAGAGTCCTGACTCAAAGGCCTGACTAAGAGTCCTGGCTCACAGTCCTGGCTCACAGTCCTGACTCACAGTCCTGGCTCACAATCCTGACTCAAAGTCCTGACTCTGAGTCCTGACGCAGAGTCCTGACTCAGACTGCTGACTCAGAGTCCTGACTCACAGGCCTGACTCAGAGTCCTGACTCAGAGTCCTGATGCAGAGTCCTGATGCAGAGTCCGGACTCAGCGTCCTGACTCAGCGTCCTGACTAAGAGTCGTGACTCAGAGTCCTGACTCATATTCCTGACTCACAGTCCTGACTCAAAGTCCTGACTCAACGTCCTGACTCAGCATCCTGACTCAGAGTCCTGACTCAGAGTCCTGATGCAGAGTCCTGACTCATAGTTCTGACACAGAGTCCTGATGCAGAGTCTTGACACATAGCCCTGACTCAGAGTGCTGACTCCGAGTCCTGACTCACAGGCCTGACTCAGAGTCCTGACTCAGAGTCCTGACTCAGAGTCCTGATGCAGAGTCCAGACTCAGCGTCCTGACTCAGCGTCCTGACTCAGCATCCTGACTCAGCGTCCTGACTCAGAGTGACTCAGAGTCCTGACTCAGAGTCCTGACGCAGAGTCCTGACGCAGAGGCCTGACTCAGTGCGTCCTGACTCAGCGGCCTGACTAAGACTCCTGACTCTGAGTCCTGACTCAGAGTCGAGACTCAGAGTTCTGACTCAGATCCCTGACTCAGAGTCCTGACTCAGAGGCCCGAATCAGGGTCCTGACTCACAGACCTGACTCACAGACCTGACTCAGAGTCCTGACCGAGGGTCCTGACTCCTAGTCCTGACTCCGAGTCCTGATTCCGAGGCCTGACTCCGAGTCCTGACTCAGATTCCTGACTCAGGGGCCTGACTCAGAGGCCTGACTCACAGACCTGACTCCGAGTCCTGACTCAGATGCCTGACTCAGAGTCCTGACTCCGAGTCCTGAATCAGATGCCTGGTTCCGAGGCCGGAGTCAGATGCCTGACTCAGAGTCCTGACTCAGAGTCCTGCCTCAGAGTGCTGACTCAGATCCCTGACTCTGAGTTCTGACTCTGAGTTCTGGCTCTGAGCCCTACCTCCAAGTCCGGCCTCAGAGTCCTGCCTCAGAGGCCTGCCTCAGATGCCTGACTCAGATTCCTGACTCCGAGTCCTGACTCAGATGCCTGGCTCCGAGACCTGACTCAGATGCCTGACTCAGAGTCCTGACTCAGAGTCCTGCCTCAGATCCCTGCCTGAGATCCCTGACTCTGAGGCCTGACTCCGAGTCCTGACTCTGAGCCTGCCTCCAAATCCGGCCTCAGAGTCCTGCCTCAGAGGCCTGCCTCAGATGCCTGACTCAGAGGCCTCACTCCGAGTCCTGACTCAGATGCCTGACTCCGAGACCTGACTCAGATGTCTGACTCAGAGGCCTGCCTCAGAGTCCTGACCCAAGAGTCCTGACTCGGGGACCTGACTCACAGACCTGACTCAGAGACCTGACTCAGTTTTCTGACTCACAGACCTGACTCACAGACCTGACTCAGAGACCTGACTCACAGACCTGACTCAGGGACATGACTCAGAAACCTGACTCAGGGCCCTGGATCAGAGTCCTGACTACAACTCCTATCCCCAACTGCACTCGGTAATTTGAGACTGTAATATGTATATAAATATAAGTCAGTAGCATACACTGGCCCCGTCACCTGAAACGGCCAGAATAGCTTTTCATATATGGTTAATGTATGCTAATATATGCGGCCAGCCTGCTTTGGAGTGTGAAATGGTGTCACCTGCATCATGTGAAAATGAATTTTTTTGCTGACCATTTGGTCATTTTTTGACCTTTTGACCTTTACTGCTCAGAGATGGCTGTAGCTACAGACTTGTTGTTTACCACAATTGACAACAACAATTCAGTTCACATTGTCCTTTAAAATTAAGAAAATTGAGACATTCCTTCTGAGTTGAAAAAAATCATCTCTGAAAATGGTCAATTTTCATTTCATCTTTGACCTCAAATTTGACCATGATGAATGAGACTACTTGTCAAATTTTATGTGCTCATGTGATTGCCAGTATGTCATTTTGCGTTTCATTTAATTTACAGAAAGCTGTAGGAGCAATATTTCCCATTCAAATTATGAGGATATGAAACAATTCTAATAGGGGGCTTTTGATAACCATATTAGTGACCAGTATACCTCAGACTGTTAAGAGGATTGTGGAAAAAAAACATAATTTTCAGAATTTTTGAAAAATTCAACTTTTTGGACTTTGATGGCTCATATCACCTTAAAATATCACCTATAGGTCAAATGTTTTGGTCAATATAGTGTTTCTGGGAAAAGTTAAGGGTAGTTCATTGTACATTTTGATGACCTCAGACTACTCCTTCATGGAGATTTCACAATTCCACCTAAATTTTGAACCCACGATTTTGAAAAATTGCCTCCTTTCTAAACATCTTTCCCCGACTTCAACCATTTGTTGAATCAGCACTGGCCCCAGATACTGGCTAACTTTAGCCACCATCACCATGTTTCTATCTATTATGTAACTTGAGAAAGCTGCGCAACACTGAAAACTGCTCAAGTGCAATAGCCCTTTACCCGCTAGACCAATTGTCATATCACTTCTACCAATATATTGACAACAACTTATTGTCACAGGATTTTTAATCCTATCTGATTATCTCAAATACTTTTTGAGTTATAAGCCTTTAAAGTTTACAAATTTTCGACTTTGAACGGCTTTGTGAAAAAGACAACTGTGAAAATGACATCAAATGACCCAATTACGTAATACCCAACAACTGACCTACCTTTTGACAAATTTTTGTGAACGTAGGACCATTTTGAGAGAATAAGAATAATAATAACTAGTATAACTGATATTGCCGTACGGCAATATCGGATAATCCCCCGCGCCCCCCCTTGTCTCCCCTGCCCTGCTTACTCCCTCCTTCCAGTTCATGGCCGTCATGATGAATTCTTCATACCATGTATGAACGTGTAATCTTGCTGGTGCATATGCCTATGAAATGTCGTGGCAGGCACAAGGTCAGCTGCTGGGAAAGGTGGCAGTGAGACAGTATATACCCAACGGCTGACTAACATGCATCTGTGAATTATTTTTTTAGCTCTATTTTACCAGCAAGGTATTGGAGATAGGAGGATGCCCATATACCACAAAATAGGGCAAAAAATTAGCAACATGTACATTCAGTTTTAAGTGATCTGAAACAATAGTTCATGAGTTATAATTGAATATATAAAATCATTTATTTGAAATTGGCTATTCAGGAGAAGTATATTCCCTTGAAGGACAGTAAAGGCCATAATTTTACGCATCTTTTGGTATTAATTTCATGAAATTTGAACAACCAGAAGCTGAGCAATGTACATTTCAATTTTGAAATTAAAAAAATTCTCTAGGAAAAACTATTTGTTGTAGATAATTGATCTTTGGGGACAGTATGGAGACGTGCACTAGGCATCCCACAAAAATTATTCATGGACATCCATATAGAACTTCATTGACTTTTTAGCCTAAAACATTTTTGTAGGCGCAAAAAGTGACATAAAATTTTCAATGTCTGACGCGATTCTACGTCGCGCGTCTGACACCATCATGCTATACATCATTGGAAAGCTGACAAACAGGCCTTTCTTGTGATATGTAATACTTTGTTGTAGCTTAAATAGGGACCGAGATATGGCCCCTTGAAAATTGCGTTTTTGGACGTCCGTAGCGCCTAGACCGTTGGTCCGAGCAGTCCGTAACTTTGTGAAATTTGTATACTGTGGTACATCTGTATGTTCACCTATTTTCAGCTCTCTACGAGCATTCCTTCCCTGTTTTTCAGAAAAATTTTGGTCAGTTTTCGGGATGTCTATTTTTCAAAAAATCATATCTTGAAATGTGTTCATGAAATCTCCACGAGACGCCTTTCTGCACTGGAGACTTTGTCAAGGTATCTTAGAAAAAATCAACAGCTCTCAGTTATGCTTAGGTTCTCAGAAACCTGCGCCGGAAATTTTTTTTGTATTTTGCTCATAACTCATAAGTGTCTTGAAATTTGATCATGAAATTTCGTGTAGAGTAGCGCGCAATGGAGTCACACATTGCCCTCCACTTGTAAACCAATATCTGTAATAGTTTTGAAGTAATCGCAGTTTTCCTGAGCTGAATAATAATAATAAGAATAATAATAAAACGAACAATATCAATATAATCCCCCGCTCGCGGCGGGGGATTATAACTAGTATAACTGATATTGCCGTACGGCAATATCGGATAATCCCCCGCGCCCCCCCTGTCTCCCCTTCCCTGCTTATTCTCCCCTTCCAATTCATGTCCTTCATGATGAATTCTTAAAAGCATGTATGAACGCTGCAATGTTGTTGGAGCATATGCCTATCAAATATCTTGACTGCCAGACACACCTGTGCTGGCCAAGCGTACCACCCTGCAAGCAGTGCATGTTGAGTAAACCCTAACCCTAATGGCTTGCTGCAGGCAAACCATAAGAGTTGGGGAGATGTGCCTACATGGAAAAATCAGGCAATAAATTAGGAACATGTCATTGCATTTTCATCTGATTTGGAACATAAATGCAGGAGGTATTGTGGCTTATATAAAATCATCTATGTAAAATTGGCTATTACTATGAGCTGTATGGCCTTGGAGGACAGTAAAGGCGATCATTTTAAGCATCTTTTGGTATTAATTTCATGAAATTTGAATAACCGGAAGCTGAGCAATTTATATTTGAAGTTTGAAAATTAAAAAAATTCTCTAGGACAAACTATTTGATGTAGGTAATTTATGTTTGGGGACAATATGGAGGGCTGATATGGGTAGCCCACATAAAATAATGATGGACCTGCATGAAGAATTACATTGACTTTTTGAGCCGAAAAGGTTTTTTGGGCCTAAAAAGTGACATGAAATTTTCAATGTCCGACGCGATTCTACGCCGCGCGCCTGACACTATTATGCTATACACCATTGGAAAGCTGAGAAACAGACCTTTCTTGTGATATGTGAAACTAGTCTGTAGCTGCAATAGGGACTGAGCTATGGCCACTTGAATATTGAGTTTTTGTGCGTCCGTAGCGCACAGACCGTTTGTCCGAGCGGTCCGTAACTTTGTGAAGTTGGTACACTAGGCTAGGTCTGTAAGCACGCCCATCTTCAGCTTTCTACGAGCATTCCTTCCCTGTTTTTCAGAAAAATTTTGGCCAGTTTTCGGGATGTCTATTTTTAAAAAAATCATATCTTGAAATGTGTTCATGAAATTTCCACGAGACGCCTTTCTGCACTGGAGACTTTGTCAAGGTATCTTAGAAAAAATCAACAGGTCTCAGTTATGCTTAGGTTCTCAGGAACCTGCGCCAGAAATTTTTTTTATATTTTCCTCATAACTCATAAGTGTCATGAAATTTGATCATGAAATTTCGTGTGAAGTAGCACGCAATGGAGTTGCATATTAGCCTTGACTTGTAGCGTAGTATCTGTAATAGGTTTGAAGTAATCGTAGTTTTTCTGAGCTGAATAATAAAAAGAATAATAATAATAATAGTAAAACGAACAATATCAATATAATCCCCCGCCCGCAAGCGGCGGGGGATTATAACTAGAGAAGACGGTAATTGTCATCAGGGACAATTACAAAGAATTTACCTTTACTTTCAACTAAAGTTTGCCTGTAAATGGACAGACAAATGGCCGGACCAAGGGTGAGACAGACAGACAAAACTGAAGG
The DNA here is from genome assembly GCA_026936325.1 of Platynereis dumerilii. Lineage (NCBI taxonomy): Eukaryota > Metazoa > Annelida > Polychaeta > Phyllodocida > Nereididae > Platynereis > Platynereis dumerilii. The sequence continues at coordinate 15,698,008 of JAPTHN010000007.1, forward strand.
ACTGAAGGACACACGCAAATGATAATATTCGACGGGACTGGTTCACATTTTCACTACCTTCATCAATGTTTTACATGTCAGGAGTGAGAACGTTCATTTCAGAGTCCTGACTCAGAGTCCTGACTCAGAGTCCTGACTCAGAGTCCTGACTCAGAGTCCTGACTCAGAGTCCTGACTCAGAGTCCTGACTCAGAGTCCTGACTCAGAGTCCTGACTCAGAGTCCTGACTCAGAGTCCTGACTCCGAGACCTGACTCCGAGTCCAGACTCCGTGTCCTGACTCCGATACCTGACTCCGAGGCCTGACTCCGAGGCCTGACTCCGAGGCCTGACTCCGAGGCCTGACTCCGAGGCCTGACTCCGAGGCCTGACTCCAAGTTGCCTCCGAGGCCTGCCTGCGAGGCCTGGCCTCAAGTCCTGACTCAGCGGCCCCTGACGCAGCCGCCCCTGACTCAGCGGCCCCTGACTCAGCGGCCCCTGACTCATAGTCGAGACTCATAGTCGAGACTCATAGTCGAGACTCATAGTCGAGACTCATAGTCGAGACTCATAGTCGAGACTCATAGTCGAGACTCATAGTCGAGACTCATAGGCGTGACTCTGACTCCGACTCCAACTCTGAATCGCGATCAGCTTCCTGATCAGATCTCCGATTCAGACTACTGACTCTAACTCCTGACGCAGACTCTTTTCTCTGATGACTGATTCCTAAGCGTGACTCCTGATTCCCACTCTTGATGCCGGTCCGTAGCTCTGACTCTAATGTGACTCAGCCTCCAACTCCTGACTGTGAACCGTTGCACCAGCATAGAGTAGTTGATACAACCCGGCTCCATTTAATGTCTTATGCGTGAGATCATTGGGTGAGATTTGCTTGAGTGGATAAGAGGTCTTACTATTAGGACATGGGGGAATATAAGTAAAACACAACGTTCTCCCCTGACCAATTTGACAGAAAAGTCGATTTCCAATCTTTGTGCCAAATTGGAATTTATTTTGAATCTGAATATTTTTCAATAGAAATGCACATATCCATTATATTATCATAAAAGAAATGGCACGATATAAGAAGTTAGATCATGTCAACAAGAAGTGTATGGTACAAATGGAGAAAAAATCACAAACGTAAATTACATTTACATTACCATAACAAGGGAACGCCATTATAGTATAGTACCATGATTTTGATATAAATCTCTACACAGCTCAATTCATGTACATTCCAATAGTATACATGTATTGCATGGGTAATAAATGGTTTGTATATCTTAATTCTTTTCAGAAACTGATTCCGTGATTAAACACACAGCGATCTTGAATACGAAACCATTTAGAGGCCTAATTAGTGGGTTCAGCTATTACATAATGAAGAAACATACTGGAAATGTGATTTGCTTTACCTGACATCATATTCAGTATATATATAAACATGACTTGACTTGGATACCACAATACTGGGTGAAGACTGCATTCGTATGAATGTGGATTTATGACAATGTTCATGATGATCAATATCATAAGTGATAGGTTTAACTGTGCCAATCCTGTATGTCATTGATGCTGGAATATCGAGGCTGCCAATTGTGTGTCATTCAAGTAGATAAATGTAAAATGGCCTACTGATAAATGTGATGTCAGTGCACACATGTTTTACACCAGATGAACCTGGAAGACAGAGAAGACCAATTTAATGTCTTTTGTGTTATTCAAGAATGCATTTCACATGAATTCTTCTCAGAATAGTACCTTGTGACATGAAAATGCTTTGAAAGTAAAGCATTGCTTTCACTGGAAATTGGGACACTGCAGCACTGTTGACATTATTTCAAATTTGTAGACTTACTTTTCTATTGCCCGAGATAGCAGGCGAGGTGAAGAAAGGTTTGTTTGGAGCAGGCGAGTGGTGAAAATGATCTCAGGACAATAATTGAAAATTGCTTGGATTATATAGTTGTATCTGAAAGTGAGAGGGAAAAGTGTTTGTCACTGTTGAGTAGTGGTCGTAAAATGAAGCAAAAAATATCTCATTTATTTCACAAACCTAGGCATGAAAATATTTGTTTAAATAAGTCCATCTGTGGGAGATGTAATGGTTGCCCCTGATGTGTTATAATAGGCCTACACAATGTAAATGTGCCCGTAATATGAATATTTGAATACATAATATATTATCATGGAGGTTGAAAGTAATTTATGTGTGCTTATTACTGAGAACACACTCTTAAATGTTGTATTATAGGTATACATTGCACTTTACATTTGAAATGAAATGACACTGGTTGCAATATTCTAAATATTGCACAATAGACTGCTTTATTTTCCACCTCCTTCATACTTACATAGTCAATTTTAGAATTGAACAGGTCACCCTTGTATCATATGGGTTATGGAGGAGCAGGTGATTGGTATGCATGTTTGGATGGCGTTGATATAATGGTGTTCTTGTGCAATCTCTGCATCGGGTGGCCTCAATCATTGAAGAAGGTTGGTATAGTGGTCTTGAGACTGTAGTGATTGTAGTAAAATTACACCTGTAATTGAAAAGGGAAAAAATTACAAAGCATTTTTGCTATTCTGCTGTGTGCAGCCATACATACACATATTATTTATATAGCAGTTGTGATGGAAGGAAATGCGGGCAGCAGGGGCGGTTGGATGACGAAAAAGGGCAAATCATATTTGCGCCGATTTTGCGTGAACAAATGCGAATAGAGAATCAATAATAGTTTTGAATATATAATTACTAATTGGTGCCTAAAATTACTAAAATAATGTAGAATAGAGTACCTAAAATTACTCAAATAAGGCACAATTATGTTTTTTTCATTAAGATCAAAAGGGTACACCTTGCCCCCCTTGGACTAGGGCAGGAGGGGCTATTGTCTTCCCTAAGCCCCTCCCCCCCCATTCCAGCACCCCTGATTTATAGTAATGTCAGGTTGTATGTTTTCTAGATATAGAATGAACAAAGTAATTGCTGGGACATTGATAAAATGGTTAATGTACATGTAAGTACTATGTATGAATGACCGATGCAGCAGGATTCTTGACTTTACGACTGTCTTAGTGGTAAAGCATAAGTGGTGGCAATGATGACAATCTGGTATGACATTGATTTTTCCACTTACCTTGTGTGACCTTAGGTCGTTGCCAGCAAAAGTGTAGTGTTGCACACTCAGAAGCTTGTGTGGTGTAAGAGATCCCCAGCAAGCATTATAGAGATATAAATTGTTGACTTACCCTTCATGATAGTTGTGTGCCCTGTTGACTTCTGTCTCGAACACAGGACACATCCGAAGTTCCCCAACAGCAAGACGTACGAGACCCTTGAGAATTTATGACTAGAGGGTAGTGGTTTTGAATTGATAGGCATCAGGGTTTTATGCCAATGTTTAATACTCCCTTAAGTTCCATGAGTATTATTAGTATCCATCTGAGTGCATGGATGTTTCATGACATTTTACTTTTGTTACAACTTCATGCCCCGCTCCCTTAAAAATGTTGTGAAAAATGAGTGGCCCACTCGGAAATACATGCAAAAAATTAGTACCCCACGAGGCATAATGACCACCCCCCCCCCCCTTGTGACGCCCTTGTCATAAATTCTCTATAGGTCCGTGAAACATCTGACCAAGATTGGTAGCACTGTGTACTGGCTATGGTCGGCCAGTTACAGTTGCTACAGGGGGTATCCCATTGGATACCTATTTTGATTTCACATGCAGGTATGCTTAGGGGCCGAGCAGATGATAGCTGGTTGGCTATGGATTTGACCCCTGGGACAAATTTCTTTTTTCGTTTGTGAAGATTCTACAAACATTCTTTTCACCAAAAAATATAGGCCCCCACCCCCAAAGATCATTATGATGGGCAAAAGCCATAAGGATGTAAGTGCCTCAGAAATACTGTTTAAATACTCCCTTTTGCCTTTCACCATGCAGCAATTTATTTGGGGAATTGTCAGTGCAAATATAATGCCAAATTGTGGTTGAAATATAATGCTGAAAAAGCCAGGAACAGCCACACCAGCCCTGCTGCCTGCTACGTCTATGCATGGGTGATCATATTGTTGGTTGTGACTCTTGGGTACATACTGTTATGATTGGTGTATAGCTGTATCAGTTGAACATATTCCTTGAGATCTGAAAAGAAAAGTCATGTTTTGTATCATGAAGCAAACAGTAAAGAGACTTGTGAGTGAAAGTAATGATCATTCGGGATGTGATGATTTTTTGTATAATAAAATGTACGCATATGTTGACTCTTGAGGGATGTTGCAAAATTTCACAGTGTTGTCATCACATTCAATCCATCTGTTGGACTCCTCGTTGCAGATATTTGCTGTGTAGTGGCCATCGCGGGATGTAGCTCCAAGATGATTGATGACCCCAATGAGTCTGTATTGTGTATTGTTCTTCAATGTAAAGTACAATTGTTGCGACAGATTCACACTCCTGTTGTCTTTTCTCCTTCGCGCAAATCTCATCAGCAGAATAAATAGATATGGTGGACAATGTGTCATCTCTGTCGTGCAAGTCATGTTTGTTGAGTGGCAATTTGGACATTGTCGGTCTGCTTGAGAGTCAGAAGGTTCCACCTGAAATGTGTCTCTTCGCAAAAAGGCATTGACACATCGGAAATGATCGTTCTCTGAAAACGAGTGTTGGCAACTTGTACAGAGATATTTCATTGTGAATTGGCTTGCTGTCAAATCTGTGATAGTAGTTGGGTGTGCTGAGCGGTATTCAAGCCAGGAAATGGTGTCTGATTGAGTCAGGGCAGGTATATCATCTGATTCAATATGTACTTGTGGCAAGATGTTTTCCAACTGTTCAGTGTGCAATGTCTGTAATAATGACAAAAGGAACTCATGTGCATCACATTGGTCACCTTTTGGGAAATCTTTCAATTGGTCCAATGCAAATAGAGAATGCGGTTCTATGGGGGTATCATGCAAGAGGTATATGCGAGCTTTCAGTTCAAGCAGGTGATCAGACACAGGTTGATTCAGTGCAAATATGGGTTCCAGTTCATTGACAGAAAACAGCAGCTGGAGTACACTGTTAGCATAACAAGTGTTTCCAATATTTCGAACACCAGAAGGCAAGTTAATTTCTTGTGTAGAGGCTGCAATGTCATGTGTTTGTTGACCGTTTGGCATGGAGTGCATGTGACTTGTGGATGTTGATGGAAGAGGATCACTCAGTATTATTGGCTGAACGATGGTGGCACTTGTGTTCTCTGGCTCACAGTCATATGTCTGTGTAAAGGTAGAGGTTGGTAGGACTGTTGGCGTGACATGTTCAGTTGCATGTTCTATTTCACTGGTGAAAACAGTTATTTTGATGGCATCATGGTCAGAGAAGTATGTTGGCAAAGGTGTACATATAATCCTGTTGGTCACATTTGGATCTGAATACACATGATCAAGTGACGAGCCATATCTTGTAGTGGGCCAGGTGACATGTTGTTTGTAGGATAAACCATGAAAGAAAGTTGCTGCAGGATGAGGCTTGTTCTGTAGCAAGTTGTCATTGAAATCCCCAGCAAAGATGATATTTTTGGGCAAAACATTCTTGATTTGATGTACCACTTTCGTAAGGAATGATGTGAAGGCAGACATATTTTGCATTGGGATCTTGTACAAAGTTACAAGAAGAAACTCTTCATTGCTGCTTGACAAAATTTTGACGGCCACATGTTCAATGCCTGGAATGATTGATGGCAATTTTTCAGATGTGATTGAGCTTTTGACATATATGGCAACGCCTCCTCTACCTGTATCTCCTGATCTGTCTTGCCGATAGATATGATATCCTTGCAGAGTGACAAGCGAATCAGTCATTGTGGACTTCAACCAAGTTTCATTGACCATTATGACATCAGTGAGCATTTCTGGATAATTTTGAATATCTCCTATCTTTGAGAAAAGCCCTTGAACATTGTGTTGAACAATTGTGAGGGCTTCTTCGTGCGTTTTCAATGGTACATGGCTCTGAAGTAACTGCATGGGCAACATGTTCTGCAAATTTTTGTGAGCATCCTCTGGCCTCCAAATTTTGGTGACATCTAGGTTTTTGATAAATAGACCATCAATCTTTGTAACTCTGCTCAGTGCAACATATGACATTCCTGGGGCAAACACACCATTCATGTCAAAAACACACTTGTCAGTTGTGAGCCCCTGCGTCTTGTGTATCGTGACACCCCATGCTAGTTTGAGAGGAATCTGTCGTCTGGTAATTTGATTAGTTCTGTTTGCCATCACTTCTTCAAGTACAGGAATGAGAATTGCAGTAGAAGGAGCATGTGGAGAATTGTGAGATTTTTGATTTTTGCCAACTCTGGAATTGTCAAAGTTTACGAAGACTTGTGTAGTTTTGTCATCATGGATAATGTGAACAATCGTCCCAAAAGAACCATTCACAAGTCCATCACCAGTATCAAGGTTTCTAGTCAACATGACACGTGCGTTTATAGCAAGGTGCAGAACATCTGGTAGGTCATCATTTGTACCCTTTGTGATTTTGCGAGTCTTTGTCATTTGACCTGAAAGGGGATCTTTCACGAAATCAACTGCCTCAATTTTTACCAGGTTGGTACATAATTTTGTGAGCATTTCTTGGTTGTGTGTAGAGGCATCTTTGTTCTTTGCAAATACGTGCAAAACTTCTTCAGGGATGTCAGGCAAATCATTCCTGGATTGCAACATTGCCATTTCTTGTTCATTCAGGTCATCAGTTTTTGCTTTTTTCCTTAAGGTATTAAGCAGTTTGGCAAATGGAACATCGTCTTTCTGGCGCATTATTTCTGTCAACTCCACTTTGCGAAACAGATCAAACCAAAGATCAATACCCATGCTTGCATCTGGCTTCAAAAGAGAACTGGACTTCACTGGTGGCAATTGATAGAAGTCACCCACTGCAAGAATCGAAACATTGCCAAACCATGCGGTAGAATCAGTTGATCGAATCCGTTTTATTTGTTTCAGCCTCCCGTGAATGTATCCTAGCATTCTGCGGTTGACCATTGAAATTTCGTCTATGATGAGCAATTTCAGACCACCCAGATTGCCAGACAGACTGTTCAGTGTCTCCTCCGACAGAGGTTCATAACGCTCGTACAACTTGTTTGGTATTTTCAAAGCAGAATGTAAAGTGAAACCTGATATTTGGAAAGCTGATGTGCCAGTAGGACTAGTCAGGAGAACGGTGGTTTCAGAGGGGTTCTCGCCATTGCGTAGCAGTTTACTTGCTTCATTGTAAAGGCATTTAATGAAGAAACTTTTGCCAACACCACCTGGCCCTGCCATGTAAGTGAAAAAGCGGTCGGGTTTGTCACCTCTTGCTTCCCTGATACACCAGTCTCTTATAGTGTAAAAAATACTTCGCTGTTTGTCATTCATTCTCCTCAACATAGGTCGCAGTGGTTCCCCAATCAATTCAAAGGAACACAAAGACGCTGCCTGAGAGTTGTCACTACGTTGTAAGTCAGGAACAGCTTCAGTTTGTCCATCATACAAGTCATTTCCGTCATTGTGCTCCCTGGGCTGAAGGCGCTCTTGTTCACTACTAGGTAAAAGCTCCGCCCACGCATCTTGTATGTTTCCATTTTGCTGTATTGTTTCCCAAGCATCTTGTAATTCCTCATCTATCTTTTCATACAACGCTCTGTTTCTTTCCACAATTGCTCGAACTGGAGTGATGTCAGATGTTGGAGAAATCTTAATTGCAGCTGTGTTGTAGAAAGCCTCATATGTAGTGTATGCAAGAGGTTTCAGAGAAGCATCATTTCTGTGGGGCAAGTACAGTTTCAACAAATTCATGTAATATCGTTCCGAATCATTTGAAGATGAGAACTTCGGGAATCTGACAATTGCTGGTGGAGCGCGCGTTCTCTTCATAATATAACCAAGATTATGTAGCAGTTGGTGCGCATTTGGATTTCCATTCTCAATAGCTTTTTCACCTTCAGTTTTGGTCAGATTCCTGTACTTCGAAGCAAATGTAGCTTGGCACATTGTCTCAAACTCTTCAGTTAGTGGCCTTGCTTTATAGCGATCATTCAGACTTGTCATCCAGATGTCATCACTCTCTTCATTTGTTTCTGCTTCTTTCTTAATCTGAGATAATGGCTTTGACAACTTTGTTGGATGCTCATCTGTGGCAATGAAAACTGTATTTCTGGAGCATTGCTTCAGTGGCAGGCCAGTTGCGCGGACAACACTTTCTTGGACAGAAACCTCTCTTGAATCCAGATATACAGAGCCCAGTTGTTTCATCTGTTGTCGTAAATCCGAGTTGCTTTGTTCTTGCTGTATCTGAGTTTTTGCCTCTTTCAGAAGATCGCTCAATTCGCGTTCTCCCTTGGAAATATAAGAAAGCAAATAGAGGATCAAAGTCTCTGGATCAAGTACGTACTGAATGTCCACATTTCCATTCCATGCTCGCAATACATTTGGACAATAGTTGTTCACCCAAATGTCTGATTCATCTCTCTTCATAACAATGCTAGGCTTTTTAGCAACACACGACAGAGCATTGAGGAAATCCTTGTAACCTGAGAATCCAGCCTTACACCATATTTCATCAACTGAGAGCTGCTCAATGTCATCATTTTGCAGGAAGTCAGCTAAACCTTCAAGTGCTGCTTGTGCCATGCCCTTTGACCAATTAATTGTAGGTTGATTTGCTTGGTGGGCATCTGTGTCACCACTGTCTGAAGAAGATTGAACATGGTCTGGCTCACCATTGTCACTTTCCATAGGTCTAACTATAGTTGTGTATTGTGCTATGGGTCTTGGGAAATTGAATCGACAGTCTTTCTTTCCTGTTCTGCATGACCTTGTGTGTGATCTCGAATGTGACTGACAGTCCAACACTATCTGATAGAGCTCTGGATCTGTAGCAGCATCAGGTAATTGGCAAGAGATGTGATCATCAATGAATTTGCATACAACCTCATCTGTCTGCGCATTATATTTTGGTGCATTTTCAATCCAGAACAATGCATGAACATGAGGAGCGCCTCGTTGTTGAAATTCAATTCTGTAAAAGTGGTCTGTAACTTTCCCCATTGGTGCTGCAGGACTTTGCAAAAATCTCATGAAATGATTCAGTCGTGAGTACCACATGCGAATAGTTGTGACATAATTGCTGCGGATGATTTCAGCCTTTTCATTGAAAGATAAGGAGTCAAAATCTACAACTTTTCCATTTTGTCTCGCAATTGATTCCACAACCTCAGGCCATCTGGACAACTCAGCAGCAGTCAGCGTGACAAAAAATGTTGGAATGTCGATCTGGCGTACCATTGCGAATAAATCATTCATGGTCTTCTTCCAGTATTCTGGGGAACCTCTCAATGTTTGCATGTGTGTAAATGCCAGATTGGATTTACATAACTCATACACTTGTTCGTAATCTGTTAACATGGATGCTGTTATATTGCGTGCTTTAGAGCCTTTTCTCGTCTGGATGCTTATACCTGACAGAAGATTAGCTAGTTCTAGAACAGCTTGACAATAAAATATGTAGCCAGAATGTTTGGCGAATCTGAGATCTGCACTGAAAAGCCGGGCATTCACATAAGATCCTCTTGTGATACGAGTATCTCGATCGTCATCAAAATTGTTTTCACCAAAAGGGAAAAGTGTTGGAAATGCTTTGGCTTCATCATGGCTGGTTGATAGTAAACTGTGGGGTTTTTGGCCTTCAGCAGGGGCAACAGAAAACACATGGTTTTCAAGTTCATGTAGAACATCAGCTGTCATGTCCAGAGGTTGAAGTAGACTGTCGTATCCGGAATATTCATTGTACTTGGTTTCTGAGTCTTTAGTGGCTGTCTGTTCAAGAATGTCATCAGTAGTTGTTGCTGAAGAGGAGGCACTTTGCTCTATTTTGTCAGTATCATTCTGGTTAGGGGTTTTGTCAGTAATTTCATCTGTTTGTTTGAGTTCCTCTAGTTCACTATTGATTTGCTCTTCCCAACTTAGGTGCAGCTTCACATCTTTGTAATGTGGATTTATTTCTCGGAGCTTGATAAATGCTCTCTGCACTTTTGCTGTGTCTACCATTTCATAAGATGCATACCCACGGTATTCCAAACGCCTTTTCAGTTTAAGTCCAATTATCTGTGAATGGCCAAGAGGTCTGGGGAGAGTTTTCGTGGAAACTTCTGGTAACGACCGAACTGATATTACAGGACCTTCTAACTTTGCTTGTTTTCCCTTGGGTGCTTGCACTATTTTCATGAAGGGAATACTTAAACTCACAAGTTGTTGTTCTAGTATATTCAGCTTATCTAATTCATCTGGTATTTTTTCTATTGCCATTTTATTTACAGCAGCCTGAGGAGGCATTTTCCCTGAATTCAAATGCTTGTGACAAGTGGGGCATATCCATAAGTCATTCTTTGGGCAATTGGCAGGACAATCATCGAAACAGTCATGGTGAAATCTATGAGTGATACATTGTGAAGCTAGTTTGTCATATTTTTCATATGAACTTGGGACACATGAATGAACCTGATTGCGAAACAACAGTCTTTGACACACACAACAGACATATTCTGCAACTTCTTTGCAAGCCTCACGAAACTCTTGGATGACGTATTCTACGCTGCTACGATCCCGTTTGGTATTCTCATACTTCTGTTTACCAGCTTTCTTGACTTGTTCTTGAAAAGGTATATTTGTCGCATACTTCTGTTTGCTTGATGATTTGACATGTGTTTGAAAGTCTGTGTCTGTAGCATACTTGTGCCTGCTAGTTGCCTTGAGCTGTTCTCGGAGATCTTCATTTGTAGCATATTTCTGTTTGCTTGATTCCTTCAGCATTTCTTGAAAATCTTCATTTGTCGCATATTTGAGTCGGCTTGATTCCTTGACCTCTTTTTGGAAATTTTCATTTGTCGCATATTTGTTTCTGCTTGATGCTTTCACCGCTTCTTGAAAATCTTTATTTGTGGCGTATTTCTCTTTGCTTGATTCCTTAACTTTTTCTTGAAAATCTCTATTTGTGGCATATTTCTCTTTGCTTGCTTCCTTAACTTTTTCTTGAAAATCTTTGTTTGTGGCATATTTCTTTTTGCTTGATTCCTTCACTTTTTCTTGGAAATCTTTGTTTGTGGCATATTTCTCTTTGCTTGATTCCTTCACTTTTTCTTGGAAATCTTTATTTGTGGCGTATTTCTCTTTGCTTGATTCCTTCACTTTTTCTTGAAAATCTTTATTTGTGGAATATTTCTCTTTGCTTGATTCCTTAACTTTTTCTTGAAAATCTTTATTTGTGGCATATTTGCCTTTGCTTGATTCCTTCACTTTTTCTTGAAAATCTTTATTTGTGGCATATTTCTGCTTGCTGGATTTCTTCCTTTTATCCCGGAATTCAATGTCTGTGGTATATTTATGTCTACTTGATCCTTTCAGCTGTTCTTGGAAATCTTGACTTCTTGCATATTTGTTTTTGCTGGATTCCTTCTTTTGATGCTGGAAATGTAAATCTGTGGCATATTTTTGTTTGCTGGATTCTTTCTTTTGTTGTCGGAAATCTATATTTGTGGCATATTTGAGTGTGCTTGATTGTTTTACCTGTTCTTGTAAGTCTGTATTAGTGGCATATCTATGTTTGCTTGATGACCGTTGTTGTTTCTGATAAACTTCATCATAGTCATATCTGCTTTTTTTGACAGGGCAGACCTTTTGTTCATGCACATCTGTTATCAGTTTGTCATCTAGGGAAGCTTCATTGGAGCTTTGGTCCTTACAAAATCTTTTTCTAGGACTAGCCTTCGTGTGAAGAGAGCGTTTTTTCGACTTTAGTTTCTCTGCAACATTGTCAGTGTTCTTATTATCAGTTATGTCGACATCAATATGGTGAGCTTGTTTCAGTTTTCTCTTTTCTCTTATAGTCCTTGCAGATTGTTTCCTTACTTTAGGCATTGTATATTGTGGTTAGTGACTATCGCTTATAATAGTTGTTTTATAAACACAACGGAATATGTTCAAATGTCACTTCAAACCTTGTGCAATCACTCCAACAATGCAAATGCAATATAATGTAGTCAAATACTATTAAATGCAGAATTGCTCTTTTATGAGGTCAAGCTGAATAATTTTATAATTGCTACCAATTGACACAAGAGTGTATCTTTCACTTTACCTTTCAAATCTGTGTTTCTCTTTCAATTCTTTCAGTAAACTTATCTTTGAAATCTTTCAGTGTCTCTTTCAAATCTTGTAGTTTCTCTTCCAAATCTTTCAGTTGCTCTTTCAAATGTTTCAGTTTCCCTTTGAAATCTTTCAGTTTCTCTTTGAAATCTTTCAGTTTGTCTTTCCAATCTTTCAGTTTCTCTTTCAAATCTCTCAGTGCCCCTTTCAAATCTTTCAGTTTCACTCGCACTTTGCACGTTCACTTTTCACCTTCACTTTGCCTGTTCACTTCCAGTGATCACGTCCAGTGTTCACTTTCAGTGACCACTTCCAGTGTTCACTTCCAGTACGCACTTGTAGTGATCACTTTCACTTGGAATCTCTTTTTGATCCCGTTTCTCTCTCAGTTTCACTTGGAATCTCTTCTTTGATTCCGGTTCTCTCAAAGTTTCACTTGGAATCTCTTTTTTGATTCCGGTTCTCTCTCAGTTTCACTTGGAATCTCTTTTTTGATTCCGGTTCTCTCTCAGTTTCACTTGGAATCTCTTTTTTGATGCCTTTTCTCTTTCAGTTTCACTTGGAATCTCTTTTTTGATTCCGGTTCTCTCTCAGTTTCACTTGGAATCTCTTTTTTGATTCCGTTTCTCTCTCAGTTTCACTTGGAATCTCTTTTTTGATTCCGTTTCTCTCTCAGTTTCTCTTGGAATCTCTTTTTTGATTCCGTTCTCTCTCAGTTTCACTTGGAATCTCTTTTTTGATTCCGTTTCTCTCTCAGTTTCACTTGGAATCTCTTTTTTGATTCCGTTTCTCTCTCAGTTTCACTTGGAATCTCTTTTTTGATTCCGTTTCTCTCTCAGTTTCACTTGGAATCTCTTTTTTGATCCCGTTTGTCTTTCAGTTTCACTTGGAATCTCTTTTCTGATTCTGTTTCACTTGCAGTTTCACTTTCAGTTTTCAATGCTAATTGAATCAGTCAGTTAACTTACTTTAATCGATTCAACAAAATCAATTTATTAAATGAGGCCAACTTGGTAAATCAATTTCACTCACTTTAAAACAGGTCAATCAGTTCAATGATTTAAAACAGTTCTTTTAGTTACAAAAGTTTCTGACAATCTTTCAAACAGTTTCAATAAGGTCAGTATCACTGAGGCACTCGGTGACAATCAGGCGTATTATGTCTGCAGTCACGTCTGTGTTTCCAGCAACTGCACCTGCAAAAGAAAGGAAAAGATTTCAATGTAGTAGGCATAAGGAAATATGAAAGCTTAGTCGATGAAGAGCAATTTAAAACAGTTCTTTATTCATCATCAAAAGATATATGAGAGGATTATGATGCAATTTGAAAGAGATCAAATTATTTGTTGTTTAGTGACATAAGGGCACGGGGTTTTTATTCCTTGTTATGCAAAAATCACCACTGTGTGGATCTTTCAGTTGCCCAGCACAGAGACTGATACAAAGGGCTGCTAATTTAATATGTCATGCAAACGACCTGCAGCAAGAATGTTGCTCAAGGAGGTTCAGTGAAAACTTTGCCTTCCCCATCATGGGTTTGAACCCACGAAGGGAAAGATAAGGGCTGCAATGGTTCACAACCTCATGGTTCAGTAGTTTTCAGTATGAGACTCAGGTGTCAATGTTTTCGAGTTTTTTATTAGATCGACAAATCATCCATACTTTTTTATCACATATCACTGTAGAGATTTTGGAAACTTTGAAATATGCATAGTTGGAAGTGGTAGTCAATTTACATATTCATATCATTCATATGCAATATAAATGTTTTCATCAACCTAGTATACCTGCATGTGGATGACCAATACATAAATATTTCTTAAATATATTTTTTCAGGTATTTTCACAGAAGTTCCATTTACTCATTTAGCCATATTTTTGTTCAAACATTTTGTGCACAGGTAATTTGAGTGTCATTTTCAGTACCTGTCAATTTGGAATGAATGAATTCACATTGAATTCGGGATTGTTGGCAATATGCTTTGCAACTGCATTTTCAATATTCTTCATCAGTGTCAAAAGTATGTGCTTCCTGTTTTCCTGATGTGTGTTTAGAAGTGAAGGGGGTGAAATGCGAAACGCCATTAGGCAATATCTATTGTATGTATCAATTGGCAAAATGTGCAATTGCCTCTACGGCTCTACCGCAACTTTCTGCTGTCTGTTATTGCTGAGTCTGTATGTAAAAGATTTGTGACTGCAGCGCCTCTAACGGCGGCAATCGCAACTGTGGAGAATCCAATTATTCGCCACCATGAGGGTACGGAGACACATGACGGGCAAAACCCCAGTATTTTCGTACCACAATAAACCGTTGCAGCCCTAGCAAAGACCTTCAGCAGGGCAGGCGGGTGCCTTAACCACTCAGCCAGCCAGCTGCCTGATGACATAGGATGTTATTGAGAAAAGCCTTGCTTCCCGTATATTGACAAATTAGAGCAGAGTATTCAGGCAAGAAATAGTAAAGAATAAACAATCACACACGAAGAATGCTGGACTAGAAAAGCCATCCCAAATAGAACATCAGCAGTCATAATATCCTATGTTATGAGAGTAGTGGATTTTCCATTCTAAGTTACAATTACCTTGAACAGTGCTTTCCAGGTGAAATTCACAGGTGTGCAATCAACCTGCTGAGAGACCAGAGGAGGAATGTAAGGGTCACTTGGATCCGGTACTTGCAAGGCCACTGTGTTTGCGGTCAGGCAAACAGAGACACAAGACACATGTAATGATCACTTGGGTCGTTTTCTTCTTGGCCAGATGTTTGGGGTCTAGGAATATTCAGAGAGACCTGCAAATAATACAGAAAATAGCTAGGTGATAATCATATTAATAGTTGAAGTGACGAGTTCTATCAACACTTACATCACAGAGACAGTGGTGTTTAATAGGGCTGCACAATAATTGGCTGAAATGCGATAAGTATGTTCCATATCGCGATGCTGTTAAATTATGCGATAAATTCACAGGCAAGAGATTTACATGTACCGAAACACTCCAAAATTTTAGCAAAAGTTCGACTTTCATGAAAATAAATTTCAATTCTTGGACATAAATTCAGACATTTTTTATAATTTATTTATCGGCCCTTTGTGCTAACATTATCAGCCTACTTGATATCGCATAACGATAAATTTGCAACTAATTGTGCAGCCCTGGTGTTTAATATAAATGGTAAGTATGGAACATATGATTACATGGCAGTTGACACATGTATTGGGGAAAATTGCAAGAAATCCTGAAGAATTCCGATGTATGACAGCTATTGACGAAACCGCTCAATTTAAGCGGACAAAAATGTTTCTGCAGTGCTTCTGCTTCTGATATATTTACCACGTAAGGCAGTAATTCATAAAGCATATAAGATGTCCATTGTCCAATAATGACAAAGATGCACTTGACTAAAAGTGTAAATTATCCCATTGATGACTACAAAGTACATACCGTTGAGATTTGAATATAAAAAATATCCCGTCTATAAACAGTGAATGTCAAATCTTGAAGCAGAATGAGGAAGACGATGCTGAACAGGAATTCTGAAAAGAAGAAGAACGATGTAATGATTTAAATATGTAAAGATCACTGCGCAACAAGACAATTATATTGTGCCTAGGTTTGTTCCAGGCAACCTGGGAACGAATAAAGTGAAAGTGGGAGAAGCAGGACTGGAAACAGTCATTTTTCAAAGAAGGTAGAAAATTTGTCCTGTTTCCGTAGGAAATAATTTGATTGTTCTCATTGTTACGGTTAAAAATATCATAATTAACCATAACATAATAAATCTAGCAACAAAATCAATAATAACGGCACAGTATTTGTATGTAGTGTGCCTTCCTCCAAAGAATTTCTTAGTAGTTTTAAGCTGGCCTTGTAAATTTTCGGCAACATAATATCATAGAATTTTCCACACGATTTATTCTGAATGAACTTGACTGGAATACCTTGCTGGCATGGTCTATCATGTTATCACTAGGGCAAAATGTTGTCCGTCCGCCGGGCGGGCGGGCGGCGGGCAGATAGATAGTTCCCGGGCCAGTACTCGGCCCCTATTCAATGTACATGGATAAAATTTGGTACACATATAGCCTGTATGGTCTAGTTGTGCCTTTTGATGGTCTAATGGATACATACTCCATACTTTTTGAAATAATTAAAAAAAACATATAAATTATTTTTGTTCGTTTCAGGGCCAAGGCTCAGTCACTATTGCTGGTACATGAATGTAATTTGGTACACATGTTGCCTATATGGTGTTGTTGTGCCTTTTGATGGCATCATTGATAGATATTCTGTACATTTTCAACAAATTACAAAAAATACAAAAATACATTTTTTTCTTTTTTTCGGCTAAGACTCGGTCACTATTGCATGTACATGGATAAAGTTTGGGACACAAATACCTTATATGGTCTAGTAGTGTCTTTTGAAAGGTCTGGTGGAAAATATTATATACTTTTTCAAACATTGAAAACCAAAACAATTATTCTTCGTTTCTGGCCTAGGCCACAGTCACAATTGCATGTACAATTGTAAATGGATTAAGTTTGGTACACGTATGGCTTACATGGTCTAGGTGTGCCTTTTCATGGTCTGACTGATAGATAGTCTATACTTTTTGTGTAATATTATACTTTTTTTTTCGCATGGGAGCCAAAAATTGCTCACTATTGCAGATACAGCAACAAAATGTTCCAAACATAGCACGTGTACATTGTAGCAGAGCCTTTTAATGTGTATGTAACACTTTTTGAATCATTGGAAAATATTGAGAAAACTATAACAGCATTATATTTTTTGGTTTCCAACTGACCGCTCATAACCTATACTTGGTATGTGCATGAAACTTTACCAAATGTATAAATTAGCCTAATAATTAAGGCCTTTTCCTCGTTTTACAAACTCTGGCAAGCAGATAGGCAGATGGCAGGGCACCGGGCAAATTGACATTATTGAAGGCCATGACTTGACCACTATTGCTTACCAATATGCAATTTGGTAAAAACATTAATTTTATAAAATGTTGTCCGTCCGCCGGGCAGGCACATAGATCGTTCCCGTTTCCTCTATTGAATGTACTTGGATGAAATTTGGTACACAAAGTGGCTTCATGGTCTAGGTCTGCTTTTTGATGGTCTGATGGATAGATATCCCATAACTTTTTAATTATGAAAAAGATATATAAATTATTTGTATTTTTTCCGGGCTAGGACTCAGTCACTATTGCATGTGCATAGACGAAATTAGGTACAGATGTGGCCTTTATGGTCTATTTGTGCCTTTAGATGGTGTCATTGATAGATAATCTATACTTTTTGAAAAAATTAGAAAAAAAATATAAATTTTTTTGTCTTTGTTTTTGGGATAAGACTCGATCACTATCGCATGTACATGGATAACGTAACATTTGGCCTATAGATAAGGTCTAGTTGTGCATTTTGAAAGGTCTGATGGGAAAAATACTCTTTTTGAAAAATTGGAAAAATAGTCTTGTTTTATTGTTTCTGGCTGAAGACTCAGTCATTATTGCATGTACATGGATAAGTTTTGTTGCACATATGGTATGTATGGTATAGCTGTGCGTTTTCATGGTCTGACTAATAGATATTCTGTACTTTTTGTGATATTGAGAAAAAATATATCTTTTTTTCATGTTGGAGCCAAAACTTGCCCGCAATTGCATATACAGCAATGAAATTTTCTACACATATCGCATATCACCTATGCAATTTAGCAGTGCTTTTTACCTTCAGCGAACGAAGTTCGAAGAAGGTATTGTAATCACTTTGGTCAAAAGTTGTCAGTCCGCCGGGCGGGCGCCCGGGCGTCCGGCGGATAGATAGTTTCCGGGGCAGTACTCAGCCCCTATTGAATGTACATAGATGCAATTTGGTACACATGTAACCTCTATGGTCTAGTTGTGTCTTTTGATGGTCTGATTGATGGAACTTTTGTAATTTTTGAAATATAGAGAAAAATAAAATATTTTTTTTGTTTCCGACCTAGGACTCAGGCCCTATTGCATGCACACGAATGAAAATTGGTACACATGTAGCCTGTATGGTCTAGTTGTGCCTTTTGATGGTCTCATGGATGGACATTTCATACTTTTTGAAATATTGACAAAAATAAAAAAGTTAAATTTCTTTTCATTTCTGGGCTACGACTCAGCCTCTGTTAAATGTACATGGATGAAATTTTTTACACATGTAGCCTTTATGGTCCAGTTGTACCTTTTGATGGTCTGATTGATTCATATTCTATACTTTTTGAAATATTGAGAAACATCCATGAAAATTGTTTTTTTTCATTTCGCCCAAAACTTGGCACCTATATGATACATTTGTGTCTTTTGTGGGTGTGATTCTTGGATATTCTACACGTCTTGAAATATTGACAAAAAATATTAAAATTATTATTTTTTTGTTTCCAGGCCAAAACATGGCGATCATTGCATGTTCATAGATGAAAGTTTATATACATTCCCTGTATAATATTTTAGTGCCTTTTGTTGGTCTGCTTGATAGTTACAATTAATGCTTTTTGAAATATTCTGACTCATATCTCACAACTTATTCCTTGTTTATGCAAGAAACTGGTCCATATTATGTGTATACTGGTCTAGTAAGGTCTTTCTATCGTTCAACATACCCTGGCATGCAGGTGGGCATATGGCGGGGCATATCCATAATTTCAGACCAAGATCTGCCTACTATTGCAAATATTACCTGCAATGTGGTTCACATCACTTTTATGGTGTAATGGTGTCCTTTTAAAATGTTGTTTTTTCGCTGAAGGTTTGCTGCTACGCAGCCTATGTTTTATATGTTATAGTGTATTTAACACTTTTTGAATGATTGGAAAAACTTGAGCAAAATATAACAGCCTTATATTTAATGGTTTCCAACCAACAGCTCATAACCTGTACTTGGTACATGCATGAAACTGTATCATAATATGCAAATTAGTTCAATAGGGGCTTTCCCTGGTGTAACAAACCCTGGCAAGTAGATCAGCAGATGGCAGGGCACAGGGCAAATAGAGATACATATAATTGAAGGCCAGGACTTAAAACCACTATAGCATACCAACACGCACAGCTTCCAACACAGAAGCATGCAGAGATTGTCCCACTTTAACTCGTGCATGACTGCAGTGGTGGTTAATTTACGAATGTTGTACTCAATTTCTTTCTCATGACCATCAAATATTTTGAAGTGCTACTTTCCCTAAGGCAGCTGACCTGGCGTCTGTATTCGGTGGCATGGAACAAAATGCGGAATTGTAAAATTTGGTACTATAAAATGCGGCACTGGCAAAATGTGGAATGCAAGGCTAGGAAAAAATGTGAATTTCCAGGCAATTTCACAAGGTATGAAAACCTTTCCCATGCATGGTCACAAATCAACCGCCTGTTTCCAAGTTCAAATTCTGAATCTTTGTTCAAAAATGTCCAGTCAGCTTTGGAAATTTCCCGGCAGTCAACATGCCAGAATTTGCTACTTGTTGCAGGTATGGCGGAACGGCCAAGACAGATAGAAATGCTTTACTGTCATGATGGTTCGATGGATGATTGGGGCTTTACCTTATGTATTTATGCACTTGGTAGGCTAATTAGCACTGGAGGAGGGCACGGCAATGATGTGAAGGATGATTGAGACAGCCATCAAACATAGGCCCAGGTGACCCGGCAAGAGCTGGATCCGAACCCTGGACCCAGCGATTGGCAGCCAAGCACGCTACCGCTAGACCAACCCTCTCCACGCTTTAATTTCATGATTATCTATAATTGTCCATATTGTAAAGATTATAATGTATATTTAATTCAATTTTGAAATTTAGTTGAGGTTTGTCAGTTGGAGGTAGGGGTTTATATCAGATTCATATTTTGGGGAGTGTTCTTTCCAAAAACTTGTCCAATTGATTCTTAAAGGAGCTCACACTTGTTCAAGGGTACACGGTCAATCCCCCCTGAGAATAGCCGCCTCGCAGCTTCCGGCCTCAAGGAAACTCGCCCCGGCGCCAGCCCACCACCCCGTCCGCTCGTCCGGTACATTTCCAGGCATGACCCCAGCCAGGTTGTCACCTCAACGCCCTTCTCGTCAGCCAGCAGTTAATGTTCAGCCCAATTACACATGAGCATGTAGGTCTATGCATGAAACCTTGCACACAGTAATAAAATGACTTTATGTGGACCACTTATAGAAATAGGCTTACATACATCACTCGAGCACTGTAGATTCTCTCGGTGTCATACGTATAATATGATGATGCCAAAGCATCGAGAGACCACAGGACAAACAAAAGAGCCTCATACATTTGTAAGTTAAAACTGTTGCTCTTTAAAAAATTGTTGCAAAAATCAAGAGTTTACGAAGCAAAAGTTGCACTATGCAGATACACAACTGGTAAATTTATAAGGCTTTCATTTTCACTGCCCCGTTATAGGGGCGGGTCGGGGCCCGAGTGAGTAGTATGGGGCCAGGTAGGAGGCAGGGTGGGTTTTGGCGAGGTTGAGAGTGGCTGGGCAAGTAGTCCCGAGGCGGCTTGACTGTTAATCTTGTTGCTGTGACCACCCTTTCTGGCAGAGAGTTCCAGTGTGATGGACAATCCTGACTCTGAAAGCCCCTTTGGCCCTTTCCCACTGCTTGCGTTTGCTGAGGCAGCTGCAAAACGCAATGAATCCGCAATTGGTTACGCAATGATATGCAGTGCTATGTATTAGTATGCAAGGGAGTACAATCAAATGCATGGGAACATGCATTACCATGCTATCAGGGCAGAAAAATTAAGCATGTTTAATTTGAACGCATTAGGGCTGCGTTTCGGTCCTATATGCGAAGCAATGCCGGTCACTTTGCAGGTCCATGTCAAGAAGCGCAATCTAAATGCATTCTTGTGCCAACATATGTGGTGCCAATGCATTGGTATGAATCAATTGGCCTCATTATGCATTGATACGCAAGCAAACTGGAGTTTTAATGATAATCTGTCCAGTTCTTGATGATGCAAAGAACTAAGTGGCTCTGTTAAAAAGTTATATTTGTTATATTTGTTATGTATCGATATGTTGGTATATGCAGTCAGTGGGAAACTGTGTTTCCTCATGTTTCGGTCAACCGCCACTACCACAAGCATCTACCTCTTTCTTTAGAAAACCTGTTTAATACTCGAAATATTTTTATAAGGATCATTTATGTCATTATGGAGAAGTGACTGGAAACATAACATGTAAACAACACTTGGGAAGTTGGGACATCAACCTCGAGTGCTTCGGACGCACTTTTCACATAGAAAAAATGGGCTTACACAGGCAAAATATATATCAAAATGTAGCATATTAAATTTCCTAAATGTTGATATGTGTAAGAAGATGGTGCGGCCAATATTAAGGCCGCCTCAGCGTGCTGTGTCATTGACGAAGCCATTGCACAAGAATACATTGGAAACTGAGCACTTCACTGATGTAGCACACATGTTATTGCAACACTTACCTGAGGAAATAGACGAATTTGTAGCACTGTACCGTAATCACACCACTACTGAAGTTATCTTCTCAAACACACTCTTGGAAGTCTTTAACCTTGTTGACAACTGAGCAAATTATTTGAAGACAATTCTCTGATCTCTCTCTCATGCAGTTTGGAAAATTCTAGAAGTCTGACTTCCTGTGCAGAGGTGTCTCAAGAATGTTGTCCCCCAAATTTGTTGGGGTTACTGAACAATGAACTGGAGACTCCAGTTCATTGTTACTGATTATCTGGAGTATTCAAGGTGATCATATGCTTAAACAACACATGCTTTTCTTCAAGGCTTTTAAAATAATAAATAATTTATTTTATAGTGCTTTTGCAATCAAATAATTAATCAAAGATGCAAAAAAGAATACAGATGGCAGCACAAGGCAGTGAGTACCTGTCAGCAGTGTCACTTTTTCTAAGACAACTGCCTCCTGCTGCCACCTAGTGAGGTTTTCAGCATCGTCTGCAAGGTTAGAGTGCTAATGAATACCTTTTCCCCCCTATAGAAGTGAATTGCTACCTTTTTGCATTTAAGAAGTATTTTCTTAAAATGTTTGCTAACTGAGAGAGGCTGTATTGGAAGGTGGGAAGGGGGGGGGGTATTAGGCAGGACCCTCTGTGCACCCAAAATTAAAAAGTTGCCCATGACACACTGATTCACAATATTACCCGCCGTTCAATTTTCCATAAAAGAATAAGAAGGCTGAATTTGAAGTAAAATAGTTTCTACTACAATTTTTTACACATTTCAAATAGAACTAAATTATGCTTATAATATGCCTGTGAAATATTGCTTTACTAATTAAAGTGAATGCGAATTAATTACTCCTCAAGGTATTCAGAAGTTTTAATCTTATGGGACAATGCCAGCTCGAGCATCGACTTTCCTTTGTACTCATGCTCTTTGAGGTAGGAGTTGGAGTATGGAGTCAGTTCTGAGTCAAGATCTTTAGTCATGGTCAAGGTTCAGCGTAAGGAGTCAGAGATATGAGCCACTGTCTGAGTCAGAGGTATGAGGCAGAGTCAGGAGTCTGAGTCATGAGCAGTGTTCAGAATAAGGGGGGTCAAGGGGGTTTTTACACCCCAAATACTCTTGGGACCCCCTCGAATACATTTTCCAGAAGGGCCCTGAAGGGATCTTCAAAAGACCCCCCAAATACTGAATCTGCTCAGAGGAATAATCATGAAGCCCCAGTAACGCCTTATCAGCTTTCCAGAACTTCTTTTGATTCATATTCACCACAATAGGGTTATGGAAACTAATTTTCTGAGATAACACGGGCCTTTAAAATTCATTTTTAGAGATTCATGACTCAGATCGAGTCCTGACGCAGACCGAGTCATGACTCTGAGTCATGGCACCGAGTCATGACTCAGAGGCCTGACTCGGAGCCCTGACGCAGAGACCCGACTCAGAGTCCAAGCTCAGGCGTCTTGCCTCAAGAGTCCTGACTCAGCTTCCAGCGACAGAGTCCTGACTGACTCAGACCGAGTCCTGACTCAGACCGAATCATGACCTTAATCCTTCCTAAGACTCCTGCCACGACTGAACAGGGACTCAGAGTCCTGACTCAGAGTCCTGACTCAGAGTCCTGACTCATAGCCCTGAATCAGAGTCCTGACTTAGAGACCTGACTCAGAGTCCTGAACCAGAGGCCTGATTGACTCAGCCTGAGTCCTGACTCAGACTGAGGCCTGACTCAGACTGAATCCTGACTCAGACCGGGTCCTGACTCGAGTCATCACTCAGAGTCCTGACTGACTCAGACCGAGTCCTGACTCAGACAGAGTCATGACCTTAATCCTTCCTAAGACTCCTGCCACGACTGAACAGGGACTCAGAGTCCTGACTCAGAGTCCTGACTCATAGCCCTGAATCAGAGTCCTGACTTAGCGACCTGACTCAGAGTCCTGATTCAGAGGCCTGATTGACTCAGCCTGAGCCCTGACTCAGACTGAGGCCTGACTCCGACTGAATCCTGACTCAGACCGGGTCCTGACTCGAGTCATCACTCAGAGTCCTAACTGACTCAGACTGAGTCCTGACTCAGACTGAGGCATTACTGAGAGTCATGACTCAGAGACCTGACTCAGAGGCCTGTCTACGAGTCCCGACTATGAGTCATGCCACCGAGTCATGACTCGGAGTCCTGACTCTGAGGCATGGCACCGAGTCATGACTTCGAGGCCTGACTCAAGAGGCATGATGCAACTCCCGACTCAGAGTCCTGAGTCAAGATTTCTGACTCAGAGATCTGACTGAAGAGTCCTGGGTCAGAGTCCTGGCGCACTCAGAGTCCTGGCGTACCAAGAGCCCTGACTGACTCAGACCGAGTCCTGACTCAGACAGAGTCATGACCTTAATCCTTCCTAAGACTCCTGCCACGACTGAACAGGGACTCAGAGTCCTGACTCAGAGTCCTGACTCATAGCCCTGAATCAGAGTCCTGACTTAGCGACCTGACTCAGAGTCCTGATTCAGAGGCCTGATTGACTCAGCCTGAGCCCTGACTCAGACTGAGGCCTGACTCCGACTGAATCCTGACTCAGACCGGGTCCTGACTCGAGTCATCACTCAGAGTCCTAACTGACTCAGACTGAGTCCTGACTCAGACTGAGGCATTACTGAGAGTCATGACTCAGAGACCTGACTCAGAGGCCTGTCTACGAGTCCCGACTATGAGTCATGCCACCGAGTCATGACTCGGAGTCCTGACTCTGAGGCATGGCACCGAGTCATGACTTCGAGGCCTGACTCAAGAGGCATGATGCAACTCCCGACTCAGAGTCCTGAGTCAAGATTTCTGACTCAGAGATCTGACTGAAGAGTCCTGGGTCAGAGTCCTGGCGCACTCAGAGTCCTGGCGTACCAAGAGCCCTGGCGCACTCAGACTCAGAGTCCTGACTCCTGACTCGGAGTCCTGACTCAGAGTACCCTGACCTCGTTCAGAGTCCTGGCCCACTTAGAGTCCTGGCGCACTCAGAGTCCTGGCGCACTCAAGAGTCCAGGCGCACTCCTGGTGAACTGAGAGTCCTGGTGCATTCAGAGTCCTGACGCGAAGTCCTGGCTCAGAGGCCTGGCGCAGAGTCGGGCTCAGAGTTCTGGCTAAGAGCCCTGACTCAGAGTCCTGGATTAGACTGCTGACTCCTCGCTCGATTGCCTGGCTCCTGATTCCAACTCCGACTTCTGATTCTGACTCCTGACTCTTAACTCCTAACTGCGACTCCTATAACCTGACTCCTGATTCCCACTCTTGATGCCACCCTTAGCTCTGACTTTGACGTGACTCAGTCTCCGACTCCTGACTCTGAACCGTGATTCCGCTCCCTGACTCCTAATTCCGAGCCTGACTGCGTCTCTTAATTTTGACTGCCAGTGTGACTGCGATGCCTAACTCAGACTCTGAATGTCACCCCAACTCCTGACCCCAACTTCTGCCTCCAAACATCATCACAGCAGAGTCATGCTGCAGTCAGTAGGCCTGCCCTTGCAACCAGCACCACCTGAACCAGCCAGAAGAGCACTCCATATATGGCTAGTGTATGCTAATTTATGCGGCCACAACGTCTTAAAGTGTGAACCTGTCTCACCTGCATCATGTGAAAATGAATTTTTTGCTGACCATTTCATCATTTTTCTTACCTCTTGACCGTTACTGCTTAGAGATGGCTGTAGCTACAGACTTACCATTTGCCACAACTTACCGCAAATATTTGATCAACATTGTCATCGTGACTCAGAGTCGTGACTCAGAGACCTGACTCAGAGTCATGACTCAGAGTCGTGACTCAGAGTCGTGACTCAGAGTCGTCCCTCAGAGTCAGGACTTAGAGTCGTGACTCAGAGTTCCGACTCAGAGCCCCGACTCAGAGTCCCGACTCAGAGGACCGACTCCTGACTCAGGCCTTCTGACCAACTTCCATTGCCGTAGGACCATTTTGACAGACAAATGGACAGATGGATGAAACTGACTCAGAGTCGTGACTCAGAGGCGTGACTCAGAGCCGTGCCTCAGAGGCGTGCCTCAGAGACGTGACTCAGAGTCGTGACTCAGAGGCGCGACTCAGATTCGTGACTTCGAAGAATCAGAGTCGTGACTCAGAGTTCCGACTCAGAGGCCCGACTCAGAGTCCTGACTCAGAGGACCGAGGCCTGACTCAGACCGAGTCCTGACTCAGACCGAGTCCTGACTCAGAGTCGTGCCTCAGAGTTCCGACTCAGAGGACCGACTCAGAGGACCGAGTCCTGACTCAGACCGAGTCCTGACTCAGACCGGTCCTGACTCAGACCGGTCCTGACTCAGAGGACATTTTGACCTATGAACCATTGAACTTAGGAACCTTTTAGCATAAGAACCCTTTGAAACAAAGGACCTTTGAACCTTAGAACCATCGAGCCTAAGAGCCTTTGAACCTAGGAACATTTGAACCCAGGAACATAAGAACCCCTTTCAACCAAAGAATCTATGAATCCAAGAAATTAAGAACATTACAACCCAGGACCATGTGAACCTAAGAACCCCGGAACCTTTGAACCTAAGAACCTAAGAAGCGCTGAACCTCAGAACCTTTGCCCTAAGAACTGTTGAACCCAAGACCCTTTGAACCTAAGGGCCTTTGACCTTAAGTACCCTTGAACCTAAGAACTCCTGAACCTTGAACTGTTGAACCTTTGATCCTCAGAACCTTTGACCTTCTTGAACCTGGGAACCTGAACCCAAAGACCCATTGAACCATTGAACCTACGAACCTTTGAACCTAAGATCCTTTGACCCTAAGAACCTTTGAACCTAAGACCCCTAGAACCTTTGCACTTGAGAATGTTTGATCCAAAGAACCTTTGCACTAATCTGGGTCAACCAACAATCCCTACTCCTGACTCCTGACTCAAACTCCTGACCCCAAATCCTGAATGACAGACCAACAAACAGTCAGGCACAAGCATATGAAGACATGAGACAGTAATGCACTCTGGCCCCGTCACCTGAAACGGCCAGAAGACCTCTCCATATATGGCTAATGTATGCTAATATATACGGACAGCCTGCTATGGAGTGTGAAATGGTGTCACCTGCATCATGTGAAAATGAATTTTTTGCTGACCATTTCTTCATTTTTCTGACCTTTTGACCTTTATTGCTTAAAGCTGACTGCAGCTAGATACTTGCCATTTGTCACAATTTACTGCAAGTATTTGTTCCACGTTGTCAGTTAAAATCAAGAAAATTGAAACATTCCTTCCCAGTTAAAAAAAATAATCAGTGAAAATAACCTGTTTTCATTTCCTCTTTGACCTCAAATTTGACCTTGATAAAAAGGTCAAAGATCCAAAGTAATGCGCTCATGTGATTGCAAGTATGTGATATAGGGGGGTCATTTAATTTAAAGGAAGCTGTAGGAGTGATATTTCCCCCTCAAATTAAATCATATTTGGTAAATGCCAGGAGTGTCGAGAAGTACCATTTTTCAAATTTTTTTTACAAATTTAGTTGAAGACATAAAATATTCTTCATTGGGGGCTTTTGATAACCATATTATTGACTTTTAGACACCAGACTTTTAAGAGGATTGGTGGAAAAAAACATAATTTTCCGAATTTTTGCAAAATTCAACTTTTTCAACTTTAATGACTCAAATCACCTTCAAATATAACCTTTTGGTCCACTTTTTTGGTCAATATAGTCTTTTTGGCTAAAGTTAAGGGTAGTTCATTATACATTTTGATCACCTCAGACTACTCCTTCATGGAGATTTTACAATTCCACCTAAATTTTGAACACTCGATATTGAAAAATTGCCATATTCCAAAAACTACTGGATAAATCCAAACCATACCTTGAATCAACATTGGCCCCAGATACTGGCAAACTTTTGCCACAATTACCATGCTTGTATCGATTACATAACTTGAGAAACCGATCGCAGACTAAAAAGTGCTCATGCATCAAAAGCCCTTTACCCGTTGGACCAACTGTCATATCTCTTACACTAATTCATTGACAACAACTTTTTATCACAGGAGTTTCACTCTTGACTCATTATCTCAAATAATTTTTCAGTTATTCAACCTTAAAGTTTAGTAATTTTCGACTTTGAACGACTCTGTGAAAAAGACAACTGTGAAAATGACATCAAATGACCCACTTTCACAATACTGAATGACTGATTGATCTTCTGACCAACTTTCATTGCCGTAGGACCATTTTGAAACAAAAAAGAAGAATAAGAATAATAACTAGTATAACTGATATTGCCGTACGGCAATATCGGATAATCCCCCGCGCCCCCCCCTGTCTCCCTTGCCCTGCTTACTCCCTCCATCCAATTCATGTCCTTCATGTTGAATTCTTATTGTATGAGCGTAGTAATGTTGTTGGAGCAGATGCAATGTTGTGGCAGCCAGACACACCTGTGGTGGCCAAGCGTACCAACCTGCAATCAATGAATGTCGAGTAAACCCTAACCCTAATGGCGTGTTGCAGGCAAACAATAGGAGGTACGAAGTTGTGCCTACATGTAAAAATCAAGCAGAAAATTAGCAACTTGTCACGTGAGTTTTAACTGATTTGAAGCGTAAACTTAGTAGGCATAATTGAATATATGAAAGCATGCATGTAAAAAAGGTTATGAGAATGAGGTAAATGCCCTTGTGGAACAGGAAAGCCCATACTTTTACACATCTTTGAGTGTTAATTTCATAAAATTCGAATAAGCAGAAGCTGAGCAATCTAAAGTTAAAATTTTGAATTTAAAAAAATTCTGTAGGAAAAACCATTTGATGTAGGCAAATTTCCTTTGAGGGCAGTATGAATGCCTGATAAGGGTATAAGTGAAAAAATATTCATTGACATTCATGAAGAACTTCATTCTTTTTTTAGCCAAAATCGTTTTGATGGGTGCCAAAAGTGACATAAAATTTTCAATGTCCGACGCGATTCTACGCCGCGCGTCTGAGGTTATAATGCTATACACCATTGGAAAGCTGACAAACAGACCTTTCTTGTGATATGTCAAACTTTGTTGTAGCTTAAATAGGGACCGAGTTATGACCACTTGAAAATTGCGTTTTTGGACGTCCGTAGCGCCGAGACCGTTTGTGCGAGGGATCCGTTACTTTGTGAAGTTTGTACACTGTGGTACATCTGTATGTTCACCCATTTTCAGCTCTCTAAGACCATTCCTTCCCTGTTTTTCAAAAAAATTTTGGTCAGTTTTCGTGATATCAAATTTTCAAAAAATCATATCTTGGAATGTGTTCTTGAAATCTCCACGAGACGCCTTTCTGCACTGGAGACTTTGTCAAGGTATCTTAAAAAAAATCAACAGGTCTCAGTTATGCTTAGTTTCTCTGAAACCTGCGCCGGAAATTTCTTTTATATTTTCCTCATAACTCATAAGCATCATGAAATTTGATCATGAAATTTCGTATGAAGTAGCGCGCAATGGAGTCGCATATTATCCTTGACTTGTAAAACAGGATCTTTAATAGTTTTGAAGTAATCACAGTTTTCCTGACTGCAATAATAATAATAATAAAAGGTAATCGAAGAATATCAATATAATCCCCCGCCGCTTCGCGAGCGGGGGATTATAATAATAATAATAATAATAATAATAAGAATAATAATAATAGCAAAAACAAATAGAATTTACCATAGGTAAATTCTTAATAATATTAACAAAAACAAATAGAATTTACCATAGGTAAATTCTTAATAATAATAATAATAGCAAAAACAAATAGAATTTACCATAGGTAAATTCTTAATAATAATAAAACGAACAATATCAATATAATCCCCCGCAAGCGGCGGGGGATTATAACTAGTATAACTGATATTGCCGTACGGCAATATCGGATAATCCCCCGCGCCCCCCCTGTCTCCCTTGCCCTGCTTACTCCCTTCAACCAGTTCATGGCCTTCATGATGAATTCTTGAAGAGGCTGATATATTGAAATGAGACATCGCTTGGCATGGAGACCTGTGTTTGGTGCCCAGCGGTACCACCCTCAAAGCAATACATTTCCAGTGAATGGTAGGTGAAACCCTAACCCTAATGGGTTATTGTAGACAAACCATGCAAGTTATGGAGCTCTGCTTACATACAAAAATAGAGGAAAAAATTAGGAACATGACGAATCAGTTTTAATTGATTTTGATAAATAATGAATGAGTTATAATTGAATATATAAAATGTTATATGTAAAATTGGTTAAAGGTAAGAGGAAGATATCCCTGTAGCTTGCTAGAGGGCGTAATTTAACACGTTTTTTGGTGTTAATTTCATGAGATTTGAACGATTATAACCAGAGCAATTTACGTTTCAATTTTGAAATTACAAAAATTCTCTAGGAAAAAGTATTTGATTTAGGCAAATTTCCTTTTGGCACAATATGGAGGCCCAACCTGGGTAGCCCGCATAAATTATTGATGAACATCCATGAAGTTCTTCATGCACTTTTTGAGGGAAAACGTTTTGATAGGCCCAAAAAATGACATGAAATTTTCAATGTCTGACGCGATTCTACGCCGCACGTCTGAGACAATAATGCTATATATCATTGGAAAGCAGAGAAACAGACCTTTCTTGTGATATGGGAAACTGGTCTGTAGCTGCGATAGGGACCGAGATATGGCCACTTGAACTTTGAGTTTTTGTGCGTCCGTAGTTCCGAGACCGTTTGTCCGAGCGGTCCGTAACTTTGTGAAGTTGGTACACTAGAGTAGGTCTGTAAATATACCCATTTTCAGCTTTCTACAAGCATTCCTTCCCTGTTTTTCTAAAAAATTTCAGTCAATTTTCGGGATGTCCAATTTTCAAAAAATCATATCTTGAAATGTATTCATGAAATCTCCACGAGACGCCTTTCTGCACTGGAGACTTTGTCAAGGTATCTTAGAAAAAATCAGCAGGTCCCAGTTATGCGTAGTTTCTCAGAAACCTGCGCCGGAAATTTTTTTTATATTTTGCTCATAACTCATAAGTGTCATGAAATTTGATCATGAAATTTCGTGAGCAGTAGCGCGCAATGGAGTTGCATATTACCCTTCACTTGTAAACCAATATCTCTAATAGTTTTGAAGTAATCGCAGTTTTCCTGAGCTGAATAATAATAATAAGAATAATAACTAGTATACTAAATTGCACAGCAATTTAAAGGAAGAACTTCCCTTCCCTTCCTATCCCTTCCCTTCCTTCCAATCCCTTCCCTGCTCTGCTATTCTAGTTCCTTGCATTCCTTTCCTTTCCATTGCTTAATGGTGTGTTTAGGTTGTCCTGGAGCGAAACATCACTGCTGCTCTGACCTTGCCTGCAGTAGTCCATGGAATTGCACCAACAGGCACACGTACTCCTATATCGCTTGGCATGCAGCCAGGCCTTTTTTGGGCGATGGTACCACCCTGAAAGCAATACTTTGATGAAACCCTAACCCTAATGATTTGTTATGGAAAAACCATAAGAGCTAGGAAGATGTGCTTACATACACACAGAGGGGAAGGAGTCAGCAACGTGTCAAATTAGTTTTAAGTGATTTGCAGCAGTATTTCATAAGTTATAATTTAATTACAAATGTAATGGAAAAAATATGAGGTTATTTGCAAACAATAGGGCAACAAATAAGCAACATATCATATCAATTTTAAGTGATTTGAAACATTATTGGAAGAGTTTAAATAGGATAAAAAAATTCATGGTAGGAACATGTGCCTACATGGAAAAATAGAGCAAAAAATTAGCAATAAGTCAAATTAGTTTTAATTGATTTTAATGAATAGTTAATGAGTTATAATTGGATATATGAAATTGCTAATGTAAAATTGGCTATTAGTGACAGATATATGCCCTTAGAGCACATAAAAGGGGATAATTTTACGCATTTTTTGGTGTTAATTTCATGACATTTGAATAAGTAGAAGCTGAGCAATTAACATTTCAATTTTGAAATTAAAAAAATTCTCAATGATAAAGTACTTCAAGTAAAGAAAATTCCTTTGGGCATATTATGCAGGTCCATATTGGGCACCACATAAAAAATCAACATGAACATCCATGAAGATCTTCATAGTTTTTTTGGCAAAATAGGTGTTTGGAGACCCAAAAAGTGACATAAAATTTTCAATGTCTGACGCGATTCTATACCGTACGTCGTACATCATATTGCTATATATCAATGGAAAGCTGACATTCTGAGGTTTCCAAAAATGGCCATTTTTTCTTTCTAGGACCAATATTAAGGGAGATACAGCCCATCAAATGTTTGACTTTTGAGGCCCTGTGGCACAAAAAGTATAGGTCCTAGGATGCCATGCTTTTGCAATAACACTATACCCCTGTAGTAGCAACAATTCCTGTAAGGACATGAAAATCTGACATTTCAATCATGGTTTTTCATGACATCATCCCTCGAAATTTCTCTTTGCCCTGATTTTGAACTTTTTTTTCTCCAAAGCTATTCACCGTATAGCCACTAGGCTCCTTTCCGCAAT
The DNA here is from genome assembly GCA_026936325.1 of Platynereis dumerilii. NCBI lineage: Eukaryota > Metazoa > Annelida > Polychaeta > Phyllodocida > Nereididae > Platynereis > Platynereis dumerilii. The sequence continues at coordinate 15,730,187 of JAPTHN010000007.1, forward strand.
GCATATTCCATTAGAGATTAACAGGAAAAAATTTCATGACATTCTGACCGACAGTTTTCCCGAAACCGCACTCGGAAATTTTTCGTGAAAATTGCCTGTAATTCCTATGTCACACGGAATTCCGATGTGTAATTCCCAGCATAGAAGGACTTTTATAGTGTCTTAATGCTGTATAGATGCTAATTGACATATGTCTTCTTGTAAAGAAGATATTCAAAATTTAAAAAAGTCAAAAAGTTGGAAGAATAAGAATAATAACTAGTATACTAAATTGCACAGCAATTTAAAGGAAGAACTTCCCTTCCCTTCCTATCCCTTCCCTTCCTGCCAATCCCTTCCCTGCCCTGCTATTTGAGTTCCTTGCATTCCTTTCCTTTCCATTGCTTAATGGTGTGTTTAGGTTGTCCATGAGCAAAACTGCTGCTATGACCTTCCCTGAATAGTCCATGGAACTGCACAAACAGGTATACATACTCATATCTTGCTTGGCATGGAGCCAGGCCTTCTGTGGGCGATGGTACCACCCTGCAAGCAATACTTTGATGAAACCCTAACCCTAATGATTTGTTGAGAACAAACCATAAGAGCTAGGAAGATGTGCTTACATACACACAGAGGGCAAGCAGTCAGCAACATGTCAAATGAGTTTTAAGTGATTTTCAGCAGTATTTCACAAGTTATAATTTAATTATAAATTTAATGGGAAAAATATGAGGTTATTTGCAAACAATAGGGCAACAAATAAGCAACATATCATATCAATTTTAAGTGATTTGAAACATTATTGGAAGAGTTTAAATAGGATAAAAAAATTCATGGTAGGAATATGTGCTTATATGGAAAAATAGGGCAAAAAATTATGAATATGTCAAATTAGTTTTAATTGATCTTAATTAATACTTAATGAGTTATAATTGAATAAGTGAAATTGCTAATGTTAAATTGACTATTAATGAGAGGTATATGCCCTTAGAGCTCATAAAAGGGCATAATTTACGCATTTTTTGGTGTTAATTTCATTACATTTGAATGAGTAGAAGCTGAGCAATCTGCATTAGAATTTTGAAATGAAAAAAATTCTCAAGGAAAAACTATTTGCAGTAGAAAAATTTCCTTTGGACACATTATGCAGGGCCACAATGGGTACCACTAAAAAAATTAACATGAACATCCATGATGATGTTCATAGTTTTTTTGGGCAAAATAGGTGTTGGGAGGCCCAAAAAGTGACATAAAAGATTCAATGTCTGACGCGATTCTATACTAAAGCAGCTACAGCAAAGTTCTATACACCATCTGAAAGAGAAGAAACTGAACTTTCTGATGGTGCTTTTATTTTTTGCGTAGCTTAAATAGAAACCGAGATATTGGCGATTGAAAATTGCGTTTTTGTGCAGCCATAGCGCCGATACCGTTTACGCGACGACAACAAAATTTTGTGGGATTGTTAGACAGGGGCAGGGCTCCATACACACTTAAAACCAGCCTGATCTGAGCATTCCTTCCTTGTTTCCTGGATATTTTTCCGTGATTTTTGGGAATTCCGTTTTTGTAAAAATTCATAGTAAAAAATTTTTGTCTATGGATTTCCATAAAAATCCTTTCCGCACTGCGTATTTCCTTGGAGAATCTGGGAAAAAAATTTTGTGAAAAAGTATGTAGTACTTTTTGCAAAACCGGAAGCAGACATTTTTATTGAAAAGCGCCCGTAATTCCCATTTCAGACGTAATTCCGATGCGTAATTCCCGGATTTCACAGAGTTTTATAGTTTCTGTATGGTGTCCAAGTTTCATTAGGAAATGTTATTTAGGTCGGCAGTTATTCAACATTTAAGGAATCACCAAAATGTGGCGGAAGAAAAAGAATAATAACTAGTATACTAAATTGCACAGCAATTTAAAGGAAGAACTTCCCTTCCCTTCCTATCCCTTCCCTTCCTTCCAATCCCTTCCCTGCCCTGCTATTCTAGTTCCTTGCATTCCTTTCCTTTCCATTGCTTAATAGTTTGTTATGTTATCCTGGAGCGAAACATCAATGCTGCTTTTACCTTGCCTGCAATAGTCCATGGAACTGCACAAACAGGCACACATACTCATATATCGCTTGGCATGGAGCCAGGCCTTTGGTGGGCGATGGTACCATCCTGAAAGCAATACTTTGATGAAACCCTAACCCTAATGATTTGTTATGGACAAACCATAAGAGCTGGGAAGATGTGCTTACATACACACAGAGGGCAAGCAGTCAGCAACATGTCAAATTAGTTTTAAGTGATTTGCAGCAGTATTTCACAAGTTATAATTCAATTATAAATTTAATGGAAAAAATATGAGGTTATTTGCAAACAATAGGGCAACAAATGAGCAACATATCATATGAATTTTAAGTGATTTGAAGCATTATTGGAAGAGTTTAAATAGGATAAAAAAATTCATGGTAGGAACATGTGCTTACATGCAAAAATAGAGCAAAAAATTATCAATATGTCAAATTAGTTTTAATTGATTTTGATTAATATTTAATGAGTTATAATTGAATATGTAAAATGTGATATGTAAAATTAGCTATTAGTGAGAGGTATATGCCCTTGAAGCTCATAAAAGTGCATAATTTTACGCATTTTTTGGTGTTAATTTCATGACATTTGAATGAGTAGAAGCTGAGCAATCTACATTAGAATTTTGAAAGGAAAAAAATTCTCAAGGGAAAAGTTTTTGAAGTAGGAAAATTTCCTTTGGACACATTATGCAGGGCCATAATGGGTACCACTAAAAAAATTAACATGAACATCCATGAAGAGCTTCATATTTTTTTGGGCAAAATAGGTGTCGGGAGACCCAAAAAGTGACATAAAATTTTCAATGTCTGACGCGATTCTATACCGTACGTCGCACAGCATATTGCTATATATCAATGGAAAGCTGACATTCTGAGGTTTCCAAAAATGGCCATTTTTTCCTTCTAGGATTAATATTAAGGGAGATACAGCCAATCAAATGTTCGACTTTTGAGGCCCTGTGGCACAAAAAGTATAGGCCCTGGGATGCCATTCTTTTGCACTAACACTACACCCCAGTAGTAGCTACAAATCCTGTAAGGACATGAAAATCTGACATTTCAATCATGGTTTTTCATGACATCACCCCTCGAAATTTCTCTATGCTCCAATTTTGAACTTTTTTTTCTCCAAAACTATTCACCATATAGCCACTAGGCTCCTTTCTGCACTGCTTATTCCATTAGACATTAACAGGAAAAAATTTCATGACATTCTGACTGACAGTTTTCTCAAAACCGGAATCGGAAATTTTTTGTGAAAATTGCCTGTAATTCCTATGTCAAACGGAATTCCCATGTGTAATTCCCAGCATAGAAGGAATTTTATAGTGTCTTAATGCTGTATAGATGCTATTTGACATATATATTCTGGTAAAGAAGTTATTCAACATTTAAAAAAGTCAAAAAGTTGGCAGAATAAGAATAATAATAAAGAATAATAATAAGAATACGTACAATATCAATAAGAACTTCCCTACGGGAAGTTCTTAATAAAGACGTACAATATCAATAAGAACTTCCCTACGGGAAGTTCTTAATAAGAACTAGTATACTAAATTGCACAGCAATTTAAAGGAAGAACTTCCCTTCCCTTCCTATCCCTTCCCTTCCTTCCAATCCCTTCCCTGCCCTGATATTCTAGTTGCTTGTATTCCTTTCCTTTCCATTGCTTAATAGTGTGTTTAGGTTGTCCATGAGCGAAACTGCTGCTTTGCCCTTCTCTGCAATAGTCCATGGAGCTGCACAAACAGGCATACACACTCACATGTCACTTGGCATGGTGCCAGGCCTTTTATTGGCGATGGTACCACCCTGAAAGCAGTACTTTGATGAAACCCTAACCCTAATGACTTGTTACGGACAAACCATAAGAGCTAGGAAGATGTGCTTTTATACACACATAGGGCAAACAGACAGCAGTATGTCACAGAAGTTTCAAGTGATTTGAAGCATTATTTCATGAGTCATAATTTAATTATAAATGTAATGGAAAAAATATGAGGCTATTTGCAAACAATAGGGCAACAAATAAGCAACATATCATATCAATTGTAAGTGATTTGAAACATTATTGGAAGAGTTTAAATAGGATAAAAAATTTCATGATAGGAACATGTGCTTACATGGAAAAATAGAGCAAAAAATTAGCAATATGTCAAATTAGTTTTAATTGATTTTAATGAATACTTAATGAGTTATAATTGAAAATATAAAATGTGATATGTAAAATTGGCTATTAGCAAGAGGCATATGCCCTTGGAGCTCATAAAAGGGCATAATTTTACGCATTTTTTGGTGTTAATTTCATGACATTTGAATAAGTAGGAGCTGAGCAATGTACATTTGAATTTTGAAATGAAAAAAATTCTTAAGGAAAAAGTATTTGAAGTAGAAAAATTTCCTTCAGACACATTATGCAGGGCCACAATGGGTACCACTAAAAAAATAAACATGATCATCCATGAAGAACTTCATAGTTTTTTTGGGAAAAATATGTTTTGACAGGGCAAAAAATGACATAAAATTTTCAATGTCCACCGCGATTCTAAACCGGACGTCACACAGGATATTGCTATACACCACTGGAAAGCTGACATTCTGAGCTTTCCAGAAATGTCCCTGGTTTGTTTCTAGGACCAATATTAAGGGAGATACAGCCCATCAAATGTTGGACTTTTGAGGCCCTGTGGCAGCAAAAGTATTGGACCTGAGATGCCATACTTTTGCATAGACACTAGACCCTAGTAGCACTACCAATTCCTGTAAGGACATCAAAATCTGACCGTTCAATCATGGTTTTCCATGATATCACCCCTCGAAATTTCGGTTTGCTCTGATTTTGAACTTTTTTCTCTCCATAACTATTCACCCTATTGCCACTAGGCTCCTTTCTGCACTGGATATTCCATTAGAGATTAACAGGAAAAAATTTCATGAAATTCTGACTGACAGTTTTCTCAAAACCGGAATCGGAAATTTTTTGTAAAGATTGGCTGTAATTCCTATGTCAAATGGAATTCCGATGCGTAATTCCCACCATAGCAGGAATTTTATAGTGTCTGAATGCTGTATAGGTGCTAATTGATATATCTCTTCTGGTTAAGAAGTTATTCAACATTTAAAAAAGTGAAAAAGTTGGAAGAATAATAATAAAGAACTAGTATACTAAATTGCACAGCAATTTAAAGGAAGAACTTCCCTTCCCTTCCTCTCCCTTCCCTTCCTTCCAATCCCTTCCCTGCCCTGCTATTCTAGTTCCTTGCATTCCTTTCCTTGCCATTGCTTAATAGTGTGTTTAGGTTGTCCTGGAGCGAAATTGCTGCTATGACCTTCCCTGCATGGTCCGTGGAACTGCACAAACAGGCATACTTACTCATATTTTGCTTGGCATGGAGCCAGACCTTTTGTTGTGGGCAATGGTACCACCCTGAAAGCAATACTTTGATGAAACCCTAAACCTAAATAGTAATGATTTTTTACGGACAAACCATAAGAGCTAGGAAGATGTGCTTAAATACATACACAGGGCAGACAGTCAGCAACATGTCAAATTAGATTTAAGTGATATGCAGCAGTATTTCACAAGTTATAATTTAATTATAAATTTAATGGGAGGCAGTTGTGGTTATTTGCAAACAATAGGGCAACAAATGAGCAACATATCATATCATTTTGAAGTGATGTGAAACATTATTTGAAGAGTTTAAATAGGACAAAAAACTTCATGGTAGGGAGATGTGCTTACATGGAGAAATAGAGCAAAAAATTAGGAATATGTCAAATTGGTTTTAATGGATTTTAATTAATACTTAATGAGTAATAAATGAATAAGTGAAATTGCTAATGTAAAATTGGCTATTAGTGAGAGGTATATGCCCTTGGAGCTCATAAAAGGGCATAATTTTACACATTTTTTGGTGTTAATTTCATGAAATTTGAATCAGTAGAAGCTGAGCAATGTACACTTGAATTTTGAAATGAAAAAAATTCTCAGGGAAAAAGTATTTGAAGTAGAACAATGTCCTTTGGAGGCAATATGCAGGCCCACAATGGGTACCCCACAAAAAATATACATGAACATCCAAGACGAACTTCATAGCTTTTTTGGGCAAAATAGGTTTTGACAGGGCGAAAAATGACATAAAATTTTCAAGGTCCACCGCGATTCTAAACCGGACGTGGCACAGGATATTGCTATACACCACTGGAAAGCTGACATTCTGAGCTTTCCAGAAATGTCCCTGGTTTGTTGGTAGGACCAATATTAAGGGAGATACAGCCCATCAAATGTTGGACTTTTGAGGCCCTGTGGCAGCAAAAGTATTGGACCTGAGATGCCATACTTTTGCATAGACACTATACCCTGGTAGTACTAACAATTCCTGTAAGGAAATCAAAATCTGACAGTTCAATCATGGTTTTCCATGACATCACCCCTCGAAATTTCGGTTTGCTCAGATTTTGAACTTTTTTCTCTCCATAACTATTCACCCTATAGCCACTAGGCTCCTTTCTGCACTGCATATTCCATTAGAGATTAACAGGAAAAAATTTCATGAAATTCTGACTGACAGTTTTCTCAAAACCGGAATCGGAAATTTTTTGTGAAGATTGGCTGTAATTCCTATGTCAAACGGAATTCCGATGTGTAATTCCCAGCATAGAAGGAATTTTATAGTGTCTTAATGCTGTATAGATGCTAATTGACATATGTCGTCTTGTAAAGAAGTTATTCAGAATTTAAAAAAGTGAAAAAGTTGGAAGAATAAGAATAATAACTAGAGAAGACGGTAATTGTCATCAGGGACAATTACAAAGAATTTACCTTTACTTTCAACTAAAGTTTGCCTGTAAATGGACAGACAAATGGTCAGACATACAGACAAAACTGAAGGACTCAAGGACACACGCAAATGATAATATACGACGGGACTGGTTCACATTTTCACTACCTTCATCAATGTTTTACATGTCAGGAGTGACAACGTTCATTTCAGAGTCCTGACTCAGAGTCCTGACTCAGAGTCCTGGCTCAGTCCTGATTCGGAGTCCTGGCTCAGTGTCCTGACTCAGAGTCCTGACTCAGAGTCCTGACTCCGAGTCCTGACTCCGAGGCCTGACTCCGAGGCCTGACTCCGAGGTCTGACTCCGAGGCCTGACTCCGAGGCCGGACTCCGAGGCCTGACTCCGAGGCCTGACTCCGAGGCCTGCCTCCGTGGCCTGCCTCCGAGTCCTGACCTCAAGTCCTGACTCTGAGTCCTGACTCCAAGTCTTGACTCAGCGTGGCCTGACTCAGCGGCCCCTGACTCAGCGGCCCCTGACTCAGCAGCCCCTGACTCAGCAGCCCCTGACTCAGCAGCCCCTGACTCATAGTCGAGACTCATAGTCGAGACTCATAGTCGAGACTCATAGTCGAGACTCATAGTCGAGACTCATAGGCGAGACTCATAGTCGAGACTCATAGTCGAGACTCATAGGCGAGACTCATAGTCGAGACTCATAGGCGAGACTCATAGTCGAGACTCATAGTCGAGACGCATAGTCGAGACTCAGAGTCCTGACTCTGATTCCTGACTCAGAGTCCTGACTCAGAGTCCTGGCTCTGGGTCCTGACTCAGAGTCCTGACTCAGGGTCCTGATTCAGATTCCTGACTCAGATTCCTGACTGAGATTCCTGACTCAGAGTCATGACCTAGGGTCCTGACTCAGGGACCTGACTCAGAGTCCTAACTCACAAACCTGACTCACAGACCTGACTCCGAGTCCTGACTCCGAGTCCTGACTCCGAGTCCTGACTCCGAGTCCTGACTCCGAGTCCTGACTCCGAGTCCTGACTCCGAGTCCTGACTCAGAGTCCTGACTCAGAGTCCTGACTCAGAGTCCTGACTCAAAGTCCTGACTGAGAGGCCTGACTCAGATTCCTGACTCCGAGTCCTGACTCAGCGGCCTGACTCATAGTCGAGACTAATAGTCGAGACTCAGAGTCCTGACTCAGAGTCCTGACCTAGGGTCCTGACTCAGGGACCTGGCTCAGGGACCTGACTCAGGGTCCTGTCTCACAGACCTGACTAACAGACCTGACTCACAGACCTGACTCACAGACCTGACTCACAGACCTGACTCACAGACCTGACTCAGGGTCCTGACTCAGGGTCCTGGCTCAGGGTCCTGACTACAACTCCTGTTCCCAACTCCACTCAGTCATTTGAGACTGTAATATGTATATAAACATTAGTCAGTAGCATACACTGGCCCCGTCACCTGAAACAGCCAGAACAGCTTTCCATATATGGTTAGTGTATGCTAATATATGCGGCCAGCCTGCTTTGGAGTGTGAAATGGTGTCACCTGCATCATGTGAAAATGAATTTTGTGCTGACCATTTCTTCATTTTTCTGACCTTTTGACCTTTATTGCTTAAAGCTGACTGCAGCTAGAGACTTGCCATTTGTCACAATTTACTGCAAGTATTTGGTCCACGTTGTCAGTTAAAATCAAGAAAATTGAAATGTTCCTTCCCAGTTAAAAAAAATAATCAGTGAAAATAACCTGTTTTCATTTCCTCTTTGACCTCAAAATTGACCTTGATAAAAAGGTCAAAGCTCAAAAGTAATGCACTCATGTGATTGACAGATGTGATATAGGGGGGTCATTTAATTTAAAGAAAGCTGTAGGAGTGATATTTCCCACTCAAATAAAATCATTTTTGGTAAATGCCAGGAGTATCGAGAGGTACCATTTTTCACATTTTTTTACAAATTTAGTTGAAGACATGAAATATTCTTTATTGGGGGCTTTTGATAACCATATTATTGACTTGTAGACAGCAGACTTTTGAGAGGATTGGTTGAAAAAAACATAATTTTCAGAATTTTTGCAAAATTCAACTTTTTAAACTTTAATGACTCAAATCACCTTCAAATATAACCTTTTGGTCCACTTTTTTGGTCAATATAGTCTTTTTGGGTAAAGTTAAGGGTAGTTCATTGTACATTTTGATCACCTCAGACTACTCCTTCATGGAGATTTTACAATTTGACCTGAATTTGGAACCCTTGATTTTGAAAAATTGTCATATTTCACAAAGTATTGCACTAATCCAAACCATTTGTTGAATCAGCATTGGCCCCAGACACAGGCCAACTTTTGCCACAATCACCAAGTTCCTATCTATTACATAACTTGAGAAACTGATCAAAGACTGAAAAGTGCTCATGCATCCAAAGCCCTTTACCAGTTGGACCAACTGTCATATCAGTTTCACCAAATCGTTCAAAACAACTTTTTATCACAGGATTTTCACTCTTGACTCATTATCTCAAATACTTTTTCAGTTATACAACCTTAAAGTTTACAAATTTTCGACTTTGAACGCCTCTGTGAAAAAGACAACTGTGAAAATGACATCAAATGACCCACTTTCACAATACTATATGACTGATTGACCTTCTGACCAACTTTCATTGCCGTAGGACCATTTTGAAACAAAAAAGAAGAATAAGAATAATAATAATAAGAATAATAATAATAGCAAAAACAAATAGAATTTACCATAGGTAAATTCTTAACTAGTATACTAAATTGCACAGCAATTTAAAGGAAGAACTTCCCTTCCCTTCCAATCCCTTCCTTTCCTTTCGATCCTTTCCCTTCCTTTCTGTTGCCGTACGTTGGATTCCTTGCCCTGGCATTGATGAGTCTGTTTTGGTTGGCCTAGAGCCATAGTTGGTACTTCGAGCTGACTTGCAATAGTGCAAGGAACTACACAAACAGTGGCCCTTACAAAATCATACATTTCTTAGCATCGAGGGCTTTTGTGGGCAATGGTACAGTAAGGCCATGGCTATTGAAACATTTTGGTCATGGAGCAATTTGTCCAGATACATGAGGCATCCATACAGTACAACCATCTTAAAGTGGCTCAACATAGTGATCCCTAGTGATCCAGAGTGGTCCGGATAAAGAGTGATCTGTAGTGATCTGAGATGATATAACTCTATCCGTAGTGATCTACTAATTTAATTTTTGTGAAAATCAAGCATGTAAATTATTTAGGATTATAAGTCAAAGAACAGATAAAATCCATCTAACAATTGAACATATTGATTAAGGAAACACATCCAGAAGTTATTGAGTACAGATAAGAAAATTTATTAATATTTATTTTGATTATTAAATACATATCACAAGAGATCACTTTAGATCGATCACTCCATATCAACCAAGATCGCCATGGATCACTCTAGATCAATAGATAAGTGTCGATCCAAACTGACGAGCCATTTTATGATGGTTGTACTGTATATCTCAAGTAAAACCACTAGCACCTCCTATCTGTACATAGTTATCAACACAGTTGAGTGCACAGAGGTCACCTTCTGGCCCTTTTTACCTGTCAATTTGATAATTGGCACAGAGCCAAGATGCACAAAGAGAAGATTTATCAAAGTAGCAGACCATTATAAAACACTCAATTTATATTTAATCTTCATTAAATTTCCAAACTTCTCTCAAGTGATGCAGTTTATTAATTGATCAATGAAATGTATACATGTAGACAAGGCAATATTCCCAAAGGTTTGAGTAAAGTTTCATGCACAATGCAGCCAGGAGTGTGAACTATTTGCCTTCTGAAAATTGACCTTCATGCTGTTAAATTGTGAATTTTGAGGACCACACTTAAATAATGTGGTGTACATTTGTAGGGAAACATAATGAGACATTTGCTTTTTCATTGAGTTCATGCAGATGTATGCAGGCCAATGTAACAGGCCTGTGTAAACAGCATGTAAGCTTATGTTTCACTTTGATTCTTTGAATATATTAAGGGCAAAATATAATTAGCAGCAATGGGCCTTGCGAATAGGTAGCATGATGGTTATTTTGAACATATTTAAAACATCAGATGTTTCAAGTGGCATGCTGGCAGTACATAACAACATGTGGGCCTATATCAATACAATGACAAGCTTGACTGGAATATCAGGCTGATTTAGCTTGCTACTGAGCAGATTATCTAAGCAATAGCAATAAACAAGAATTGTTCTTTGCAAGGTGGGCTGTGTACAAATCCTGGAACTGTGGCATTCCATAAGAAATGAAACATAGCATTGTGAAGCTTTGTTGTAATAATTTGAGCATTGATATGTGTGGCATCCAGTTACTGTAGGTCTGGTTAGCTGTGGCCTTATCATGGCACCCTGAAAGCAATGAACTTTGTTGAAACCCTAACCCTAATGACTTGTCACAGACAAACTATAAAAGGTAGGAAGGCATGCTTTTAGACATACATAGGGCAAACAGTCAGCAACATGTCATATCAGTTTTAAGTGATTTGCAGCAGTATTTCACAAGTTATAATTTAATCATAAATGTAATAGAAAAAATATGTGCTTATTTGCAAACAATAGGGCAACAAATAAGCAACATATCATATCACTTTTAAGGGGTTTGAAACATTATTGGAAGAGTTTTAATTGGATTCTAAAATTCATGGTAGGGAGATGTGCTTGCATGGAAAAATAGGGCAGACAATAAGCAATGCTCCATATTAGTTGGACTTAATTTGAAATAATACTTCATGAGTTATAAATGAATAAATAAAATTTTATTTGTAGATGCGGTTATTAGTATAAGGTATATGCCCTTGGAGCACATAAAACGCCATAATTTTCCACATTTTTTGGTGTTAATTTCGTGACATTTGAACAAGTAGAAGCTGAGCAATCTACATTTCAATTTTGAAATTAAAAAAATTCTCAAGCAAAAAGTATTTTAAGTAGAACATTTTCCTTTGGAGACATTATGCAGGTCAATAATGGGTACCACACAAAAAATATACATGAACATCCATGAGGAGCTTCATAGTTTTTTTGGGCAAAATATGTTTTGGGAGGCCCAAAAAGTGACATGAAATTTTCAATGTCCACCGCGATTCTATACCGTACGTCCTAGGGATTATTGCTATACATCATTGCAAAGCTGACATTCTGAGGTTTTCAAAAATGGTCCTGTTTTTTCTCTAGGATTAATATTAAGGGAGATACAGCCCTTCAAAAGTTCGATTTTTGAGGCCCTGTGGCACCTAAAGTATTGGAGCTGGGGAGCCGTACTTTTGTATTTGCACTGTACATCGGTAGTACTCATTATTTGTGGCAGGACATGAAATTCAGACCACTACATCATGGTTTTTCATGACATCACCCCTTGAAATTTCGGGGTGCCGAAACTTCGAACTCGTTTTTCTCGAAAATTTTCTAGGAGGCGTGAGGTGATATTCCTTTCCGCACTGCGCATTTCTTTGGAGAATCCAGGGAAAAAATTTTGAGGAAAAGTATGTAAATACTTTTTCCCGAACCGGAGAGAGAAATTTTTATTGAAAATTGGCCGTAATTCCCATGTCAAGCGTAATTCCGATGCGTAATTCCCAACACCAAAGGGCATTTCTAGTGTCTATATTGTGCTGAAGTAGCTTTCTGATATCTTGCCTTGGCCATGTTTTATTCAACATTGAAAAATGACCAAAAACGCGGCGGAAAAGTGCAAATCCGTACAATATCAAGAAGAACTTCCCAAGGGAAGTTCTTAACTAGTATAACTGATATTGCCGTACGGCAATATCGGATAATCCCCCGCGCCCCCCCTGTCTCCCTTGCCCTGCTTACTCCCTTCAACCAGTTCATGGCCTTCATGATGAATTCTTGAAGAGGCTGATATATTGAAATGAGACATCGCTTGGCATGGAGACCTATGTTTGGTGCCCAGCGGTACCACCCTCAAAGCAATACATTTCCAGTGAATGGTAGGTGAAACCCTAACCCTAATGGGTTATTGTAGACAAACCATGCAAGTTATGGAGCTGTGCTTACATACAAAAATAGAGGAAAAAATTAGGAACATGACGAATCAGTTTTAATTGATTTTGATAAATAATGAATGAGTTATAATTGAATATATAAAATGTTCTATGTAAAATTGGTTAAAGGTAAGAGGAAGATATCCCTGTAGCTTGCTAGAGGGCGTAATTTAACACATTTTTTGGTGTTAATTTCATGAGATTTGAACAATTATAACCAGAGCAATTTACGTTTCAATTTTGAAATTAAAAAAATTCTCTAGGAAAAAGTATTTGATTTAGGCAAATTTCCTTTTGGCACAATATGGAGGCCCAACCTGGGTAGCCCGCATAAATTATTGATGAACATCCATGAAGTTCTTCATGCACTTTTTGAGGGAAAACGTTTTGATAGGCCCAAAAAATGACATAAAATTTTCAATGTCTGACGCGATTCTACGCCGCGCATCTGACACTATAATGCTATACATCATTGGAAAGCTGAGAAACAGACCTTTCTTGTGATATGTGAAACTGTGCTGTAGCTGCGATAGGGACCGAGATATGGCTACTTGAACTTTGAGTTTTTGGACGTCCGTAGCTCCGAGACCGTTTGTCCGAGCGGTCCGTAACTTTGTGAAGTTGGTACACTAGAGTAGGTCTGTAAGTATACCCATTTTCAGCTTTCTACGAGCATTCCTTCCCTGTTTTTTGAAAAAATTTCAGTCAATTTTCGAGATGTCCGATTTTCAAAAAATCATATCTTGAAATGTATTCATGAAATCTCCACGAGACGCCTTTCTGCACTAGAAACTTAGTCAAGGTACCTTAGAAAAAATCAGCAAAGCCCAGGTTTGTTTGGTTCTCCTGGAAACGTTTCCGGAAATTGATTTTTTATTTCCTCGATTACTCATCAGTATCATGAAATTTGATCATGAAATTTCGTGAGTAATAGCACGCACGGGAGTTGCATATCATCCTTGCTTTTCAAAACATTATCTCTAATAGTTTTGAAATGATCGCAGTTTTTCTGAGCTGAATAAGAATAATAAGAATAATAATAAGAACTAGAGAATAATTAAAATTGCACAGCAATTTTAAGATATGAATTCCCCTCCCCTGTATTTCCTCCCTGTTTACCCTCCCTTGCCTTGCGTTCCATTCCTTCCCTTCCAACCCTTTCCACTCTGTCCTCTTCCATTCCCTCACAATCAGTTCCCTCATCTTCCATTCCCTCCCCTTCCATTCCATAGCCAGGTGTCTTTTGGGCACTGTGTAGTCCATGTAAGCATAGAGTTGCGCATACTGACTCATAGAGCGCTTAGCATGCAGCAAGTTGTGTTGTGATCAATGGTACCACCCTCAAAGCAATACAATGTGACTCAGCGAAACCCTAACTTTGATGAAACCCTAACCCTAATGATTTGTTATAGAAAAACCATAAGAGCTAGGAAGATATGGTTATTTGCAAACAATAGGGCAACATTGAGCAACATATCATATCAGTTTTAAGTGATTTGAAACATTATTGGAAGAGTTTATATTGGATTATGAAGTTTATGGTAGGGAGATGTGCTTACATGGAAAAATAGGGCAAAAAATTAGCAATGTCAAATTAGTTTTAATTGATTTCAATGAATTATTAATGAGTTATAATTGAATATGTGAAATTGCTTGTAAAATTGGTTAACTATGGGAATATGCCCTTGGAGCTCATAGAGGGCATAATTTTACGCATTTTTTGGTGTTATTTTCATGAAATTTGAATGAGTAGAAGCTGAGCAATCTAAATGTCAATTTTGAAATGAAAAAAATTCTCAAGGAAAAAGTACTGCAAGTAGAAAAATTTCCTTTGGAGACATTATGCAGGTCTATAATGAGTACCACATAAAAAATCGCCATGAACATCCATGAAAAGCTTCATAGTTTTTTTGGGCAAATTAGCTTTCGGGAGGCCCAAAAGGTGACATAAAATTTTCAATGTCTGACGCGATTCTATACCGTACGTCCTAGAGGATATTGCTATACACCACTGGAAAGCTGACATTCTCAGGTTTTCAGAAATGTCCATTTTTCCTTTGTAGGATTAATATTAAGGGAGATACAGGACTGCAAATAATCAACTTTTGCGGCCCTATGGCACAAAAAGTATTAGTTGTGTGATGCCATACTTTTGCACAGACACTGTACTCTGGTAGCACTATTAATAAATGGGAGGACATCAAAATCTAGTGGTTACATCATGGTTTTTTATGATATGACCCACCAAAATTCGGCTGCCCGAGTTTTGAACTTATCTACTGATCTATTCAGCCGTTTGCCATTAGGCTCCTTTCCGCACTGCGCCCTTCCTTGAACATTTTGTAAAAAAATTTTCAGTGCAAACCAAGCTCCGGTTTTTCCAAAACCGTTTCCACAAATTTGAAATGAATATTGTCTGTAATTCCAATGTTGTTCGTAATTCCGATGCGTAATCCAAACACTTATAGGCTTTCATAGTGTTTATATGTTGCTATTGTTTCATGAAGATATCTGAAACAGGTTATGAGTTATTCAACATTGAAAAAGTGTTAACAGTCGGTTGGAAAAAGAAAAAAAAACCAGCAATAACAAGATGAATTCCCCTACGGGGAATTCATAATAATAAGAATAATAATAAAAGGTAAAAGAAGAATATCAATATAATCCCCCGCCGCTGCGCGAGCGGGGGATTATAATAATAATAAATAAGAATACGTACAATATCAATAAGAACTTCCCTACGGGAAGTTCTTAATAATAATAATAAAGAATACGTACAATATCAATAAGAACTTCCCTACGGGAAGTTCTTAATAATAATAATAAAACGAACAATATCAATATAATCCCCCGCTCGCGGCGGGGGATTATAACTAGTATAACTGATATTGCCGTACGGCAATATCGGATAATCCCCCGCGCCCCCCCTGTCTCCCCTTCCCTGCTTACTCTCCCCTTCCAATTCATGTCCTTCATGATGAATTCTTAAAAGCATGTATGAACGCTGCAATGTTGTTGGAGCATATGCCTATCAAATATCTTGACTGCCAGACACACCTGTGGTGGCCAAGCGTACCACCCTGCAAGCAGTGCATGTTCAGTAAACCCTAACCCTAACCCTAATGGCTTGCTGCAGGCAAACCATAAGAGTTGGGGAGATGTGCCTACATGGAAAAATCAGGCAATAAATTAGGAACATGTCATTGCATTTTCATCTGATTTGAAACATAAATGCAGGAGTTATAGTGGCTTATATAAAATCATCTATGTAAAATTGGCTATTACTATGAGCTGTATGGCCTTGGAGGACAGTAAAGGCAATAATTTTAAGCATCTTTTGGTATTAATTTCATGAAATTTGAATAACCGGAAGCTGAGCAATTTATATTTGAAGTTTGAAAATTAAAAAAATTCTCTAGGACAAACTATTTGATGTAGGTCATTTATGTTTGGGGACAATATGGAGGGCTGATATGGGTAGCCCACATAAAATAATGATGGACGTGCATGAAGAATTACATTGACTTTTTGAGCCGAAAAGGTTTTTTGGACCTAAAAAGTGACATGAAATTTTCAATGTCTGACGCGATTCTACGCAGCGTGTCTGACACCATCATGCTATACACCATTGGAAAGCTGACAAACAGACCTTTCTAGTGATATGTCAAACTTTGTTGTAGCTTAAATAGGGACCGAGATATGGCCACTTGAAAATTGCATTTTTGGAGGTCCGTAGCGCCAAGACTGTTGGTCCGAGCGGTCCGTAACTTTGTGAAGTTGGTACACTAGGGTAGGTCTGTAAGCACACCCATTTTCAGCTTTCTACGTGCATTCCTTCCCTGTTTTTAGGAAAAATTTTGGCCAGTTTTCGGGATATCCAATTTTCAAAAAATCATATCTTGAAATGTGTTCATGAAATCTCCACAAGACGCCTTTCTGCACTGGAGACTTTGTCAAGGTATCTTAGAAAAAATCAACAGCTCTCAGTTATGCTTAGGTTCTCAGAAACCTGCGCCGGAAATTTGTTTTCTAATTTCCTCATAACTTATAAGCATCATGAAATTTGATCATGAAATTTCGTATGAAGTAGCACGCAATAGAGTTGCATATTACCCTTGACTTGCAGAACAGTATCTGTAATACTTTTGAAGTAATCGCAGTTTTTCTGAGCTGAATAAGAATAATAATAATAAGAATAATAATAATAATAACTAGTACACCTGTAATTGTGCACAATTACAAAGATAAATTCCCCCCTTCCCTTCCAATCCCCTGCCCCCTTACATCCCCCTGCCCCTTACATCCCGCTGTCCCCTTACATCCCCCTGCCCCTTCCCTTCTACCTTCCCCATCCGATGATTCACACAGAAATGTAATTGGGTCAGCATTTATTTCAACAAAGAAAATGTGCAGCCAGTGAAGTATGAGAAGCGATGAAATTGGCATACGGCCAGGAAAAAGTGTTTCAAGCCATAAGAAGCATTTGGGGAGCTGAAAAGTGAGATCAAATTTTCAGGGTCCACCGCGATTTTTAACGGACGGCGCTACAGTAGAATGCTATATACCATGTGAAAGCTAAGAAACAGAGCTTTCTGGTGGTGGTTTTTATTTTTCTGTAGCTTTAATAGGAGCCGAGTTATCGGTGCTTGAAAATAGCGTTTTTGTGGTGCTATAGCGCCGATACCGTTAACGCTAGAAAGTTGAAATTCTAGTGGATTGTTACACTATAGTATGACTGTAACTGCACGCAATTTCAGCTTGATTGGAGCATTTCTTCCTAGTTTTTGAAAAATTTTAGTAGCAATTTCAGGAATTCCCTTATTTGAAAAATTCATATAAAAAAAACTTTATAAGTTATTGCAATTACGGTCCTTTCCGCACTGCGTATATCTTTAGAAATTATTGTGTTAAAATTTGGTGTAATTCAATGCAACAGTTATTCCAGAACTGTTGACACAAATTTTTTAAGAACTTTGCATGTAATTACAAGACTTCTGGAAATTACGCTCTGTAATTCCAGCATATAAAACTGTTTGCCAAAAGCAATACTATATTGGAATTTCAGAACATTACTGCAAGTGATTTTTGAAATATAGCCTGTCAAAGTGTTGATGAAAAATAAGAAGAAAAAAGAAAGAAAGATGATGAAAAAAAAACACGAACAAAAACAATATAAATTCCCCTAACGGGGGAATTTATAACTAGTATACTTGTAATTGTGCACAATTACAAAGATAAATTCCCCCCGCCCCCATCCTCTCCCCTGCCCCCTTACATCCCCCTGCCCCTTCCCTTGTACCTTCCCCATCCCCTGATTCACACAGAAATGTAATTGGGTCAGCATTTATTTCAACAAAGAAAATGTAAAGATGTGCAGCCAGTGAAGTATGAGAAGCGATGAAATTGGCATATGGCCAGGAAAAAGTGTTTCCAGCAATAAGAAGCATTTGGGGAGGTGAAAAGTGAGATAAAATTTTCAGGGTCCACCGCGATTTTGAACGGACGGCGCTACAGTAAAATGCTATATACCATGTGAAAGCTAAGAAACAGAGCTTTCTGATGGTGTTTTTTATTTTTCTGTAGCTTTAATAAGGACCGAGTTATCGGCGCTTGAAAATAGCGTTTTTGTGGTGCTATAGCGCCGATACCGTTAAAGATAGAAAGTTGAAATTCTAGTGGATTGTTACACTATAGTATGACTGTAACTGCATGTAATATCAGCTTGATTGGAGCATTTCTTCCTAGTTTTTGGAAAATTTTAGTAGCAATTTCAGGAATTCCCTTATTTGAAAAATTCATATAAAAAAAACTTTATAAGTTATTGCAATTACGGTCCTTTCCGCACTGCGTGTATCTTTAGAAATTATTGTGTTAAAATTTGGTGTAATTCCATGCAACAGTTATTCCAGAACTGTTGACACAAATTTTTTAAGAACTTTGCATGTAATTACAAGACTTCTGGAAATTACACTCTGTAATTCCAGCATATAAAATTGTTTGCCAAAAGCAATACTATATTGGAATTTCAGAACATCACTGCAAGTGGTTTCTGAAATATAGCCTGTCAAAGTGTTGATGAAAAATAAGAAGAAAAAAGAAAGAAAGAAAGATGATGAAAAAAAAAAACGAACAAAAACAATATAAATTCCCCTAACGGGGGAATTTATAATAATAATAATAACTAGTATAACTGATATTGCCGTACGGCAATATCGGATAATCCCCCGCGCCCCCCCTGTCTCCCTTGCCCTGCTTACTCCCTTCAACCAGTTCATGGCCTTCATGATGAATTCTTGAAGAGGCTGATATATTGAAATGAGACATCGCTTGGCATGGAGACCTGTGTTTGGTGCCCAGCGGTACAACCCTCAAAGCAATACATTTGCAGTGAATGGTAGGTGAAACCCTAACCCTAATGGGTTATTGTAGACAAACCATGCAAGTTATGGAGCTGTGCTTACATACAAAAATAGAGGAAAAAATTAGGAACATGACGAATCAGTTTTAATTGATTTTGATAAATAATGAATGAGTTATAATTGAATATATAAAATGTTATATGTAAAATTGGTTAAAGGTAAGAGGAAGATATCCCTGTAGCTTGCTAGAGGGCGTAATTTTACACATTTTTTGGTGTTAATTTCATGAGATTTGAACGATTATAACCAGAGCAATATACGTTTCAATTTTGAAATTACAAAAATTCTCTAGGAAAAAGTATTTGATTTAGGCAAATTTCCTTTTGGCACAATATGGAGGCCCAACCTGGGTAGCCCGCATAAATTATTGATGAACATCCATGAAGTTCTTCATGCACTTTTTGAGGGAAAACGTTTTGATAGGCCCAAAAAATGACATAAAATTTTCAATGTCTGACGCGATTCTACGCCGAGCGTGTGACACTATAATGCTATACATCATTCGAAAGCTGACAAACAGACCTTTCTTGTGATATGTGAAACTAGTCTGTAGCTGCGATAGGGACCGAGATATGGCCACTTGAAGTTTGAGTTTTTGTACGTCCGTAGCTCCAAGACCGTTTGTCCGAGCGGTCCGTAACTTTGTGAAGTTGGTACACTAGAGTAGGTCTGTAAGTATACCCATTTTCAGCTTTCTACAAGCATTCCTTCCCTGTTTTTTTTAAAAAATTCAGTCAATTTTCGGGATGTCCAATTTTCAAAAAATCATATCTTGAAATGTATTCATGAAATCTCCACGAGACGCCTTTCTGCACTGGAGACTTTGTCAAGGTATCTTAGAAAAAATCAGCAGGTCCCAGTTATGCGTAGTTTCTCAGAAACCTGCGCCAGAAATTTTTTTTATATTTTGCTCATAACTCATAAGTGTCATGAAATTTGATCATGAAATTTCGTAAGCAGTAGCGCGCAATGGAGTTGCATATTACACTTCACTTGTAAACCAATATCTCTAATCGTTTTGAAGTAATCTCAGTTTTCCTGAGCTGAATAATAATAAGAATAAGAATAATAATAAGAACTAGAGAAGACGGTAATTGTCATCAGGGACAATTACAAAGAATTTACCTTTACTTTCTACTAAACTTTGCCTGTAAATGGACCGACAAATGGCCGGACCAACGGTCAGACAGACAGACAAAACTGAAGGACTCAAGGACACACGCAAATGATAATATTCGATGGGACTGGTTCACATTTTCACTACCTTCATCAATGTTTTACATGTCAGGAGTGAGAACGTTCATTTCAGAGTACTGGTTCAGAGTACTGGTTCAGAGTCCTGACTCAGAGTCCTGACTCAGAGTCCTGACTCAGAGTCCTGACTCAGAGTCCTGACTCAGAGTCCTGACTCAGAGTCCTGACTCAAAGTCCTGACTCAGAGTCCTGACTCCGAGACCTGACTCCGAGTCCAGACTCCGTGTCCTGACTCAGATTCGTGACTCCGAGACGTTCATTTCAGAGCCCTAAATCAGAGTATTGAATCAGAGTCCTGAATCAGAGTCCTGGCTCCGAGTCCTGACTCAGAGTCCTGACTCAGAGGCCTGACTCAAAGTCCTGACTCAGATGCCTGATTCAGAGTCCTGACTCAGATGTCTGACTCATATGCCTGACTCAGAGGCCTGACTCAGAGTCCTGACTCCGAGTCCTGATCCTGAGTAAAGACTCAAAGTCCTGACTCCGAGTCAGAGTCCTGACTCCGAGTCCTGACTGAGAGACCTGACTCTGAGCCCTGACTCTGAGTCCTGACTCAGAGTCCTGCCTCAGAGGCCTGCCTCAGAGTCCTGACTCCGAGTCCTGACTCCGAGTCCTGACTCCGAGTCCTGACTCCGAGTCCTGACTCCGAGTCCTGACTCCGAGTCCTGACTCCGAGTCCTGACTCCGAGTCCTGACTCCGAGTCCTGACTCCGAGTCCTGACTCCGAGTCCTGACTCCGAGTCCTGACTCCGAGTCCTGACTCCGAGTCCTGACTCCGAGTCCTGACTCCGAGTCCTGACTCCGAGTCCTGACTCAGCGTGTCCTGACTCAGCGTGTCCTGACTCAGCAACCTGACTCATAGTCGAGACTCATAGTCAAGACTCATAGTCGAGACTCAGAGTCGAGTCTCATAGTCGAGACACAGAGACCTGACTCTTGAGTCCTGACCCAGAGTCCTGACTCAGATTCCGGACTCAGAGTCCTGACCCAGAGTCCTGACTCAGATTCCTGACTCATGGACCTGACTCAGAGTCCTGACTGACATACCCGACTCCGAGGCCTGACCTGGGGTCAAGACTCATAGTCGAGACTCAGAGTCGAGTCTCATAGTCGAGACACAGAGACCTGACTCTTGAGTCCTGACCCAGAGTCCTGACTCAGATTCCGGACTCAGAGTCCTGACTCAGATTCCTGACTCAGAGTCCTGACTCAGGGACCTGACTCAGAGTCCTGACTGACATACCCGACTCCGAGTCCTGACCTGGGGTCCTGAATCAGGGTCCTGACTCACAGACCTGACTCTCAGACCTGACTCAGAGTCCTGACCTAGGGTCCTGACTCAGAGTACTGTCTCCGAGACATGACTCTGAGTTCTGACTCCGAGGCCTGACTCCGAGTCCTCACTCCTAGTCCTCACTCCGAGTCCTCACTCCGAGTCCTGACTGAGCGTCCAGACTCATAGTCCTGACTCAGGGACCTGACTCAGAGACCTGACTCAGGGTCCAGACTCACAGACCTGACTCACAGACCTGACTCAGGGACATGACCCAGAGACCTGACTCAGGGTCCTGACTACAACTCCTGTCCCCTACTCCACTCAGTCATTTGTGACTGTAATATGTTGGCCCCGTCACCTGAAATGGCCAGAACAGCTTTCCATATATGGTTAATGTATGCTAATAAATGCGGCCAGCTGGCTTTGGAGTGTGAAATGATGTCACCTGCATCATGTGAAAATGAATTTTTGGCTGACAATTTCTTCATTTTTCTGACCTTTTGACCTTTATTGCTTTAAGCTGACTGCAGCTAGAGACTTGCCATTTGCCACAATTTACTGCAAGTATTTGGTCCACGTTGTCAGTTAAAATCAAGAAAATTGAAACGTTCCTTCCCAGTAGAAAAAAATAATCAGTGAAAATAACCTGTTTTCATTTCCTCTTTGACCTCAAATTTGACCTTGATAAAAAGGTCAAAGGTCAAAAGTAATGTGCTCATGTGATTCCAGTATGTGATATAGGGAGGTCATTTAATTTACAAAAAACTACAGAAGTGATATTTCCCACTCAAATTAAATCATTTATGCAAAATGTCATGGAAGTTGCAAAGTACCACTTTTCACAATTTTTTACAAATTAAGTTGAGGATATGAAACAATTTTAATAGGGGGCTTTTGATAACCATGTTTTTGAGTAGTAGATGCCAGACTTTTCATTTGATTGGTTGAAAAGAGCATAATTTTGAGAATTTTTGGAAAATTGTACTTTTTAAACTTTAACGACTCATATCACCTTCAAATATCATCTTTTTGTCAAATTTTTTGGTCAAAATAGTCTTTTTGGGAAAAGTTAAGGGTAGTTCATTATACATTTTGATCACCTCAGACTACTCCTTCAAGGAGATTTTACAATTCGACCTAAATTTTGAACCCTTGATTTTGAAAAATTGCCATATTTCAAAAAGTAGTCTACAAATCCAAACCATATTGCGCACTGCACTGGCCCCAGATACTGGCCAACTTTTGTCACAATCACCATGATTCCATCTATTACGTAACTTGAGATCTTGTTCGCAGATCAAAAACTGCTCATTCTGCTCTAGCCCTTTACCCGTTGGACCAACCCTGATATCACTTGTACCAATACGTAGACAACAACTTTTTATCACATGATTTTGACTCTTGACTCATTATCTCAACTACTTTTTCAGTTATTCAACCTTAAAGTTTACAAATTTTCAACTTTGAACGCCTCTGTGAAAAAGACAACTGTGAAAATGACATCAAATGACCCACTTTCACAATATTGAATGACTGATTCACCTTCTGACCAACTTTCATCGCCATAGGACCATTTTGAAAAAAAAAGAAGAATAAGAATAATAAGAATAATAATAATAGCAAAAACAAATAGAATTTACCATAGGTAAATTCTTAATAATAATAATAATAACTAGTATAACTGATATTGCCGTACGGCAATATCGGATAATCCCCCGCGGGCCCCGTATGACCCGGGCCCTGCATACTCTTCTCTGCCAATTCATGTCCATTATTTTTGTGTATTAGCCGGGCCCGCTTTGTAGGGAATGAAGTTCTATTCCAAGAGTGTGCATAACATCATCACTGTAGTGCCTGTATGCCTTAATGAGTTTAATGCACAAATACAGGATGTAAAACCCAATGAGGAAACCCTTACGCGTGATGCCCTCTCAATGAGAAATGTATATCATTCCAATGTAAATGTTACACTCTACATGGTTTTGTTGACATTAGATACGCACTTGACAGTACTGAGCGGCTAGCTACGATTGTTGAAGAAGGTCAGCTGTTGGGATAGGTGGCAGTGAGCCAGAATATAACCGACTGCTGACTAAGATGCATCTGTGAAGGATTTTTGTACTTTATTTTACCAGCAAAGTATTGGAGATAGGAGGATGTCCTTATATCACAAAATAGGCCAAAAAATTAGCAACATGTAGATTGAGTTTTAAGTGATTTGAAATAATAATTCACAAGTTATAATTGAATATATAAAACCTTTTATGTAAAATAGGCTATGAGGAATAGGTAAATGCCCTTAGAGGACAGTGAAGTCCATAATTTTACGCATCTTTTGGTATTAATTTCATGAAATTTGAATAGGTAGAAGCAGAGCAATGTGCATTTCAATTTTGAATTTCAAAAAATTCTCTTGGAAAAACGATTTGATGCAGGCAAATTTCCTTTGAGGACAGTATGGAGGCCTAACAAGGGAATAAGGAAAAAAATATTCATCAACATTCACAAAGAACTTCATTGATTTTTCAGCCTAAAACGTTTCGAGGGGCACAAAAAGTGACAACAAATTTTCAATGTCTGACGCGATTCTACGCCGCGCGTCTGAGACTATAATGCTATACACCATTGGAAAGCTGAGAAACAGACCTTTCTTGTGATATGTAATACTTTGTTGTAGCTCAATTAGGGACCGAGATATGTGCACTTGAAAATTGCATTTTTGGACGTCCGTAGCGCCGAGACCGTTTGTGCGAGGGATCCGTAACTTTGTGAAGTTGGTACACTAGGGTAGGTCTGTAAGTATACCTAGTTTCAGCTTTCTACGAGCATTCCTTCCCTGTTTTTCAAAAAAATTTCAGTCAATTTTCGGGATGTCCAATTTTCAAAAAATCATATCTTGAAATGTATTCATGAAATCTCCACAGGACGCCTTTCTGCACTGGAGACTTAGTCAAGGTATCTTAGAAAAAATCAACAGGTCTCAGTTATGCTTAGGTTCTCAGAAACCTGCGCCGGAATTTTTTTTTATATTTTCCTCATAACTCAGAAGTGTCATGAAATTTGATCATGAAATTTCGTTCAAAGTAGCGCGCACCGGAGTTGCATATTACCCTTGGCTTATGAAGCGGTTTCTTTAATAGTTTTGAAGTAATCGCAGTTTTCCTGTGAGAATAATAATAACTAGTATAACTGATATTGCCGTACGGCAATATCGGATAATCCCCCGCGGGCCCCGTATTACCCCCAGGCCTGCATACGCTTCGTTTGAAATTCATGTCCACTATTTTTGTGTAAGTCCCCTGGCCTGGTTTTGGGGGATGAACTTCGATTCCAAGAGGGCACATCACATCATTAGAATAGTCCCTGCCTGCCCTAATAAGTCTATTGCACAAATACACAATATAGCAGCCTATGTGAAACGCTTATATGCATCATACCCTTTCAATGTACAATGTATATTATTCGTTAGTTCAGCTGCTTTGACAGCACAGTAAGGTTAGGTCTTGTAAAAGGTGGCACTGAGACAGGATGGTTCCGACTGCAGACCACATGCATCTGTTAAAAGTTTGAGAATTTTTTTTTTTCGAGATAGGTGGATGTGTTTATACCACAAAATAGGCCAAAAAATTAGCAACATGACTTATGAGTTGTAACTGATTTGAAGCAGTAAGTCATGAGTTATCATTGAATATGTAAAATGATCTATGTAAAATAGGATGTTTTTGTGAGGTGAATGCCCTTATGCGAGTCAAAAGCCTATATTTTTACGCATCTTTTGGTGTTAATTTCATGAAATTTGCATAAGTAGAAGCTGAGTAATTTTCATTTCATTTTTGATAGTAAAACAACTCTCTAGCCAAAGCTATTTAATGTAGGTAAATTTCCTTAGGGTACAGTATGGAGACGTGCTCTAGGCATCCCACAAAAATTATTCATGGACATCCATAAAGAACTTCATTGACTTTTTAGCCTAAAACATTTTTGTAGTCGCAAAAAGTGACAAAAATTTTTCAATGTCTGACGCGATTCTACGCCGTGCGTCTGACACCATCATGTTATACATCATTGGAAAGCTGACAAACAGACCTTTCTTGTGATATCTCAAACTTTGTTGTAGCTCAAATAGGGACCGAGATATGGCCACTTGAAAATTGACTTTTTGGACGTCCGTAGCGCAAAGACCGTTTGTGCGAGCGGTCCGTAACTTTGTGAAGTTGGTACACTGTGGTACATCTGTATGTTCACCCATTTTCAGCTCTCTAAGAGCATTCCTTCCCTGTTTTTAAAAAAAATTTTGGTCAGTTTTCGGGATATCCAATTTTTAAAAAATCATATCTTGAAGTGTATTCATGAAATCTTCATAAGACGCCTTTCTGCACTGGAGACTTTGTCAAGGCATCTTACAAAAAATCATCAGGTCCCAGTTATGCTTAGGTTCTGAGAAACCTGCGCCGGAAATTTATTTTATATTTTCCTCATAACTCATAAGCATCATGAAATTTGATCATGAAATTTCGTATGAAGCAGCGCGCAATGAAGTCGCATACTACCCTTGACTTGTAAAACAGGATCTCTAATAGTTTTGTAGTAATCACAGTTTTTCTGACTGCAATAATAATAATAATAATAATAATAATAAAAGGTAATCGAAGAATATCAATATAATCCCCCGCCCGCAAGCGGCGGGGGATTATAATAACTAGTATAACTGATATTGCCGTACGGCAATATCGGATAATCCCCCGCGGGCCCCGTATTACCCCCAGGCCTGCATACGCTTCTTTTGAAATTCATGTCCACTATTTTTGTGTATGTCCCCTGGCCTGGTTTTTGGGGGATGAACTTCGATTCCAAGAGGGCACATCACATCATTACAATAGTCCCTGCCTGTCCTAATAAGTCTATTGCACTAATACACAATATAACAGCCTATGTGAAACCCTTATATGCATCATACCCTTTCAATGTACAATGTATATTATTCGCTAGTTCAGCTGCTTTGACAGTACAGTAAGGTTAGGTCTTGTAAAAGGTGGCACTGAGACAGGATGGCCCCGACTGCAGACCACATGCATCTGTTAAAAGTTTGAAATTTTTTTTTTTCAAGATAGGTGGATGTGTTTATACCACAAAATAGGCCAAAAAATTAGCAACATGATTTATGAGTTGTAACTGAATTGAAGCAGTAAGTCATGAGTTATGATTGAATATGTAAAATGATCTATGTAAAATCGGGTGTTTGTGTGAGGTGAATGCCCTTACGCAAGTCAAAAGCCTGTATTTTTACGCATCTTTTGGTGTTAATTTCATGAAATTTGAATAAGTAGAAGCTGAGCAATTTACGTTTCAATTTTGAAATTAAAAAAATTCTCTAGGAAAAAATATTTGATGTAGGCAAATTTCCTTTTGGCACAATATGGAGGCCCAACCTGGGTAGCCCGCATAAATTATTGATGAACATCCATGAAGTACTTCATAGATTTTTTAGCCAAAAACACTTTTGTAAGTGCAAAAAGTGACAACAAATTTTCAATGTCTCACGCGATTCTACGCCGTGCGTATGAGACTATCATGCTATACACCATTGGAAAGCTGAGAAACAGACCTTTCTTGTGATATGTGAAACTAGTCTGTAGCTCAAATAGGGACTGAGATATGGCCACTTGAAGTTTGAGTTTTTGTGCGTCCGTAGCGCCGAGACCGTTTGTCCGAGCAGTCCGTAACTTTGTGAAGTTTGTACACTTGGGTACGTCTGTATGTGCACCCATTTTCAGCTCTCTAAGAGCATTCCTTCCCTGTTTTTCAAAAAAATTTTGGTCAGTTTTCGGGATGTCTATTTTTCAAAAAATCATATCTTGAAATGTGTTCATGAAATCTCCACGAGACGCCTTTCTGCACTGGAGACTTTGTCAAGGTATCTTAGAAAAAATCAACAGGTCTCAGTTATGCTTAGGTTCTGAGAAACCTGCGCCGGAAATTTTGTTTATATTTTCCTCATAACTCATAAGTGTCATGAAATTTGATCATGAAATTTCATCTGAAGTAGCACGCAATAGATTTGCATATTACCCTTGACTTGTAGCGTAGTATCTGCAATAGTTTTGAAGTAATCGCAGTTTTTCTGAGCTGAATAATAAGAATAATAATAATAATAATAATAGTAAAACGAACAATATCAATATAATCCCCCGCCCGCAAGCGGCGGGGGATTATAACTAGAGAACACGGTAATTGTCAGCACTGACAATTACTAAGAATTTACCTTTACTTTTAAATAAACTTGGCCTGTAAACTGACAGACAAATGGACATATGGACTAAACTTTGCCTGTAAATGGACGGACAAATGGACAGATGGATGAAACCGACGGACTGACAAACACATACTGACTGTGATTCCTCACCATGACTGCGACTCTGACTGAAACTTCAACTCTGAATCCTGATCAGATCTCCGATTCAGACTACTGACTCTCACTCCTGACACAGACTTTTTTCTCTGACCCGGACTCCTGGATCAGACTCATGACTGTAACGGCTGATGCCAAATCCTTCCTCTGATTCCTGTCTCGACTCAACACAGCCTAAGAGTCGTGACTCTGAGTCGTGACTCTGAGTCGTGACTCTGAGTCGTGACTCTGAGTCGTGACTCTGAGTCGTGACTCTGAGTCGTGACTCTGAGTCGTGACTCTGAGTCGTGACTCTGAGTCGTGACTCTGAGTCGTGACTCTGAGTCGTGACTCTGAGTCGTGACTCTGAGTCGTGACTCTGAGTCGTGACTCTGAGTCGTGACTCTGAGTCGTGACTCTGAGTCGTGACTCTGAGTCGTGACTCTGAGTCGTGACTCTGAGTCGTGACTCTGAGTCGTGACTCTGAGTCGTGACTCTGAGTCGTGACTCTGAGTCGTGACTCTGAGTCGTGACTCTGAGTCGTGACTCTGAGTCGTGACTCTGAGTCGTGACTCTGAGTCGTGACTCGTGCCTCAGAGGCGTGACTCAGAGTCGTGACTCGTGCCTCAGAGGCGTGACTCAGAGTCGTGACTCGTGCCTCAGAGTCGTGACTCAGAGTCGTGACTCAGAGTCGTGACCCAGAGTCGTGACTCAGAGTCGTGACTCAGAGTCGTGACTCAGAGTCACGACTCAGAGTCGTGACTCAGACTTGTGACTCAGAGTCGTGACTCAGAGTCGTGACTCAGAGTCGTGACACTGAGGTGTGACACTGAGGTGTGACACTGAGGTGTGACACTGAGGTGTGACACTGAGGTGTGACACTGAGGTGTGAGTCCCGACTCTATGTCACAACGCAAAGTCCCGACTCAGAGTACCTGATTCAGCGGCCTGACTCAGAGTCCTGATGCAAAGTCCTGTTGCAAAGTCCTAACTCAGAGTCCTTGATTCAGAGTCCTGACTCAGAGTCCTGACTCAGAGTCCTCACTCAAAGTCCTGCCTGAGTCCTGAGTGAAAGTCCTGCTGAACAGTACTGACTGACAGTCCTGCTGAACAGTCCTGACTGACAGTCCTGACTGACAGTTCTGACTGACAGTCCTGACTGACAGTCCTGACTGACAGTCCTGACTCAGAATTGTGACTCAGAATCGTGACTCAGAGGCCTGACTCAAAGTCCTGACTCAGAGGCCTCACTGACAGTCCTGACTGAAAGTCCTGACTGACAGTCCTGACTGACAGTCCTGACTGAAAGTCCTGACTGACAGTCCTGACGAACAGTCCTGACTGACAGTCCTGACTGACAGTCCTGACTGACAGTCCTGACTGACAGTCCTGACTGACAGTCACTGACAGTCACTGACAGTCACTGACAGTCACTGACAGTCCTGACTGACAGTCCTAACTGACAGTCCTGACTGACAGTCCTGACTGACAGTCCTGACTGACAACAGCATGACAGCAGGCTACCTGACTCACAGTCCTGACTCACAGTTCCTGACTCACAGTCCCCGCCTCACAGTCCCGACTCCTGACCCCTACTCCTGACTCAAACTCCTGACTCAAACTCCTGACTCCAACTCCTGACTTCAACTCCTGACTCCAACTCCTGACTCAGTCATTTGAGACTGTAATATGTATATAAACATTAGACAGTAGTGTACACTGGCCCCGTCACCTGAAACGGCCCAAACAGCTTTCCAAATATGGTTAATGTATGCTAATATATGCGGCCAGCCTGTGTTGGAGTGTGAAACCGTCTCACCTGCATCATGTGAAAATGAATTTTTGGCTGACAATTTCTTCATTTTTCTGACCTTTTGACCTCAGTTGCTTCGAGTTGACTGTACCTACAGACTTGTCATTTGCCAAAACTTACCGCAAGTATTTGGTCAAGCTTGTCAATTAAAATCAAAAGAATTGGAACTTTCCTTGCTAGTTAAAAAAAATCATTTGTGAAAACGATCAATTTTCATTTCATCTTTGACCTCAAATTTGACCTTGCGGAAATTGTCACAGGTGAAAATTAATGTGCTCATGTGTTGCCAGTATGTGATCTAGGGGGGTCATTTAATTTACAAAAAGCTGTAGGAGTAATATTTCCCACTCAAATTAAATCATTTATGCAAAATGTCATCGAAGTTGCGAAGTACCACTTTTCACAATTTTTTACAAATTAAGTTGAGGGTATGAAACAATTCTAATAAGGGGCTTTTGATAACCATACTACTGACCAGTATACCTCAGACTTTTAAGAGGATTGGTGAAATATGACATAATTTTGAGAATTTTGGAAAAATTCACCTTTTTTGACTTTGATGGCTCATATCACCTTCAAATATCACCTTTTTGTCAAATTTGTTGGTCAATATAGTCTTTTTGGGTAAAGTTAAGGGTAGTTCATTATACATTTTGATCACCTCAGACCAGTCCTTCATGGAGATTTTACAATTCCACCAAAATTTTGAACACTCAATTCTGAAAAATTGTCATATCTCAAAATATATTGCATCAATCCCAATGATATTACAGTCGACACTGGCCCCAGATACCAGCTAACTTTTGCCACCATCATCATATTCCTATCTATTACGTAACTTGAGATCTCTGTGACAGACCAAAAACTGCTCATTCTGCTGTAACCCTTTACCCGTTGGACCAACTCTCATATCACTTTGTACCAATACGTTCACTACAACTTTTTATCACAAGATTTTGACTTAGGACTCATTATCTTATATAGTTTTTGAGTTATGAGCCTTCAAAGTTTACTAATTTTCGACTTTGAACGGCTCTGTGAAAAAGACAACTGTGAAAATGACATCCAATGACCCAATTACGTAATACCCAACTACTGACCTATCAACTGAAAACACTTTCAAAGACCTAAGTCCATTTTGAATAAATAATAATAATAATAATAATAATAATAATAATAGCAAAAACAAATAGAATTTACCATAGGTAAATTCTTAACTAGTATAACTGATATTGCCGTACGGCAATATCGGATAATCCCCCGCGGGCCCCGTATTACCCCCAGGCCTGCATACCCTTCTTTTGAAATTCATGTCCACTATTTTTGTGTATGTCCCCTGGCCTGGTTTTTGGGGGATGAACTTCGATTCCAAGAGGGCACATCACATCATTACAATAGTCCCTGCCTGCCCTAATAAGTCTATTGCACTAATACACAATATAACAGCCTATGTGAAACCCTTATATGCATCATACCCTTTCAATGTACAATGTATATTATTTGCTAGTTCAGCTGCTTTGACAGTACAGTAAGGTTAGGTCTTGTAAAAGGTGGCACTGAGACAGGATGGCCCCGAATGCAGACCACATGCATCTGTTAAAAGTTTGCAATTTTTTTTTTTCGAGATAGGTGGATGTGTTTATACCACAAAATAGGTCAAAAAATTAGCAACATGATTTATGAGTTGTAACTGATTTGAAGCAGTAAGTCATGAGTTATGATTGAATATGTAAAGTGAGCTATGTAAAATAGGGTGTTTGTGTGACGTGAATGCCCTTACGCAAGTCAAAAGCCTGTATTTTTACGCATCTTTTGGTGTTAATTTCATGAAATTTGAATAAGTAGAAGCTGAGCAATTTACGTTTCAATTTTGAAATTAAAAAAATTCTCTAGAAAAAAGTATTTGATGTAGGCAAATTTCCTTTTGGCACAATATGGAGGCCCAACCTGGGTAGCCGTCATAAATTATTGATGAACATCCATGAAGTACTTCATAGATTTTTTAGCCTAAAACACTTTTGTGAGTGCTAAAAGTGACCAAAAATTTTCAATGTCCGACGCGATTCTACGCCGTGCGTCTGAGACTATAATGCTATATACCATTGGAAAGCTGAGAAACAGACCTTTCTTGTGATATGTAAAACTAGTCTGTAGCTGAAAAAGGGACTGAGATATGGCCACTTGAAGTTTGAGTTTTTGTGCGTCCGTAGCGCCAAGACCGTTTGTCCGAGCAGTCCGTAACTTTGTGAAGTTAGTACACTAGGGTAGGTCTGTAAGTTTACCTACTTTCAGCTTTCTACGAGCATTCCTTCCCTGTTTTTCAAAAAAATTTCAGTCAATTTTCGGGATGTCAAATTTTCAAAAAATCATATCTTGAAATGTGTTCATGAAATCTCCACGACACGCCTTTCTGCACTGGAGACTTTGTCAAGGTATCTCACAAAAAATCAACAGGTCTCAGTTATGCGTAGGTTCTCAGAAACCTGCGCCGGAAATTTTTTTTGTATTTTCCTCATAACTCATAAGTGTCTTGAAATTTGATCATGAAATTTTGCGAGTAATAGCACGCACGGTAGTTGCATATCATCCTTCACTTGTAAACCAATATCTCTAATAGTTTTGAAGTAATCGCAGTTTTCCTGAGCTGAATAAGAATAATAAGAATAATAAGAATAACTAGTATACTAAATTGCACAGCAATTTAAAGGAAGAACTTCCCTTCCCATCCAATCCCTTCCTTTCCCTTTGATCCTTTCCCTTCCTTTCTGTTGCCGTACGTTTGATTCCTTTCCCTGGCATTGATGAGTCTGCTTTGGTTGGCCAAGAGCCATAGTTGGTACTTCGAGCTGACTTGCAATAGTGCAAGGAACTACACAAACAGTGGCACTTACAAAATCATACATTTCTTAGCATGGAGGGCTTTTGTGGGCAATGGCACAGTAAGGCCATGGCTATTGAAACATTCTGGTAATGGAGCAATTTGTCCAGATACATGAGGCATCCATATATCTCAAGTGAAACCACTAGCACCTCCTATCTGCACATAGTTATCAACACAGTTGAGTGCACATAGGTCACCTTCTGGCCCTTTTTACCTGTCATTTTGATAATTGGCACAGAGCCAAGATTTACAAAGAGAAGATTTATCAAAGTAGCAGACCATTATAAAACACTCAATTTATATTTAATCTTCATTAAATTTCCAAACTTCTCTCAAGTGATGGACAGTTTATTAATTGATCAATGAAATGTATACATGTAGACAAGGCAATAATCCCAAAGGTTTGAGTAAAGTTTCATGCACAATGCAGCCAGGAGGGTGAACTATTTGCCTTCTTAAAATTGACCTTCATGCTGCTGAATTGTGAATTTGGAGGACCACACTTAAATAATGTGGTGTACATTTGTAGGCAGACATAATGAGACATTTGCTTTTTCATTGAGTTTATTCATTCATCCACACTTGGAAATGTATAAAAAAAGAAATACAATAAAACATATAGGGCCTATACATGCAGATGTATGCAGGCCCATGTAAGAGGCCTGTGAAAACAGCATGTAAGCTTATGTTTCACTTTGATTCTTTGAATATATTAAGGGCAAAATATAATTAGCAGCAATGGCCTTGTGAATATGTAGCATGATGGTTATTTTGAACATATTTAAATTTTCAGATGTTTCAAGTGGCATGCTGGCAGTACATAACAACATGTGGGCCTATATCAATACAATGACAAGCTTGACTGGAATATCAGGCTGATTTAGCTTGCTGCTGAGCAGATTATCTAAGCAATAGCAATAAACAAGAATTGTTCTTTGCAAGGTGGGCTGTGTACAAATCCTGGAACTGTGGCATTCCATAAGAAAGGAAACATAGCATTGTGAAGCTTTGTTGTAATAATTTGAGCATTGATATGTGTGGCATCCACTTACTGGAAGTCTGGTTAACTGTGGCCTCATCATGGCACCCTGCAAGCAATGAACTTTGTTGAAACCCTAACCCTAATGACTTGTCACAGACAAACTATAAGAGGTAGGAAGGCATGCTTTTAGACATACATAGGGCAAACAGTCAGCAACATGTCACATCAGTTTTAAGTGATTTGCAGCAGTATTTCAAAAGTTATAATTTAATCATAAATGTAATAAAAAAAATATGTGCTTATTTGCAAACAATAGGGCAAAAAATAAGCAACATATCATATCAATTTTAAGGGGTTTGAAACATTATTGGGAGAGTTTTAATTGGATTCTAAAATTCATGGTAGGGAGATGTGCTTGCATGCAAAAATAGGGCAGACAATAAGCAATGTTCCATATTAGTTGGACTTAATTTGAAATAATACTTCATGAGTTATAAATGAATAAATAAAATTTTATTTGTAGATGCGGCTATTAGTATAAGGTATATGCCCTTGGAGCACATAAAAGGCCATAATTTTCCACATTTTTTGGTGTTAATTTCGTGACATTTGAACAAGTAGAAGCTGAGCAATCTAAATTTCAATTTTGAAATTAAAAAAATTCTCAAGCAAAAGGTATTTTAAGTAGAACATTTTGCTTTGGAGACATTATGCAGGTCCATAATGGGTACCACACAAAAAATATACATGAACATCTATGAGGAGCTTCATAGTTTTTTTGGGCAAAATAGGTTTTGGGAGGCCCAAAAAGTGACATGAAATTTTCAATGTCCACCGCGATTCTATACCGTACGTCCTAGGGATTATTGCTATACATCATTGCAAAGCTGACATTCTGAGGTTTTCAAAAGTGGTTCTGTTTTTTCTCTAGGATTAATATTAAGGGAGATACAGCCCTTCAAAAGTTCGATTTTTGAGGCCCTGTGGCACCTAAAGTATTGGAGCTGGGGAGCCGTACTTTGGCATTTCCACTGTACCCCGGTAGTACTCAATATTTGTGGCAGGACATGAAATTCAGACCACTACATCATGGTTTTTCATGACACCACCCCTTGAAATTTTGGGGTGCCGAAACTTCGAACTCGTTTTTCTCGAAAATTTTCTAGGAGGCGCGAGGTGATATTCCTTTCCGCACTGCGCATTTCTTTGGAGAATCCAGGGAAAAAATTTTGAGGAAAAGTATGTCAATACTTTTTCCAGAACCGGAGCGAGAAATTTTTATTGAAAATTAGCCGTAATTCCCATGTCAAGCGTAATTCCGATGCGTAATTCCCAACACCAAAGGGCATTTCTAGTGTCTATATTGTGCTGAAGTAGCTTTCTGATATCTTGCCTTGGCCATGTTTTATTCAACATTGAAAAATGACCAAAAACGCGGCGGAAAAGTGCAAATCCGTACAATATCAAGAAGAACTTCCCAAGGGAAGTTCTTAATAACTAGTATACTAAATTGCACAGCAATTTAAAGGAAGAACTTCCCTTCCCTTCCAATCCCTTCCTTTCCTTTCGATCCTTTCCCTTCCTTTCTGTTGCCGTACGTTGGATTCCTTTCCCTGGCATTGATGAGTTTGTTTTGGTTGGCCAAGAGCCATAGTTGGTACTTCGAGCTGACTTGCAATATTTATTCCTTTAAAGCGGAAAAAGACAAGGTTTTCCATAGTGCAAGGAACTACAAAAACAGTGGCACTTACAAAATCATACATTTCTTAGCATGGAGGGCTTTTGTGGGCAATGGTACAGTAAGGCCATGGCTATTGAAACATTTTGGTCATGGAGCAATTTGTCCAGATACATGAGGCATCCATATATCTCAAGTAAAACCACTAGCACCTCCTATCTGTACATAGTTATCAACACAGTTGAGTGCACAGAGGTCACCTTCTGGCCCTTTTACCTGTCAATTTGATAATTGGCACAGAGCCAAGATTCACAAAGAGAAGATTTATCAAAGTAGCAGACCATTATAAAACACTCAATTTATATTTAATCTTCATTAAATTTCCAAACTTCTCTCAATTGATGCACAGTTTATTAATTGATCAATGAAATGTATACATGTAGACAAGGCAATATTCCCAAAGGTTTGAGTAAAGTTTCATGCACAATGCAGCCAGGAGTGTGAACTATTTGCCTTCTGAAAATTGACCTTCATGCTGTTAAATTGTGAATTTGGAGGACCACACTTAAATAATGTGGTGTACATTTGTAGGCAGACATAATGAGACATTTGCTTTTTCATTGAGTTTATTCATTCATCCACACTTGGAAATGTATAAAAAAAGAAATACAATAAAACATATATACATGCAGATGTATGCAGGCCCATGTAACAGGCCTGTGTAAACAGCATGTAAGCTTATGTTTCACTTTGATTCTTTGAATATATTAAGGGCAAAATATAAATAGCAGCAATGGCCTTGTGAATAGGTAGCATGATGGTTATTTTGAACATATTTAAAACATCAGATGTTTCAAGTGGCATGCTGGCAGTACATAACACCATGTGGGCCTATATCAATACAATGACAAGCTTGACTGGAATATCAGGCTGATTTAGCTTGCTACTGTGCAGATTATCTAAGCAATTAGCAATAAACAAGAATTGTTCTTTGCAAGGTGGGCTGTGTACAAATCCTGGAACTGTGGCATTCCATAAGAAAGGAAAGATAGCATTGTGAAGCTTTGTTGTAATAATTTGAGCATTGATATGTGTGGCATCCAGTTACTGGAAGTCTGGTTAACTGTGGCCTCATAATGGCACCCTGAAAGCAATGAACTTTGTTGAAACCCTAACCCTAATGACTTGTCACAGACAAACTATAAGAGGTAGGAAGGCATGCTTTTAGACATACATAGGGCAAACAGTCAGCAACATGTCATATCAGTTTTAAGTGATTTACAGCAGTATTACACAAGTTATAATTTAACTATAAATGTAATAGAAAAAATATGTGCTTATTTGCAAACAATAGGGCAACACATAAGCAACATATCATATCAATTTTAAGGGGTTTGAAACATTATTGGAAGAGTTTTAATTTGATTCTAAAATTCATGGTAGGGAGATGTGCTTGCATGGAAAAATAGGGCAGACAATAAGCAATGTTCCATATTAGTTGGACTTAATTTGAAATAATACTTCATGAGTTATAAATGAATAAATAAAATTTTATTTGTAGATGCGGCTATTAGTATAAGGTATATGCCCTTGGAGCACATAAAAGGCCATAATTTTCCACATTTTTTGGTGTTAATTTCGTGACATTTGAACAAGTAGAAGCTGAGCAATTTACATTTCAATTTTGAAATTAAAAAAATTCTCAAGCAAAAAGTATTTTAAGTAGAACATTTTCCTTTGGAGACATTATGCAGGTCCATAATGGGTACCACACAAAAAATATACATGAACATCCATGAAGAGCTTCATAGTTTTTTTGGGCAAAATAGGTTTTGGGAGGCCCAAAAAGTGACATGAAATTTTCAATGTCCACCGCGATTCTATACCGTACGTCCTAGGGATTATTGCTATACATCATTGCAAAGCTGACATTCTAAGGTTTTCAAAAATGGTCCTGTTTTTTCTCTAGGATTAATATTAAGGGAGATACAGCCCTTCAAAAGTTCGATTTTTGAGGCCCTGTGGCACCTAAAGTATTGGAGCTGGGGAGCCGTACTTTTGCATTTCCACTGTACCCCGGTAGTACTCATTATTTGTGGCAGGACATGAAATTCAGACCACTACATCATGGTTTTTCATGACACCACCCCTTGAAATTTCGGGGTGCCGAAACTTCGAACTCGTTTTTCTCGAAAATTTTCTAGGAGGCGCGAGATGATATTCCTTTCCGCACTGCGCATTTCTTTGGAGAATCCAGGGAAAAAATTTTGAGGAAAAGTATGTCAATACTTTTCCCAGAACCGGAGCGAGAAATTTTTATTGAAAATTGGCCGTAATTCCCATGTCAAGCGTAATTCCGATGCGTAATTCCCAACACCAAAGGGCATTCCTAGTGTCTATATTGTGCTGAAGTAGCTTTCTGATATCTTGCCTTGGCCATGTTTTATTCAACATTGAAAAATGACCAAAAACGCGGCGGAAAAGTGCAAATCCGTACAATATCAAGAAGAACTTCCCAAGGGAAGTTCTTAATAACTAGTATACTAAATTGCACAGCAATTTAAAGGAAGAACTTCCCTTCCCTTCCAATCCCTTCCCTTCCTTGCAATCCCTCTCCTTCCTTGCCATCCCTTGCCTTCCACTACCTACCGTTCAAATTCCTGTAGGCCATGTAGTATACAGTGACATATATTGAAATGACACATCGCTTGGCATGGAGAACAGTGTGTGTTGACCAGCGGTACCATCCTCAAAGCAATACATTGTGAGTGAATGGTAGGTTAAACCCTAACCCTAATGGCTTGTTGCAGACAAACCATCAGAGTTATGGAGCTTTGCTTACATGCAAAAATAGAGCAAAAAATTAGGATTATGTCAAATTAGTCTTAATTGATTTTGATCAATAATTAATGAGTTATACTTGAATATATAAAACGTTATATGTAAAATTGTTGTAGACAAACCATGAGAGTTATGGAGCTTTGCTTACAGGCAAAAATAGAACAAAAAATTAGGAATATGCCAAATCAGTTTTAATTGATTTTGATAAATAATTTATGAGTTATAATTGAATATATAAAATGCTATATGTAAAATTGGTTAAAGGTAAAAGGAAGATATCCTTATAGCACACTAGAGGGCATAATTTTATGCATTTTTTGGTGTTAATTTCATGAGATTTGAACAATTATAACCAGAGCAATTTACGTTTCAATTTTGAAATTAAAAAAATTCTCTAGGAAAAAGTATTTGAAGTAGGCAAATTTCCTTTTGGCACAATATGGAGGCCCAACCTGGGTAGCCTACATAAATTATTCATGAACATCCATGAAGTTCTTCATACACTTTTTGACAAAAAACGTTTCGATCGGCCCAAAAAGTGGCATAAAATTTTCAATGTCCACCGCGATTCTAAACCGGACGTCGCACAGGATATTGCTATACACCATTGGAAAGCTGACATTCTGAGCTTTCCAGAAATGTCCCTGGTTTGTTTCTAGGACCAATATTAAGGGAGATACAGGCCATCAAATGTTCGACTTTTGAGGCCCTGTGGCACCAAAAGTATTGGACCTGGGATGCCATACTTTTGCATAGACACTATACCCTGGTAGTACTCACAATTCCTGTAAGGACATGAAAATCTGACTTTTCTATCATAGTTTTTCATGACATCACCCCTCGAAATTTCGGTTTGCTCGAACTTTGAACTTTTTTCTCTTCAAAGCCATTCACCCTATTGCCACTAGGCTCCCTTCTGCACTGCATATTCCATTAGACATTAACAGGAAAAAAGTTCATGTAATTCTGACTGACAGTTTTCCCAAAATCGGAATCAAAAATTTTTGGTCAAGATTGCCTGTAATTCCTATGTCAAACGTAATTCCGATGCGTAATTCCCAGCACAGAAGGAATTTTACACTGTCAAAATAGAGTATTACTTTTCATGAGGAAATAATTATTAGGTCAGGAGTTATTTAACATTTAAGGAATGGCCAAAATGTGTCGGAAGAATAATAATAATAACTAGTATACTAAATTGCACAGCAATTTAAAGGAAGAACTTCCCTTCCTTCCCAATCCCTTCCCTTCCCTTCCAATTCCTACCCTTCAAATTCCTTCCTTCCCCTTCCATTCCCTTGCCCTCCACCCTGAAGCTGTTTCATTTGGTAAAAAGGGAAATCTTGCTGTTACAAGATGTTTGCTTGCAATAAGCCATGTAGCATACAGTCAGATATATTGAAATGACATATCGCTTGGCATGGAGACCAGTGTGTGGTGGCCAGTGGTACCACCCTCAAAGCAATACATTTTGAAACCCTAACCCTAATGGCTTGTTGTAGACAAACCATCCCAGGTATGGAGACGTGCTTACATGGAAAAATAGAGCAAAAAATTAGGAATATGTCAAATTAGTTTTAATTGATTTCAATGAATACTTAATGAGTTATAATTGAATATGTGAAATTGCTAATGTAAAATTGGCTTTTAGTGAAAAGTATATGCCCTTGGAGCTCATTAAAGGGCATAATTTTACGCATTTTTTGGTGTTAATTTCATGACATTTGAATGAGTAGAAGCTGAGCAATCTACATTTGAATTTTGAAATGAAAAAAATTCTCAAAGAAAAAGTATTTGAAGTAGAAAAATTTCCTTCGGACAGATTATGCAGGGCCACAATGGGTACCACTGAAAAAATATTCACGAACATCCATGAAGAGCTTAATAGTTTTTTGGGCAAAAAAGATTTTGATAGGCCCAAAAAGTGACATAAAATTTTCGATGTCTGACGCGATTCTATACTAAGGCAGCTACGGTAAAGTTCTACACACCATCTGAAAGAAGAGAAACTGAACTTTCTGATGATGCTTTTAAATTTCCTGTAGCTTTAATAGACACTGAGATATCGTCGATTGAAAATTGCACTTTTGTGCGGCCATAGCGCCGATACCGCTTACGCAACGACAACAAAATTACGTGGGATTGTTAGACAGGGACAGGGCTGTATACACACTTAAAATCAGCCTGATCTGAGCATTCTTTCCTTGTTTTCTGGAGATTTTCCAGTGAATTTTGGGAATTCCGTTTTTGTAAAAATTCATAGTTTAAAACTGTTTCTATGGAATTCCATAAAAATCCTTTCCGCACTGCGCATTTCCTTGGAGAACATGAGGAAAATTTTTTACAATAATCCAACTGACAGTTTTCTTTGAACGGATTGACAAAATTTTAAATGTATAATCGCTGTAATTCACATGTCAGGCGTAATTCCGATGCGTAATTCTCAGCATTTAGAGAGTTTTATGGTGTCTGTATGCTGCCCAAGTTTCATGTAGCTATCTTTCCTTACCAATGATTTATTCAACTTTGAAAAACGTGAAAGAATAATAATAATAATAATAAAAATAATAATAACAAATACGTACAATATCAATAAGAACTTCCCTACGGGAAGTTCTTAACTAGTATACTAAATTGCACAGCAATTTAAAGGAAGAACTTCCCTTCCCTTCCTATCCCTTCCCTTACTTCCAATTCCTTCCCTGCCCTGCTATTCTAGTTCCTTGCATTCCTTGCCTTTCCATTGCTTAATATTGTGTTCAGGTTGTCCTGGAGCGAAACATCACTGCTGCTTTGACCTGCAATAGTCAATGGAACCGCACAAACAGGCACACATACTCATATGTCGCTTGGCATGGAGCCAGGCCTTTTGTGGGCGATGGTACCACCCTGAAAGCAATACTTTGATGAAACCCTAACCCTAATGATTTGTTACGGACAAACCATAAGAGCTAGGAAGATGTGCTTACATACACACAGAGTGCAAGGAGTCAGCAACATGTCAAATTAGTTTTAAGTGATTTACAGCAGTATTTCACAAGTTATAATTTAATTATAAATTTAATGGGAAAAATATGAGGTTATTTGCAAACAATAGGGCAACAAATAAGCAACATATCATATCAATTTTAAGTGATTTGAAACATTATTGGAAGAGTTTAAATAGGATAACAAAATTCATGGTAGGAACATGTGCTTACATGGCAAAATAGGGCAAAAAATTAGGAATATGTCATATTAGTTTTAATTGATTTTAATTAATACTTAATGAGTTATAATTGAATAAGTGAAATTGCTTATGTAAAATTGGCTATTAGTGAGAGGTATATGCCCTTGGAGCTCATAAAAGGGCATAATTTTACGCATTTTTTGGTGTTAATTTCATGACAATTGAATAAGTAGAAGCTGAGCAATCTGCATTAGAATTTTGAAATGAAAAAAATTCTCAAGGAAAAAGTATTTGCAGTAGAAAAATTTCCTTTAGACACATAATGCAGGGCCACAATGGGTACCACTAAAAAAATCAACATGAACATCCATGAAGAGCTTCATAGTTTTTTTGGGCAAAATAGGTTTTTGGAGGCCAAAAAGTGACATAAAAGTTTCAATGTCTGACGCGATTCTATACTAAAGCAGCTACAGCAAAGTTCTATACATCATCTTGAAGAGGAGAAAATGAACTTTCTAATGATATTTTTTATTTTTCTGTAGCTTTAATAGGAACCGAGATATCGGCGATTGAAAATTGCAATTTTGTGCGGCCCTAGCGCCGATACCGCTTACGCGACGACAACAAAATTTTGTGAGATTGTTAGACAGGGGCAGGGCTCTATACACCCTTAAAATCAGCCTGATCTGAGCATTCCTTCCTTGTTTCCTGGAAATTTTCCCGTGATTTTTGGGAATTCCGTTTTTTTAAAAATTCATAGTTTGAAATTTTTGTCTATGGAATTCCATAAAAATCCTTTCCGCACTGCGCATTTCCTTGGAGAATCTGGAAAAAAAAATTTGTGGGAAAATATAAAGAACTTTCTGCAAAACCGGAAGCAGAAATTTTTATTGAAAAGCGCCCGTAATTCCCATGTCAGGCGTAATTCTGCTGTATAATTCCCAGCATGGAAGGAATTTCATAGTGTCTTGATAAGGTATATAAGCTAATTGACATATGTCTTCTGGTGAAGAAGTTATTCAACATTTAAAAAAGTGAAAAAGTTGGAAGAATAATAATAAAGAATAATAAGAAGAATACGTACAATATCAATAAGAACTTCCCTACGGGAAGTTCTTAATAATAAAGATCAACAATATCAATAAGAACTTCCCTTCGGGAAGTTCTTAATAATAAAACGAACAATATCAATATAATCCCCCGCAAGCGGCGGGGGATTATAACTAGTATACTAAATTGCACAGCAATTTAAAGGAAGAACTTCCCTTCCCTTCCAATCCCTGCCTTTCCTTTCGATCCTTTCCCTTCTTTTCTGTTGCCTTACGTTGGATTCCTTGCCCTAGCATTGATGAGTCTGTTTTGGTTGGCCTAGAGCCATAGGTGGTACTTCAAGCTGACTTGCAATAGTGCAAGGAACTACACAAACAGTGGTACTTACAAAATCATACATTTCTTAGCATGGAGGGCTTATGTGGGCAATGGTACAGTAAGGCCATGGCTATTGAAACATTTTGGTCATGGAGCAATTTGTCCAGATGCATGAGGCATCCATATATCTCAAGTAAAACCACTAGCACCTCCTATCTGTACATAGTTATCAACACAGTTGAGTGCACAGAGGTCACCTTCTGGCCCTTTTTACCTGTCAATTTGATAATTGGCACAGAGCCAAGATTCACAAAGAGAAGATTTATCAAAGTAGC
The DNA here is from genome assembly GCA_026936325.1 of Platynereis dumerilii. NCBI lineage: Eukaryota > Metazoa > Annelida > Polychaeta > Phyllodocida > Nereididae > Platynereis > Platynereis dumerilii. Next base: position 15,773,505 of record JAPTHN010000007.1, read on the forward strand.
AGACCATTATAAAACACTCAATTTATATTTAATCTTCATTAAATTTCCAAACTTCTCTCAAGTGATGCACAGTTTATTAATTGATCAATGAAATGTATACATGTAGACAAGGCAATATTCCCAAAGGTTTGAGTAAAGTTTCATGCACAATGCAGCCAGGAGTGTGAACTATTTGCCTTCTGAAAATTGACCTTCATGCTGTTAAATTGTGAATTTGGAGGACCACACTTAAATAATGTGGTGTACATTTGTAGGCAGACATAATGAGACATTTGCTTTTTCATTGAGTTTATTCATTCATCCACACTTGGGAATGTATAAAAAAAGAAATACAATAAAACATATATACATGCAGATGTATGCAGGCCCATGTAACAGGCCTGTGTAAACAGCATGTAAGCTTATGTTTCACTTTGATTCTTTGAATATATTAAGGGCAAAATATAATTAGCAGCAATGGCCTTGTGAATAGGTAGCATGATGGTTATTTTGAATATATTTAAAACATCAGATGTTTCAAGTGGCATGCTGGCAGTACATAACATGTGGGCCTATATCAATACAATGACAAGCTTGACTGGAATATCAGGCTGATTTAGCTTGCTACTGAGCAGATTATTTAAGCAATTAGCAATAAACAAGAATTGTTCTTTGCAAGGTGGGCTGTGTACAAATCCTGGATCTGTGGCATTCCATAAGAAAGGAAACATAGCATTGCGAAGCTTTGTTGTAATAATTTGAGCATTGATATGTGTGGCATCCAGTTACTGGAAGTCTGGTTGACTGTGGCCTCATCATGGCACCCTGAAAGCAATGAACTTTGTTGAAACCCTAACCCTAATGACTTGTCACAGACAAACTATAAGAGGTAGGAAGGCATGCTTTTAGACATACATAGGGCAAACAGTCAGCAACATGTCATATCAGTTTTAAGTGATTTGCAGCAGTATTTCACAAGTTATAATTTGATCATAAATGTAATAGAAAAATTATGTGCTTATTTGCAAACAATAGGGCAACAAATAAGCAACATATCATATCAATTTTAAGGGGTTTGAGACATTATTGGAAGAGTTTTAATTGGATTCTAAAATTCATGGTAGGGAGATGTGCTTGCATGGAAAAATAGGGCAGACAATAAGCAATGTTCCATATTAGTTGGACTTAATTTGAAATAATACTTCATGAGTTATAAATGAATAAATAAAATTTTATTTGTAGATGCGGCTATTAGTATAAGGTATATGCCCTTGGAGCACATAAAAGGCCATAATTTTCCACATTTTTTGGTGTTAATTTCGTGACATTTGAACAAGTAGAAGCTGAGCAATCTACATTTCAATTTTGAAATTAAAAAAATTCTCAAGCAAAAAGTATTTGAAGTAGAACATTTTGCTTTGGAGACATTATGCAGGTGCATAATGGGTACCACACAAAAAATATACATGAACATCCATGAGGAGCTTCATAGTTTTTTTGGGCAAAATAGGTTTTGGGAGGCCCAAAAAGTGACATGAAATTTTCAATGTCCACCGCGATTCTATACCGTACGTCCTAGGGATTATTGCTATACATCATTGCAAAGCTGACATTCTGAGGTTTTCAAAAATGGTCCTGTTTTTTCTCTAGGATTATTATTAAGGGAGATACAGCCCTTCAAAAGTTCGATTTTTGAGACCCTGTAGCACCTAAAGTATTGGAGCTGGAGCGCCGTACTTTTGGATTTCCACTGTACCCTGGTAGTACTCATTATTTGTGGCAGGACATGAAATTCAGACCACTACATCATGGTTTTTCATGACATCACCCCTTGAAATTTCGGGGTGCCGAAACTTCGAACTCGTTTTTCTCGAAAATTTTCCAGGAGGCGCGAGATGATATTCCTTTCTGCACTGCGCATTTCTTTGGAGAATCCAGGGGAAAAATTTTGAGGAAAAGTATGTCAATACTTTTCCCAGAACCGGAGCGAGAAATTTTTATTGAAAATTGGCCGTAATTCCCATGTCAAGCGTAATTCCGATGCGTAATTCCCAACACCAAAGGGCATTTCTAGTGTCTATATTGTGCTGAAGTAGCTTTCTGATATCTTGCCTTGGCCATGTTTTATTCAACATTGAAAAATGACCAAAAACGCGGCGGAAAAGTGCAAATCCGTACAATATCAAGAAGAACTTCCCAAGGGAAGTTCTTAATAATAACTAGTATACTAAATTGCACAGCAATTTAAAGGAAGAACTTCCCTTCCCTTCCAATCCCTTCCCTTCCTTGCAATCCCTCTCCTTCCTTGCCATCCCTTGCCTTCCACTACCTACCGTTCAAATTCCTGTAGGCCATGTAGTATACAGTGACATATATTGAAATGACACATCGCTTGGCATGGAGAACAGTGTGTGTTGACCAGCGGTACCATCCTCAAAGCAATACATTGTGAGTGAATGGTAGGTTAAACCCTAACCCTAATGGCTTGTTGCAGACAAACCATCAGAGTTATGGAGCTTTGCTTACATGCAAAAATAGAGCAAAAAATTAGGATTATGTCAAATTAGTCTTAATTGATTTTGATCAATAATTAATGAGTTATACTTGAATATATAAAACGTTATATGTAAAATTGTTGTAGACAAACCATGAGAGTTATGGAGCTTTGCTTACAGGCAAAAATAGAACAAAAAATTAGGAATATGCCAAATCAGTTTTAATTGATTTTGATAAATAATTTATGAGTTATAATTGAATATATAAAATGCTATATGTAAAATTGGTTAAAGGTGAAAGGAAGATATCCTTATAGCACACTAGAGGGCATAATTTTATGCATTTTTTGGTGTTAATTTCATGAGATTTGAACAATTATAACCAGAGCAATTTACGTTTCAATTTTGAAATTAAAAAAATTCTCTAGGAAAAAGTATTTGAAGTAGGCAAATTTCCTTTTGGTACAATATGGAGGCCCAACCTGGGTATCTTACATAAATTATTCATGAACATCCATGAAGTTCTTCATACACTTTTTTACAAAAAACGTTTCGATCGGCCCAAAAAGTGGCATAAAATTTTCAATGTCCACCGCGATTCTAAACCGGACGTCGTACAGGATATTGCTATACACCATTGGAAAGCTGACATTCTGAGCTTTCCAGAAATGTCCCTGGTTTGTTTCTAGGACCAATATTAAGGGAGATACAGGCCATCAAATGTTCGACTTTTGAGGCCCTGTGGCACCAAAAGTATTGGACCTGGGATGCCATACTTTTGCATAGACACTATACCCTGGTAGTACTCACAATTCCTGTAAGGACATGAAAATCTGACTTTTCTATCATAGTTTTTCATGACATCACCCCTCAAAATTTCGGTTTGCTCGAACTTTGAACTTTTTTCTCTTCAAAGCCATTCACCCTATTGCCACTAGGCTCCCTTCTGCACTGCATATTCCATTAGACATTAACAGGAAAAAATTTCATGTAATTCTGACTGACAGTTTTCCCAAAATCGGAATCAAAAATTTTTGGTCTAGATTGCCTGTAATTCCTATGTCAAACGGAATTCCGATGCGTAATTCCCAGCACAGAAGGAATTCTACACTGTCAAAATAGTGTATTACTTTTCATGAGGAAATAATTATTAGGTCAGGAGTTATTTAACATTTAAGGAATGGCCAAAATGTGTCGGAATGAATAATAATAATAATAATAAAGATCAACAATATCAATAAGAACTTCCCTTCGGGAAGTTCTTAATAAAACGAACAATATCAATATAATCCCCCGCAAGCGGCGGGGGATTATAACTAGTATAACTGATATTGCCGTACGGCAATATCGGATAATCCCCCGCGCCCCCCCCCTGTCTCCCTTGCCCTGCTTACTCCCTTCAACCAGTTCATGGCCTTCATGATGAATTCTTGAAGAGGCTCATATATTGAAATCAGACATCGCTTGGCATGGAGACCTGTGTTTGGTGTCCAGCGGTACCACCCTCAAAGCAATACATTTGCAGTGAATGGTAGGTGAAACCCTAACCCTAATGGGTTATTGTAGACAAACCATGCAAGTTATGGAGCTGTGCTTACATTCAAAAATAGAGCAAAAAATTAGGAACATGACAAATCAGTTTTAATTGATTTTGATAAATAATGAATGAGTTATAATTGAATATATAAAATGTTATATGTAAAATTGGTTAAAGGTAAGAGGAAGATATCCCTGTAGCTTGCTAGAGGGCGTAATTTAACACATTTTTTGGCGTTAATTTCATGAGATTTGAACGATTACAACCAGAGCAATTTACGTTTCAATTTTTGAAATGAAAAAAATTTTTTGGAACAAAGTATTTGATTTAGGCAAATTTCCTTTTGGCACAATATGGAGGCCTCACCTGGGTAGCTCGCATAAATTATTCATGAACATCCATGAAGTTCTTCATACACTTTTTGAGGGAAAACGTTTTGATAGGCCCAAAAAATGACATAAAATTTTCAATGTCCGACGCGATTCTACGCCGCGCGTCTGACACTATAATGCTATACACCATTGGAAAGCTGACAAACAGACCTTTCTTGTGATATGTCAAACTTTGTTGTAGCTTAAATAGGGACCGAGATATGGCCACTTGAAAATTGCGTTTTTGGACGTCCGTAGCGCCAAGACCGTTTGTGCGAGGGGTCCGTAACTTTGTGAAGTTGGTACACTGTGGTACATCTGTATGTTGACCCATTTTTAGCTCTCTATGTGCATTCCTTCCCTGTTTTTCAAAAAAATTTTGGTCAGTTTTCGGGATATCCAATTTTCAAAAAATCATATCTTGAAATGTATTCATGAAATCTCCACGAGACGCCTTTCTGCACTGGAAACTTTGTCAAGGTATCTTACAAAAAATCAACAGGTCTCAGTTATGCTTAGGTTCTCAGAAACCTGCGCCGGAAATTTGTTTTATATTTTCCTCATAACTAATAAGCATCATGAAATTTGATCATGACATTTCATATGAAGTAGCGCGCAATGGAGTCGCATATTACCTTTGACTTGTAAAACAGGATCTTTAATAGTTTTGAAGTAATCGCAGTTTTCCTGAGCTACATAATAATAAGAATAAGAAGAAGAAGAATAACTAGTATAACTGATATTGCCGTACGGCAATATCGGATAATCCCCCGCGCCCCCCCTGTCTCCCTTGCCCTGCTTACTCCCTTCAACCAGTTCATGGCCTTCATGATGAATTCTTGAAGAGGCTGATATATTGAAATGAGACATCGCTTGGCATGGAGACCTGTGTTTGGTGCCCAGCGGTACAACCCTCAAAGCAATACATTTGCAGTGAATGGTAGGTGAAACCCTAACCCTAATGGGTTATTGTAGACAAACCATGCAAGTTATGGAGCTGTGCTTACATACAAAAATAGAGGAAAAAATTAGGAACATGACGAATCAGTTTTAATTGATTTTGATAAATAATGAATGAGTTATAATTGAATATATAAAATGTTATATGTAAAATTGGTTAAAGGTAAGAGGAAGATATCCCTGTAGCTTGCTAGAGGGCGTAATTTTACACATTTTTTGGTGTTAATTTCATGAGATTTGAACGATTATAACCAGAGTCATTTACGTTTCAATTTTGAAATTACAACAATTCTCTAGGAAAAAGTATTTGATTTAGGCAAATTTCCTTTTGGCACAATATGGAGGCCAAACCTGGGTAGCCCGCATAAATTATTGATGAACATCCATGAAGTTCTTCATGCACTTTTTGAGGGAAAACGTTTTGATAGGCCCAAAAAATGACATAAAATTTTCAATGTCTGACGCGATTCTACGCCGAGCGTGTGACACTATAATGCTATACATCATTGGAAAGCTGAGAAACAGACCTTTCTTGTGATATGTGAAACTAGTCTGTAGCTACGATAGGGACCGAGATATGGCCACTTGAAGTTTGAGTTTTTGTACGTCCGTAGCTCCAAGACCGTTTGTCCGAGCGGTCCGTAACTTTGTGAAGTTGGTACACTAGAGTAGGTCTGTAAGTATACCCATTTTCAGCTTTCTACAAGCATTCCTTCCCTGTTTTTTTAAAAAAATTCAGTCAATTTTCGGGATGTCCAATTTTCAAAAAATCATATCTTGAAATGTATTCATGAAATCTCCACGAGACGCCTTTCTGCACTGGAGACTTTGTCAAGGTATCTTAGAAAAAATCAGCAGGTCCCAGTTATGCGTAGTTTCTCAGAAACCTGCGCCGGAAATTTTTTTTATATTTTGATCATAACTCATAAGTGTCATGAAATTTGATCATGAAATTTCGTAAGCAGTAGCGCGCAATGGAGTTGCATATTACACTTTGCTTGTAAACCAATATCTCTAATCGTTTTGAAGTAATCTCAGTTTTCCTGAGCTGAATAATAATAAGAATAAGAACTAGAGAATAATTAAAATTGCACAGCAATTTTAAGATATGAATTCCCCTCCCCCGTATTCCCTCCCTATATACCCTCCCTTTCCTTGCCTTCCATTCCCTTCCCTTCCATCCCCTTTCCAATCAACCCTCTTCCATTCCCTCCCCTTCCATTCCCTCTTCTTCCATTCCTTCCTTTGCCATTTGGATTTCCAGGCTTCTTTTGGTCGCTAGGCAGTCAATGAGAGTGTAGATTTGCACATACTGACTAGTATAGCGCTTAGCATGCAGGCAGGTGTGCTGCGAGGAATGATACCACCCTCAAAGCAATACAATTTGACTTACCATAAGCTTAACTTTGATGAAACCCTAACCCTAATGATTTGTTACGGACAAACCATAAGAGCTAGGAAGATGTGCTTACATATATACAGAGGGCAAGCAGTCAGCAATATGTAAAATTTGTTTTAAGTGATTTGCAGCAGTATTTCACAAGTTGTAATTTAATTATAAAGTTAATGGAAAAAATATGTGCTTATTTGCAAACAATAGGGCAACAAATAAGCAACATATCATATCAATTTTAAGGGATTTGAAACATTATTGGGAGAGTTTTAATAGGATTTTAAAATTTATTGTAGGGATATGTGCTTACATGGAAAAATAGGGCAAAAAATTAGTAATATGTCAAATTAGTTTTAATTGATTTTAATGAATAATTAATGAGTTATAATTGAATATGTGAAATTGCTCATGTAAAATTGGCTATACAAAATAGGTGAATGCTCTTGGAGCACATAAAAGGCTATTATTTTACGCATTTTTTGGTGCTAATTTCATGAAATTTGAATGAGTAGAAGCTGAGCAACTTACATTGCAATTTTGAAATTCAAAAAATTCTCAAGGCAAAAGTACTTGAAGTAGAAATTTTTTCTTTGGAGACATCATGCAGGCCCATAGTGGGTACCTCTAAATAAATATTCAGGAACATCCATGAAGAGCTTCATAGTTTTTTTGGGGCCAAAAGTTTTGATGAGGCCAAAAACAGACATGAAATTTTCAATGTCTTACGCGAGATATAAAAACTTTCTGATAAAGTAAAATGCTATATATCATCTGAAAGAGGAGAAACTAAACTTTCTGATGGTGTTTTTATTTTTTCTGTAGCTTTAATAGCAACCGAGATATCGGCAATTGAATATTGAGTTTTTGTGCGGCCATAGCGCCGATACCGTTTACACGATGACAACAAAATTTTGTGGGATTGTTAGACTAGGGTAAGACTCCATGCACATATAAATTCAGCTTGATCTGAGTATTCCTTCCCTGTTTTCTGAAGGTTGAAATTCCTTTTTTCGGAATTCCGTTTTTACAAAAAATCATAACTTGGAATTTTTTCAACGTAATTCCTTCAGGCTCCTTTCTGCACTGGATAAGTGTCTGAGGTATTTTGAAAAAAATTCCCATGTCTTTATCTGTCTTAGTTTATGAGAAACGGTGAATAAATTATAAAAAGAAATTTCTGGAATTACGTCTCACTGAGAAGTAATTGCACCATGTAATTACCTCTGATAATAGTGTTTCTGACAATCTGTAAGGAGGTTCTGTCCATTTTGTTTTATTTTGATCACTGTTCTCGTAATCTGCCTTTCAAAATTTTTTTTTGGAGGCCGTAGAAAAATAATAATAACAAAATCAGCAATAACAAGATGAATTCCCCTACGGGGAATTCATAATAACTAGAGAATAATTAAAATTGCACAGCAATTTTAAGATATGAATTCCCCTTCCCCGTATTCCCTCCCTTTTTACCCTCCCTTTCCCTGCCTTCCATTCCCTTCCCTTCCATTCCACTCCCTCCTCTTCCATTCCCTCATCTTCCATTCCCTCCCTTTCTATTTATTCCATTCGCAGGCCTCTTTTGAGCACTTTGTAGCCGATGGAAGTGTACAGTTGCACCGACCCATATAGCGCTAAGCATGCAGCCAGGTGTGTAGTGACTAATAATACCACCCTCAAAGCAATACAATTTTACTTAAGCGTAATCCTAACTTTGATGAAACCCTAACCCTAATGATTTGTTACAGGCAAACCATGATAGGTAGGAAGATGTGCTTACATACATGCAGAGGGCAGGCAGTCAGGAACATGTCAAATTAGTTTTAAGTGATTTGAAACATTATTGGATGAGTTTTAATTGAATTATAAAATGAATGGTAGGAAGATGTGCTTACATGGAAAAATAGGACAAAAATACAGAAAGATGTCATTTGAGTTTGAAGTGATTTGAAGCATTATTTCTGGAGTTATAATGGAATATGTAAAAAAGATTGTCAGGCAAAAAGTACTTGCAGTAGAAACATTTCCTTTGGAGAGATTATGCAGGGCCATAGTGGGTACCACACAAAAATTCATCATGAACATCCATGAAGAGCTTCATTTTTTTTTGGGGAAAAAAGGCTTCTTCCGATCGAAAAAGTGACATCAAATTTTCAATGTCTTACGCGAGATATAAAAACTTCCTGATAAAGTAAAATGCTATATATCATCTGAAAGAGGAGAAACTGAACTTTCTGATGGTGTTTTTATTTTTTCTGTAGCTTGAATAGCAACCGAGATATCGGCAGTTGAAAATTGAGTTTTTGTGCGGCCATAGCGCCGATACCGTTTACGCGATGACAACAAAATTTTGTGGGATTGTTAGACTAGGGTAGGGCTGCATGCACATACAAATTCAGCTTGATTTGAGTATTCCTTCCTTGTTTTCTGAAGGTTGAAATTTCTTTTTTCGGAATTCCGTTTTTACAAAAAATCATAACTTGGAATTTTTTCAACGTAATTCCGTCAGGCTCCTTTCTGCACTGGATAAGTGTCTGAGGTATTTTGAAAAAAATTCCCATGTCTTTATCTGTCTTAGTTTCTGAGAAACGGTGAATACAATATAAAATTTTCTTTATGGAATTACGCTTCACTGAGCAGTAATTTCACCATGTAATTACCTCTGATAATAGTGTTTCTGTCAATCTGTAAGGAGGTTCTGTCCATTTTGTTTTATTTTGATCACTGTTCTCATAATCTGCATTTCAAAATTTTTTTTTGAAGGACGTAGAAAAATAATAATAATAATAATAATAACAAAATCAGCAATAACAAGATGAATTCCCCTACGGGGAATTCATAATAATAATAAGAATAATAATAATAATAATAACTAGAGAATAATTAAAATTGCACAGCAATTTTAAGATATGAATTCCCCTCCCCCATATTCCCTTCCCTTCCATTCCCTGCCACTCCATTCCCTTCCCTGCCTTTCCCTTCCCCTCCCATTCCATTCCATTGGCTTCCCTCTTGTTGCATTCCGAGGCCTGATATGGTTGACATATTGTTAGTTTGGCTTTGGTTGCAATCTAGTGCATAGAAGTGCAGAGGTCCACATATTGAGTGATATAGCGCTTAGCATGCTGCCAGGTGTGTTGTGACCAATGGTACCACCCTGAAAGCAATACATTTTGACTGAGCCCTAACCCTAACCCTAACAGCTTGTTCCAGACAAACCATAAGAGTTATGGAGCTGTGCTTATATGGAAAAATAGAGTAAAAAATTAGCATTATGGCATATTACTTTTAACTGAATTGAATGTGTCATTTATGAAGTATAATTGATTATATAAAATGATAAGTGTATAATCGGCTATTAGTAATAGGTAAATGCCTTTGTAGAACAGTAAAGGCAGTAATTTTACGCATCTTTTGGTGTTAATTTCATAAAATTTGAATGAGCAGAAGCTGAGCAATTGATGTTTCAATTTTGAAATTAAAAAAATTGTCAAGCAAAGAGGATTTGAAGTAGGAAAATTTCCTTTGGGGATATTATGCAGGGCCATATTAGGCACCATAAAAAAAATACTCATGAACATCCATGAAGAGCTTCATATTTTTTTGGGCAAAAAAGGTTTTGATCGGCCAAAAAAGTGACATGAAATTTTCAATGTCTGACGCGATTCTAAACTAAACAATCTACAGTAAAGTTCTATACACCATCTGAAAGAAGAGAATCTGAACTTTTTGATGATGTTTTCAATTTTTCTGTAGCTTCAACAGAAACGGAGATATCGGCGATTGAAAATTACGTTTTTGTGAGGCCATAGCGCCGATACCGTTAACGCTATGACAACAAAATTTTATGATATTGGTAGACTATGGTTGGGCTGTATGCACATATAAATGCAGCTTAATCTGAGCATTCCTTCCTTGTTTTCTGGAGGTTGGATTGTCATTTTTCGGAATTCCGTTTTTTCAAAAAATCATAACTTGGAATTTTTTCAACGGAATTCCTTTAGGCTCCTTTCTGCAAAGGATAAATGTCTAAAATATACAGAAAAAAAATTTCATGCCTCTATCTGTCTTAGTTTCTGAGAAACCGTTTACACAGTGTTAAAATTAGTTTCTGGAATTACGCAAGCCTGACAAGTAATTCCGCCGTGAAATTGCTTCTGAAGATAGGACTCAAGCCAACATATATGACTCTTGTATCTCTTTTGTTGTATCTCCATTACTTTTCTCATAATTGGCATTTAAAAAATCATTTCAAGGCCGTAGAAAAATAATAATAATAATAATAATAATAATAAAAAAAGTAGCAATAACAAGATGAATTCCCCTACGGGGAATTCATAATAAAACGAACAATATCAATATAATCCCCCGCTCGCGGCGGGGGATTATAATAAAAGGTAATCGTAGAATATCAATATAATCCCCCGCGACGCTGTCGCTGCGGGGGATTATAATAATAGCAAAAACAAATAGAATTTACCATAGGTAAATTCTTAACTAGAGAACACGGTAATTGTCATCACGGACAATTACAAAGAATTTACCTTTACTTCTAACCAAACTTTGCCTGTAAATGGACAGACAAATGGACAGATGGATGAAACTGACGGACTGACAAACACATGCTGACTCTGTTTCCTCACCATAACTGTGACTGTAACTCCAACTCCAACTCTGAGTCCTGATTCCGAGTCCTGACTCCGAGTCCTGACTCCGAGTCCTGACTAAGAGTCCTGACTCAGAGTCCTGACTTAGAGTCCTCATGCAGAGACCTCATGCAGAGACCTCATGCAGAGTCCTGACTCACAGTCCTGACTCACAGTCCTGACTCACAGTCCTGACTCACAGTCCTGACTCACAGTCCTGACTCACAGTCCTGACTCACAGTCTTGACTCACAGTCCGGACTTCGAGTCCTGACTCCGAGTTCCGATTCAGAGACTCCGAGTCCTGACTCAGAGTCCCGACTCCGAGGGCTTACTCCGAGTCTTGACTCCGAGTCCTTACTCCGAGTCCCAACTCAACGTCATTACTCAGCGTCCTGCCTCAGCGCCCTGACTCAGAGTCCTGATTCAGAGTCCTGACTCAAGAGTTCTGACTCCAAGTCCTGACTCAGAGCCCCAACTCAGAGACCCGACTGCTGACTTTTGACTCCTGAGTCCCGACTGCTGACCCCTGACTCAATGGCCCGACTCAGAGTCCTGACTGACTCAGAGTCCTGGCTGACTCAGAGTCCTGACTGACTCAGAGGCCTGACTGACTCAGAGGCCTGACAGACTCAGAGTCCTGACTGACTCAAGAGTCCTGACTCAGAGTCCTGACTCAGAGGCCTGACTCAAAGAGTCCTGGCCCAGAGTCCTGACTCAAAGTCCTGACTCAGAGCCCCAACTCAGAGTCCCGAATCCTGACTTTTGACTCCTGAGTCCCGACTGCTGACCCCTGACTCAATGGCCTGACTCAGAGTCCTGACTGACTCAGAGTCCTGACTGACTCAGAGGCCTGACTGACTCAGAGTCCTGACTGACTCAGAGTCCTGACTGACTCAAGAGTCCTGACTCAGAGTCCTGACTCAGAGTCCTGACTCAGAGTCCTGACTCAGAGTCCTGACTCAGAGTCCTGACTCAGAGTCCTGACCCAGAGTCCTGACTCAGCGTCCTGACTCAGAGTCCTGACTCAGAGTCCTGACTCAGACCTGACTCAGAGACCTGACTCAGAGATCTGATGCAGAGACCTGATGCAGAGACTTGATGCAGAGACCTGATGCAGAGTCCAGACTCACAGTCCGGACTTCGAGGCCTGACTCCGAGTTCCGATTCAGAGACTCCGAGGCCTGACTCAGAGTCCCGACTCCGAGGTCTTACTCCGAGTCTTCACTCCGAGTCCTGACTCCGAGGCCCGACTCAAAGTCCTTACTCAGCGTCCTGCCTCAGCACCCTGATTCAGAGTCCTGACTCAGAGTTCTGACTCCAAGTCCTGACTCAGAGCTCCAACTCAGAGGCCCGATGCCTGACTTTTGACTCCTGACTCCCGACTGCTGACCCCTGACTCAATGGCCCGACTCAGAGTCCTGACTGACTCAGAGTCCTGACTGACTCAGAGGCCTGACTGACTCAGAGGCCTGACTGACTCGGAGTCCTGGCTGACTCAAGAGTCCTGACTCAGAGGCCTGACTCAAGAGCCTGGCCCAGAGTCCTGGCCCAGAGTCCTGGCCCAGAGTCCTGGCCCAGAGTCCTGGCCCAGAGTCCTGGCCCAGAGTCCTGGCCCAGAGTCCTGGCCCAGAGTCCTGGCTTAGATACCTAAGGCAGAGGCCTGACTCAGATTCCCTGCTGAGAATCTTGACTCAGAGGCTCTTCTCAGAGCCCTGGCTCAGAGCCCTGGCTCAGAGTCCCAGCTCACAGTCCCAGCTCAGAGTCCCAGCTCAGAGGACTGGCTCAGAGTCCTGGCTCAGAGTCCTTGGGCAGAGGCTTTACTCCCACTCATAACTCAAACTCCCATTCTAATTCCTGAGTTGTATAAACATAAGTCTGTAATGTGCATGTTCACTGGCCCCGTCACCAGAAACAGCCAGAAGAGCTTTCCATATATGGCTAATGTATGCTAATATATGCGGCCAACCTGCGTTGGAGTGTGAAACCGTCTCACCTGCATCATGTGAAAGTGAATTTTTTGCTAACCATTTCTTCATTTTTCTGACCTTTGGACCTTTATTGCTTTGAGTTGGCTATACCTACAGACTTGCCATTTGCCACAACTTACCGCAAGTATTTGGTCAAGCTTGTCAATTAAAATCAAAAAAATTTGAACTTTCCTTGCTAGTTAAAAAAAATCATTTGTAAAAATGATCAGTTTTCATTTCATCTTTGACCTCAAATTTGACCTTGCGGAAATTGTCACAGGTGAAAATTAATGTGCTCATCTGAATGCCACTTGTGATATAGGGGGGTCATTTAATTTACAGGAAGCTGTAAGAGTGATACTTCCCACTCAAATTAAATCATTTATGCAAAATGTCATGTAAGTGGCGAAGTGAAATTTTTCACAATTATTTACAAATTAAGTTGAGGATATGAAACAATTCTAATGGGGGGCTTTTGATAACCATATTACTGACCAGTATACCTCAGAGATTTAAGAGGATTGGTGGAAAATAACATAATTTTCTGGATTTTTCAAAAATTCAACTTTTTCAACTTTAATGGTTCATATCACCTTCAAATATCACCTTTTGGTCCAATTTTTTGGTCAATATAGTCTTTTTGAGTAAAGTTAAGGGTAGTTCCTAGTACATTTTGTTTACCTCAGACTATCCCTTCATGGAGATTTTACAATTCCACCTGAATTTCGAACACTTCATATTGAAAAATTGCCAAATTTCAAAAAGTATTGCACAAATCCAAACCATATTGCTTGCTGCACTGGTCCCAGATACTGGTCAACTTTTGTCACAAACAGCATCTTCCTATCTGTTACGTAACTTGAGATCTAGAGTGACAATTCAAAACTGCTCATGTATCAATAGCCCTTTACCCGTTGGACCAACTCTCATATGACCGGGACCAAACTGTTGATAACAACTTTTTATCACAGGATTTTGATTCTTGACTCATTATCTCAAATACTTTTTGAGTTATAGGCCTTGAAAGTTTACTCATTTTCGACTTTGAACGGCTCTGTGAAAAAGACAACTGTGAAAATGACATCAAATGACCCAATTACATAATGGCCAACAACTGACCTACACTGTGACCAACTTTCATTAACGTAAACCCATTTTGAAATAATAAGAATAATAATAACTAGACATCAATATTACTGGTGAACCAGTAATGAGCATTCACCAATTCGCATAATTTACTTGACTATCAAATTGACACTCTTCATATTGACATTCATATTGACTTAATTTTGACTTCATACTGACTTTCTATATTAACCTCAAATTTACTTCATATTGACATTCATATTGACATTCCTATTGACATTCATGCTGACATCCATATTGACATTTATATTGATATCATATTGACATTCATATTGACGTTCATATTGACATTCATATTGACATTCATATTGACTTCCAATTGCATTCATATTGACATCCATATTGATGGTTGTATTGACATTCATATCAAAATACATATTGACATTCATATTGACACTGATATTGACACTGATATTGACACTGATATTGACACTGATATTGACACTGATATTGACACTGATATTGACACTGTCCTTCATTTTGACATTCATTTTGAAATTCAATTTGATGTTGACATTCACATTCATATTGACTTCATATTGACATTCGCATTTACTTCATATTGTCTTCATATTAACATTCATATTGATATTTATATTGACTTCAAATTGACATTGATTCATTCTTTACTTTAATCTACTTTGCACTTTGCTCATTTCTTCACTTTTCCTCTCTTTGACTTGTGGATGACCTTGACATGTGATGAACTTATTCAGAAGGTCAAATATTTTTTAGATCTCTCAAGTTACTCTTGATTGGAAATGCTAGACTACAATTGAACAACCATGCTTGAAAAATGACAAAAAACGGCGTGAAAATGTACCTATCCATTCACTTTAATTGACCTTGACCTTGATGTCAAGGTCATGGATGTTGAAGGAAAATATTCGTCTATCATAGGACTATATATGTGCCAAGTTTCATTGAGCTGTCTTCATTCAAAGCAAAGTTAACAAATATTTTCACTTTTAGACAAATCATTCTAATTTCTAAAATCAAATATCTCAGTAACCACTTACAGTATCTCAACTATCTTCCTTTCCGCACTGGATATTCCTATAGAGCACCTTGTCCTAGAATTTTACGAAATTCCTGCTGACGGTTTCTCCAGAACCGTGCGCAAAAGGGTTTTTATTAAAAGGGGTAACGGTAATTACCCCTTTTTAAAAATAGAAAATTTTATGACTGATCTGGATCAAGTGACTGATTAGTAACTTAACAGTGAAGATCTGGTGTTTCTATCTTTATTAGTTCAAGAGATAGACCTCCACAAATGGCCACTTTGAGGTGACCTGTGACCTTGAAAAATAGGTCAAGGTCAAAAATATTTAGCGAAATTTATTTTCTCATCCAGGACTACCTATCTACTTAATTTCAGCTTGAAATTCAGAAAAAAAGGGAAGAAAAATAATATGACCAAAATCAAGACCATTCACCATAGTGATGGTGAATGCTAATAATAACTAGAGAATAATTAAAATTGCACAGCAATTTTAAGATATGAATTCCCCTCCCCCGTATTCCCTCCCTATTTACCCTCCCCTCTCCTTGCCTTCCATTCCCTGACCTTCCATTCCCTTTGCTTCCACTCCATGCTCTTACATTCCCTTTCCTACCATTCCCTGCCCTTCCAGGCCCTTCCCTTCCATTCCATTCCCTAGCCAGTTTTGGTTGTAATCTGGTCCTTGGCAGTGTAGATTTGCACATACTGACTCATATAGCGCTTAGCATGCAGCCAGGTGTGTTGTCAGCAATGTTACCACCCTCACTGCAATACATTTTGACTGAGGCCTAACCCTAACCCTAATGGGTTGTTGCAGGCAAACCATAAGAGTCATGGAGCTGTGGTTAAATGGAAAAATAGAGGGAAAAATTAGCATTATGCCATGTGACTTTTAACTAAATTGAATGTGTAATTTATTAGTTATATGTGGATATACAAAATGATGAGTGTAAAATTGGCTATTAGTAATAGGTGAATGCCCTCATAGGATAGTGAAGGTAATAATTTTACGCATCTTTTGGAGTTAATTTCATGAAATTTGAATGAGTATAAACTGAGAAATTTACATTACAATTTTCAAATTCAAAAAATTCTCAAGGAAAAAGTACTTGAAGTAGAAATTTTTCCTTTGGAGACATTATGCAAGACCATAGTGGGTACCTCTAAAAAAATATTCAGGAACATCCATGAAGACCTTCATAGTTTTTTTGGGCCCAAAAGTTTTGATGAGCCCAAAAACAGACATGAAATTTTCAATGTCTTACGCGAGATATAAAAACTTCCTTAAAAAGTAAAATGCTATATATCATCTGAAAGAGGACAAACTGAACTTTCTGATGGGGTTTTTAATTTTTCTGTAGCTTTAATAGCAACCGAGATATCGGCGATTGAAAAATGAGTTTTTGTGCGGCCATAGCGCCGATACCGCTTACGCGATGACAACGAAATTTTGTGAGATTGTTAGACTAGGGTATGGCTGCATGCACATATAAATTCAGCTTGATCTGAGTATTCCTTCTATGTTTTCTGGAGGTTGGAATGTCATTTTTGGGAATTCCGTTTTGCACAAAAATTCATAACTTGGAATTTCTTCAACGGAATTCATTTAGGCTCCTTTCTGCACTGGATAAGTGTCTGAGTTATTTTGAAAAAAAATCCCATGTCTTTATCTGTCTTAGTTTCTGAGAAACGGTGAATACAATATAAATTTTTATTTATGGAATTACGCTTCACTGAGCAGTAATTTCACCATGTAATTACCTCTGATAATAGTGTTTCTGTCAATCTGTAAGGAGGTTCTGTCCATTTTGCTTTAATTTGATCACTGTTCTCATAATCTGCATTTCAAAATTTTTTTTTGAGGGCCGTAGAAAAATAATAATAACTAGTATACTAAATTGCACAGCAATTTAAAGGAAGAACTTCCCTTCCCTTCCAATCCCTTCCTTTCCTTTCGATCCTTTCCCTTCCTTTCCGTTGCCGCACATTGGATTCCTTTCCTGGCATTGATGAGTCTGTTTTGGTTAGCCAAGAGCCATAGCTGGTACTTAGAGCTCACTTGCAATAATGCAAGGAATTACACAAACAGTGACACATACAAAGTCATACATTGCTTAGAATGGAGGGATTTTGTGGGCAATGGTACAGTAAGGCCATGGCTATTGAAACATTTTGGTCATGGAGCAATTGATCCAGATACATGAGGCATCCATAGATCTCAAGTAATACCACTAGCACCTCCTATCTGTACAGAGTTATCAACACAGTTGAGTGCACAGAGGTCAACTTCTGGCCCTTTTTACCTGTCAATTTGATAATTGGCACAGAGCCAAGATTCAAAAAGAGAAGATTTATCAAAGTAGCAGGCCATTAGAAAACACTCAATTTATACTTAATCTTCATTAAATTTCCAGACTTCTCTCAAGTGATACACAGTTTAGCAATTGATCAATGAAATGTATACATGTAAACAAGGCAATATTCCCAAAGGTTTGAGCAAAGTTTCATGCACAATGCAGCCAGGAGTGTGAACTATTTGCCTTTTGAAAATTGATCTTCATGCTCTTAAATTGTGAATTTGGAGGACCACACTTAAATAATGTGGTGTACATTTGTAGGCAGACATAATGAGACATTTGCTTTTGTATTGAGTTTATTCATTCATCCACACTTGGAAATGTATAAAGAAAAGAAATACTATAAAACATGTATACATGCAGATGTATGCAGGCCCATGTAAGAGGCCTGTGTAAACAGCATGTAAGCTTATGTTTCACTTTGATTCTTTGAATATATTAAGGGCAAAATATAATTAGCAGCAATGCCCTTGTGAATAGGTAGCATGATGGTTATTTTGAACATATTTGAAACATCAGATGTTTCAAGTGGCATGCTGGCAGTACATAACAACATGTGGGCCTATATCAATACAATGACAAGCTTGACTGGAATATCAGGCTGATTTAGCTTGCTACTGAGCAGATTATCTAAGCAATAGCAATAAACAAGAATTGTTCTTTGCAAGGTGGGCTGTGTACAAATCCTGGAACTGTGGCATTCCATAAGAAAGGAAACATAGCATTGTGAAGCTTTGTTGTAATAATTTGAGCATTGATATGTGTGGCATCCAGTTACTGGAAGTCTGGTTGACTGTGGCCACATCATGGCACCCTGAAAGCAATGAACTTTGTTGAAACCCTAACCCTAATGACTTGTCACAGACAAACTATAAGAGGTAGGAAGGCATGCTTTTAGACATACATAGGGCAAACAGTCAGCAACATGTCATATCAGTTTTAAGTGATTTGCAGCAGTATTTCACAAGTTATAATTTAATCATAAACGTAATAGAAAAAATATGTGCTTATTTGCAAACAATAGGGCAACAAATAAGCAACATATCATATCAATTTTAAGGGGTTTGAAACATTATTGGATGAGTTTTAATTGGATTCTAAAATTCATGGTAGGGAGATGTGCTTGCATGGAAAAATAGGGCAGACAATAAGCAATGTTCCATATTAGTTGGACTTAATTTGAAATAATACTTCATGAGTTATAAATGAATAAATAAAATTTTATTTGTAGATACGGCTATGAGTATAAGGTATATGCCCTTGGAGCACATAAAAGGCCATAATTTTCCACATTTTTTGGTGTTAATTTCGTGACATTTGAATAAGTAGAAGCTGAGCAATATACATTTCAATTTTGAAATTAAAAAAATTCTCAAGCAAAAAGTATTTTAAGTAGAACATTTTTCTTTGGAGACATTATGCAGGTCCACAATGGGTACCACACAAAAAATATACATGAACATCCATGAGGAGCTTCATAGTTTTTTTGGGCAAAATAGGTTTTGGGAGGCCCAAAAAGTGACATGAAATTTTCAATGTCCACCGCGATTCTATACGGTACGTCCTAGGGATTATTGCTATACATCATTGCAAAGCTGACATTCTGAGGTTTTCAAAAATGGTCCTGTTTTTTCTCTAGGATTAATATTAAGGGAGATACAGCCCTTCAAAAGTTCGATTTTTGAGGCCCTGTGGCACCTAAAGTATTGGAGCTGGGGAGCCGTACTTTTGCATTTCCACTGTACCCCGGTAGTACTCATTATTTGTGGCAGGACATGAAATTCAGACCACTACATCATGGTTTTTCATTACACCACCCCTTGAAATTTCGGGGTGCCGAAACTTCGAACTCGTTTTTCTCGAAAATTTTCTAGGAGGCGCGAGATGATATTCCTTTCCGCACTGCGCATTTCTTTGGAGAATCCAGGGAAAAAATTTTGAGGAAAAGTATGTCAATACTTTTCCCAGAACCGGAGCGAGAAATTTTTATAGAAAATTGGCCGTAATTCCCATGTCAAGCGTAATTCCGATGCGTAATTCCCAACACCAAAGGGCATTTCTAGTGTCTATATTGTGCTGAAGTAGCTTTCTGATATCTTGCCTTGGCCATGTTTTATTCAACATTGAAAAATGACCAAAAACGCGGCGGAAAAGTGCAAATCCGTACAATATCAAGAAGAACTTCCCAAGGGAAGTTCTTAACTAGAGAAGACGGTAATTGTCATCAGGGACAATTACAAAGAATTTACCTTTACTTTCAACTAAAGTTTGCCTGTAAATGGACAGACAAATGGCCGGACCAACGGTCAGACAGACAGACAAAACTGAAGGACTCAAGGACACACGCAAATGATAATATTCGATGGGACTGGTTCACATTTTCACTACCTTCATCAATGTTTTACATGTCAGGAGTGAGAACGTTCATTTCAGAGTCCTGACTCAGAGTCCTGACTCAGAGTCCTGACTCAGAGTCCTGACTCAGAGTCCTGACTCAGAGTCCTGACTCAGAGTCCTGACTCAGAGTCCTGACTCAGAGGCCTGACTCCGAGGCCTGACTCCGAGGCCTGACTCCGAGGCCTGACTCCGAGGCCTGACTCATCGGCCCCTGACTCAGTGGCCCCTGACTCAGCTCCCCCTGACTCAGCGGCCCCTGCCCTGACTCATAGTCGAGACTCATAGTCGAGCCTCATAGTCGAGACTCATAGTCGAGACTCATAGGCGAGACTCATAGTCGAGAATCATAGTCGAGACTCATAGTCGAGACGCATAGTCGAGACTCAGAGTCCTGACTCTGAGGCCTGACTCAGAGTCCTGAGTCAGAGTCCTCACTCAGGGTCCTGACTCAGAGCCCAGACTCAGGGTCCTATCTCACAGACCTGACTCACATACCTGAGTGAGTCCTGACTCCAATTCCTGACTCAGTCCTGACTCAGAGTCCTGACTCAAAGTCCTGACTGAGAGGCCTGACTCAGATTCCTGACTCAGAATCCTGACTCAGAATCCTGACTCCGAGTCCTGACTCAGCGGCCTGACTCATAGTCGAGACTAATAGTCGAGACTCAGAGTCCTGACTCAGAGTCCTGAACTAGGGTCCTGACTCAGGGACCTGACTCAGAGACCTGACTCAGGGTCCTGTCTCACAGACCTGACTAACAGACCTGACTAACAGACCTGACTCACAGACCTGACTCACAGACCTGACTCACAGACCTGACTCACAGACCTGACTCACAGACCTGACTCAGGGTCCTGACTACAACTCCTGTTCCCAACTCCACTCAGTCATTTGAGACTGTAATATGTATATAAACATTAGTCAGTCGCGTACACTGGCCCCGTCACCTGAAACAGCCAGAACAGCTTTCCATATATGGTTAATGTATGCTAATATATGCGGCCAGCCTGCTTTGGAGTGTGAAATGGTGTCACCTGCATCATGTGAAAATGAATTTTTTGCTGACCATTTCTTCATTTTTCTGACCTTTTGACCTTTATTGCTTAAAGCTGACTGCAGCTAGAGACTTGCCCTTGGGCACAATTTACTGCAAGTATTTGGTCCACGTTGTCAGTTAAAATCAAGGAAATTGAAAAGTTCCTTCCCAGTTAAAAAAAAAAATCAGTGAAAATAACCTGTTTTCATTTCCTTTTGACCTCAAATTTGACCTTGATAAAAGGGTCAAAGCTGAAAAGTAATGCGCTCATGTGATTGACAGATGTGATATAGGGGGGTCATTTAATTGAAAGAAAGCTGTAGGAGTGATATTTCCCACTCAAATAAAATCATTTTTGGTAAATGCCAGGAGTATCGAGAGGTACCATTTTTCACATTTTTTTACAAATTTAGTTGAAGACATAAAATATTCTTCATTGGGGGCTTTTGATAACCATATTATTGACTTGTAGACAGCAGACTTTTGAGAGGATTGGTTGAAAAAAACATAATTTTCAGAATTTTTGCAAAATTCAACTTTTTAAACTTTAATGACTCAAATCACCTTCAAATATAACCTTTTGGTCCACTTTTTTGGTCAATATAGTCTTTTTGGTTAAAGTTAAGGGTAGTTCATTGTACATTTTGATCACCTCAGACTACTCCTTCATGGAGATTTTACAATTTGACCTGAATTTGGAACCCTTGATTTTGAAAAATTGTCATATTTCACAAACTATTGCACCAATCCAAACCATTTGTTGAATCAACATTGGCCCCAGACACAGGCCAACTTTTGCCACAATCACCAAGTTCCTATCTATTACATAACTTGAGAAACTGATCGTAGACTGAAAAGTGCTCATGCATCCAAAGCCCTTTACCCGTTGGACCAACTGTCATGTCAGTTTCACCAAATCGTTCAAAAAAACTTTTTATCACAGGATTTTCACTCTTGACTCATTATCTCAAATACTTTTTCAGTTATTCAACCTTAAAGTTTACAAATTTTCGACTTTGAACGCCTCTGTGAAAAAGACAACTGTGAAAATGACATCAAATGACCCACTTTCACAATACTGTATGACTGATTGACCTTCTGACCAACTTTCATTGCCGTAGGACCATTTTGAAACAAAAAAGAAGAATAAGAATAATAATAATAATAATAATAATAAGAATAATAATAATAGCAAAAACAAATAGAATTTACCATAGGTAAATTCTTAATAATAATAACTAGAGAATAATTAAAATTGCACAGCAATTTTAAGATATGAATTCCCCTCCCCCGTATTCCCTCCCTATATACCCTCCCTTTCCTTGCCTTCCATTCCCTTCCCTGCCATCCCCTTTCCAATCAACCCTCTTCCATTCCCTCCCCTTCCATTCCCTCTTCTTCCATTCCTTCCTTTGCCATTTGGATTGCCAGGCTTCTTTTGGTCGCTAGGCAGTCAATGAGAGTGTAGATTTGCACATACTGACTCATATAGCGCTTAGCATGCAGGCAGGTGTGTTGTGAGGAATGATACCACCCTCAAAGCAATACAGTTTGACTTAACCATAACCTTAACTTTGATGAAACCCTAACCCTAATGATTTGTTACGGACAAACCATAAGAGCTAGGAAGATGTGCTTACATATATACAGAGGGCAAGCAGTCAGCAACATGTAAAATTAGTTTTAAGTGATTGGCAGCAGTATTTCACAAGTTGTAATTTAATTATAAAGTTAATGGAAAAAATATGTGCTTATTTGCAAACAATAGGGCAACAAATAAGCAACATATCATATCAATTTTAAGTGATTTGAAACATTATTGGAAGACTTTTAATTGGATGATAAAATTGATGGTAGGGAGATGTGCTTACATGGAAAAATAGGGCAAAAAATTAGTAATATGTCAAATGAGTTTTAATTGATTTTAATGAATAATTAATGAGTTATAATTGAATATGTGAAATTGCTCATGTAAAATTGGCTATAAGCAATAGGTAAATGCTCTTGGGGGACATACAAGGCTATAATTTTACACATTTTTTGGTGTTAATTTCATGAAATTTGAATGAGTAAAAGCTGAGCAATCTACATTTGAATTTTGAAATGTAAAAAATTCTCCAGGAAAAAGTACTCCAAGTAAAACAAATTCCTTTGGACACATTATGGAGATACATAAAGGGTACCACATAAAAAATCGACATGAACATTCATGAAGAGCTTCATAGTTTTTTTGGGCAAAATAGGCTTTGGGAGGCCCAAAAAGTGACATAAAATTTTCAATGTCTGACGCGATTCTATACCGTACGTCCTAGAGGATGTTGCTATACACCATTGGAAAGCTGACATTCTCAGGTTTTCAGAAATGTCAATTTTTTTATTGTAGGATTAATATTAAGGGAGATACGGGCCTGCAAAAAATCAACTTTTGCGGCCCTGTGGTACAAAAAGTATTAGACCTGGGATAACAAAATTCGGTCAGATTGTTAGACTAGGGTAGGGCTGTATACACATATAAATTCAGCTTAATCTGAGCATTCCTTCCTTGTTTTCTGGAGATTGGAATGTCATTTTTCGGAATTCCATTTTTTCAAAAAATCATAACTTGGAATTTCTTCAACGGAATTCCTCTAGACTCCTTTCTGCACTGCGGACTTCCTTGGACAATATATAAAAAAAAATTCATGAAAAATCAATTACTGGTTTTCTCAAATCGACGAACCCAAAATTTTTATGCAAATTGCCTGTAATTCCGATGTCGTTGGGAATTCCGATGTGTAATTCCAGAAACATAAAGTGTTTCATGGTGTTTTTATGTTGCAATTGCTTAATTTCAGATATGTGAGGCAGGTTATGATTTATTCGACATTGAAAATTTGAAAATCCGTAGAAAAATAATAATAACTAGAGAATAATTAAAATTGCACAGCAATTTTAAGATATGAATTCCCCTCCCCTGTATTCCCTCCCTATATACCCTCCCTTTCCTTGCCTTCCATTCCCTTCCCTTCCATTCCCTTTCCAATGAACCCTCTTCCATTCCCTCCCCTTCCATTCCCTCTTCTTCCATTGCTTCCGTTGCCATTTGGATTGCCAGGCTTCTTTTGGTCGCTAGGCAGTCAATGAGAGTGTAGATTTGCACATACTGACTAATATAGCGCTTAGCATGCAGGCAGGTGTGCTGCGAGAAATGATACCATCCTCAAAGCAATACAATTTGACTTAGCATAAGCTTAACTTTGATGAAACCCTAACCCTAATGATTTGTTACGGACAAACCATAAGAGCTAGGAAGATGTGCTTACATATATACAGAGGGCAAGCAGTCAGCAATATGTAAAATTATTTTTAAGTGATTTGCAGCAGTATTTCACAAGTTTTAATTTAATTATAAAGTTAATGGAAAAAATATGTGCTTATTTGCAAACAATAGGGCAACAAATAAGCAACATATCATATCAATTTTAAGGGATTTGAAGCATTATTGGGAGAGTTTTAATTGGATGATAAAATTGATGGTAGGGAAATGTGCTTACATGGAAAAATAGACCAAAAAATTAGTAATATGTCAAATGAGTTTTAATTGATTTTAATGACTAATTAATGAGTTATAATTGAATATGTGAAATTGCTCATGTAAAATTGGCTATACAAAATAGGTGAATGCTCTTGGAGCACAGAAAAGGCTATAATTTTATGCATTTTTTGGTGTTAATTTCATGAAATTGGAATGAGTAGAAGCTGAGCAATCTACATTTGAATTTTGATATTAAAAAAATTCTCCAGGAAAAAGTACTCCAAGTAGAACAAATTCCTTTGGACACATTATGCAGATACATAATAGGTACCACATAAAAAATCGACATGAACATCCATGAAGAGCTTCATAGTTTTTTTGGGCAAAATAGGCTTTGGGAGGCCCAAAAAGTGACATAAAATTTTCAATGTCTGACGCGATTCTATACCGTACGACCTAGAGGATGTTACTATACATCGTTGGAAAGCTGACATTCTGAGGTTTTCAGAAATGTTCATTTTTTATTTGTAGGATTAATATTAAGGGAGATACGGGCCTCCAAAAAATCTACTTTTGCGGCCCTGTGGCACAAAAAGTATTTGACCTGCAATGCCAAAATTGTGTGAGATTGTTAGACTAGGGTAGGTCTGTACACACATATAAATTCAGGTCAATCTGAGCATTCCTTCCTTGTTTTCTGAAGGTTGGAATGTCATTTTTCGGAATTCCGTTTTACCAAAAAAATCATAACCCGGAATTTTTCCAACGGAATTCCTTTAGACTCCTTTCCGCACTGCGCACTTCCTTGGACAATATGTAAAAAAATTTTCATGGCAAACCAACAACCAGTTTTCTCAATTCGACGAAGAAACTTTTTTTATGCAAATTGCCTGTAATTCCGATGTCGTTGGGAATTCCGATGTGTAATTCCAGCAACATAAAGTGTTTCATGGTATTTTTATGTTGTGACTGCTTAATTTCAGATATCTGAGGCAGGTTATGATTTATTCGACATTGAAAATTTGAAAATCCGTAGAAAAATAATAATAACTAGTATACTAAATTGCACAGCAATTTAAAGGAAGAACTTCCCTTCCCTTCCCATCCCTTCCCTTCCCTTCCAATCCTAGCTCTCCCTTTCTCTTCCAGTTCCTTGCATTCATTTGCCTTCCAGAGCTTAGCATGTTTTGATTCGGCAGTGACTATCATTGCTCCTACTTTGAAATGCTTGCCACCGTGCATGGAAGTAGAACAACAGGCATACATATGTACTTAGTGATATATCGCTTGGCATGGATGCAAACTTTTTGTGGCCAGAGGTACCACCCTGAAAGCAATACACTTTCATGAAACCCTAACCCTAATGACTTCCTACAGAAAAACCATAAAAGCTAGGAAAAGGTGCTTGTATACATAAATAGGGCACACACTCAGCACCATATCACATCAGTTTTAACTGACTCGAAGCATAAATGGATGAGTTATAATTGAAAACACCAAAAAATTCATGTAAAATTGCCTGTTGTTCTGACATGCATGGTTACATTAAATGAAATGAAGAGCATGATTTTACACATCCTTTAACGTTATTTTGGTGAAATTTGAGTCATTAGGAAACAAGTTATTGGCATTTGAATTTTGAAATTGAAAAAAATTCTCTAGGAAAAACTATTTGATGGAGGTAAATTTCCTTCGGCCACATTATAGGGGTCTAGGCCAGGTACGAGTAAAAAAATATTCATGAACATCCATGAAGATCTTCATTGGTTTTTGTAGCCTAATGTGTTTTGATCGGGCCAAAAAGTGACATGAAATTTTCACTGTTAAGCGAAATTTTCCCTCGGACGTCCAAGGGTATAATGCTATATACCATTGGAAAGCTAACTTTCTGAGCTTTCCAAAAATGGTTTTCTTTTCCTTCTTGGTGTAATATTAAGGGAGTTACAGACCTTCAAAAGTTGCACTTTTGAGGCCTTGTGGCACCAAAAGTATTGGACCTTGGGTCCCATACTTTTGCATAGACAGTGTACCCAAGTAGTACTACTCATTTCCTGAAGAACATGAAAATCTGATAATTGCATCATGGTTTTTCATGACATGAACCCTGGAAATTTCGTTTTGCCTTGACTTCGAAATTTTTTATCTCAAGACCTATCAAGCCGATTACCACTAGGCTCCTTTCTGCACTGCGCATTTCTTTGTAGTATATGAGGAAAAAATTTCATGCCAAAAAAACCAACAGTTTCTTCAAAACCGAACGCAGAAATTTTTCATAGAAAATCGCTGTAATTCCCATGAAGTGCGGAATTCCCATGCGTAATTCCCACCATTGAAGAAGTTTTGTGCTGTGTCTATGCTGTTATACTTTCATGGGGATACATTCTATAGTTTGTCAGTTATGCAACATTTAAGAAATGGCCAAAAGTGGGAAGAAAAATAATAATAACTAGTACACCTGTAATTGTGCACAATTACAAAGATAAATTCCCCCCTTCCCTTCCTCTCCCCTGCCCCCTTACATCCCCCTGCCCCCTTACATCCTGCCCCCTTACATCCCCCTGCCCCTTCCCTTCTACCTTCCCCATCCGATGATTCTCACAGAAATGTAACTGGGTCAGCATTTATTTTTTAAAAAAATGTGCAGGCAGTGAAGTATGAGAAGCGATGAAATTGGCATATGGCCAGGAAAAAGTGTTTCCAGCCATAAGAAGCATTTGGGGAGGTGAAATGTGAGATAAAATTTTCAGGGTCCACCGCGATTTTGAACGGACGGCGCTACAGTAGAATGCTATATACCATGTGAAAGCTAAGAAACAGAGCTTTCTGGTGGTGTTTTTTATTTTTCTGTAGCTTTAATAGGAGCCGAGTTATCGGCGCTTGAAAATAGCGTTTTTGTGATGCTATAGCGCCGATACCGTTAGCGCTAGAAAGTTGAAATTCTAGTGGATTGTTTCACTATAGTATGACTGTAACTGCATGCAACTGCAGCTTGATTGGAGCATTTCTTCCTAGTTTTTGAAAAATTTGAGTAGCAATTTCAGGAATTCCCTTATTTGAAAAATTCATATAAAAAAAACTTTTAGAGATATTGCCAAAAGCCGCCTTTCCGCACTGCGTATATCTTTAGAGATGATTGTGTAAAAATTTGGTGTAATTTCACTTATTGGTTCTTCTAAAACCGTGACGACAAATTTTTTATGCATTTGCTGCGTAATTACCAGTTCACTAAAAATTACGCTCTGTAATTCCAGTATATAAAATTGTTCACCAAAAGCAATATTAATCTGCAATTTCAGGTAGTTACTGGAAATAGTTTCTGAAATACGGCCTGTCAAAGTGTTGACGAAAAATAAGAAAAAAATAATAATAATAATAGGATGCTGAAAAAAAAACCGAACAAAAACAATATAAATTCCCCTAACGGGGGAATTTATAACTAGAACCCTGTAACTGACCAAGGTCAGTGACTAAGAATTTACCATGCACATGATTCCAGTTTATGGAGCATAGGCAAAAGAACTTGTTAGAAAACTATGATATTTAAAATCCAGTGTTGGTAAAACTGTGCCACCATAGTGATGTACAGAGCCACAATGATGCACAGTGCCACAATGATGCACAGTGCCACCATGATGCACAGTGCCACCACGATGCACAGTGCCACCACGATGCACAGTTCCACCACGATGCACAGTGCCACCATGATTCACAGTGCCACCACGATGCACAATGCCACAATGATGCACAGTGCCACAATGATGCACAGTGCCACCATGATGCACAGTGCCACCATGATTCACAGTGCCACCACGATGCACATTGCCACAATGATGCACAGTGCCACCACGATGCACAGTGCCACCATGATGCACAGTGACACCATGATGCACAGTGACACCATGATGCACAGTGACACCATGATGCACTGTGCCACCATGATGCACAATTATGATAACCCTGAGCGCATAATAAGAGTGAAAGCTGATGTTCCACTCTCTGTAGAGCTACAGTCATTTGCTAAGGTGTGGGAAAGATGAATTTTTAAGGGTTCACCGATCTTTTTAGCTGTCAATGCTACAGGAAAATACACATTAGATTAAATTAAGAGGAGAATCTGAGCTTTCCAAAACTGCTTGTGTCATTCATGTAGCTTTATTAGAACCGGAGATAGAGCCCATTGAAATAACGGTAAAATTGTGATATTTCATCGAAAAACTATCCCTGAAAAATGTAAAATTTTGAACTTCAATTTGCTCCCGAAGGCAAACGGTTTAAAGGAGAGACTTGAAATTGCACAAACTACTGTAAATGTGCTTGGGCTATACCCCCAAATATTATTGAATTTTTTGAAGATGGATTTCTGAGTTTAAAAAATGCAAAGATGCCAAATCATGACCAAAAACATGAATTTTTCAGGGTCGGGCGATCTTTTTAATTAGTAGAGATACGTTAAAATGTATAGAAAACAAATACTAGACGAGAATCTCGGCTTTCCAAATGTGTTTTTATTTTTCCTGTAACTTAATTAGAACCGGAGATACAGACCGTCAAAGTATGGGTACATGTGCAATGTTGATTTATCAGCAGGTCAATTTTGCAGTCATTTCTTGACCTTTTGACCTCAATTGTGTAATGTAGGTCAATCCGAGGGCCTTCAAATTTTGCATGGGGCCTCTAGGGTATTATGGCACCGAATTCTGAAGAGATAATACAAATCCCTCCATTGCTTCCCTGTTAAGAAAAGTATAATGTCTGAAATGTCCAATTTCGCCTAATATTTGACCTTGACTTTGACCTTGAAAATACCTTTCTAGGTCAAAACCAATAGTTTCCCCAAATTGGCAATGTGTGACAAAGGGGGGGTCATTTAATTGTTGGAACTGTGTAGGACCAATATTTACCTGTCATCAGGGCAAAAATAGGGTGTTTTTACATGTGTCGCAGTATGCAATATTCGTGATTTTTTAACAAATCAGCATGAAAAGATATCTGAATTCCGATTTCCAGCATGAAACAAACTGGCTGGTGCCTTCCAGAAACCAGAAGATGAGACTGATATGTGAAAAAAAAGATAATTTTCAGAATTTCTGAAAATTGCCCATATTTGAACTTCGAGGGGTCAAATGACCTTGAAAAATGAGGTCAAGGTCAAATCTGAAGGTCAGTATGGGGTTTTTGGGGGCATGTTAAGGGTAGTTTGTTGTACATTTACATGACCTAAAATGACTCCTTCATGGTGTTTTCATGACCCACATCCCATATTCGGCGGACTCATTTCACCAAAATGGCCGCTGCTCCGTAACCGTTGCAAATATCCAAATGAAAATTACGCGTGCACACAGCCCCAGATACTGGCCATCTTTCAGTGTAATCAGCATTTCTCTACCTGCTTTCGTTTTTGAGTAAATTGGGAAAAATCTAAAACAGTGTTTTTTTCATAGCTCCGGTTCCGCTTGAGTGATTTCAAAAATGTTTGTACCTGAATACAGCCTAGTACTTTTGACTTAGACATGACCTGTACAATGATGCCACCTGCAATAGTTGCCGAGTAATAGGCCATCTAAATTTCCGGAATTTCATGTTTGAAAGGCCCTGTGACCTTGAAAAATAGGTCAAGGTCATGTTTTTTGGGTGTGGCCCAGTTTTAGTCCAAGAGGCACCTTGTGACCAAGTTTCATGAAAATCAGAGAAAAAAAGTGTGTTGGAATAATAAGAATAATACCAAAAACAATAAGAATTTACCATGTAATGGTAAATTCTTAACTAGTATACTAAATTGCACAGCAATTTAAAGGAAGAACTTCCCTTCCTTCCCAATCCCTTCCCTTCCAATTCCTACCCTTCACATGCCTTCCTTCCCCTTCCATTCCGTTGCCTTCCATGCTGAAGCTGTTTCATTTGCAAAAGGGTAAGTGTTGCTATCACTAGACATTTGCTTGCAATACAGTCACATATTGAAATGACACATCGCTGGGCATGGAGACCAGTGTGTGGTGGCCAGCGGTACCACCCTCAAAGCAATACATTTGGGTGAATGGTAGGTGAAACCCTAACCCTAATGGCTTGTTGTAGACAAACCATCAGAGTTATGGAGCTGTGCTTACATGGAAAAATAGAGCAAAAAATTAGGAATGTGTCAAATCAGTTTTAATTGATTTTGATAAATAATTAATGAGTTATAATTGAATATATAAAATGTTAGATGTTAAATTGGTTAAAGGTAAAAGGAAGATATCCTTGTAGCACACCAGAGGGCATAATTTTATGCATTTTTTGGTGTTAATTTCATGAGATTTGAACAATTAGAACCAGAGCAATTTACGTTTCAATTTTGATATCAAAAAAATTCTTTAGGAAAAACTATTTGATGTATGCAAATTTCCTTTTGGTTCAATATGGAGGCCCAACCTGGGTATCCTACATAAATTATTCATGAACATCCATGTAGTATTTCATACACTTTTTTACAAAAAACTTTTTAATCGGCCCAAAAAGTGACATAAAATCTTCAATGTCCACCGCGATTCTAAACCGGACGCCGCACAGGATAATGTTATACACCATTGGAAAGCTGACATTCTGAGCTTTCCAAAAATGTCCCTGGTTTGTTTCTAGGACCAATATTAAGGGAGATACGGCCGCTCAAATGTTCAACTTTTGAGGCCCTGTGGCACCAAAAGTATTGGACCTGGGATGCCATACTTTTGCATAGATACTATACCCTGGTAGTACTAACAATTCCTGTAAGGACATCAAAATCTGACATTCCAATCATGGTTTTTCATGACATCACCCCTCGAAATTCCGGTTTGCTCGAATTTTGAACTTTTTTTTCTCCATAACTATTCATCCTATTACCACTAGGCTCCTCTCTGCACTGCATATTCCATTACAGATTAATAGGAAAAAATTTCATGTAATTTTGACTGACAGTTTTCCCAAAACCAGAAGCAGAAACTTTTGGTCAAGATTGCCTGTAATTTCTATGTCAAACGGAATTCCGCTGCGTAATTCCCAGCACAGAAGGAATTTTACACTGTCAAAATAGTTATTCCCTTTTTATGTGGAAATAGTAATTTGGTCAGGAGTTATTTAACATTTAAGGAATGACCAAAATGCGGCGGAAGAAAAAGAATAATAAGAATAATAATAAAGACGTACAATATCAATAAGAACTTCCCTACGGGAAGTTCTTAACTAGAGAACACGGTAATTGTCATCAGGGACAATTACAAAGAATTTACCTTTACTTTCAACTAAAGTTTGTCTGAAAATGGACAGACAAATGGACAGATGGATGCAACCGACGGACTGAGAAAAACACATGGGGACTCTGTTTCCTCACCATGACTGCGACTAAGAGTCCTGACTCAGAGTCCTGACTCAGAGTCCTGACGGAGAGTCCGGACTCAGCGTCCTGACTCAGCGTCCTGACTCAGCGTCCTGACTCAGCGTCCTGACTCAGCATCCTGACTCAGCGGTCTGACTCAGAGTCCTGACTCAGAGTCCTGACTCAGAGTCCTCACTCATATTCCTGACTCACAGTCCTGACTCACAGTCCTGGCTCACAGGCCTGACTCAAAGTCCTGACTCAGAGTCCTGATGCAGAGTCCTGACTCACAGTCCTGACTCAGAGGCCTAATGCAGAGTCCTGACACAGAGTCCTGACTCACAGGCCTGACTCAGAGTCCTGACTCACAGGCCTGACTCAGAGGCCTCACTCAGAGTCCTGACTCAGAATCCTGATGCAGAATCCAGACTCAGCGTCCTGACTCAGCGTCCTGACTCAGCATCCTGACTCAGAGTCCTGACTCAGAGTCCTGACGCAGAGTCCTGACGCAGAGTTCTGACTCAGTGCGTCCTGACTCAGCGGCCTGACTCAGTCGAGACTCAGAGTCCTGACTCAGATCCCTGACTCAGAGTCCTAACCTAGGGGCCTGACTCAGGGTCCTGACTCACAGACCTGACTCAGAGTCCTGACCGCTTGTCCTTACTCCTTGTCCTGACTCCTAGTCCTGACTCCGAGTCCTGATTCTGAGGCCTGACTCCGAGTCCTGTCTCAGAGAAGTGACTCTGAGTCCTGACTCAGTGCGTCCTGACTCAGCGGCCTGACTCAGAGTCCTGACAAAGACTCCTGACTCCGAGTCCTGACTCCGAGTCCTGACTCCGAGTCCTGACTCCGAGTCCTGACTCCGAGTCCTGACTCCGAGTCCTGACTCCGAGTCCTGACTCCAACTCATGACTCCGAGTCATGACTCTGAGTCCTGACTCTGAGTCCTGACTCTGAGTCTTGACTCAGTGCATCCTGACTCAGCGGCCTTACTCAGAGTCGAGACTCAGAGTTCTGACTCAGATCCCTGACTCAGAGTCCTGACTCAGAGGCCCGAATCAGGGTCCTGACTCACAGACCTGACTCACAGACCTGACTCAGAGTCCTGACCGAGGGTCCTGACTCCAAGTCCTGACTCCGAGTCCTGATTCCGAGGCCTGACTCCGAGTCCTGTCTCAGAGTCCTGACTCAGATTCCTGAATCAGGGGCCTGACTCAGAGGCCTGACTCACAGACCTGACTCCGAGTCCTGACTTAGTCCTGACTTAGTTCTGACTCTGAGCCCTACTTCCAAGTCCGGCCTCAGAGTCCTGCCTCAGAGGCCTGCCTCAGATGCCTGACTCAGAGTCCTGACTCCGAGTCCTGACTCAGATGCCTGACTCCGAGACCTGACTCAGATGCCTGACTCAGAGTCCTGACTCAGAGTCCTGCCTCAGATCCCTGACTGAGATCCCTGTCTCTGAGGCCTGACTCCGAGTCCTGACTCTGAGCCCTGCCTCCAAGTCCGGCCTCAGAGTCCTGCCTCAGAGGCCTGCCTCAGATGCCTGACTCAGAGACCTGACTCCGAGTCCTGACTCAGATGCCTGACTCCGAGACCTGACTCAGATGTCTGACTCAGAGTCCTGCCTCAGAGTCCTGACCCAAGAGTCCTGACTCGGGGACCTGACTCACAGACCTGACTCACAGACCTGACGCAGTTTACTGACTCACAGACCTGACTCACAGACCTGACTCACAGACCGTACTCAAAGACTTGACTCAGGGCCCTGGATCAGAGTCCTGCCTACAACTCCTATCCCCAACTGCACTCGGTCATTTGAGACTGTAATATGTATATAAACATAAGTCAGTAGCATACACTGGCCCCGTCACCAGAAACGGCCAGAACAGCTTTTCATATATGGTTAATGTATGCTAACATATGCGGCCAGCCTGCTTTGGAGTGTGAAATGGTGTCACCTGCATCATGTGAAAATGAATTTTTTTGCTGACCATTTGGTCATTTTTTGACCTTTTGACCTTTACTGCTCAGAGATGGCTGTAGCTACAGACTTGTTGTTTACCACAATTGACAACAACAATTCAGTTCACATTGTCCTTTAAAATTAAGAAAATTGAGACATTCCTTCTGAGTTGAAAAAAATCATCTCTGAAAATGGTCAATTTTCATTTCATCTTTGACCTCAAATTTGACCATGATGAATGAGACTACTTGTCAAATTTTATGTGCTCATGTGATTGCCAGTATGTCATTTTGGGTTTCATTTAATTTACAGAAAGCTGTAGGAGCAATATTTCCCATTCAAATTAAATTATCTATGCAAAATGTCATGTAAGTTGTGAAGTGCCACTTTTAACAATTTTTTTACAAATTTAGTTGAGGATATGAAACAATTCTAATAGGGGGCTTTTGATAACCATATTAGTGACCAGTATACCTCAGACTGTGAAGAGGATTGTGGAAAAAAAACATAATTTTCAGAATTTTTGGAAAATTGTACTTTTTAAACATTAATGGCTCATATCACCTTCAAATATCACCTTTTTGTCAAATTTTTTGGTCAATATAGTCTTTTTGGGTAAAGTTAAGGGTAGTTCACTATACATTTTGATCACCTAAGACTACTCCTTCATGGAGATTTGACAAGTCCACCTAAATTTTGAACACTCGATTTTGAAAAATGACCATATTTCAAAAAGTCTTCTACCAATCCAAACCATTTGTTGAATGTGCACTGGCCCCAGATACTGGCTAACTTTTACCACCATCACCATGTTCCTATCTATTACGGAACTTGAGAAACCTGTGCAACACTCAAAACTGCTCAAGAGCAATAGCCCTTTACCCGCTAGACCAATTGTTACATGACTTCTACCAAAACATTGACAACAACTTTTTGTCACAGGATTTTTAATCCTATCTGATTATCTCAAATAGTTTTTGAGTTATGAGCCTTTAAACTTTACTAATTGTCGACTTTGAACGGCTCTGTGAAAAAGACAACTGTGAAAATGACATCAAATGAACCAATTACGCAATACCCAACAACTGACGAACCTATTGACAGCCTTTCATGAACGTACAACCATTTTGAAATAAGAATAAGAATAATAATAATAATAGCAAAAACAAATAGAATTTACCATAGGTAAATTCTTAATAATAATAACTAGTATACTAAATTGCACAGCAATTTAAAGGAAGAACTTCCCTTCCCTTCCTATCCCTTCCCTTCCTTCCAATCCCTTCCCTGCCCTGCTATTCTAGTTCCTTGCATTCATTTCCTTTCTATTGCTTAATAGTGTGTTTAGGTTGTCCTGGAGGGAAACATCACTGCTGCTCTGACCTTGCCTGCAATAGTTCACGGAACTGCACAAACAGGCACACATACTCATATATCGCTTGGCATGGAGCCAGGCCTTTTGTGGGGGATGGTACCACCCTGAAAGCAATACTTTGATGAAACCCTAACCCTAATGATTTGTTATGGACAAACCATAAGAGCTAGGAAGATGTGCTTACATACACACAGAGGGCAAGGAGTCAGCAACATGTCAAATTAGTTTTAAGTGATTTGCAGCAGTATTTCACAAGTTATAATTTAATGATAAATTTAATGGAAGAAATATGAGGTTATTTGCAAACAATAGGGCAACAAATAAGCAACATATCATATCAATTTTAAGTGATTTGAAACATTATTGGAAGAGTTTAAATAGGATAAAAAAATTCAAGGTAGGAACATTTGCTTACATGGAAAAATAAGGCAAAAAATTAGCAATAAGTCAAATTAGTTTTAATTGATTTTAATGAATACTTAATGAGTTATAATTGGATACATGAAATTGCTAATGTAAAATTGGCTATTAGTGAGAGATATATGCCCTTGGAGCACATAAAATTGCATAATTTTACGCATTTTTTGGTGTTAATTTCATGACATTTGAATGAGTAGAAGCTGAGCAATCTACATTTCAATTTTGAAATGAAAAAAATTCTCAATGAAAAAGTACTTCAAGTAAAGAAAATTCCTTTGGGAATATCATGCAGGTCCATATTGGGCACCACACAAAAAATCAACATAAACATCCATGAAGATCTTCATAGTTTTTTTGGGCAAAATAGGTGTTGGGAGACCCAAAAAGTGACATAAAATTTTCAATGTCTGACGCGATTCTATACCGTACGTCGTACAGCATATTTCTATATATCATTGGAAAGCTGACATTCTGAGGTTTCCAAAAATGGTCATTTTTTCTTTCTAGGATCAATATTAAGGGAGATACAGCCAATCAAATGTTCAACTTTTGAGGCCCCGTGGCACCAAAAGTACTTGGCCTGGGACGCCATTCTTTTGCACAGACACTGTACTATAGTTGTACTCATATAAGCTGGAAGGACATAAAATTCTGATGATTACATCATGGTTTTTCATGGCTTGCACCCTCAAAATTTTGGATTGTCCGAGTTTTGAACTTTTTTATCTCATTAGCTATTTGACCATTTGCCACTAGACTCCTTTCTGCACTGCGTATCTCTTTAGAGAATAAGCAGAAAAATTTGCATGGAAAACCGCTTATTGGTTTTTGCGAAAGCGGAACGAGAAAATTTTTGTCAAAATTGGTGGTAATTCCGATGTCATGTGTAATTCCAATGTGAAATTCCCATGTATCCTGGCAATTCATACTGTCTACATGGTGTATTAGTACTCATGAAGAAATATTGAGTTGGTCAGGAGTTATTCAACATTTAAGAAATGACCAAAATGTGGCGGAAGAAAAAGAATAATAAAGACGTACAATATCAATAAGAACTTCCCTACGGGAAGTTCTTAATAACTAGAGAATAATTAAAATTGCACAGCAATTTTAAGATATGAATTCCCCTACCCCGTATTCCCTCCCCCTTTACCCCCTCCTTCCTTTCCTTTCCTTCCCTTCCATTCCCTTGCTTTGCACTGAACCCTCTTGCATTCCCTTCCATTCCATGCCCTCATCTGTATTCCATGGCCAGGCCTCTTTTGGACGCTATGTAGTCCATGGAAGTGTA
The DNA here is from genome assembly GCA_026936325.1 of Platynereis dumerilii. Classification (NCBI taxonomy): domain Eukaryota; kingdom Metazoa; phylum Annelida; class Polychaeta; order Phyllodocida; family Nereididae; genus Platynereis; species Platynereis dumerilii. The sequence continues at coordinate 15,810,682 of JAPTHN010000007.1, forward strand.
GAGTTGGACAGATTCATATAGCGCTTAGCGTGCAGGTGATACCACCCTGAAAGCAATACAATTGGAGTGAAGCGTAACTCTTAACTTTGATGAAACCCTAACCCAAATGATTTGTTATGGACAAACCATAAGAGGTAGGAAGATGTGCTTACATTCACACAGAGGGCAAGCAATGAGCAACATGTCAAATTAGTTTCAAGTGATTTGCAGCAGTATTTCATAAGTTATAATTCAATTATAAATTTAATGGAAAAAATATGAGCTTATTTGCAAACAATAGGGCAACAAATAAGCAACATATCATATCAATATTAAGTGATTTGATACATAATTGGAAGAGTTTTTATTGGATTGTAAAATTCATGGTAGGAAGTTTTGCTTACATGGAAAAATAGGGCAAAAAATTAGCAATATGTCAAATGAGTTTTAATTGATTTTAATGAATAATTAATGAGTTATAATTGAATATGTGAAATTGCTTATGTAAAATTGGCTATCAGCAAGAGGTTTATGCCCTTGGAGCACATACAAGGCTACAATTTTACGCATTTTTTGGTGTTAATTTCATGAAATTTGATTCAGTAGAAGCTGAGCAATTTACGTTTTAATTTTGAAATTAAAAAAATTCTCAAGCAAAAAGTGTTGCAAGTAGAATAATTTCCTTTGGAGAGATCATGCAGGCGTACAATGGGTACCACTAAAAAATTCTACATGAACATCCATGAAGATCTTCATAGTTTTTTTGGGCAAAATAGGGTTTGGGAGGGCCAAAAAGTGACAAAAAATGTTCAATGTCTGACGCGATTCTATACTAAGACTGCTACAGTAAAGTTATATACACCATCTGAAAGACGAGAATCTGAACTTTCTGATGATATTTTTAATTTTTGTGTAGCTCCAATAGTAAGCGAGATATCGGCGATTGAAAATTCCGTTTTTGTGCGGCCATAGCGCCGATACCGTTTACGCTATGACAACAAAATTTTGTGATAATGTTAGACTAGGGTTGGGCTGTATGCACATATCAATTCAGCTTAATCTGAGCATTCCTTCCTTGTTTTCTGGAGGTTGGAATGTCATTTTTCGGAATTCCGTTGTTTCAAAAAATTATAACTTGAAATTTTTTTAACGGAATAACTTTAGGCTCCTTTCAGAAATGGATAACTGTCTAAAATATATTGAAAAAAAGTTTCATGTCATTATCTGTCATAGTTTCTGAGAAACCGTTTACACAATGTAAAAATTAGTTTTTGAAATTATGCAAGACTGAAAGGTAATTCCGCTGTGAAATTGCCTCTAAAAATAGGGATCACACCAACATATATGACTGTTATATCCTTTTTCTTGTATCTGCATTACTTTTCTCATAATAGGCATTTAAAAAATCTTTTAAAAGGCCCAAGAATAATAATAATAATAAAAAAAGTAGCAATAACAAGATGAATTCCCCTACGGGGAATTCATAATAATAATAATAACAAAAGTAGCAATAACAAGATGAATTCCCCTACGGGGAATTCATAATAACAAAACCAGCAAAAGTAAGATGAATTCCCCTACGGGGAATTCATAATAATAATAATAATAATAATAATAACTAGAGAATAATTAAAATTGCACAGCAATTTTAAGATATGAATTCCCCTCCCCCATATTCCCTTCCCTTCCATTCCCTGCCACTCCATTCCCTTCCCTGCCTTTCCCTTCCCCTCCCATTCCATTCCATTGGCTTCCCTCTTGTTGCATTCCGAGGCCTGATATGGTTGACATATTGTTAGTTTGGCTTTGGTTGCAATCTAGTGCATAGAAGTGCAGAGGTCCACATATTGAGTGATATAGCGCTTAGCATGCTGCCAGGTGTGTTGTGACCAATGGTACCACCCTGAAAGCAATACATTTTGACTGAGCCCTAACCCTAACCCTAACAGCTTGTTCCAGACAAACCATAAGAGTTATGGAGCTGTGCTTATATGGAAAAATAGAGTAAAAAATTAGCATTATGGCATATTACTTTTAACTGAATTGAATGTGTCATTTATGAAGTATAATTGATTATATAAAATGATAAGTGTATAATCGGCTATTAGTAATAGGTAAATGCCTTTGTAGAACAGTAAAGGCAGTAATTTTACGCATCTTTTGGTGTTAATTTCATGAAATTTGAATGAGCAGAAGCTGAGCAATTGATGTTTCAATTTTGAAATTAAAAAAATTGTCAAGCAAAGAGGATTTGAAGTAGGAAAATTTCCTTTGGGGATATTATGCAGGGCCATATTAGGCACCATAAAAAAAATACTCATGAACATCCATGAAGAGCTTCATATTTTTTTGGGCAAAAAAGGTTTTGATCGGCCAAAAAAGTGACATGAAATTTTCAATGTCTGACGCGATTCTAAACTAAACAATCTACAGTAAAGTTCTATACACCATCTGAAAGAAGAGAATCTGAACTTTTTGATGATGTTTTCAATTTTTCTGTAGCTTCAACAGAAACGGAGATATCGGCGATTGAAAATTACGTTTTTGTGAGGCCATAGCGCCGATACCGTTAACGCTATGACAACAAAATTTTATGATATTGGTAGACTATGGTTGGGCTGTATGCACATATAAATGCAGCTTAATCTGAGCATTCCTTCCTTGTTTTCTGGAGGTTGGATTGTCATTTTTCGGAATTCCGTTTTTTCAAAAAATCATAACTTGGAATTTTTTCAACGGAATTCCTTTAGGCTCCTTTCTGCAAAGGATAAATGTCTAAAATATACAGAAAAAAAATTTCATGCCTCTATCTGTCTTAGTTTCTGAGAAACCGTTTACACAGTGTTAAAATTAGTTTCTGGAATTACGCAAGCCTGACAAGTAATTCCGCCGTGAAATTGCTTCTGAAGATAGGACTCAAGCCAACATATATGACTCTTGTATCTCTTTTGTTGTATCTCCATTACTTTTCTCATAATTGGCATTTAAAAAATCATTTCAAGGCCGTAGAAAAATAATAATAATAATAATAATAATAATAAAAAAAGTAGCAATAACAAGATGAATTCCCCTACGGGGAATTCATAATAAAACCAGCAATAACAAGATGAATTCCCCTACGGGGAATTCATAACTAGAGAACACGGTAATTGTCATCACGGACAATTACAAAGAATTTACCTTTACTTCTAATCAAACTTTGCCTGTAAATGGACAGACAAATGGACAGACAGACGGTCAGACAGACAGACACAACTGAAGGACTTATGACTCAGACTCCTGACTCATACTCCTGATCAAGACCGGCGACCCAGACTGGCAACTCTGACCCCAACTCAGGTGCCTGACTTGAACTCCTGACTCAGATTCCAGAATCAGACCCCCGACTCTAACTCCTGACTCTGACTCCGGACTCAGATGCCCGACTCAGATGCCCGACTCAGAATCCCACCTCCCAAATAAGACCCTGACTCCCGACTCAGGCACCCCACACAGACTCCTGACTCAGATGCCAGAATCAGCCTCCTGACTCAGAGTCCTGACCCAGACTGAGTCTGACTCCTAGTCCTGACTCAGAGTCCTGATCCCTAGGCCTGTCTCCTAGGCCTGTCTCCGAGTCCTTACTCCGAGTCCTGACTCCGAGGCCTGACTCCCGAGTCCTGACCCCACCAGAGTCCTGACTCCACCAGAATCCTGACTCCGAGTCCTGACTCCGAGTCCTGACTCCTAGTCCTGACTCCGAGTCCTGACTCCGAGTCCTGACTCCGAGTCCTGACTCCGAGTCCTGACTCCGAGTCCTGACTCCGAGTCCTGACTCCGAGTCCTGACTCCGAGTCCTGACTCCGAGTCCTGACTCCGAGTCCTGACTCCGAGTCCTGACTCCGAGTCCTGACTCCGAGTCCTGACTCCGAGTCCTGACTCCGAGTCCTGACTCCGAGTCCTGACTCCGAGTCCTGACTCACAGTCCTGACTCACAGTCCTGGCTCACAGTTCTGGCTCAGAGTCCTGGCTCAGAGTACTGCCTCAGAGTCCTGACTCAGAGACCAGTCTGAAAGCCCTGACTCAGAGTACTGACTCAGAGTACTGACACCGAGTAATGACTCTGAGTCCTGACTCTGAGTCCTGTCTCCAAGTCCTAACTCAGAGACCTGTCTCAGAGTCCTGAATCCGAGTCCTGACTTGACGTCTTGACGCAGAGTCCTGACTCCTACTCCTGACTCCGAGGCCTGCCTCCGAGTCCTGAATTAGAGTCCAAACTCGCAGTACTGATTCACAGTGCTGATTCACAGTACTGATTCAAAGTCTGTCTCAAGACTTGTGGATCCTGACTCCAATTCCTGACTACAACTCCTGACTCAACTCCTGACTCCAACTCCTGACTCCAACTCCTGACTCCTACTCCTGACTCCAACTCCTGACTCCTACTCCCGACTCTTTCATTTGCCTGACTCTTTCATTTGAGACTACAATATGTATATAACCAATAGACAGTAATGTACACTGGCCCCGTCACCTGAGACGGCCAGAAGAGCTCTCCATATATGGCTAATGTATGATAATTTATGCCGCCAGCCTGTGTTGGAGTGTGAAGATGGCTCACCTGCATCATGTGAAAATGAATTTTTTGCTGACCATTTGCTCATTTATTGACCTTTTGACCTTTACTGCTCAGAGTTGCCTGTAGCTACAGACTTGCTGTTTACCACAATTGACCACAACAATTCAGCAAACATTGTTAATTAAAATGAAAAAAGTTGGAACTTTCCTTGCTAGTTAAAAAAAATCATTTGTGAAAATGATCAATTTTCATTTCATCTTTGACCTCAAATTTGACCTTGCAGAAATTGTCACAGGTGAAAATAAATGTGCTCATGTGTGGCCCGCATGTGATAGAAGGGGGTCATTTAATTTACAGAAAGCTGTAGGAGTGATATTTCCCACTCAAATTAAATCATTTATGCAAAATGTCATGTAAGTTGCGAAGTACCATTTTTCACAATTTTTTACAAATTTATTTGAGGATATGAAACAATTCTAATAGGGAGCTTTTGAAAACCATATTAGTGACCAGTATACCTCAAAGATTTAAGAGGATTGGTGGAAAATAACATGATTTTCAGAATTTTTCAAAACTTCAACTTTTTAAACTTTAATGGCTCATATCACCTTCAATATGACCAATAGGTCAAATTTTTTGGTCAATATATACTTTTTGGGAAAAGTTAAGGGTAGTTCCTTATACATTTTGATCACCTCAGACTACTCCTTCATGAAGATTTTACCATTACACCGAAATTTTGCACACTCGATTTTGAAAAATTGCCATATTTCAAAATATATTGCATCAATCCCAATGATATTACAGTCAACACTGGCCCCAGATACTGGCAAACTTTTGCCACCATCACCATATTCCTATCTATTACATAACTTGAGATCTCATTCGCCAACTGAAAACAGCTCATGTGTCAATAGCCCCTTACCCGTTAGACCAACTCTCATATCACTTTTCACCAAAACATTGCCAATAACTTTTTATCACAGGATTTTGACTGTTAACTGATTATCTCAAATACTTTTTGAGTTATAGCACTTTAAAGTTTACTCATTTTCGACTTTGAACGGCTCTGTGAAAACGACACCTGTGAAAATGACATTGAATCACTCAATTACGTAATACCCAACCACTGACCTATCAACTGAAAACACTTACAAAGACGTAAGTCCATTTTGAAAAAATAATAATAACTAGAGAAAACGGTAATTGTCATCAGGGACAATTACAAAGAATTTACCTTTACTTTTAATTAAACTTTGCCTGTAAATGGACAGACAAAGGGACAGATGGATGAAACTGACGGACTGACAAACACATGCTGACTCTGCTTCCTCACCATTACTGTGACTCTGACTCCGACTCCAACTCTGAATCCCGATCCGCTTCCTGATCAGGTCTCCGATTCAGACTACTGACTCTCACTCCTAACGCACTCTTTTCTCTGATGACTGACTTAGACTCCTGGCTCAGACTTGTGACTTCAACTGCTGATGCTAAATCCTTCCTGAGCCTCCTGTCTCGACTCAACACGGAGTCACGACTCGGAGTCACGACTCGGAGTCGTGACTCGGAGTCGTGACTCGGAGTCGTGACTCGGAGTCGTGACTCGGAGTCGTGACTCGGAGTCGTGACTCGGAGTCGTGACTCGGAGTCGTGACTCGGAGTCGTGACTCGGAGTCGTGACTCGGAGTCGTGACACGGAGTCGTGCCTCGGAGTCGTGACTCGGAGTCGTGACTCGGAGTCGTCACTCGGAGTCGTCACTCATAGAGTCGTCACTCATAGAGTCGTCACTCATAGAGTCGTCACTCATAGAGTCGTCACTCAGAGGCGTGACTCCAAGTCCTGACTGCAAGTTCTGACTGCAAGTTCTGCCTCCGAGGCCTGATTCAGAATCCTGACGCCGAGTCCTGACTCAAAGGCCTGACTCAAAGGCCTGACTCAAAGTCCTGACTCGAAGTCCTGATTCTGGGTCCTGACTCCGAGGCCTGACTCAGAGTCCTGACTCCAAGTCATGACTCCGAGGCCTGGCTCAGTGTCCTGAGTGAGGGCCCTGGCTCAGAGTCCCGACTATGCGTCCTGACTCCAAATCCTCACACAAAGTCCTCACTCTGAGAAGAGTCCTGACTCAGAGTCCTGGCTCCGAGTTTAGCCCTGACTCAGAGGCCTCACACAGAGTCCTGACACACAGTCCTGACTCAGAGGCCTGACACAGAGTCCTGACTAACAGTCCTGACTCAGAGTCCTGACTCCTGACCCTAACTCCTGACTCAGTCATTTGAGACTACAATATGTATATAACCATAAGACAGTAATGTACACTGGCCCCGTCACCTGAGACGGCCAGAACAGCTTTCCAAATATGGCTAATGTATGCTAATATATGCGGCCAGCCTGTGTTGGAGTGTGAAGATGGCTCACCTGCATCATGTGAAAATGAATTGTTTTTTTGACCATTAGGTCATTTTTTGACCTTTTGACCTTTACTGCTCAGAGTTGCCTGTAGCTACAGACTTGCTGTTTACCACAATTGACCACAACCATTCAGCAAACATTGTTAATTAAAATGAAAAAAGTTGGAACTTTCCTTGGTAGTTAAAAAAAATCATTTGGGAAAATGATCAATTTTCATTTTATCTTTGACCTCAAATTTGACCTTGCAGAAATTGTCACAGGTGAAAATAAATGTGCTCATGTGTTGCCAGCATGTGATAGAAGGGGTTCATTTCATTTACAGAAAGCTGTAGGAATGATATTTCCCACTCAAATTAAATCTTTTATGGAAATGTCATTTAAGTTGCGAAGTAAGATATTTGACAATTTTTTTACAAATTTAGTTGAGAATATGAAACAATTCTAATAGGGGGCTTTTGATAACCATATTAGTGACCAGTATACCTCAAAGATTTAAGAGGATTGGTGGAAAATAACATAATTTTCAGAATTTTTCAAAACTTCAACTTTTTAAACTTTAATGGGTCATATCATCTTCAATATGACCAATAGGTGCAATTTTTTGGTCAATATAGCCTTTTAGGGTAAAGTTAAGGGTAGTTGATTATACATTTTGATCACCTCAGACTACTCCTTCATGGAGATTTTACAATTCCACCTAAATTTTGAACACTCGCTTTTGAAAAATTACCATATTTCAAAGTATATTGCATCAATCCCAATGATATTACAGTCAACCTTGGCCCCAGATACTGGCAAACTTTTGCCACCATCACCATATTCCTATCTATTACATAACTTGAGATCTCAGTGACAGACTGAAAACAACTCATGTGTCAATAACCCCTTACCCGTTAGACCAACTGTCATATGACCGAGAACAAAATGTTGACAACAACTTTTTATCACAGGATTTTGACTCTTGACTTATTATCTTAAATACTTTTTGAGTTATAAGCCTTTAAAGTTTACTAATTTTCGACTTTGAACGACTCTGTGAAAAAGACAACTGTGAAAATGACATCAAATGACCCAATTATGTAATACCCAACCACTGACCTATCAACTGAAAACACTTTCAAAGACCTAAGTCCATTTTGAAAAAAACATAATAATAATAATAGCAAAAACAAATAGAATTTACCATAGGTAAATTCTTAACTAGAACCCTGTAACTGACCAAGGTCAGTGACTAAGAATTTACCAAGCTTTTACCGGTTCATGCAGCAAAGCCAAAAGACAGCTTGCAACAATATTGTGGTGCACAGTGCCACCGTGGTGCACAGTGAGACGGTGGCGCACAGAGCCACTGCTCTGCACACTGCCACTCTGGTGCACAGTACCACTGTGACTGTGACTGTGACTGCGCTGCTAAACTGCCACTTTGGTGCACACTGCTGTGCTCTAAACTGCCACTGTGTTGCACACTGCCACTGTGTTGCACACTGACACTTGTACACACTGCCACTGTGGTGCACAGTGCCACTGTGGTGCACTCTGCCATTGTGGTGCAGCCTGTCATTGTGCCACAGTGATGCACAGTGCCACAGTGATGCACAGTGCCACAGTGATGCACAGTGCCACAGTGATGCACAGTGCCACAATGATGCACAGTGCCACTATTATGCACAGTGCCATAATGATGCACAGTGCCACCATGATGAAAAGTGCCACCATGATGCACAATTATGATAACCCTAAGCACATTTAACAAGAGTGAAAGCTGATGTTCCAGTCTCTGCAGAGCTACAGTCATTTGATAAGGTGTGGGAAAGTTGAATTTTTCAGGGTTGACCGATCTTTTTACCTGTCAATGTTACAAGAAAATACACAAAAAATTAAATTAAGAGGAGAATCTTAGCTTTCCAAAACTGGTTGTGTCATTCATGTAGCTTTATTAGAACCGGAGATACAGCCCATTGAAATAATGGTAAAATTGTGATATTTCATCAAAAAATGGTCTCTGAAAATGTCAAGTTTTGAACTTCAATTTGTTCCAGAAGGCAAACGGTCAAGAGGAGAGACTTGAAATTGCACCAACTACTGTAAATGTGTTAGGACTATATCCACAAATATTATTGAATTTTTTGAAGATGGAGTTCTTAGTAAAAAAAATGTAAAGATGTAAAATCATGACCCAAAATATGAATTTTTCAGGGTCAGGCGATCTTTTTAACTAGCAGAGATACGCTAAAATGTATAGAAAACAAATACTAGAGGAGAATCTGGGCTTTCCAAATCTGTTTTTATTTTTCCTGTAGCTTAATTAGAACCGGAGATACAGACCGTCAAAGTATGGGTACAAGTGCAATATTGACAAATGAGCAGGTCAATTTTCAAGTCATTTCTTGACCTTGTGACCTCAATTGTGCAATGTAGGTCAATCCGAGGGCCTTCAAATTTTGCGTGGGGCCTCTAGGGTATTATGGCACCAAATGCAGATGAGATGAGGCAAATCCCTCAACTGATTCCCTGTTAAGAAAAATATAATGTCTGAAATATCCAATTTTGCCTCATATTTGACCTTGAGTTTGACCTAGAAAAAACGTTTCTAGGTCAAATCCAATATTTTCCCCAGATTGGCAGTGTGTGACTTTGGGGGGGTCATTCAATCGTTTGAACTGTGTAGGATCAATATTTACCTGTCACAGGGGCAAAATAGGGTGTTTTTACATGTCACGCGGTATGCAATATTTGTGATTATTTAACAAATCAGCATGAAAGGATATCTGAATTCCGATTTCAGGCCTTAAACAAACTGGCTGGCGCCTTCCAGAAACCAGATGATGAGACTGATATGTGAAAAGAATGATAATTTTCAGAATTTTTGAAAATCGCCCATATTTGAACTTTGAGGGGTCAAATGACCTTGAAAAATGAGGTCAAGGTCAAATCTGAAGGCCTGTATGGGGTTTTTGGGGTATCTTAAGGGTAGTTTGTTATACATTTGCATGACCTCAAATGACTCCTTCATGGTGTTCTGAGACCCATACCCCATATGGCGCAGACTCATTTCACTAAAATGGCCGCTGCTCCGTAACCGTTGCAGATATCTACATGAAAAATAAAACGTGCACTGGTCCCAGATACTGGCCATCTGTTGGTGCCATCGGCTTTATTCTACCTATTGCGGTTTCTGACATTACGTCTTGAGACCTAAAACGGTGTTTATGCTGTAGCTCTGGTTCCGCTTGAGCGATTTCAGAATTGTTTGCGCCAAAATACAGCCTAGTACTTTTGAGTAAGACTTACCCTATACCATGGTGCTACCTGTTATGCTTCCTGAATAATAGCCCATGTAAATTTCGCAAATTTAATGTTTGAAAGGCCCTGTGACCTTGAAAAATAGGTCAAGGTCATATCTTTTGTGCATGACCTAGTCCTAGTCCTAGAGGTACCCTGTGCTAAAGTTTCATGAAAATCGGAGCAATCTGAAAAAAGAATAATAAGAACTAGAACCCTGTAACTGACCAAGGTCAGTGACTAAGAATTTACCAAGCTTTTAACAGTTCATGCAGCATAGACCAAAGACAGCTTGCAACAATTTTGTGGTGCACAGTGCCACCGTGGTGCACAGTGAGACGGAGGCGCACAGAGTCGCTGCTCAGCACACTGCCACTCTGGTGCACAGTGCCACTGTGACTGTGACTGTGACTGCGGTGCTAAACTGCCACTGTGGTGCACACTGCTGTTGTCTAAACTGCCACTGTGTTGCACAATGCCACTGTGTTGCACACTGACATTGTTGTGCACACTGACACCGTTGTGCACACTGGCACTGTGGTGCATGGTGACACTGTGGTGCACCCTGCCATTTTGGTGCAGCCTGCCATCGTGCCACAGTGATGCACAGTGCCATGATGATGCACAGTGCCACCATGATGCACAGTGCCATGATGATGCACAGTGCCACCATGATGCACAGTGCCACCATGATGAAAGAACCACCATGATGCACAATTATGATAACCTTAAGCACATAACAAGAGTGAAAGCTGATGTTCCAGTCTCTGCAGAGCTACAGTCATTTGATAAGGTGTGGGAAAGATGAATTTTTCAGGGTTCACCGATCTTTTTACCTGTCGATGTTACAAGAAAATACCTAATAAATTAAATTAAGAGGAGAATCTGTGCTTTCCAAAACTGCTTGTGTCATGCATGTAGCTTTATAAGAACCGGGGATAAAGCCCATTGAAATAACAGTAAAATTGCAATATTTCATCGAAAAATGGTCCTTGAAAATGTCAAGTTTTGAACTTAAATTTGTTGCAGAAGGCAAACAGTTAGGAGGAGAGACTTGAAATTGCACAAACTACTGTAAATGTGTTAGGACTACACCCCCAAATATTATTGAATTTTTTGAAGATGTATTTCTGAGTAAAAAAAATGCAAAGATGTTAAATCATGACCGGAAACATGATTTTTTCAGGGTCAGGCGATCTTTTTAACTAGTAGAGATACGTTAAAATGTATAGAGAACAAATACTAGAAAAGAATCTGGGCTTTCCAAATATGTTTTTAGTTTTCCTGTAGCTTAATTAGAACGGGAGATACAGACCGTCAAAGTATGGGTACAAGTGCAATGTTGACAAATGAGCAGGTCAATTTTCAAGTCATTTCTTGACCTTGTGACCTCAATTGTGTAATGTAGGTCAATCCGAGGGCCTTCAAATTTTGTGTGGGGCCTCTAGGGTATTATGGCACCAAATGCTGATGAGATAATGCAAATCCCTCAATTGCTTCCCTGTTAAGAAAAATGTAATGTCTCAAATGTCCAGTTTCGCCTAATATTTGACCTTGAGTTTGACCTTGAAAAAACATATCTAGGTCAAATCCAATATTTTCCCCAGATTGGCAGTGTGTGACTTTGGGGGGGTCATTCAATTGTTTGAACTGCGTAGCATCAATATTTATCTATCCAGAGGGCAAAACTAGGGTGTTTTTACATGTCGCGCGGTATGCAATATTCGTGATTTTTTAACAAATCAGCATGAAAGGATATCTGAATTCCGATTTCAGGCATCAAACAAATTGGCTGGCGCCTTCCAGAAACCAGAAGATGAGACTGATATAAAAAAAAAAAGATAATTTTCAGAATTTTTGAAAATCGCCCATATTTGAACTTTGAGGGGTCAAATGACCTTGAAAAATGAGGTCAAGGTCAAATCTGAAGGTCTGTATGGGGTTTTTGGGGTATGTTAAGGGTAGTTTGTTTACATTTGCATGACCTCAAATGACTCCTTCATGGTTTTCGAAGACCCACAGCCTGTACTGCGCAGACTAATTTCACTAAAATGGCCACTGCTCCGTAACCGTTGCAGATATCCTCATGAAAATTAAAACGTGCACTGGTCCCAGATACTGGCCATCTTCCGGCACTGTCTGCTAATTTGTATCTGTTGTGGTTTCTGACATTCCGGATTGTAACTGAAAACGGTGTTTTTGCTGTAGCTCCGGTTCTGCTTGAGCGATTTCCAAATTTTTTGCGCTGTTTTACAGCTAAACACAATTTATTAAGACATGCCTGCTTAAATGACACCACTCATTGTGGTTACTGAGTAATGGTCTGTCAAAATATGGGAAATTCCATGTTAAAAAGGCCCTGTGACCTTGAAAAGTAGGTCAAGGTCACTTGTTTCAGGTGTAGGTCAGTTTTAGGCCTAGAGGCACCCTGTGGCCAAGTTTCATGAAAATCGGAGCAAAAAAATTTGTTAGAAGAACAAGAAGAATAATACGAAAAACAATAAGAATTTACCATGTAATGGTAAATTCTTAATAATACCAAAAACAATAAGAATTTACCATGTAATGGTAAATTCTTAATAATAATAACTAGTATAACTGATATTGCCGTACGGCAATATCGGATAATCCCCCGCAGGCCCCGTATGACCCCCAGGCCTGCATAGTTTTCTTTTTCAATTCATGTCCATTATTTGTGTGTATGTCCCTGGCCTGCTTTTTGGGGGATGAACGTCTATTCCAAGAGTGCACATTATATCATTACTGTAGTCTGTGTCTGGTATAATAAGTTTATTGCACAAATACCAGTTATAAAACCCTGTCGGCGAACGCTTACGCATGCCCTTTCAATGTACAATGTATGTTATTCAAATGTGATGATTAGACTGTGCATCTTTGTGTTGACACTAGTGATGCTGCTTGGACTGTACAAGAAGGTTAGGCGCAAAAGGTGGCAGTGAGACAGGATGGTACCCTCTGAAGACCACATGCATCTGTTAAAAGTTTGTTAATTTTTTTTTTCCAGATAGGTGGATGTGCTTATACCACAAAATAGGGCAAAAAATTAGCAACATGTCACATGAGTTTTAACTGATTTGAAACATTACTTCATGGGTTATAAATGAATATATAAAAATGTCTATGTAAAATAGACTGTTTTTGTCAAGTAAATGTCCTTATGCAAGTGGAAAGCCCATATTTTTACGCAATTTTTGGTGTTAATTTCATGAAATTTGCATGAGTAGAAGCTGAGTAATTTACATTTAATTTTTGAAAGTAAAACATTTCTCTAGCCAAAGCTATTTAATGTAGGTAAACTTCCTTCGGGTACAGTATGGAGACCTGCACTAGGCATCCCACAAAAATTACTCATGGACATACATCAAGAACTTCATTGACTTTTTAGCCTAAAACATTTTTGTAGGCACAAAAAGTGACAACAAATTTTCAATGTCTGACGCGATTCTACGCCGCGCGTCTGACACTATTATGCTATACACCATTGGAAAGCTGACAAACAGACCTTTCTTGTGATATGTGATACTTTGCTGTAGCTCAAATAGGGACCGAGATATGTGCACTTGAAAATTGGGTTTTTGGACGTCCGTAGCGCCGAGATCGTTTGTGCGAGGGGTCCGTAACTTTGTGAAGTTGGTACACTAGGGTACATCTGTAAGTGTACCCATTTTCAGCTTTCTGCAAGCATTCCTTCCCTGTTTTCCAGAAAAATGTTAGAAAATTTTCGTGACATCCAATTTTGAAAAATTCATATCTCTGAAAATATCATGAAATTTCCATGAGAGGCCTTTCCGCACTGGAAACTTTGTCAAGGTATCTTACAAAAAATCAGCAGAGCCTAATTTTCTTTTGTTCTCCTGGAAACGCTGCCAGAAATTGATTTTTTATTTTCTCAATAACATGTTAGTATCATGAAATTTGATCAAGAAATTTCACAAGAGGTAGCACGCAACGGAGTCACATATTGTGTTTGAGGTTTCAGGATGTTATCTGTAACAGTTTTGCAGTAATCACAGTTTTCCTGAGCTGAATAATAAAAAGAATAACTAGTATAACTGATATTGCCGTACGGCAATATCGGATAATCCCCCGCGCCCCCCCTGTCTCCCCTTCCCTGCTTACTCTCCCCTTCCAATTCATGTCCTTCATGATGAATTCTTAAAAGCATGTATGAACGATGCAATGTTGTTGGAGCATATGCCTATCAAATATCTTGACTGCTAGACACACCTGTGGTGGCCAAGCGTACCACCCTGCAAGCAGTGCATGTTGAGTAAACCCTAACCCTAACCCTAATGGCTTGCTGCAGGCAAACCATAAGAGTTGGGGAGATGTGCCTACATGGAAAAATCAGGCAATAAATTAGGAACATGTCATTGCATTTTCATCTGATTTGAAACATAAATGCAGGAGTTATAGTGGCTTATATAAAATCATCTATGTAAAATTGGCTATTACTATGAGCTGTATGGCCTTGGAGGACAGGAAAGGCGATAATTTTAAGCATCTTTTGGTATTAATTTTATGAAATTTGAATAACCGGAAGCTGAGCAATTTATATTTGAAGTTTGAAAATTAAAAAAATTCTCTAGGAAAAACTATTTAATGTAGGTAATTTATGTTTGGGGACAATATGGAGGGCTGATATGGGTAGCCCTCATAAAATAATGATGGACGTGCATGAAGAATTACATTGACTTTTTGAGCCGAAAAGGTTTTTTGGGCCTAAAAAGTGACATGAAATTTTCAATGTCCGACGCGATTCTACGCCGCGCGCCTGACACTATTATGCTATACACCATTGGAAAGCTGAGAAACAGACCTTTCTTGTGATATGTGAAACTAGTCTGTAGCTGCAATAGGGACTGAGCTATGGCCACTTGAATTTTGAGTTTTTGTGCGTCCGTAGCGCACAGACCGTTTGTCCGAGCGGCCCGTAACTTTGTGAAGTTGGTACATTAGGCTAGGTCTGTAAGCACGCCCATTTTCAGCTTTCTACGAGCATTCCTTCCCTGTTTTTCAGAAAAATTTTGGCCAGTTTTCGGGATGTCTATTTTTCAAAAAATCATATCTTGAAATGTGTTCATGAAATCTCCACGAGACGCCTTTCTGCACTGGAGACTTTGTCAAGGTATCTTAGAAAAAATCAACAGCTCTCAGTTATGCTTAGGTTCTCAGAAACCTGCGCCGGAAATTTTTTTTATATTTTCCTCATAACTCATAAGTGTCATGAAATTTGATCATGAAATTTCGTCTGAAGTAGCGCGCAATGGAGTCGCATATTATCCTTGACTTGTAAAACAGGATCTTTAATAGTTTTGTAGTAATCACAGTTTTCCTGAGCTCAATAATAATAATAACTAGTATAACTGATATTGCCGTACGGCAATATCGGATAATCCCCCGCGCCCCCCCTTATCTCCCCTGCCCTGCTTACTCCGTCCTTCCAGTTCATATCAGTCATGATGAATTCTTCATACAATGTATGAACGTAGTAATGTTGCTGGTGCATATGCCTATGAAATGTCGTGGCAGGCACAAGGTCAGCTGCTGGGAAAGGTGGCAGTGAGTCAGTATATGACTTACATGCATCTGTGAATAATTTTTTTAGCTTTATTTTACCAGCAAAGTATTGGAGATATGAGGATGGCCTTATACCACAAAATAGGACAAAAAATTAGCAACATGTACATTCAGTTTTAAGTGATCTGAAACAATAGTTCATGAGTTATAATTGAATATATAAAATCATTTATTTGAAATTGGCTATTCAGAAGAGGTATATTTCCTTGGAGGACAGTAAAGGCCATAATTTTACGCATCTTTTGGTATTAATTTCATGAAATTTGAATAACCAGAAGCGGAGCAATGTACATTTCAATTTTGAAATTCAAAAAATTCTCCAGGAAACACTCTTTGATGTAGGCAATTGATCTTTTGGGACAATATGGAGGGCTGATATGGGTATCCCACATAAAATGTTCATGGACGTGCATGAAGAATTTCATCGACTTTTTGAGCCGAAAAGGTTTTTTAGGCGCAAAAAGTGACATGAAATTTTCAATGTCTGACGCGATTCTACGTCGCGCGTCTGACACTATTATGCTATACACCATTGGAAAGCTGAGAAACAGACCTTTCTTGTGATATGTGATACTTTGCTGTAGCTGCAATAGGGACCGAGATATGAGCACTTGAAAATTGGGTTTTTGGACGTCCGTAGCGCCGAGACCGTTTGTGCGAGCGGTCCGTAAGTTTGTGAAGTTTGTACACTAGAGTACATCTGTAAGTGTACCCATTTTCAGCTTTCTACGAGCATTCCTTCCCTGTTTTCCAGAAAAATTTTAGAAAATTTTCATGACACCCAATTTTGAAAAATTCATATCTCTGAAACTATTCATGAAATTTCCATGAGACGCCTTTCTGCACTGGAGACTTTGTCAAGGTATCTTACAAAAAATCAGCAAAGCCCAATTTCCTTTTGTTCTCCTGGAAACGCTGCCAGAAAATGATTTTTTATTTTCTCAATAACGCGTTAGTATCATGAAATTTGATCAAGAAATTTCGCAAGAAGTAGCACGCAACAGAGTCACACATTGTGTTTGAGGTTTCAGGATGTTATCTCTAATAGTTTTGCCGTAATCACAGTTTTCCTGAGCTGAATAATAATAATAATAACTAGTATACTAAATTGCACAGCAATTTAAAGGAAGAACTTCCCTTCCCTTCCTGTCCCTTCCCTTCCTGCCAATCCCTTCCCTGCCATGCTATTCGAGTTCCTAGCATTCCTTTCCTTTCCATTGCTTAATAGTGTGTTTAGGTTGTCCACGAGCAAAACTGCTGCTACGACCTTCCCTGCATAGTCCATGGACCTGCACAAACAGGCATACATACTCATATCTCGCTTGGCATGGAGCCAGGCCTTTTGTGGGTTATGGTACCACCCTGAAAGCAATACTTTGATGAAACCCTAACCCTAATGATTTGTTACGGACAAACCATAAGAGCTAGGAAGATGTGCTTACATAGACACAGAGGGCAAGCAGTCAGCAACATGTCAAATTAGTTTTAAGTGATTTGCAGCAGTATTGCACAAGTTATAATTTAATTATAAATTTAATGGGAAAAATATGAGGTTATTTGCAAACAATAGGGTAACAAATAAGCAACATATCATATCAATTTTAAGTGATTTGAAACATTATTGGAAGAGTTTAAATAGGATAAAAAAATTCATGGTAGGAACATGTGCTTACATGGTAAAATAGAGCAAAAAATTAGCAATGTGTCAAATTAGTTTTAAATGATTTTAATGAATACTTAATGAGTTATAATTGAAAATGTAAAATGTGATATGTAAAATTGGCTATTAGCAAGAGGTATATGCCCTTGGAGCTCATAAAAGGGCATAATTTTACGCATTTTTTGGTGTTAATTTCATGACATTTGAATAAGTAGAAGCTGAGCAATGTACATAAGAATTTTGAAATGAAAAAAATTCTCAAGGAAAAAGTATTTGAAGTAGAAAAATTTCCTTTGGACACATTATGCAGGGCCACAATGGGTACCACTAAAAAAATAAACATGACCATCCATGAAGAGCTTCATAGTTTTTTTGGGCAAAATAGGTTTTGGGAGGGCAAAAAAGTGACATAAAAGTTTCAATGTCTGACGCGATTCTATACTAAAGTAGCTACAGTGAAGTTCTATACACTATCTGAAAGAGGAGAAACTGAACTTTCTGATGATTTTTTTAATTTTTCTGTAGCTTTAATAGAAACCGAGATATCGGCGATTGAAAATCGCAATTTTGTGCGGCCATAGCGCGGAAACCGTTTACGCGACGACAACAAAATTTTGTGGGATTGTTAGACAGGGGCAGGGCTATATACACACCTAAAATCAGCCTGATCTGAGCATTCCTTTCTAGTTTCCTGGAGATTTTCCCGCGACTTTTGGGAATTCCGTTTTTATAAAAATTCATAGTTTGACATTTTTTCTATGGAATTCCATAAAAATCCTTTCCGCACTGCGCATTTCCTTGGAGAACATGAGGAAAAATTTTTACAATAATCCAACTTACAGTTTTCTTTGAACGGATTGACAAAATTTTAAATGTATAATCGCTGTAATTCACATGTCAGGCGTAATTCCGATGCGTAATTCTCAGCATTTAGAGAGTTTTATGGCGTCTGTATGCTGTCTAAGTTTCATATAGCTATCTTTCCTTACCAATGATTTATTCAACTTTGAAAAACGTGAAAGAATAATAATAATAATAATAATAATAATAATAAAAATAATAATAACAAATACGTACAATATCAATAAGAACTTCCCTACGGGAAGTTCTTAATAAAACGAACAATATCAATATAATCCCCCGCAAGCGGCGGGGGATTATAATAACTAGTATAACTGATATTGCCGTACGGCAATATCGGATAATCCCCCGCGGGCCCCGTTTGACCCTAGCCCCACTTATTCTCCTGTTTCAATTCACTTCAATAATTTGTATGAATATGCCTGTCCGCTCATACTATTAAGGTTTTTAAGTGATAAATAGAGGACATATGCCCTATCAGCCAACGCTTACAAAATCCTTTCCCTTCAATGTATATTATAACCCTGTCATGATAGGCCTAAGCCTGTGCCCTGTTGTTGATGACCGTGTTTGAGTATGCTGCTCTTTGCATGGCGTAATGCTGCTGCTTAGGAGCAAAACCTGGCAGTGAGGCAGAATGGCCCCGACAGCAGACTAAGATGCATCTGTGAATTATTTTTAAACTTTTTTTTCAAGGCAAAGGAAAAAAGACTGGTAAGCTAGGATTATACCACAAAATAGGGCAAAAAATAAGCAGCATGTAATTTCAGTTTTAATTGATTCGGAACATTAATGCATGAGTTATAATTGCAAATGTAAAATCATCATTGTAAAATTGAGTATTACTATGAGCTGTATGCCCGTGCAGTTCAGCGTAGGTCATAATTTTATGCATTTTTTGGAGTTAATTTCATGAAATTTGAACAAGTAGAAGCTGAGCTATGTGCATTTCAATTTTGAAATACAAAAAATTCCTTGGCAGAAACCACTTGATGTAGTGAAATGTCCTTTTAGGACAGTATGGAGGCCCCACAAGGGTATTAGGGAAAAAATATTCATGGACATTGATGAAGAACTTCATTGGATTTTAAGCCAAAAACTTTTCGAAAGGTGCAAAAAGTGACAACAAATTTTCAATGTCTGACGCGATTCTACGCCGCGCGTCTGACACTATCATGCTATACATCATTGGAAAGCTGACAAACAGACCTTTCTTCTGATATGTAACACTTTGTTGTAGCTTAAATAGGGACCGAGATATGGCCACTTGAAAATTGCATTTTTGGACGTCCGTAACGCCAAGACCGTTTGTGCGAGGGGTCCGTAACTTTGTGAAGTTGGTACACTAGGGTAGGTCTGTAAGTGTACCCACATTCAGCTTTCTACGAGCATTCCTTCCCTGTTTTCCAAAAAAATTTCAGTCAATTTTCGGGATGTCAAATTTTCAAAAAATCATATCTTGAAGTGTATTCATGAAATCTCCACAAGACGCCTTTCTGCACTGAAGACTTAGTCAAGGTATCTTAGAAAAAATCAACAGGTCCCAGTTTTGCTTAGGTTCTGAGAAACCTGCGCCGGAAATTTTTTTTATATTTTCCTCATAACTCATAAGCGTCATGAAATTTGATCATGAAATTTCGTGAAAAGTAGCACGCAATGGAGTCGCATATTACCCTTGACTTGCAAGACAGTATCTGTAATACTTTTGAAGTAATCACAGTTTTTCTGAGCTGAATAATAATAAGAATAAGAATAACTAGAGAATAATTAAAATTGCACAGCAATTTTAAGATATGAATTCCCCTCCCCCATATTCCCTTGCCTTCCATTCCCTGCCCCTCCATTCCCTTCCCTTCCTTACCCTTCCCCTCCCATTCCATTCCATTGGCTTCCTTCTTGTTGCATTCCGAGGCCTGATATGGTTGACATGTTGTTAGTTTGGCTTGCGTTGCAATCTAGTGCATAGAAGTGCAGAGGACCATGTATTGAGTAATATAGCGCTTAGGATGCATCCAGGTGTGTTGTGAGCAATGGTACCACCCTGAAAGCAATACATTTTGACTGAGCCCTAACCCTAACCCTAACAGCTTGTTGCAGACAAACCATAAGAGGTATGGAGCTGTGCTTATATGGAAAAATAGAGTAAAAAATTAGCATTATGGCATATTACTTTTAACTTAATTGAATCTGTCATTTATTAAATATAATTGATTATATAAAATGATATGTGTAGAATCGGCTATTAGTAATAGGTAAATGCCCTTAGAGAACAGTAAAGGCAGTAATTTTATGCATCTTTTGGTGTTAATTTCATGAAATTTGAATGAGCAGAAGCTGAGCAATCAATGTTTCAATTTTGAAATTAAAAAAATTGTCAAGCAAAGAGGACTTGAAGTAGGAAAATTTCCTTTGAGAGTATTATGCAGGCCCATATTGGGCACCATAGAAAAAATACTCATGAACATCCATGAAGAGCTTCATAGTTTTTTTGGGCAAAAAAGGTTTTGCTAGGCCCAAAAAGTGACATGAAATTTTCAATGTCTGACGCGATTCTATACTAAACAAGCTACAGTAAAGTTCTATACACCATCTGAAAGCAGAGAAACTGAACTTTCTGATGATGTTTTTAATTTTTCTGTAGCTTTAACAGAAACGGAGATATCGGCGATTGAAAATTGCGTTTTTGTGAGGCCATAGCGCCCATACCGTTAATGCGATGACAACAAAATTTTGTGATATTGTTAGACTAGGGTAGGGCTGTATGCACATGTAAATTCAGCTTAATCTGAGCATTCCTTCCTTGTTTTCTGGAGGTTGGAATGTCATTTTTCGGAATTCCGTTTTTTCAAAAAATCATAACTTGGAATTTTTTCAACGGAATTCCTTTAGGCTCCTTTCTGCAATGGATAACTGTCTAAAATATTTAGAAAAAAAATTTCATGCCTCTATCTCTCTTAGTTTCTGAGAAACCGTTTACAGAATGTTAAAATTAGTTTCCGGAATTACGCAAGACTGACAAGTAATTCCGCCATGAAATTGCTTCTGAAGATAGGGCTCAAGCCAACATATATGACTCTTGTATCACTTTTGTTGTATCTCCATTACTTTTCTCATAATTGGCATTTAAAAAATCATTTTAAGGCCGTAGAAAAATAATAATAATAATAATAATATTAAGTACCGTAATATGGGGTGAATAGGGACAGAATTGGGCCTTTTTCTGTCATAGCATGGGTACAAATCATCTCAGAATTCTAAACATAGTGTCAAAATATGTCCTGGCCTCAGTTCTAAATATCCCCAGGAGCTCTTGAAGATATCTCACATTTTCAATTATTTAGGCCCAGAAAACCGTTGTCCCTATTCACCCCTCACTTTGGGGTGAATAGGGACAGACTCTTATTTCCATAACCACTGCATCCTATTTTGTCTAGATGGTTGACACTTGTGAATAAACATCAGAAAACGTGTTTAATATGAAAAAACTTTATATTTAATAAATCTGAAATTCTATTTCCTGTAAAATAGGCATTATTTAAAAAATTGGATAAATTACAGAGAAATATAAAAAACTGTATTTTTTTGAAAATTTTACTGATGATAACTGATTCTGGACTAAATCTACTACAGATGAAACCATTTTAGAAAATTTTAACCTAAAAAATCATGAAAATGAGTTTAAATGAAAAATAGGTGGTTTTTTCTTCTTAATCTGCAGAGGGTTTGGATCTGAACTCATGACCGTGGAGGCAGAATCTCATATCTTGTCCACTGATTTTGTCACCTCAAACTATTTGAAACTAGCCTGTGTCAAAATTGCTTTTCTTTTTATATAAATTTATCTCTTTGAGAATTCACACAATTTCTGGAAAGTGCAGGCTTACCACAAATTGTAATGCATTTAACCTATATTTATGAATTTCTGTAAGTTTCAGCAAATTTTCAACCATCTTACTGCCATCTCCAAGATGTTTTTGATAATACTTTACCTCTGGTTTGGGTTCTGGTGCGATTATTATATTATTATTGTTGTCCCTTGACACCCCAAAAATTAGCCTAAAATTGCCTTCGGCTTGGTTTTCTTTGAATAACATATGTGCTAATTTAACTACATCAGTCAAATTCGGCAGAGACGCCCAAAACTATATAATAAAAGTGCCCTGTGAGTTTAGTGTCTGTAACTCTTATACTTTTTGTGCCAGAAGGAAAGTTTGACCACTTTGCGAAAATCTAAATTCTGCAGGCGTAGGTTTAAGGTGCTGCAGCTCCTACCTGCCTGCAGGCAGAAGTGACAAAAACCCATCAAAGGATTCAGTAGTATACCTACTAAAACTGTGCCAAAAATCATGTTTCTGAGTTAAGTGGAAGTTGTCCGTTTTTGAAGAAATAAAAGGTTTCTGGTTCTGTCCCTATTCACCCCCTTGTCCCTATTCACCCCATATTACGGTATACTAAATTGCACAGCAATTTAAAGGAAGAACTTCCCTTCCCTTCCAATCCCTTCCCTTCCTTGCAATCCCTTCTTTGCAATCCCTTCCCTTCCAATCCTTTCCCTTCCTTGCTTCCCCTTCCATCCCCTTACCTTCCATGCTGAAGCTGTTTCACTTGGCAAAAAGGTAAATCTTGCAGTAGGCCATGTAGTATACAGTCATATATATTGAAATCACACATCGCTTGGCATGGAGACCAGTGTGTGTTGGCCAGCGGTACCACCCTCAAAGCAATACATTTTGAGTGAATGGTAGGTGAAACCCTAACCCTAATGGCTTGTTGTAGACAAACCATCAGAGTTATGGAGATGTGCTTACATGCAAAAATAGAGGAAAAAATTAGGAATTTGTCAAATTAGTTTTAATTGATTTTGATATATAATTAATGAGTTATAATTGAATATATAAAATGTTAGATGTAAAATTGATTAAAGGTAAGAGGAAAATATCCTTGTAGCACACTAGAGGGCATAATTTTATGCATTTTTTGGTGTTAATTTCATGAGATTTGAACCATTATAACCAGAGCAATTTACGTTTAAATTTTAGAACTAAAAAAATTCTCTGGGAAAAAGTATTTGATGTAGGCAATTGTTCTTTAGGTACAATATGGAGGCCCAACCTGGGAATCCTACATAAATTATTCATGTACATCCATGAAGTTCTTCATACACTTTTTTACCAAAAACATTTTTATCGGCCCAAAAAGTGACATAAAATTTTCAATGTCCACCGTGATTCTAAACCAGAAGTGGTACAGGATATTGCTATACATTATTGGAAAGCTGACATTCTGAGCTTTCCAAAAATGTCCCTGGTTTGTTTCTAGGACCAATATTAAGGGAGATACAGCCCATCAAATGTTCGACTTTTGAGGCCCTGTGGCAGCAAAAGTATTGGACCTGGGATGCCATACTTTTGCACAGACACTATACCCTGGTAGTACTCATAATTCCTGTAAGGACATAAAAATCTGACATTTCAATCATGGTTTTTCATGACATCACCCCTCAAAATTTCGGTTTCTTGAAATTTTGAATTTTTTTATCTCCATAACTATTCACCCTATTACCACCAGGCTCCTTTCTGCACTGCATATTCCATTCAAGATTAACAGGAAAAATTTTCATAAAATTC
Organism: Platynereis dumerilii; assembly: GCA_026936325.1. Taxonomy (NCBI): domain Eukaryota; kingdom Metazoa; phylum Annelida; class Polychaeta; order Phyllodocida; family Nereididae; genus Platynereis; species Platynereis dumerilii. Next base: position 15,834,663 of record JAPTHN010000007.1, read on the forward strand.
CAATTGACAGTTTTCCCAAAACCGGAATCGGAAATTTTTTGTCAAGATCGACTGTAATTCCTATGTGAAACGGAATTCCGATGTGTAATTCCCAGCATAGAAGGAATTTTACAGTGCCTTAATGCTGTATACATGCAAATTGACATATGTCTTCTGGTAAAGGAGTTATTCAACATTTTAAAAAGTCAAAAAGTTGGAAGAATAAGAATAATAATAATAATAATAATAAATAATAATAATAAATAAAGAATAATAAGAATACGTACAATATCAATAAGAACTTCCCTACGGGAAGTTCTTAACTAGTACACCTGTAATTGTGCACAATTACAAAGATAAATTCCCCCCTTCCCTTCCGCTCCCCTGCCCCCTTACATCCCCTTGCCCCTTCCCGTCTACCTTCCCCATCCGATGATTCACACAGAAATGTAATTGGGTGAGCATTTATTTCAACAAAGAAAATGTGGAGCCAGTGAAGTATGAGAAGCGATGAAATTGACATATGGCCAGGAAAAAGTGTTTCCAGCCATAAGAAGCATTTTGGGAGGAAAAAAGTGAGATAAAATTTTCAGGGTCCACCGCGATTTTTAACGGACGGCGCTACAGTAGAATGCTATATACCATGTGAAAGCTAAGAAACAGAGCTTTCTGGTGGTATTTTTTATTTTTCTGTAGCTTCAATAGGGGCCGAGTTATCGGCGCTTGAAAATTGCGTTTTTGTGGTGCTATAGCGCCGATACCGTTAACGCTAGAAAGTTGAAATTCTAGTGGATTGTTACACTATAGTATGACTGTAACTGCATACATTATCAGCTTCATTGGAGCATTTCTTCCTAGTTTTTGGAAAATTTTAGTAGCAATTTTGGGAATTCCCTTATTTGAAAAATTCATATAAAAAAAACTTTTAGAGATATTGCCAAAAGCAGCCTTTCCGCACTGCGTATATCTTTAGAGATTATTGTGTTATAATGTGGTGTAATTTCGTATTGCGGTTATTCCAAAACCGTTGACACAAATTTTTTATGTATTTTGGACGTAATTTCCAGAGTACTAGTAATTACGCTCTGTAATTCCAGCATGTTATAGTACCTTGCAAGTTCATTATAGGTATGTAGTTTTTATGAAGATATCATAAATAGTTCCAGAAATATGAGCTCTCAAAAGTGTTGACGAAAAATAAGAAAAAAAACAAAAAATAGGATGAAAAAAAAAACCGAACAAAAACAATATAAATTCCCCTAACGGGGGAATTTATAATAATAAAAAAAGTAGCAATAACAAGATGAATTCCCCTACGGGGAATTCATAATAATAAGAATAATAATAATAATAATAATAAAACGAACAATATCAATATAATCCCCCGCAAGCGGCGGGGGATTATAACTAGTATAACTGATATTGCCGTACGGCAATATCGGATAATCCCCCGCGCCCCCCCTGTCTCCCTTGCCCTGCTTACTCCCTTCAACCAGTTCATGGCCTTCATGATGAATTCTTGAAGAGGCTGATATATTGAAATGAGACATCGCTTGGCATGGAGACCTGTGTTTGGTGCCCAGCGGTACCACCCTCAAAGCAATACATTTCCAGTGAATGGTAGGTGAAACCCTAACCCTAATGGGTTATTGTAGACAAACCATGCAAGTTATGGAGCTGTGCTTACATACAAAAATAGAGGAAAAAATTATGAACATGACGAATCAGTTTTAATTAATTTTGATAAATAATGAATGAGTTATAATTGAATATATAAAATGTTATATGTAAAATTGGTTAAAGGTAAGAGGAAGATATCCCTGTAGCTTGCTAGAGGGCGTAATTTAACACATTTTTTGGTGTTAATTTTATGAGATTTGAACGATTATAACCAGAGCAATTTACGTTTCAATTTTGAAATTACAAAAATTCTCTAGGAAAAAGTATTTGATTTAGGCAAATTTCCTTTTGGCACAATATGGAGGCCCAACCTGGGTAGCCCGCATAAATTATTCATGAACATCCATGAAGTTCTTCATGCACTTTTTGAGGGAAAACGTTTTGATAGGCCCAAAAAATGACATAAAATTTTCAATGTCTGACGCGATTCTACGCCGCGCGTCTGACACTATAATGCTATACATCATTGGAAAGCTGAGAAACAGACCTTTCTTGTGATATGTGAAACTAGTCTGTAGCTGCGATAGGGACCGAGATATGGCCACTTGAAGTTTGAGTTTTTGTGCGTCCGTAGCTCCGAGACCGTTTGTCCGAGCGGTCCGTAACTTTGTGAAGTTGGTACACTAGAGTAGGTCTGTAATTATACCCATTTTCAGCTTTCTACAAGCATTCCTTCCCTGTTTTTCAGAAAAATTTCAGTCAATTTTCGGGATGTCCAATTTTCAAAAAATCATATCTTGAAATGTATTCATGAAATCTCCATGAGACGCCTTTCTGCACTGGAGACTTTGTCAAGGTATCTGAGAAAAAATCAGCAGGTCCCAGTTATGCGTAGTTTCTCAGAAACCTGCGCCGGAAATTTTTTTTATATTTTGCTCATAACTTATAAGCATCATGAAATTTGATCATGAAATTTCGTATGAAGTAGCACGCAATGGAGTTGCATATTACCCTTGACTTGCAGAACAGTATCTGTAACACTTTTGAAGTAATCGCAGTTTTTCTGAGCTGAATAAGAATAATAAGAATAATAATAATAATAATAACTAGTATAACTGATATTGCCGTACGGCAATATCGGATAATCCCCCGCGGCCCCCATAGCTCCCCGGCCTTGCTTACTCTCCCCTTCCAAATGATGTTTAGGCAACCAAATTTCATAATGATCCGTAAAGACTTACTTATGTTTTAACATAAGACGCTTCGATGACGCAAAAAAGTGACATGAAATTTTCAATGCTACACGCGATTCTACCCCGTTCATCGTACACCATCATGCTATACACCATTGGAAAGCTGAGAAACAGACCTTTCTTGTGATATGTGATACTTTGCTGTAGCTTAAATACGGACCGAGATATGAGCACTTGAAAAGTGGGTTTTTGGACGTCCGTAGCGCCAAGACCGTTTGTGCAAGCAGTCCGTAACTTTATGAAGTTGGTACACTAGGGTACATCTGTAAGTTCACCCATTTTCAGCTTTCTATGAGCATTCCTTCCCTGTTTTTCAAAAAAAGTTTGGTCAGCTTTCGGGACATCCAATTTTTAAAAAATCATATCTTGAAATGTGTTCATGAAATCTCCACGAGACGCCTTTCTGCACTGGAGACTTTGTCAAGGTATCTTACAAAAAATCAACAGGTCTCAGTTATGCTTAGGTTCTCAGAAACCTGCGCCAGAAATTTGTTTTATATTTTCCTCATAACTCATAAGTATCATGAAATTTTATCATGAAATTTCGTGTGAAGTAGCACGCAATGTAGTCGCATATTACCCTTGACTTGTAAAACAGGATCTTTAATAGTTTTGAGGTAATCACAGTTTTCCTGAGCTCAATAATAATAATAAAAGGTAATCGAAGAATATCAATATAATCCCCCGCCGCTGCGCGAGCGGGGGATTATAATAATAATAATAATAACTAGTATAACTGATATTGCCGTACGGCAATATCGGATAATCCCCCGCGCCCCCCCTGTCTCCCTGCCCTGCTTACTCTCCCCTTCCAATTCATGTCCTTCATGATGAATTCTTAAAAGCATGTATGAACGCTGCAATGTTGTTGGAGCATATGCCTATCAAATATCTTGACTGCCAGACACACCTGTGGTGGCCAAGCGTACCACCCTGCAAGCAGTGGATGTTGAGTAAACCCTAACCCTAACCCTAATGGCTTGCTGCAGGCAAACCATAAGAGTTGGGGAGATGTGCCTACATGGAAAAATCAGGCAATAAATTAGGAACATGTCATTGCATTTTCATCTGATTTGAAACATAAATGCAGGAGTTATAGTGGCTTATATAAAATCATCTATGTAAAATTGGCTATTACTATGAGCTGTATGGCCTTGGAGGACAGTAAAGGCGATAATTTTAAGCATCTTTTGGTGTTAATTTCATGAAATATGAATAAGTAGAAGCTGAGCAATTTACGTTTCAATTTTGAAATTAAAAAAATTCTCTAGGAAAAAGTATTTCATGTAGGCAAATTTCCTTTTGGCACAATTAGGAGGCGCAACCTGGGTAGCCTGCATAAATTATTGATGAACATCCATGAAGTACTTCATAGATTTTTTAGCCTAAAACACTTTTGCGAGTGCAAAAAGTGACATGAAATTTTCAATGTCCGACGCGATTCTACGTCGCGCGTCTGACACTATTATGCTATACACCATTGGAAAGCTGAGAAACAGACCTTTCTTGTGATATGTCAAACTTTGTTGTACCTTAAATAGGGACCGAGATATGGCCACTTGAAAATTGCATTTTTGGACGTCCGTAGCACCAAGACCGTTGGTCCGAGCGGTCCGTAACTTTGTGAAGTTGGTACACTGTGGTACATCTGTATGTCCACCCATTTTCAGCTCTCTAAGAGCATTCCTTCCCTGTTTTTCAACAAAATTTTGGTCAGTTTTCGGGATATCCAATTTTCAAAAAATCATATCTTGAAATGTGTTCATGAAATCTCCACGAGACGCCTTTCTGCACTGGAGACTTTGTCAAGGCATCTTACAAAAAATCAACAGGTCTCAGTTATGCTTAGGTTCTCAGAAACCTGCGCCGGAAATTTTTTTTGTATTTTGCTCATAACTCATAAGTGTCTTGAAATTTGATCATGAAATTTCGTAAGAAGTAGCGCGCAATGGAGTCGCATATTACACTCCAGTTGTAAACCAATATCTCTAATAGTTTTGCAGTATTCGCTGTTTTCCTGAGCTGAATAATAAGAATAACTAGAGAAGACGGTAATTGTCATCAGGGACAATTACAAAGAATTTACCTTTACTTTCAACTAAAGTTTGCCTGTAAATGGACAGACAAATGGCCGGACCAACGGTCAGACAGACAGACAAAACTGAAGGACTCAAGGACACACGCAAATGATAATATTCGACGGGACTGGTTCACATTTTCACTACCTTCATCAATGTTTTACATGTCAGGAGTGAGAACGTTCATTTCAGAGTACTGGTTCAGAGTCCTGACTCAGAGTCCTGACTCAGAGTCCTGACACAGAGTCCTGACTCAGAGTCCTGACACAGAGTCCTGACACAGAGTCCTTACTCAAGGGGCCTGACTCAAGGGTCCTGACTCAGGGTCCAACTCAGAGGCCCGACACAGAGGCCCGACACAGAGGCCCGACACAGAGGCCCGACACAGAGGCCCGACTCAGAGACCCGACTCAGAGGCCCGACTCAGAGGCCGGACTCAGAGGCCGGACTCAGAGGGCCGACTCAGAGGCCCGACTCAGAGGCCCGACGCAGAGGCCCGACTCAGAGGCCCGACTCAGAGGCCCGACTCAGAGGCCCGACTCAGAGGCCCGACTCAGAGGCCCGACTCAGAGGCCCGACTCAGAGGCCCGACTCAGAGGCCCGACTCAGAGGCCCGACTCCGAGGCCCGAGGCCGAGGCCGAGGCCTGACTCAGAGGCCCGGCTCAAGACGCTCAGAAGACTGGCTCAGACTCCAAGCTCAGAGGCCTGGCTCAGTAGCCTGACTGAGAGTCCTGACTCAGAGGCCTGAGGCAGAGGCCTGACTCAGAGTCCTGACTCAGAGACCCGACTCAGAGGCCCGACTCCGAGGCCCGAGGCCGAGGCCCGAGGCCGAGTCCTGACTCAGAGGCCCGGCTCAAGACGCTCAGAAGACTGGCTCAGACTCCAAGCTCAGAGGCCTGGCTCAGTAGCCTGACTGAGAGTCCTGACTCAGAGGCCTGAGGCAGAGGCCTGACTCAGAGTCCTGACTCAGAGACCCGACTCAGAGGCCCGACTCAGAGGCCAGACGCAGAGGCTCGACTCAGAGGCCCGACTCAGAGGCCCGACACAGAGGCCCGACTCAGAGGCCCGACTCAGAGGCCCGACTCAGAGGCCCGAGGCCCGAGGCCGAGGCCTGACTCAGAGGCCCGGCTCAAGACGCTCAGAAGACTGGCTCAGACTCCAAGCTCAGAGGCCTGGCTCAGTAGCCTGACTGAGAGTCCTGACTCAGAGGCCTGAGGCAGAGGCCTGACTCAGAGTCCTGACTCAGAGACCCGACTCAGAGGCCCGACTCAGAGGCCAGACGCAGAGGCTCGACTCAGAGGCCCAACTCAGAGGCCCAACTCAGAGGCCTAGGGCAGAGTCCTGCCTCAGAGGCTTGACTCAGAGTCCGGCCTCAGAGGCCTAAATTAGTGTCCTGACTGAGGGTCCTGGCTCAGGGTCCTGCCTCAAAGTCCTGACTCAGTGGCCTGACTCAGGGTCCTGACTCAGAGGCCTGACTCAGGGGCCTACCTCAGGGTCCTGACTCAGTGGCCTGACTCAGGGTCCTGACTCAGAGGCCTGACTCAGGACCCTGCCTCAGAGTCCTGACTCAGTAGCCTGACTCAGAGTCCTGACCAAGACCCCTTACTCAGAGTCCTTACTCAGAGTCCTGACTCAGAGGCCTGACTTAGGGTCCTGACTCAGAGGCCTGACGCAGTGTCTTTACTCCGGGTCCTGATTCAGAGCCATGACTCAGGGTCCTGATTCAGAGTCATGACTCAGAATTCTGACTCAGGGTCCTGACTCAGAGTCGTGACTCAGGGTCCTGACTCAGAGTCCTGACTCAGGGTCCTGACTACAACTCCTGTCCCCAACTCCACTCAGCCATTTGGGACTGTAATATGTATATAAACATTAGACAGTAGCGCACACTGGCCCCGTCACCTGAAACGGCCAGAACAGCTTTCCAAATATGGCTAATGTATACTAATATATGCGGCCAGCCTGAGGTGGAGTGTGAAATCTTCTCACCTGCATCATGTGAAAATGAATTTTTTTGCTGACCATTTTGTCATTTTTTGACCTTTTGACCTTTACTGCTCAGAGATGGCAGTAGGTACAGAGTTGTTGTTTACCACAATTGACCACAACAATTCATTTCACATTGTCCATTAAAATGACTAAAATTGAAACATTCCTTAAGGGTTTAAAAAAATCATCTCTGAAAGTGGTCAATTTCCATTTCATCTTTGACCTCAAATTTGACCATGACGAATGAGACTACTTGTCAAATTTTATGTGCTCATGTGATTGCCAGTATGTCATTTTGGGGGGTCATTTAATTTACAGAAAGCCGTAGGAGTAATATTTCCCACTCAAATTAAATAATTTCTGCAAAATGTCATGTAAGTTGCGAAGTACCACTTTTCACAATTTTTTACAAAATCAGTTGAGGATATGAAACAATTGTAATAGGGGGCTTTTGATAACCATATTACTGACCAGTATACCTCAGACTTTTAAGAGGATTGGTGAAATATAACACAATTTTGAGAATTTTGGAAAAATTCAACTTTTTTGACTTTGATGGCTCATATCACCTTCAAATATCACCTTTTTGTCAAATTTCTTGGTCAATATAGTCTTTTTGGGTAAAGTTAAGGGTAGTTCATTATACATTTTGATCACCTCAGACTACTCCTTCATGGAGATTTTGCAATTCCACCTAAATTTTGAACACTCGATTTTGAAAAATGACCATATTTCAAAAAGTCTTGCACCAATTCAAACCATTTGTTGAATGTGCACTGGCCCCAGATACTGGCCAACTTTTGCCACCATCACCATGTTCCTATCTATTACGTAACTTGAGAAACCTGCGCAACACTCAAAACTGCTCAAGTGCAATAGCCCTTTACCCACTAGACCAATTGTCATATGACTTCTCCCAACACATTGACAACAACTTTTTGTCACAAGATTTTGACTCATGACTCATTATCTGAAATAGTTTTTGAGTTATGAGCCTTTAAAGTTTACTAATTTTCGACTTTGAACGGCTCTGTGAAAAAGACAACTGTGAAAATGACATCAAATGAACCAATTACGCAATACCCGACAACTGACGAACCTATTGACAACCTTTCGTGAACGTACAACCATTTTGAAATAATAAGAATAATAAGAACTAGAGAAGACGGTAATTGTCATCAGGGACAATTACAAAGAATTTACCTTGACTTTCAACTAAAGTTTGCCTGTAAATGGTCAGACAAATGGCCGGACCAACGGTCAGACAGACAGACAAAACTGAAGGACTCAAGGACACACGCAAATGATAATATTCGACGGGACTGGTTCACATTTTCACTACCTTCATCAATGTTTTACATGTCAGGAGTGAGAACGTTCATTTCAGAGTCCTGACTCAGGGTCCTGACTCAGAGTCCTGACTCAGAGTCCTGACTCTGAGTACTGACTCAGAGCCCTGACTCAGAGTCCTGACTCAGAGTCCTGACTCAGAGTCCTGACTCAGAGTCCTGACTCAGAGTCCTGACTCAGAGTCCTGACTGAGATTCCTGACTCCGAGGCCTGACTCCGAGGCCTGACTCCGAGGCCTGACTCCGAGGCCTGACTCCGAGGCCTGCCTTAGAGTCCTGCCTCCGAGTCCTGACCTCAAGTCTGACTCCGAGTCCTGACTCCAAGTCCTGACTCAGCGTGGCCTGACTCAGCGGCCCCTGACTCAGCGGCCCCTGACTCAGCGGCCCCTGACTCAGCGGCCCCTGACTCATAGTCGAGACTCATAGTCAAGACTCATAGTTGACTCATAGACTCCGAGGCCTGACTCCGAGGCCTGACTCCGAGGCCTGACTCCGAGGCCTGGCTCCGAGGCCTGACTCCGAGGCCTGACTCCGAGGCCTAACTCCGAGGCCTGCCTCCGAGTCCTGACCTCAAGTCCTGACTCCGAGGCCTGACTCCAAGTCCTGACTCGGCGTGGCCTGACTCAGCGGCCCCTGACTCAGCGGCCCCTGACTCAGCGGCCCCTGACTCATAGTCGAGACTCATAGTCGAGACTCATAATCGAGACTCATAGTCGAGACTCATAGTCGAGACTCATAGTCGAGACTCATAGTCGAGACTCATAGTCGAGACTCATAGTCGAGACTCATAGTCGAGACTCATAGTCGAGACTCATAGTCGAGACTCATAGTCAAGACTCATAGTCGACTCATAGACTCCGAGGCCTGACTCCGAGGCCTGACTCCGAGGCCTGACTCCGAGGCCTGACTCCGAGGCCTGACTCCGAGGCCTGACTCCGAGGCCTGACTCCGAGGCCTGCCTCCGAGGCCTGACTCCGAGGCCTGCCTCCGAGGCCTGCCTCCAAGTCCTGACTCCGAGTCGTGACTCAGCGGCCTGACTCAGCGGCCCCTGACTCAGCGGCCCCTGGCTCAGCGGCCCCTGACTTATAGTCGAGACTCATAGTCGAGACTCATAGTCGAGACTCATAGTCGAGACTCATAGTCGAGTCTCATAGTCGAGACTCATAGTCGAGACTCGGAGTCCTGACTCAGAGTCCTGACTCAGAGTCCTGACTCAGAGTCCTGACTCAGAGTCCTGACTCAGAGTCCTGACTCAGAGTCCTGACTCAGAGTCCTGACTCAGAGTCCTGACTCAGAGTCCTGACTCAGAGTCCTGACTCAGAGTCCTGACTCAGAGTCCTGACTCAGAGTCCTGACTCAGAGTCCTGACTCCTGCCCCCAACTCCACTCAGTCATTTGAGACTGTAATATGTATATAAACATTAGTCAGTACTGCACTGGCCCCATCACCTGAAACGGCCAGAACAGCTTTCCATATATGGTTAATGTATGCTAATATATGCGGCCAGCCTGCATTGGAGTGTGAAACTGTCTCACCTGCATCATGTGAAAATGAATTTCTTGCTGACCATTTCATCATTTTTTTGACCTTTTGACCTTTATTGCTTAAAGCTGACTGCAGCTAGAGACTTGCCATTTGTCACAATTTGCTGCAAGTATTTGATCCACATTGTCAGTTAAAATCAAGAAAATTGAAACGTTCCTTCGCAGTTAAAAAAAATTATCAGTGAAAATAACCTGTTTTCATTCCCTCTTTGACCTCAAATTTGACCTTGATAAAAAGGTCAAAGGTCAAAAGTAATGCGCTCATGTGATCCCAGTATGTGATATAGGGGCGTCATTTAATTTAAAGAAAGCTGTAGGACTAATATTTCTCACTCAAATAAAATCATTTATGGTAAATGTCAGGAGTGTCGAGGAGTACCATTTTTCACATTTTTTTACAAATTGAGTTGAAGACATAAAATATTCTTCATTGGGGGCTTTTCATAACCATATTATTGACTTGTAGACACCAGACTTTTGAGAGGATTGGTGGAAAATAACATAATTTTCAGAATTTTTGCAAAATTCAACTTTTTAAACTTTAATGACTCAAATCACCTTCAAATTTAACCTTTTGGTCCACTTTTTTGGTCAATATAGTCTTTTTGGGTAAATTTAAGGGTAGTTCACTATACATTTTGATCACCTCAGACTACTCCTTCATGGAGATTTTACAATTCCACCTGATTTTTGAACCCTCGATTTTGAAAAGTTGCCATATTTCACAAAGTATTGCACCAATCCAAACCATTTGTTGAATCAACACTGGTCCCAGATACTGGCTAACTGTTGCCACCATCACCATGTTCCTATCTATTATGTAACTGGAGAAAACGGTGACAGACCAAAAACTGCTCATACCACCATAACCCTTTACCCGTTGGACCAACTGTCATATCACTTGTACCAATACGTAGACACCAACTTTTTATCACACGATTTTGACTCTTGACTCATTATCTCAAATACTTTTTGACTGATAAGCCTTTGAAGTTTACTAATTTTCGACTTTGAACGCCTCTGTGAAAAAGACAACTGTGAAAATGACATCAAATGACCCAATTACGTAATACCCAACTACTGACTTACCTTTTGACAATCTTTTGTGAACCTAAAACCATTTTGAGAGAATAAGAATAAGAATAATAAGAATAACTAGAGAAGACGGTAATTGTCATCAGGGACAATTACAAAGAATTTACCTTTACTTTCAATTAAAGTTTGCCAGTAAATGGACAGACAAATGGCCGGACCAACGGTCAGACAGACAGACAAACCTACTGAAGGACTCAAGGACACACGCAAATGATAATATTCGATGGGACTGGTTCACATTTTCACTACCTTCATCAATGTTTTACATGTCAGGAGTGAGAACGTTCATTTCAGAGTCCTGACTCAAAGTCCTGACTCAGAGTCCTGACTCAGAGTCCTGACTCAGAGTCCTGACTCAGAGTCCTGACTCAGAGTCCTGACTCCTGCCCCCAACTCCACTCAGTCATTTGAGACTGTAATATGTATATAAACATTAGTCAGTACTGCACTGGCCCCATCACCTGAAACGGCCAGAACAGCTTTCCATATATGGTTAATGTATGCTAATATATGCGGCCAGCCTGCATTGGAGTGTGAAACTGTCTCACCTGCATCATGTGAAAATGAATTTCTTGCTGACCATTTCATCATTTTTTTGACCTTTTGACCTTTATTGCTTAAAGCTGACTGCAGCTAGAGACTTGCCATTTGTCACAATTTGCTGCAAGTATTTGATCCACATTGTCAGTTAAAATCAAGAAAATTGAAACGTTCCTTCGCAGTTAAAAAAAATTATCAGTGAAAATAACCTGTTTTCATTCCCTCTTTGACCTCAAATTTGACCTTGATAAAAAGGTCAAAGGTCAAAAGTAATGCGCTCATGTGATCCCAGTATGTGATATAGGGGCGTCATTTAATTTAAAGAAAGCTGTAGGACTAATATTTCTCACTCAAATAAAATCATTTATGGTAAATGTCAGGAGTGTCGAGGAGTACCATTTTTCACATTTTTTTACAAATTGAGTTGAAGACATAAAATATTCTTCATTGGGGGCTTTTCATAACCATATTATTGACTTGTAGACACCAGACTTTTGAGAGGATTGGTGGAAAATAACATAATTTTCAGAATTTTTGCAAAATTCAACTTTTTAAACTTTAATGACTCAAATCACCTTCAAATTTAACCTTTTGGTCCACTTTTTTGGTCAATATAGTCTTTTTGGGTAAATTTAAGGGTAGTTCACTATACATTTTGATCACCTCAGACTACTCCTTCATGGAGATTTTACAATTCCACCTGATTTTTGAACCCTCGATTTTGAAAAGTTGCCATATTTCACAAAGTATTGCACCAATCCAAACCATTTGTTGAATCAACACTGGTCCCAGATACTGGCTAACTGTTGCCACCATCACCATGTTCCTATCTATTATGTAACTGGAGAAAACGGTGACAGACCAAAAACTGCTCATACCACCATAACCCTTTACCCGTTGGACCAACTGTCATATCACTTGTACCAATACGTAGACACCAACTTTTTATCACACGATTTTGACTCTTGACTCATTATCTCAAATACTTTTTGACTGATAAGCCTTTGAAGTTTACTAATTTTCGACTTTGAACGCCTCTGTGAAAAAGACAACTGTGAAAATGACATCAAATGACCCAATTACGTAATACCCAACTACTGACTTACCTTTTGACAATCTTTTGTGAACCTAAAACCATTTTGAGAGAATAAGAATAAGAATAATAAGAATAACTAGAGAAGACGGTAATTGTCATCAGGGACAATTACAAAGAATTTACCTTTACTTTCAATTAAAGTTTGCCAGTAAATGGACAGACAAATGGCCGGACCAACGGTCAGACAGACAGACAAACCTACTGAAGGACTCAAGGACACACGCAAATGATAATATTCGATGGGACTGGTTCACATTTTCACTACCTTCATCAATGTTTTACATGTCAGGAGTGAGAACGTTCATTTCAGAGTCCTGACTCAAAGTCCTGACTCAGAGTCCTGACTCAGAGTCCTGACTCAGAGTCCTGACTCAGAGTCCTGACTCAGAGTCCTGACTCAGAGTCCTGACTCAGAGTCCTGACTCAGAGTCCTGACTCAGAGTCCTGACTCAGAGTCCTGACTCAGAGTCCTGACTCAGAGGCCTGACTCAGAGGCCTGACTCCGAGGCCTGACTCCGAGGCCTGACTCCGAGGCCTGACTCCGAGGCCTGACTCCGAGGCCTGACTCCGAGGCCTGACTCCGAGGCCTGACTCCGAGGCCTGACTCCGAGGCCTGACTCCGAGGCCTGACTCCAAGTCCCGCCTTAGAGTCCTGCCTCCGAGTCCTGCCTCCGAGTCCTGACCTCAAGTCCTGACTCCGAGTGCTGACTCAGAGGCCCCTGACTCAGAGGCCCCTGACTCAGCTCCCCCTGACTCAGCGGCCCCTGCCCTGACTCATAGTCGAGACTCATAGTCGAGACTCATAGTCGAGACTCATAGTCGAGACCCATAGGTGAGACCCATAGTCGAGAATCATAGTCGAGACTCATAGTCGAGACGCATAGTCGAGACTCAGAGTCCTGACTCAGAGTCCTGACTCAGAGTCCTGACTCAGAGGCCTGACTCCGAGGCCTGACTCCGAGGCCTGACTCCGAGGCCTTACTCCGAGTTCTGCCTTAGAGTCCTGACCTCAAGTCCTGACTCCGAGTCCTTACTCCAAGTCCTGACTCAGCGGCCCCTGACTCAGCGGCCCCTGACTCAGCTCCCCCTGACTCAGCGGCCCCTGCCCTGACTCATAGTCGAGACTCATAGTCGAGCCTCATAGTCGAGACTCATAGTCGAGACTCATAGGCGAGACTCATAGTCGAGAATCATAGTCGAGACTCATAGTCGAGACGCATAGTCGAGACTCAGAGTCCTGACTCTGAGTCCTGACTCTGAGTCCTGACTCAGAGTCCTGACTCAGAGTCCTGACTCAGGGTCCTGACTCAGAGCCCAGACTCAGGGTCCTATCTCACAGACCTGACTCACAGACCTGACTGAGTCCTGACTCCAAGTCCTGACTCAGTCCTGACTCAGAGTCCTGACTCAAAGTCCTGACTGAGAGGCCTGACTGAGATTCCTGACTCCGAATCCTGACTCAGAATCCTGACTCCGAGTCCTGACTCAGCGGCCTGACTCATAGTCGAGACTAATAGTCGAGACTCAGAGTCCTGACTCAGAGTCCTGACCTAGGGTCCTGACTCAGGGACCTGACTCAGAGACCTGACTCAGGGTCCTGTCTCACAGACCTGTCTCACAGACCTGACTAACAGACCTGACTAACAGACCTGACTCACAGACCTGACTCACAGACCTGACTCACAGACCTGACTCAGGGTCCTGACTACAACTCCTGTTCCCAACTCCACTCAGTCATTTGAGACTGTAATATGTATATAAACATTAGTCAGTAGCGTACACTGGCCCCGTCACCTGAAACAGCCAGAACAGCTTTCCATATATGGTTAATGTATGCTAATATATGCGGCCAGCCTGCTTTGGAGTGTGAAATGGTGTCACCTGCATCATGTGAAAATGAATTTTTTGCTGACCATTTCTTCATTTTTCTGACATTTCGACCTTTATTGCTTAAAGCTGACTGCAGCTAGAGACTTGCCATTTGTCACAATTTACTGCAAGTATTTGGTCCACGTTTTCAGTTAAAATCAAGAAAATTGAAAAGTTCCTTCCCAGTTAAAAAAAATAATCAGTGAAAATAACCTGTTTTTATTTCTTCTTTGACCTCAAATTTGACCTTGATAAAAAGGTCAAAGCTCAAAAGTAATGCTCTCATGTGATTGACAGATGTGATATAGGGGGGGTCATTTAATTTAAAGAAAGCTGTAGGAGTGATATTTCCCACTCAAATAAAATCATTTTTGGTAAATGCCAGGAGTATCGAGAGGTACCATTTTTCACATTTTTTTACAAATTTAGTTGAAGAAATAAAATATTCTTCATTGGGGGCTTTTGATAACCATATTATTGACTTGTAGACAGCAGACTTTTGAGAGGATTGGTTGAAAAAAACATAATTTTCAGAATTTTTGCAAAATTCAACTTTTTAAACTTTAATGACTCAAATCACCTTCAAATATAACCTTTTGGTCCACTTTTTTGGTCAATATAGTCTTTTTGGGTAAAATTAAGGGTAGTTCATTATACATTTTGATCACCTCAGACTACTCCTTCATGGAGATTTTACAATTTGACCTGAATTTGGAACCCTTGATTTTGAAAAATTGTCATATTTCATAAACTATTGCACCAATCCAAACCATTTGTTGAATCAACATTGGCCCCAGACACAGGCCAACTTAAGCCACAATCACCAAGTTCCTATCTATTACATAACTTGAGAAACTGATCGTAGACTGAAAAGTGCTCATGCATCCAAAGCCCTTTACCCGTTGGACCAACTGTCATATCAGTTTCACCAAATCGTTCAAAACAACTTTTTATCACAGGATTTTCACTCTTGACTCATTATCTCAAATACTTTTTCAGTTATTCAACCTTGAAGTTTACAAATTTTCGACTTTGAACGCCTCTGTGAAAAAGACAACTGTGAAAATGACATCAAATGACCCACTTTCACAATACTGTCTGACTGATTGACCTTCTGACCAACTTTCATTGCCGTAGGACCATTTTGAAACAAAAAAGAAGAATAAGAATAATAATAACTAGAGAAAACGGTAATTGTCATCACGGACAATTACAAAGAATTTACCTTTACTTTTAATTACACTTTGCCTGTAAATTGACAGACAAATGGACTTTACCTTTACTTTTAACTAGGCGTGTAAACAGACAAACAAATGAACAGACAGACAAATGGGCTAAACTTTGCCTGTAAACGGACAGCTAAATGGATGGATGGCCAGATGGATGAAACCGACGGACTGACAGGCACATGCGAACTCTGACTCCGACTCTTAATCCTGGTCACCTTCCTGATCAGATCTACAATTCAGACTGACTCTCAGTCCTGGCACTGACTCTTTCCTCAGAGTCCTGAATCAGAGTCCTGACTCAGAGTCCTGACTCAGAGTCCTGACTCAG
The DNA here is from genome assembly GCA_026936325.1 of Platynereis dumerilii. Lineage (NCBI taxonomy): Eukaryota > Metazoa > Annelida > Polychaeta > Phyllodocida > Nereididae > Platynereis > Platynereis dumerilii. The sequence continues at coordinate 15,850,634 of JAPTHN010000007.1, forward strand.
AGTCCTGACTCAGAGTCCTGACTCAGAGTCCTGACTCAGAGTCCTGACTCAGAGTCCTGACTCAGAGTCCTGACTCAGAGTCCTGACTCAGAGTCCTGACTCAGAGTCCTGACTCAGAGTCCTGACTCTGAGTCCTGACTCAGAGTCCTGACTCAGATGCCTGACTCCGAGTCCTGGCTCCGAGTCCTTACTCAGAGTAATGATTCCGAGTCCTGACTCAGAGTCCTGACTCCGAATCCTAACTCAGGGTCCTAACTCACAGGTCTCCAAGGCCTGACTCCGAATCCTGCCTCAGAGTCCTGACTCAGAGTCCTGACTCAGAGTCCTGACTCAGAGTCCTGACTCAGAGTCCTGACTCAGTGACCTGACTCAGAGACCTGACTGACAGACCTGACTACAATTCCTGACTCCGAGTCATGACTCCGAGTCATGACTCCGGGGCCTGACTCCGAGTCCTGACTCCGAGGCCTCACTCCGAGTCCTGACTCAGCTGCCTGGCTCTTAGTTGAGACTCATAGTCATTAGTCATAGACGAGGCTCAGAGTCCTGACTCAGAGTCCTGACTCTGAGGCCTGACTCCGAGTCCTGACCCAGGGTCCTGACTCAAGGACCTGACTCACAGACCGGACTCACAGACCTGACTCAAAGACCTGACTCCGAATCATGACTCTGAGTCCTGACTCCGAATCATGACTCTGAGTCCTGATTCCGAGGCCTGACTCCAAGGCCTGACTCCGAGTCCGGACACCAAGTCCTGATCCAGAGTCCTGACTCAGCGGCCTGACTCATAGTCGAGACTCAGAGTCAATACTCATAGTCGAGACTCCGAGTCCTGACTCAGAGTCCTGGCTGAGAGTCCTGATCAGAGTCCTGACTCAGAGTCCTGACTCGCAGACCTGACTCACAGACCTGCCTCACAGACCTGACTCAAGAGGCCTTGCTCAGAGTCCTTGCTCAGAGTCCTGACCTAGGGTCCTGACTCAGTGACCTGACTCAGAGACCTGACTCACAGACCTGACTAAGATTCCTGACTTCGAGGCATGACTCCGAGCCATGACTCCGAGTCCTGACTCCGAGTCCTGACTCCGAGGCCTGACTCCGAGGCCTGACTCCGAGGCCTGACTCCGAGGCCTGACTCCGAGTCCTGACTCCGAGGCCTGACTCCGAGTCCTGACTCCGAGGCCTGACTCCGAGTCCTGACTCAGCTGCCTGGCTCATAGTTGAGACTCATAGTCATTAGTCATAGTCGAGACTCAGAGTCCTGCCTCAGAGTCCTGACTAAGAGTCCTGACTCAGAGTCCTGACTCAGAGCCCTGACTCAGGGACCTGCCTCAGAGTCCAGACTCAGGGTCCTGACTCGCAGACCTGACTCACAGACCTGACTCACAGACCTGACTCACAGACCTGACTCACAGACCTGACTCAGAGTCCTGACCTAGGGTCCTGACTCAGGGACCTGACTCAGAGACCTGACTCAGAGACCTGGCTCAGGGTCCTGACTACAACTCCTGTCCCCAACTCCACTCAGTCATTTGAGACTTAGTCAGTAGCATACACTGGCCCCGTCACCTGAAACGGCCAGAACAGCTTTCCAAATATGGTTAATCTATGCTAATATATGCGGCCAGCCTGCGTTGGAGTGTGAAACCGTCTCACCTGCATCATGTGAAAATGAATTTTTGGCTGACAATTTCTTCATTTTTCTGACCTTTTGACCTTTGTTGCTTCGAGTTGACTGTACCTACAGACTTGTCATTTGCCACAACTTACCACAAGTATTTGGTCAAGCTTGTCAATGAAAATAAAAAAAATTGGAACTTTCCTTGCTAGTTAAAAAAAAATAATTTGTGAAAACGATCAATTTTCATTTCATCTTTGACCTCAAATTTGACCCTGCGGAAATTGTCACAGGTGAAAATTAATGTGCTCATGTGTTGCCAGTATGTGATCTAGGGGGGTCATTTAATTTACAGAAAGCTGTAGGACTAATATTTCCCACTCAAATAAAATCATTTATGGTAAATATCAGGAGTGTCGAGGAGTACCATTTTTCACATTTTTTTACAAATTGAGTTGAAGACATAAAATATTCTTCATTGGGGGCTTTTGATAACCATATTATTGACTTGTAGACACCAGACTTTTGAGAGGATTGGTGGAAAATAACATAATTTTCAGAATTTTTGCAAAATTCAACTTTTTAAACTTTAATGACTCAAATCACCTTCAAATATAACCTTTTGGTCCACTATTTTGGTCAATATAGTCTTTTTGGGTAAAGTTAAGGGTAGTTCACTATACATTTTGATCACCTCAGACAACTCCTTCATGGAGATTTTACAATTCCACCTGAATTTTGAACCCTCGATTTTGAAAAATTGCCATATTTCACAAAGTATTGCACCAATCCAAACCATTTGTTGAATCAGCACTGGTCCCAGATACTGGCTAACTGTTGCCACCATCACCATATTCCTATCTATTATGTAACTGGAGAAAACGGTGACAGACCAAAAACTGCTCATACCACCATAACCCTTTACCCGTTAGACCAACTGTCATATCACTTGTACCAATACGTAGACAACAACTTTTTATCACACGATTTTGACTCTTGACTCATTATCTCAAATAGTTTTTGACTGATAAGCCTTTGAAGTTTACTATTTTTCGACTTTGAACGCCTCTGTGAAAAAGACAACTGTGAAAATGACATCAAATGACCCAATTACCTAATACCCAACAACTGACTTACCTTTTGACCAACTTTTGTCAACGTAAAACCATTTTGAGAGAATAAGAATAATAAGAATAAGAATAAGAATAATAATATTAACAAAAACAAATAGAATTTACCATAGGTAAATTCTTAATAATAATAATAATAATAAGAATAATAATAATAGCAAAAACAAATAGAATTTACCATAGGTAAATTCTTAATAACTAGAGAACACGGTAATTGTCAGCACTGACAATTACTAAGAATTTACCTTTACTTTTAAATAAACTTGGCCTGTAAACTGACAGACAAATGGACATATGGACTAAACTTTGCCTGTAAATGGACGGACAAATGGACAGATGGATGAAACCGACGGACTGACAAACACATACTGACTGTGATTCCTCACCATGACTGCGACTCTGACTGAAACTTCAACTCTGAATCCTGATCAGATCTCCGATTCAGACTACTGACTCTCACTCCTGACACAGACTTTTTTCTCTGACCCGGACTCCTGGATCAGACTCATGACTGTAACGGCTGATGCCAAATCCTTCCTCTGATTCCTGTCTCGACTCAACACAGCCTAAGAGTCGTGACTCTGAGTCGTGACTCTGAGTCGTGACTCTGAGTCGTGACTCTGAGTCGTGACTCTGAGTCGTGACTCTGAGTCGTGACTCTGAGTCGTGACTCTGAGTCGTGACTCTGAGTCGTGACTCTGAGTCGTGACTCTGAGTCGTGACTCTGAGTCGTGACTCTGAGTCGTGACTCTGAGTCGTGCCTCTGAGTCGTGACTCTGAGTCGTGACTCTGAGTCGTGACTCTGAGTCGTGACTCTGAGTCGTGACTCGTGACTCTGAGTCGTGACTCTGAGTCGTGACTCTGAGTCGTGACTCTGAGTCGTGACTCTGAGTCGTGACTCTGAGTCGTGACTCTGAGTCGTGCCTCTGAGTCGTGACTCTGAGTCGTGACTCTGAGTCGTGACTCTGAGTCGTGACTCTGAGTCGTGACTCTGAGTCGTGACTCTGAGTCGTGACTCTGAGTCGTGACTCTGAGTCGTGACTCTGAGTCGTGACTCTGAGTCGTGACTCTGAGTCGTGACTCTGAGTCGTGACTCTGAGTCGTGACTCTGAGTCGTGACTCTGAGTCGTGACTCTGAGTCGTGACTCTGAGTCGTGACTCGTGCCTCAGAGGCGTGACTCAGAGTCGTGACTCGTGCCTCAGAGTCGTGACTCAGAGTCGTGACTCAGAGTCGTGACCCAGAGTCGTGACTCAGAGTCGTGACTCAGAGTCGTGACTCAGAGTCACGACTCAGAGTCGTGACTCAGAGTCGTGACACTGAGGTGTGACACTGAGGTGTGACACTGAGGTGTGACACTGAGGTGTGACACTGAGGTGTGAGTCCCGACTCTATGTCACGACGCAAAGTCCCGACTCAGAGTACCTGATTCAGCGGCCTGACTCAGAGTCCTGATGCAAAGTCCTGTTGCAAAGGCCTAACTCAGAGTCCTTGATTCAGAGTCCTGACTCAGAGTCCTGACTCAGAGTCCTCACTCAAAGTCCTGCCTGAGTCCTGAGTGAAAGTCCTGCTGAACAGTACTGACTGACAGTCCTGCTGAACAGTCCTGACTGACAGTCCTGACTGACAGTTCTGACTGACAGTCCTGACTGACAGTCCTGACTGACAGTCCTGACTCAGAATTGTGACTCAGAATCGTGACTCAGAGGCCTGACTCAAAGTCCTGACTCAGAGGCCTCACTGACAGTCCTGACTGAAAGTCCTGACTGACAGTCCTGACTGACAGTCCTGACTGAAAGTCCTGACTGACAGTCCTGACGAACAGTCCTGACTGACAGTCCTGACTGACAGTCCTGACTGACAGTCCTGACTGACAGTCCTGACTGACAGTCACTGACAGTCCTGACTGACAGTCCTAACTGACAGTCCTGACTGACAGTCCTGACTGACAGTCCTGACTGACAGTCCTGACTGACAACAGCATGACAGCAGGCTACCTGACTCACAGTCCTGACTCACAGTTCCTGACTCACAGTCCCCGCCTCACAGTCCCGACTCCTGACCCCTACTCCTGACTCAAACTCCTGACTCAAACTCCTGACTCCAACTCCTGACTTCAACTCCTGACTCCAACTCCTGACTCAGTCATTTGAGACTGTAATATGTATATAAACATTAGACAGTAGTGTACACTGGCCCCGTCACCTGAAACGGCCCAAACAGCTTTCCAAATATGGTTAATGTATGCTAATATATGCGGCCAGCCTGTGTTGGAGTGTGAAACCGTCTCACCTGCATCATGTGAAAATGAATTTTTGGCTGACAATTTCTTCATTTTTCTGACCTTTTGACCTCAGTTGCTTCGAGTTGACTGTACCTACAGACTTGTCATTTGCCAAAACTTACCGCAAGTATTTGGTCAAGCTTGTCAATTAAAATCAAAAGAATTGGAACTTTCCTTGCTAGTTAAAAAAAATCATTTGTGAAAACGATCAATTTTCATTTCATCTTTGACCTCAAATTTGACCTTGCGGAAATTGTCACAGGTGAAAATTAATGTGCTCATGTGTTGCCAGTATGTGATCTAGGGGGGTCATTTAATTTACAAAAAGCTGTAGGAGTAATATTTCCCACTCAAATTAAATCATTTATGCAAAATGTCATCGAAGTTGCGAAGTACCACTTTTCACAATTTTTTACAAATTAAGTTGAGGGTATGAAACAATTCTAATAAGGGGCTTTTGATAACCATACTACTGACCAGTATAGCTCAGACTTTTAAGAGGATTGGTGAAATATGACATAATTTTGAGAATTTTGGAAAAATTCAACTTTTTTGACTTTGATGGCTCATATCACCTTCAAATATCACCTTTTTGTCAAATTTGTTGGTCAATATAGTCTTTTTGGGTAAAGTTAAGGGTAGTTCATTATACATTTTGATCACCTCAGACCAGTCCTTCATGGAGATTTTACAATTCCACCAAAATTTTGAACACTCAATTCTGAAAAATTGTCATATCTCAAAATATATTGCATCAATCCCAATGATATTACAGTCGACACTGGCCCCAGATACCAGCTAACTTTTGCCACCATCATCATATTCCTATCTATTACGTAACTTGAGATCTCTGTGACAGACCAAAAACTGCTCATTCTGCTGTAACCCTTTACCCGTTGGACCAACTCTCATATCACTTTGTACCAATACGTTCACTACAACTTTTTATCACAAGATTTTGACTTAGGACTCATTATCTTATATAGTTTTTGAGTTATGAGCCTTCAAAGTTTACTAATTTTCGACTTTGAACGGCTCTGTGAAAAAGACAACTGTGAAAATGACATCCAATGACCCAATTACGTAATACCCAACTACTGACCTATCAACTGAAAACACTTTCAAAGACCTAAGTCCATTTTGAATAAATAATAATAATAATAATAATAACTAGAGAAGACGGTAATTGTCATCAGGGACAATTACAAAGAATTTACCTTTACTTTCAACTAAAGTTTGCCTGTAAATGGACAGATAAATGGCCGGACCAACGGTCAGACAGACAGACAAAACTGAAGGACTCAAGGACACACGCAAATGATAATATTCAACGGGACTGGTTCACATTTTCACTACCTTCATCAATGTTTTACATGTCAGGAGTGAGAACGTTCATTTCAGAGTACTGGTTCAGAGTCCTGACTCAGAGTCCTGACTCAGAGGCCTGACTCAGAGTCCTGACTCAGAGTCCTGACTCAGAGTCCTGACTCAGAGTCCTGACTCAGAGTCCTGACTCAGAGTCCTGACTCAGTGTCCTGACTCAGAGTCCTGCCTCCGAGTCCAGACTCCGTGTCCTGACTCAGATTCCTGCCTCCGAGGCCTGCCTCCGAGGCCTGACTCCGAGGCCTGACTCCGAGGCCTGACTCCGAGGCCTGACTCCGAGGCCTGACTCCGAGGCCTGCCTTAGAGTCCTGCCTCCGAGTCCTGACGTCAAGTCCTGTCTCCGAGGCCTGACTCCAAGTCCTGACTGAGCGTGGCCTGACTCAGCGTGGCCTGACTCAGCGGCCCCTGACTCATAGTCGAGACTCATAGTCGAGACTCATAGTCGAGACTCATAGTCGAGACTCATAGTCGAGACTCATAGTCGAGACTCATAGTCGAGACTCATAGTCGAAACTCATAGTCGACACTCATAGTCGACACTCATAGACGAGACTCATAGTCGAGACTCATAGTCTAGACTCATAGTCGAGATGCATAGTCGAGACTCGGAGTCCTGACTCTGAGTCCTGACTCTGAGTCCTGACTCAGAGTCCTGGCTCAGAGTCCTGACTCAGAGTCCTGACTCAGGGTCCTCACTCAGAGTCCTCACTCAGGGTCCTGATTCAGATTACTGACTCAGATTCCTGACTCAGATTCCTGACTCAGAGTCATGACCTAGGGTCCTGACTCAGGGCCCTGACTCAGAGCCCTGACTCAGGGTCCTAACTACAGACCTGACTCACAGACCTGACTGAGTCCTGACTCCGAGCCCTGACTCAGAGTCCTGACTCAAAGTCCTGACTGAGAGGCCTGACTCAGATTCCTGACTCCAAATCCTGACTCAGATACCTGACTCCGAGTCCTGACTCAGCGGCCTGACTCATAGTCGAGACTAATAGTCGAGACTCAGAGTCCTGACTCACAGACCTGACTCAGGGTCCTGGCTCAGGGTCCTGACTACAACTCCTGTTCCCAACTCCACTCAGTCATTTGAGACTGTAATATGTATATAAACATTAGTCAGTAGCGTACACTGGCCCCGTCACCTGAAACAGCCAGAACAGCTTTCCATATATGGTTAATGTATGCTAATATATTCGACCAGCCTGCTTTGGAGTGTGAAAGTCAGAGGCCTGACTCAGAGGCCTGACTCAGAGGCCCGACTCAGAGGCCCGACTCAGAGGCCCGACTCAGAGGCCCGACTCAGAGGCCCGACTCAGAGGCCAGACTCAGAGGCCCGACTCAGAGAGCCCAACTTAGAGGCACAACTTAGAGGCCCGACTCAGAGGCCCGACTCAGAGAGTCCAGACTCAGAGAGTCCAGACTCAGAGAGGCCAGACTCAGAGAGTCCAGACTCAGAGAGTCCTGACTCAGAGGCCTAGGGCAGAGTCCTGACTCAGATGCCCGGCTCAAGAGTCCTGGCTCAGTAGCCTGGCTCAGACTCCAGGCTCAGAGGCCTGACTCACAGTCCTGACTCACAATCCTGACTCACAATCCTGACTCAGAGTCCGGCCTCAGAGGCCTAAATCAGGGTCCTGACTGATGGTCCTGACTCAGGGTCCTGCCTCAGAGTCCTGACTCAGTGGCCTGACTCAGAGTACTGACCAAGAGTCCCGACTCAGAGTCCTGACTCAGAGGCCAGACTCTGAGGCCAGACTCAGAGGCCTGACTCAGGGTCGTGACTCAGGGTCGTGACTCAGGGACCTGTATCAGAGCCCTGACCTAGGGTCCGGACTGAGGGTCCTGACTCAGAGTCCTGACTCAGAGTCCTGACTCAGAGTCCTGACTCATAGTCATGACTGACAGTCCTGACTCAAAGACCTGACTCAGAGTCCTGACTCAGAGTCCTGACTCAGTGTCCTGTCTCAGTGTCCTGACTCCGAGTCCTGAATCCCAGTCCTGGCTCAGAGTCTTGACTCAGAGTCCTGACTCCGAGTCCTGCCTCCGAGGCCTGACTCCGAGTCCTCACTCCGAGTCCTGAATTAGAGGCTGAATTAGAGTCCAGACTCACAGTACTGATTCACAGTACTGATTCACAGTACTGATTCAAAGTCTGACTCAAGACTCGTGGATCCTGACTCCAATTCCTGACTTCAATTCCTGACTACAACTCCTGACTACAACTCCTGATTCCAACTCCTGACTCCTACTCCTGACTCGGTCATTTGAGACTACAATATGTATATAACCATTAGGCAGTAATGTACACTGGCCCCGTCACCTGAGACGGCCAGAAGAGCTCTCCATATATGGCTAATGTATGATAATTTATGCGGCCAGCCTGTGTTGGAGTGTGAAATCTTCTCACCTGCATCATGTGAAAATGAATTTTTTTGCTGACCATTAGGTCTTTTTTGACCTTTTGACCTTTACTGCTCAGAGTCGCCTGTAGCTACAGACTTGCTGTTTACCACAATTGACCACAACAATTCAGCAAACATTGGTAATTAAAATGAAAAAAGTTGGAACTTTCCTTGCTAGTTAAAAAAAATCATTTGTGAGAGATATCAATTTTCATTTCATCTTTGACCTCAAATTTGACCTTGCGGAAATTGTCACAGGTGAAAATAAATGTGCTCATGTGCGGCCCGCATGTGATAGAAGGGGGTCATTTAATTTACAGAAAGCTGTAGGAGTGATATTTCCCACTCAAATTAAATCATTTATGGAAAATGTCATGTAAGTCGCGAAGTAACATTTTTCACAATTTTTGACAAATTAAGTTGAGGATATGAAACAATTCTAATAGGGGGCTTTTGATAACAATGTTACTGACCAGTATACCTGAAAGATTTAAAAGGATTGGTGGAAAATAACATAATTTTCAGAATTTTTCAAAACTTCCACTTTTTAAACTTTAATGGCTCATATCACCTTCAATATGACCAATAGGTCAATTTTTTTGGTCAATATAGTCTTTTTGGGAAAAGTTAAGGGTAGTTCCTTATACATTTTGATCACCTCAGACTACTCCTTCATGAAGATTTTACAATTACACCTAAATTTTGAACACTCGATTTTGAAAAATTGCCATATTTCAAGTAATATTGCTTCAATCCCAATGATATTACAGTCAACACTGGCCCCAGATACTGGCAAACTTTTGCCACCATCACCATATTCCTATCTATTACATAACTTGAGATCTCATTCGCCAACTGAAAACAGCTCATGGGTCAATAGCCCCTTACCCGTTAGACCAACTCTCATATCACTTTCACCAAAACATTGCCAATAACTTTTTATCACAGGATTTTGACTGTTGACTAATTATCTCAAATACTTTTTGAGTTATAGCACTTTAAAGTTGACTCATTTTCGACTTTGCACGCTTCTGTGAAAACGACAACTGTGAAAATGACATTGAATCACTCAATTACGTAATACCCAACCACTGACCTATCAACTGAAAACACTTACAAAGACCTAAGTCCATTTTGAAAAAAAAATAATAATAATAATAATAAAAACTAGAGAAGACGGTAATTGTCATCAGGGACAATTACAAAGAATTTACCTTTACTTTCAACTAAAGTTTGCCTGTAAATGGACAGACAAATGGCCGGACCAACGGTCAGACAGACAGACAAAACTGAAGGACTCAAGGACACACGCAAATGATAATATTCGATGGGACTGGTTCACATTTTCACTACCTTCATCAATGTTTTACATGTCAGGAGTGAGAACGTTCATTTCAGAGTCCTGACTCAGAGTCCTGACTCAGAGTCCTGACTCAGAGTCCTGACTCAGAGTCCTGACTCAGAGTCCTGACTCAGAGTCCTGACTCAGAGTCCTGACTCAGAGTCCTGACTCAGAGTCCCGACTCAGAGTCCTGACTCAGAGTCCCGACTCAGAGTCCCGACTCAGAGTCCCGACTCAGAGTCCCGACTCAGAGTCCCGACTCAGAGTCCCGACTCAGAGTCCCGACTCAGAGTCCCGACTCAGAGTCCCGACTCAGAGTCCCGACTCAGAGTCCCGACTCAGAGTCCCGACTCAGAGTCCCGACTCAGAGTCCCGACTCAGAGTCCCGACTCAGAGGCCCGACTCCGAGGCCCGACTCCGAGGCCCGACTCCGAGGCCCGACTCCGAGGCCCGACTCCGAGGCCCGACTCCGAGGCCCGACTCCGAGGCCCGACTCCGAGGCCCGACTCCGAGGCCCGACTCCGAGGCCCTCCGAGGCCCGACTCCGAGGCCCGACTCCGAGGCCCGACTCCGAGGCCCGACTCCGAGGCCCGACTCCGAGGCCCGACTCCGAGGCCCGACTCCGAGGCCCGACTCCGAGGCCTGACTCCGAGGCCTGACTCCGAGGCCTGACTCCGAGGCCTGACTCCGAGGCCTGACTCCGAGGCCTGACTCCAAGTCCCGCCTTAGAGTCCTGCCTCCGAGTCCTGACCTCAAGTCCTGACTCCGAGTCCTGACTCCAAGTTCTGACTTAGAGGCCCCTGACTCAGCGGCCCCTGACTCAGCTCCCCCTGACTCAGCGGCCCCTGCCCTGACTCATAGTCGAGACTCATAGTCGAGACTCATAGTCGAGACTCATGGTCGAGACTCATAGTCGAGACTCATAGTCGAGACTCATAGTCGAGACTCATAGTCGAGACTCATAGTCGAGACTCATAGTCGAGACTCAGAGTCCTGACTCAGAGTCCTGACTCAGAGGCCTGACTCCGAGGCCTGACTCCGAGGCCTGACTCCGAGGCCTGACTCCGAGTCCTGCCTTAGAGTTCTGCCTTAGAGTCCTGACCTCAAGTCCTGACTCCGAGTCCTGACTCCAAGTCCTGACTCAGCGGCCCCTGACTCAGCGGCCCCTGACTCAGCTCCCCCTGACTCAGCGGCCCCTGCCCTGACTCATAGTCGAGACTCATAGTCGAGCCTCATAGTCGAGACTCATAGTCGAGACTCATAGGCGAGACTCATAGTCGAGAATCCTAGTCGAGACTCATAGTCGAGACGCATAGTCGAGACTCAGAGTCCTGACTCTGAGTCCTGACTCTGAGTCCTGACTCAGAGTCCTGAGTCAGAGTCCTCACTCAGGGTCCTGACTCAGAGCCCAGACTCAGGGTCCTATCTCACAGACCTGACTCACAGACCTGAGTGAGTCCTGACTCCAATTCCTGACTCAGTCCTGACTCAGAGTCCTGACTCAAAGTCCTGACTGAGAGGCCTGACTCAGATTCCTGACTCCGAATCCTGACTCAGAATCCTGACTCCGAGTCCTGACTCAGCGGCCTGACTCATAGTCGAGACTAATAGTCGAGACTCAGAGTCCTGACTCAGAGTCCTGACCTAGGGTCCTGAATCAGGGACCTGACTCAGAGCCCTGACTCAGGGTCCTGTCTCACAGACCTGACTAACAGACCTGACTAACAGACCTGACTAACAGACCTGACTCACAGACCTGACTCACAGACCTGACTCACAGACCTGACTCAGGGTCCTGACTACAACTCCTGTTCCCAACTCCACTCAGTCATTTGAGACTGTAATATGTATATAAACATTAGTCAGTAGCGTACACTGGCCCCGTCACCTGAAACAGCCAGAACAGCTTTCCATATATGGTTAATGTATGCTAATATATGCGGCCAGCCTGCTTTGGAGTGTGAAATGGTGTCACCTGCATCATGTGAAAATGAATTTTTTGCTGACCATTTCTTCATTTTTCTGACCTTTTGACCTTTATTGCTTAAAGCTGACTGCAGCTAGAGACTTGCCCTTTGGCACAATTTACTGCAAGTATTTGGTCCACGTTGTCAGTTAAAATCAAGGAAATTGAAAAGTTCCTTCCCAGTTAAAAAAAAAAATCAGTGAAAATAACCTGTTTTCATTTCCTTTTGACCTCAAATTTGACCTTGATAAAAGGGTCAAAGCTGAAAAGTAATGCTCTCATGTGATTGACAGATGTGATATAGGGGGGTCATTTAATTAAAAGAAAGCTGTAGGAGTGATATTTCCCACTCAAATAAAATCATTTTTGGTAAATGCCAGGAGTATCGAGAGGTACCATTTTTCACATTTTTTTACAAATTTAGTTGAAGACATAAAATATTCTTCATTGGGGGCTTTTGATAACCATATTATTGACTTGTAGACAGCAGACTTTTGAGAGGATTGGTTGAAAAAAACATAATTTTCAGAATTTTTGCAAAATTCAACTTTTTTAACTTTAATGACTCAAATCACCTTCAAATATAACCTTTTGGTCCACTTTTTTGGTCAATATAGTCTTTTTGGGTAAAGTTAAGGGTAGTTCATTGTACATTTTGATCACCTCAGACTACTCCTTCATGGAGATTTTACAATTTGACCTGAATTTGGAACCCATGATTTTGAAAAATTGTCATATTTCACAAAGTATTGCACCAATCCAAACCATTTGTTGAATCAACATTGGCCCCAGACACAGGCCAACTTTTGCCACAATCATCAAGTTCCTATCTATTACATAACTTGAGAAACTGATCGTAGACTGAAAAGTGCTCATGCATCCAAAGCCCTTTACCCGTTGGACCAACTGTCATATCAGTTTCACCAAATCGTTCAAAAAAACTTTTTATCACAGGATTTTCACTCTTGACTCATTATCTCAAATACTTTTTCAGTTATTCAACCTTAAAGTTTACAAATTTTCGACTTTGAACGCCTCTGTGAAAAAGACAACTGTGAAAATGACATCAAATGACCCACTTTCACAATACTGTATGACTGATTGACCTTCTGACCAACTTTCATTGCCGTAGGACCATTTTGAAACAAAAAAGAAGAATAAGAATAACTAGAGAACACGGTAATTGTCATCACGGACAATTACAAAGAATTTACCTTTACTTTTAACCAAACTTTGCCTGTAAATGGACAGACAAATGGACGGACGGACGGTCAGACAGACAGACACAACTGAAGGACTTATGACTCAGACTCCTGAATTAGACTCCTGACTCATACTCCTGATCAAGACCGGCGACCTAGACTGGCGACTCAGACCCCCACTCAGGTGCCCGACTTGAAATCCTGACTCAGATTCCAGAATCAGACTCCCGACTCTAACTCCTGACTCTAACTCCGGACTCAGACTCCCGACTCAGGTGCCCGACTCAGACTCCCACCTCCCAACTAAGACCCTGACTCCCGTCTCAGGCACACGACACAGACTCCTGACTCAGATGCCAGAATCTCTGAATCAGCCTCCTGACTCAAGAGTCCTGACCCAGACTGAGTCTGACTCCGAGTCCTGACTCAGACTGAGTCGTGACTCCGAGGTCCGACTAAGACTGAGTCCTGATCCCTAGGCCTGTCTCCGAGGCCTGGCTTCCAGTCCTTACTCCGAGTCCTTACTCCGAGTACTGCCTCACAGTACTGCCTCAGAGTCCTGACTCAGAGATCTGTCCAAGAGTCCTGACTCAGAGTAATGACTCTGAGTCCTGTCTCCAAGTCCTGACTCCGAGTCCTCACTCCGAGTCCTCACTCCGAGTGCTCACTCAGAGACCCGATTCAGAGGCCTGACTCAGAGTCCTGAATTAGAGTCCTGAATTAGAGTCCATACTCACAGTACTGATTCACAGTACTGATCCATGGTACTGATTCAAAGTCTGACTTAAGACTTGTGGACCCTGACTCCAATGCCTGACTCCAATGCCTGACTACAACTCCTGACTCCAACTCCTGACTCCAACTCCTGACTCCAACTCCTGACTCCAACTCCTGACTCCAACTCCTGACTCCAACTCCTGACTTCAACTCCTGACTCCAACTCCTGACTCCAACTCCTGACTCCAACTCCTGACTCGGTCATTTGAGACTACAATATGTATATAACCAATAGACAGTAATGTACACTGGCCCCGTCACCTGAGACGGCCAGAAGAGCTCTCCATATATGGCTAATGTATGATAATTTATGCCGCCAGCCTGTGTTGGAGTGTGAAGATGGCTCACCTGCATCATGTGAAAATGAATTTTTTTGCTGACCATTTGGACATTTTTTGACCTTTTGACCTTTACTGCTCAGAGTTGCCTGTAGCTACAGACTTGCTGTTTACCACAATTGACCACAACAATTCAGCAAACATTGTTAATTAAAATGAAAAAAGTTGGAACTTTCCTTGCTAGTTAAAAAAAATCATTTGTGAAAATGATCAATTTTCATTTCATCTTTGACCTCAAATTTGACCTTGCAGAAATTGTCACAGGTGAAAATAAATGTGCTCATGTGTGGCCCGCATGTGATAGAAGGGGGTCATTTAATTTACAGAAAGCTGTAGGAGTGATATTTCCCACTCAAATTAAATCATTTATGGAAAATGTCATGTAAGTCGCGAAGTAACATGTTTCACAATATTTTACAAATTTAGTTGAGGATATGAGACAATTCTAATAGGGGGCTTTTGATAACCATATTAGTGACCAGTATACCTCAAAGATTTAAGAGGATTGGTGGAAAATAACATGATTTTCAGAATTTTTCAAAACTTCAACTTTTTAAACTTTAATGGCTCATATCACCTTCAATATGACCAATAGGTCAAATTTTTTGGTCAATATATACTTTTTGGGAAAACTCAAGGGTAGTTCCTTATACATTTTGATCACCTCAGACTACTCCTTCATGAAGATTTTACAATTACACTTAAATTTTGAACACTCGATTTTGAAAAATTGCCATATTTCCAAATATATTGCATCAATCCCAATGACATTACAGTCGACACTGGCCCCAGATACTACCAAACTTTTGCCACCATCACCATTTTCCTGTCTATTACATAACTTGAGATCTCATTCGCCAACTGAAAACAGCTCATGTGTCAATAGCTCCTTACCCGTTAGACCAACTCTCATATCACTTTTCACCAAAACATTGCCAATAACTTTTTATCACAGGATTTTGACTGTTGACTAATTATCTCAAATACTTTTTGAGTTATAGCACTTTAAAGTTTACCCATTTTCGACTTTGAACGGCTCTGTGAAAACGACAACTGTGAAAATGACATTGAATCACTCAATTATGTAATACCCAACCACTGACCGATCAACTGAAAACACTTACAAAGACGTAAGTCCATTTTGAAAAAATAATAATAATAATAATAATAAAAATAATAGCAAAAACAAATAGAATTTACCATAGGTAAATTCTTAACTAGAGAACACGGTAATTGTCAGCACTGACAATTACTAAGAATTTACCTTTACTTTTAAATAAACTTGGCCTGTAAACTGACAGACAAATGGACATATGGACTAAACTTTGCCTGTAAATGGACGGACAAATGGACAGATGGATGAAACCGACGGACTGACAAACACATACTGACTGTGATTCCTCACCATGACTGCGACTCTGACTGAAACTTCAACTCTGAATCCTGATCAGATCTCCGATTCAGACTACTGACTCTCACTCCTGACACAGACTTTTTTCTCTGACCCGGACTCCTGGATCAGACTCATGACTGTAACGGCTGATGCCAAATCCTTCCTCTGATTCCTGTCTCGACTCAACACAGCCTAAGAGTCGTGACTCTGAGTCGTGACTCTGAGTCGTGACTCTGAGTCGTGACTCTGAGTCGTGACTCTGAGTCGTGACTCTGAGTCGTGACTCTGAGTCGTGACTCTGAGTCGTGACTCTGAGTCGTGACTCTGAGTCGTGCCTCTGAGTCGTGACTCTGAGTCGTGACTCTGAGTCGTGACTCTGAGTCGTGACTCTGAGTCGTGACTCGTGACTCTGAGTCGTGACTCTGAGTCGTGACTCTGAGTCGTGACTCTGAGTCGTGACTCTGAGTCGTGACTCTGAGTCGTGACTCTGAGTCGTGCCTCTGAGTCGTGACTCTGAGTCGTGACTCTGAGTCGTGACTCTGAGTCGTGACTCTGAGTCGTGACTCTGAGTCGTGACTCTGAGTCGTGACTCTGAGTCGTGACTCTGAGTCGTGACTCTGAGTCGTGACTCTGAGTCGTGACTCTGAGTCGTGACTCTGAGTCGTGACTCTGAGTCGTGACTCTGAGTCGTGACTCTGAGTCGTGACTCTGAGTCGTGACTCTGAGTCGTGACTCTGAGTCGTGACTCGTGCCTCAGAGGCGTGACTCAGAGTCGTGACTCGTGCCTCAGAGTCGTGACTCAGAGTCGTGACTCAGAGTCGTGACCCAGAGTCGTGACTCAGAGTCGTGACTCAGAGTCGTGACTCAGAGTCACGACTCAGAGTCGTGACTCAGAGTCGTGACACTGAGGTGTGACACTGAGGTGTGACACTGAGGTGTGACACTGAGGTGTGACACTGAGGTGTGAGTCCCGACTCTATGTCACGACGCAAAGTCCCGACTCAGAGTACCTGATTCAGCGGCCTGACTCAGAGTCCTGATGCAAAGTCCTGTTGCAAAGGCCTAACTCAGAGTCCTTGATTCAGAGTCCTGACTCAGAGTCCTGACTCAGAGTCCTCACTCAAAGTCCTGCCTGAGTCCTGAGTGAAAGTCCTGCTGAACAGTACTGACTGACAGTCCTGCTGAACAGTCCTGACTGACAGTCCTGACTGACAGTTCTGACTGACAGTCCTGACTGACAGTCCTGACTGACAGTCCTGACTCAGAATTGTGACTCAGAATCGTGACTCAGAGGCCTGACTCAAAGTCCTGACTCAGAGGCCTCACTGACAGTCCTGACTGAAAGTCCTGACTGACAGTCCTGACTGACAGTCCTGACTGAAAGTCCTGACTGACAGTCCTGACGAACAGTCCTGACTGACAGTCCTGACTGACAGTCCTGACTGACAGTCCTGACTGACAGTCCTGACTGACAGTCACTGACAGTCCTGACTGACAGTCCTAACTGACAGTCCTGACTGACAGTCCTGACTGACAGTCCTGACTGACAGTCCTGACTGACAACAGCATGACAGCAGGCTACCTGACTCACAGTCCTGACTCACAGTTCCTGACTCACAGTCCCCGCCTCACAGTCCCGACTCCTGACCCCTACTCCTGACTCAAACTCCTGACTCAAACTCCTGACTCCAACTCCTGACTTCAACTCCTGACTCCAACTCCTGACTCAGTCATTTGAGACTGTAATATGTATATAAACATTAGACAGTAGTGTACACTGGCCCCGTCACCTGAAACGGCCCAAACAGCTTTCCAAATATGGTTAATGTATGCTAATATATGCGGCCAGCCTGTGTTGGAGTGTGAAACCGTCTCACCTGCATCATGTGAAAATGAATTTTTGGCTGACAATTTCTTCATTTTTCTGACCTTTTGACCTCAGTTGCTTCGAGTTGACTGTACCTACAGACTTGTCATTTGCCAAAACTTACCGCAAGTATTTGGTCAAGCTTGTCAATTAAAATCAAAAGAATTGGAACTTTCCTTGCTAGTTAAAAAAAATCATTTGTGAAAACGATCAATTTTCATTTCATCTTTGACCTCAAATTTGACCTTGCGGAAATTGTCACAGGTGAAAATTAATGTGCTCATGTGTTGCCAGTATGTGATCTAGGGGGGTCATTTAATTTACAAAAAGCTGTAGGAGTAATATTTCCCACTCAAATTAAATCATTTATGCAAAATGTCATCGAAGTTGCGAAGTACCACTTTTCACAATTTTTTACAAATTAAGTTGAGGGTATGAAACAATTCTAATAAGGGGCTTTTGATAACCATACTACTGACCAGTATAGCTCAGACTTTTAAGAGGATTGGTGAAATATGACATAATTTTGAGAATTTTGGAAAAATTCAACTTTTTTGACTTTGATGGCTCATATCACCTTCAAATATCACCTTTTTGTCAAATTTGTTGGTCAATATAGTCTTTTTGGGTAAAGTTAAGGGTAGTTCATTATACATTTTGATCACCTCAGACCAGTCCTTCATGGAGATTTTACAATTCCACCAAAATTTTGAACACTCAATTCTGAAAAATTGTCATATCTCAAAATATATTGCATCAATCCCAATGATATTACAGTCGACACTGGCCCCAGATACCAGCTAACTTTTGCCACCATCATCATATTCCTATCTATTACGTAACTTGAGATCTCTGTGACAGACCAAAAACTGCTCATTCTGCTGTAACCCTTTACCCGTTGGACCAACTCTCATATCACTTTGTACCAATACGTTCACTACAACTTTTTATCACAAGATTTTGACTTAGGACTCATTATCTTATATAGTTTTTGAGTTATGAGCCTTCAAAGTTTACTAATTTTCGACTTTGAACGGCTCTGTGAAAAAGACAACTGTGAAAATGACATCCAATGACCCAATTACGTAATACCCAACTACTGACCTATCAACTGAAAACACTTTCAAAGACCTAAGTCCATTTTGAATAAATAATAATAATAATAATAATAATAACTAGTATAACTGATATTGCCGTACGGCAATATCGGATAATCCCCCGCGCCCCCCCTGTCTCCCCTTCCCTGCTTACTCTCCCCTTCCAATTCATGTCCTTCATGATGAATTCTCAAAAGCATGTATGAACGCTGCAATGTTGTTGGAGCATATGCCTATCAAATATCTTGACTGCCAGACACACCTGTGGTGGCCAAGCGTACCACCCTGCAAGCAGTGCATGTTCAGTAAACCCTAACCCTAACCCTAATGGCTTGCTGCAGGCAAACCATAAGAGTTGGGGAGATGTGCCTCCATGGAAAAATCAGGCAATAAATTAGGAACATGTCATTGCATTTTCATCTGATTTGAAACATAAATGCAGGAGTTATAGTGGCTTATATAAAATCATCTATGTAAAATTGGCTATTACTATGAGCTGTATGGCCTTGGAGGACAGTAAAGGCGATAATTTTAAGCATCTTTTGGTATTAATTTCATGAAATTTGAATAACCGGAAGCTGAGCAATTTATATTTGAAGTTTGAAAATTAAAAAAATTCTCTAGGACAAACTATTTGATGTAGGTAATTTATGTTCGGGGACAATATGGAGGGCTGATATGGGTAGCCCACATAAAATAATGATGGACATGCATGAAGAATTACATTGACTTTTTGAGCCGAAAAGTTTTTTTGGGCCTAAAAAGTGACATGAAATTTTCAATGTCCGACGCGATTCTACGCCGCGCGCCTGACACTATTATGCTATACACCATTAGAAAGCTGAGAAACAGACCTTTCTTGTGATATGTCAAACTAGTCTGTAGCTGCAATAGGGACTGAGCTATGGCCACTTGAAGTTTGAGTTTTTGTGCGTCCGTAGCGCACAGACCGTTTGTCCGAGCGGTCCGTAACTTTGTGAAGTTGGTACACTAGGGTAGGTCTGTAAGCACGCCCATTTTCAGCTTTCTACGAGCATTCCTTCCCTGTTTTCCAGAAAAATTTTGGCCAGTTTTCGGGATGTCTATTTTTAAAAAAATCATATCTTGAAATGTGTTCATGAAATCTCCACGAGACGCCTTTCTGCACTGGAGACTTTGTCAAGGTATCTTAGAAAAAATCAACAGGTCTCAGTTGTGCTTAGGTTATGAGAAACCTGCGCCGGAAATTTTTTTTATATTTTCCTCATAACTCATAAGTGTCATGAAATTTGATCATGAAATTTCGGGTAAAGTAGCGCGCAATAGAGTCGCATCTTACCCTTGACTTGTAATGTAGTATCTGTAATAGTTTTGCAGTAATCGCAGTTTTCCTGAGCTGAATAATAAAAAGAATAATAATAACTAGTATAACTGATATTGCCGTACGGCAATATCGGATAATCCCCCGCGGGCCCCGTATGACCCGAGCCCTGCATATTCTTCTCTGCCAATTCATGTCCATTATTTTTGTGTATTACCCTGGCCCGCTTTGTAGGGAATGAAGTTCTATTCCAAGAGTGCACATAACATCATTACTGTAGTGGCTGAATGCCTTAATAAGTTGAATGCACAAATGCAGGATAAAACCCTATCATAAAACCCTTACGCATGATGCCCTTTCAATGTGCCACTTATATCATTCCAATGTGATTATCACACAGTGCATGTTTTCGTTGATGCTAGAGACGCTGCCTTGACAGTACAGAGCGGTTAGCTGCAAATGTTGAAGCAGGTCAGCTGTTGGGAAAGGTGGCAGTGAGACAGAATATACCTGGGTGCTGACTAACATGCATCTGTAAAGGATTTTTTAGCTTTAGTTTACCAGCAAAGTATTGGAGATAGGAGGATGTCCTTATATCACAAAATAGGCCAAAAAATTAGCAACATGTACATTGAGTTTTAAGTTATTTGAAACAATAATTCACAAGTTATAATTGAATATATAAAATCATTTCTGTTAAAATGGCTATGAGGACAAGGTAAATGCCCTTGGAGGACAGTGAAGTCCATAATTTTACGCATCTTTTGGTATTAATTTCATGAAATTTGAATGAGTAGAAGCTGTGCAATGTGCATTTCAATTTTGAATTTCAAAAAATTCTCTTGGAAAAACCGTTTGATGCAGGCAAATTTCCTTTGAGGACAGTATGGAGGCATAGCAAGGGAATAAGTAAAAAAATATTCATCAACATTCACAAAGGACTTCATTGCTTTTTCAGCCTAAAACGTTTCGAGGGACGCAAAAAGTGACAGAAAATTTTCAATGTCTGACGCGATTCTACGCCGCGCGTCTGAGACTATAATGCTATACACCATTGGAAAGCTGACAAACAGACCTTTCTTGTGATATGTAATACTTTGTTGTAGCTCAATTAGGGACCGAGATATGTGCACTTGAAAATTGCATTTTTGGACGTCCGTAGCGCCGAGACCGTTTGTGCGAGGGATCCGTAACTTTGTGAAGTTAGTACACTAGGGTAGGTCTGTAAGTGTACCTACTTTCAGCTTTCTACGAGCATTCCTTCCCTGTTTTTCAAAAAAATTTCAGTCAATTTTCGGGATGTCCAATTTTCAAAAAATCATATCTTGAAATGTATTCATGAAATCTCCACAGGAGGCCTTTCTGCACTGGAGACTTAGTCAAGGTATCTTAGAAAAAATCAACAGGTCTCAGTTATGCTTAGATTCTCAGAAACCTGCGCCGGAAATTTTTTTTGTATTTTGCTCATAACTCATAAGTGTCTTGAAATTTGATCATGAAATTTTGTGAGTAATAGCACGCACAGGAGTTGCATATCATCCTTCACTTGTAAACCAATATCTCTAATAGTTTTGAAGTAATCGCAGTTTTCCTGAGCTGAATAAGAATAATAAGAATAATAATAATAATAATAAAACGAACAATATCAATATAATCCCCCGCAAGCGGCGGGGGATTATAATAATAATAGCAAAAACAAATAGAATTTACCATAGGTAAATTCTTAATAATAATAATAGCAAAAACAAATAGAATTTACCATAGGTAAATTCTTAATAATAATAACTAGAGAACACGGTAATTGTCATCACGGACAATTACAAAGAATTTACCTTTACTTTTAACTAAACTTTGCCTGTAAATGGACAGACAAATGGGCAGATGGATGAAACTGACGGACTGACAAACACATGCTGACTCTGTTTCCTCACCATAACTGTGACTGTGACTCCAACTCTGAATCCTGATCAGAGTCCTGATCAGAGTCCTGACTCAGAGTCCTGACTCAGAGTCCTGACTCAGAGTCCTGACTCAGGGTCCTGACTCAAAGTCCTGACTCAGAGTCCTGACTCAGAGTCCTGACTCAGAGTCCTGACTCAGAGTCCTGACTCAGAGTCCTGACTCAGAGTCCTGACTCAGAGTCCTGACTCAGAGTCCTGACTCAGAGTCCTGACTCAGAGTCCTGACTCAGAGTCCTGACTCAGAGTCCTCATGCAGAGACCTCATGCAGAGACCTCATGCAGAGTCCAGACTCACAGTCCTGACTCACAGTCCTGACTCACAGTCAGGGATTTCGAGTCCTGACTCCAAGTTCCGATTCAGAGACTCCGAGTCCTGACTCAGAGGCCCGACTTCGAGGTCTTACTCCGAGTCATGACTCCGAGTCCTTACTCCGAGTCGAAACTCAAAGTCATTACTCAGCGTCCTGACTCAGAGTCCTGACTCAGAGTCCTGACTCAGAGTCCTGACTCAGAGTCCTGACTCAGAGTCCTGACTCAGAGTCCTGACTCAGAGTCCTGACTCCGAGTCCTGACTCCGAGTCCTGACTCAGAGTCCTGACTCAGAGTCCTGACTCAGAGTCCTGACTCAGAGTCCTGACTCAGAGTCCTCATGCAGAGACCTCATGCAGAGACCTCATGCAGAGTCCAGACTCACAGTCCTGACTCGCAGTCCTGACTCACAGTCCTGACTCACAGTCTTGACTCACAGTCAGGGATTTCGAGTCTTGACTCCGAGTTCCGATTCAGAGACTCCGAGTCCTGACTCAGAGGCCCGACTTCGAGGTCTTACTCCGAGTCATGACTCCGAGTCCTTACTCCGAGTCGAAACTCAAAGTCATTACTCAGCTTCCTGCCTCAGAGCCCTGACTCACAGTCCTTACTCACAGTCCTGACTCAGAGTTCCGACTCCAAGTCCTGACTCAGAGCCCCAACTCAGAGACCCGACTCCTGACTTCTGACTCCTGAGTCCCGACTGCTGACCCCTGACTCAATGGCCCGACTCAGAGTCCTGACTGACTCAGAGTCCTGACTGACTCAGAGTCCTGGCTGACTCAGAGTCCTGACTGACTCAGAGTCCTGACTGACTCAGAGTCCTGACTGACTCAAGAGTCCTGACTCAGAGTCCTGACTAAGAGGCCTGACTCAAGAGTCCTGGCCCAGAGTCCTGACTCAGAGTCCTGACTCCGAGTCCCGACTCAAAGTCCTTACTCAGCGTCCTGCCTCAGCGCCCTGACTCAGAGTCCTGATTCAGAGTCCTGACTCAGAGTGCTGACTCCAAGTCCTGACTCAGAGCCCCAACTCAGAGTCCCGACTCCTGACTTTTGACTCCTGAGTCCCGACTGCTGACCCCTGACTCAATGGCCCGACTCAGAGTCCTGACTGACTCAGAGTCCTGACTGACTCAGAGTCCTGACTGACTCAGAGTCCTGACTGACTCAGAGTCCTGACTGACTCAGAGTCCTGACTGACTCAGAGTCCTGACTGACTCAAGAGTCCTGACTCAAAGTCCCGACTCAGAGTCCCGACTCAGAGTCCTGACTCAGAGTCCTGACTCAGAGTCCTGACCCAGAGGCCTGACTCAGAGTCCTGACTCAGAGTCCTGACTCATAGGCCTGACTCATAGGCCTGACTCAGAGTCCTGACTCAGAGTCCTGACTCAGAGTCCTGACTCAGACCTGACTCAGAGACCTGACTCAGAGACCTGATGCAGAGACCTGATGCAGAGTCCAGACTCACAGTCCTGACTCACAGTCCTGACTCACAGTCCTGACTCACAGTCCTGACTCCCAGTCCTGACTCACAGTCCTGACTCACAGTCTTGACTCACAGTCTTGACTCACAGTCCGGACTTCGAGTCCTGACTCCGAGTTCCGATTCAGAGACTCCGAGGCCTGACTCAGAGTCCCGACTCCGAGGTCTTACTCCGAGTCTTGACTCAGAGTCAGGACTCCGAGGCCCGACTCAAAGTCCTTACTCAGCGTCCTGCCTCAGCACCCTGACTCAGAGTCCTGATTCAGAGTCCTGACTCAGAGTTCTGACTCCAAGTCCTGACTCAGAGCTCCAACTCAGAGGCCCGACGCCTGACTTTTGACTCCTGACTCCAGACTGCTGACCCCTGACTCAATGGCCCGACTCAGAGTCCTGACTGACACAGAGTCCTGACTGACTCAGAGGCCTGACTGACTCAGAGGCCTGACTGACTCAGAGTCCTGACTGACTCAGAGTCCTGACTGAGTCCTGGCCCAGAGTCCTGGCCCAGAGTCCTGGCCCAGAGTCCTGGCCCAGAGTCCCAGCCCAGAGTCCTGGCCCAGAGTCCTGGCCCAGAGTCCTGGCCCAGAGTCCTGGCTTAGATAACTCAGATTCCCTGCTGAGAATCTTGACTCAGAGGCTCTTCTCAGAGCCCTGGCTCAGAGTCCCAGCTCAGAGTCCCAGCTCAGAGGACTGGCTCAGAGTCCTGGCTCAGAGTCCTTGGGCAGAGGCTTTACTCCCACTCATAACTCAAACTCCCATTCTAATTCCTGAGTTGTATAAACATAAGTCTGTAATGTGCATGTTCACTGGCCCCGTCACCAGAAACAGCCAGAAGAGCTTTCCATATATGGCTAATGTATGCTAATATATGCGGCCAACCTGCGTTGGAGTGTGAAACCGTCTCACCTGCATCATGTGAAAATGAATTTTTTGCTGACCATTTCTTCATTTTTCTGACCTTTGGACCTTTATTGCTTTGAGTTGGCTATACCTACAGACTTGCCATTTGCCACAACTTACCGCAAGTATTTGGTCAAGCTTGTCAATTAAAATCAAAAAAATTTGAACTTTCCTTGCTAGTTAAAAAAAATCATTTGTAAAAATGATCAGTTTTCATTTCTTCTTTGACCTCAAATTTGACCTTGCGGAAATTGTCACAGGTGAAAATTAATGTGCTCATCTGAATGCCACTTGTGATATAGGGGGGTCATTTAATTTACAGAAAGCTGTAGGAGTGATACTTCCACTCAAATTAAATCATTTATGCAAAATGTCATGTAAGTGGCGAAGTGAAATTTTTCACAATTATTTACAAATTAAGTTGAGGATATGAAACAATTCTAATAGGGGGCTTTTGATAACCATATTAGTGACCAGTATACCTCAGAGATTTAAGAGGATTGGTGGAAAATAACATAATTTCTGGATTTTTCAAAAATTCAACTTTTTCAAATTTAATGGTTCATATCACCTTCAAATATCACCTTTTGGTCCAATTTTTTGGTCAATATAGTCTTTTTGAGTAAAGTTAAGGGTAGTTCCTAGTACATTTTGTTCACCTCAGACTATCCCTTCATGGAGATTTTACAATTCCACCTGAATTTCGAACACTTGATATTGAAAAATTGCCATATTTCAAAAAGTATTGCACAAATCCAAACCATATTGCTTGCTGCACTGGTCCCAGATACTGGTCAACTTTTGTCACAAACAGCATCTTCCTATCTGTTACGTAACTTGAGATCTAGAGTGACAATTCAAAACTGCTCATGCATCAATAGCCCTTTACCCATTGGACCAACTCTCATATGACCAGGACCAAACTGTTGATAACAACTTTTTATCACAGGATTTTGATTCTTGACTCAATATCTCAAATACTTTTTGAGTTATAGGGCAAGTTGACCTAACTTCAGCCTACTTTGGTTTTTGATCGCTTGTCATTGGCCGGCTATTCATGGGAATAACGTGTAGCTGTGGACCTAACCCCAGCCTTCACTCCTCTTTACGACTATATTGTAAAAATACAACCACATGCTTTATAAGGCAGTGCAAATGTGTTCAAAAGACAATAGTGGGAAATGTACCTAACTTCAGCCGTGTTGTACCTAACTTCAGCCTAGGGTGTACCTAACTTCAGCCCCACACCTAACTCCAACCTATTGATCCTATTCTGTCATAAAAAACTGCAGAATGATTAAATTTGGCCTTAATTACTTACCTGTACATAAAACATGACAGTCTGAAAAAAACCAATGCTCCAAAAATGTATTTAAAAAAAGCTTGGAAAGAAGTCATCGTTTTCACGGAAAGAGGATAAAATTTATTTTAAACTCCAGTTCAGGCAACTGGTCTATTCCAGTATGCCAGATGTAAAAATGCTTTAAAAATTAGATTTTTAGATAGATAGATATTCAGGGATGAATAAACAAACTTCTCTTGTGAGATGTATTGGCTGGAGTTTGGGAAACCTGGGGGCTGAAGTTAGGTCATATGGGGGCTGAAGTTAGGACCATGGGGGCTGAAGTTAGGTAAAATTGACATGTCTTATAAATCACCTAATTCATTGAATGATCAAGTAGAAAATATTGAAAAAAACCTTAATTTATGGAAGATTACTAATTTTTCCTTGTGATGAAACTTTTTTTGGGCTGCTCCTGCTTTGGTGAATTGGTACAGCTAACTGACAGATTTAACGTTTTATCAAACTTTTTTTTGTTTCGCGTTGTATTCGCGTCGCAAAACAAGCAAAATGCGGTCCACCAAAAAAACATGTAAAATTCCTGATTCATTGTTATGATGGTCATAACTTTTTGATAATTTATTCTAAACACATTGACAATAACTTTAAACCCAAATACTGGCACCTTGGCCTCATCAAAATTTAATTACAAGGAGTTTTCTGTAGGGGGGCTGAAGTTGGGTGAGAGGCTGAAGTTAGGTCAACTTGCCCTAGGCCTTGAAAGTTTACTCATTTTCGACTTTGAACGGCTCTGTGAAAAAGACAACTGTGAAAATGACATCAAATGACCCAAACCCTGGGCTTACGGTTTCTGACATCTCGCGCGACAATCGCTTAGTACTAAAAATGGCCGTAGCCATCTTGGACCTGGACCTGCGTTTTCGGAAGTCTCACTATGTAACTTGCAAAAAGCATGTGGAACCTAATAAAAGTGACAGAAACGAAATCCGGGCGTAACCGGATGAGATTTGGGCATTTCAAAAGTATGGAAAATCTGACTTCAAAGTGCTCTGCGACCTTGAAAAATGAATCAAGGTCGGCGAAACGGGTGGGTGTCATACGGGCATGGTGGGCTTCCTTCATGAATTTTTTGAAAATTTTTCGAGGACCTTTTTTGGAAAGTACGAAAGTAATATAAATACTAGAGACCGGGTAACCGCGAAGCGGTGACAAAACTTCACCGCCTATAATCGGGGTGTTATTGGTACAATGTAACTAAAGTAAGGGTATTAGGTTATGGGTCCGACTCCAAGCAATCTTTCAGAGCCACTTTCAGCCCTCAAAATCAATTTCCTGTGACGGGGCGATTTTTTCTTGAAAAATGCAAAAACGGAGGTTTTTGGCAATTTGGGGGCTCAGAAATGATGCGATTTTCATCATTTTTGCAGAAAATGCTGCTCTACTAGTGAGGATTAGTAATGTGTCAAGACATTTGGCCCGAGTACGTTCAGGTTGATTCTGACCGGAAGGCCCATTTTCCTATCTTTTAGCATGCGAATGCCGTAATGGACCCACATAGGCCTATGCAAAGGCCTAGAATCACAAAACCATGCAATTCTAGGGGGAAGGGGTCCAGAAAGGCATTAAACTGCCACCGGCACCCCCACAATGCGGTGTTTCAGCTTTTCCCGCCAAAAATATGCGGTTTTTCTGTTTTGACCTGTTTCCGGGGCAATCCCGGTCCATGTCACAGCCATAGTGATGCTAATCTACTCCATTCTAACCAATTTCCATGCTATTTACTGGCCTGCAGCCTCAACTTCAAAGTTCACCTGCATTAAGTCAGCCAATCACAGCACAGCTTTTTGTTTACTGCGGGACTCGAAACCATAAGACATGTGTCGTCTGCTAGAATGGAGTCTTCTGCAAGTATTTCAGCTTGCAGGTTGCTTATATAACATAGAGAAGGCTTGAATTAGGTATATTTTGGCTTTCTACAGTATTAGACCACAGGAGTTTCGGCAAAAAGCATAATTCAGAGGGGGGGGGGGGGGGGGGGTGCACCGTAGGATAATTGCTGGTTTTGATGACGCGGTCAATATTTAAAATTATGTAACTGCATAACCAAACATGGGATCACCACAGTTATAACTTACAGCACTGGCCCGGCCACCAAGCCAGCTTTTGGCCTCACTTTGAAAACCCTGGGCTTACGGTTTCTGACATCTCGCGCGACAATCGCTTAGTACTAAAAATGGCCGTAGCCATCTTGGACCTGGACCTGCGTTTTCGGAAGTCTCACTATGTAACTTGCAAAAAGCATGTGGAACCTAATAAAAGTGACAGAAACGAAATCCGGGCGTAACCGGATGAGATTTGGGCATTTCAAAAGTATGGAAAATCTGACTTCAAAGTGCTCTGCGACCTTGAAAAATGAATCAAGGTCGGCGAAACCGGGTGGGTGTCATACGGGCATGGTGGGCTTCCTTCATGAATTTTTTGAAAATTTTTCGAGGACCTTTTTTGGAAAGTACGAAAGTAATATAAATACTAGAGACCGGGTAACCGCGAAGCGGTGACAAAACTTCACCGCCTATAATCGGGGTGTTATTGGTACAATGTAACTAAAGTAAGGGTATTAGGTTATGGGTCCGACTCCAAGCAATCTTTCAGAGCCACTTTCAGCCCTCAAAATCAATTTCCTGTGACGGGGCGATTTTTTCTTGAAAAATGCAAAAACGGAGGTTTTTGGCAATTTGGGGGCTCAGAATGATGCGATTTTCATCATTTTTGCAGAAAATGCTGCTCTACTAGTGAGGATTAGTAATGTGTCAAGACATTTGGCCCGAGTACGTTCAGGTTGATTCTGACCGGAAGGCCCATTTTCCTATCTTTTAGCATGCGAATGCCGTAATGGACCCACATAGGCCTATGCAAAGGCCTAGAATCACAAAACCATGCAATTCTAGGGGGAAGGGGTCCAGAAAGGCATTAAACTGCCACCGGCACCCCCACAATGCGGTGTTTCAGCTTTTCCCGCCAAAAATATGCGGTTTTTCTGTTTTGACCTGTTTCCGGGGCAATCCCGGTCCATGTCACAGCCATAGTGATGCTAATCTACTCCATTCTAACCAATTTCCATGCTATTTACTGGCCTGCAGCCTCAACTTCAAAGTTCACCTGCATTAAGTCAGCCAATCACAGCACAGCTTTTTGTTTACTGCGGGACTCGAAACCATAAGACATGTGTCGTCTGCTAGAATGGAGTCTTCTGCAAGTATTTCAGCTTGCAGGTTGCTTATATAACATAGAGAAGGCTTGAATTAGGTATATTTTGGCTTTCTACAGTATTAGACCACAGGAGTTTCGGCAAAAAGCATAATTCAAAGGGGGGGGGGGGGGGGGGGGGGTGCACCGTAGGATAATTGCTGGTTTTGATGACGCGGTCAATATTTAAAATTATGTAACTGCATAACCAAACATGGGATCACCACAGTTATAACTTACAGCACTGGCCCGGCCACCAAGCCAGCTTTTGGCCTCACTTTGAAAACCCTGGGGCTTACGGTTTCTGACATCTCGCGCGACAATCGCTTAGTACTAAAAATGGCCGTAGCCATCTTGGACCTGGACCTGCGTTTTCGGAAGTCTCACTATGTAACTTGCAAAAAGCATGTGGAACCTAATAAAAGTGACAGAAACGAAATCCGGGCGTAACCGGATGAGATTTGGGCATTTCAAAAGTATGGAAAATCTGACTTCAAAGTGCTCTGCGACCTTGAAAAATGAATCAAGGTCGGCGAAACCGGGTGGGTGTCATACGGGCATGGTGGGCTTCCTTCATGAATTTTTTGAAAATTTTTCGAGGACCTTTTTTGGAAAGTACGAAAGTAATATAAATACTAGAGACCGGGTAACCGCGAAGCGGTGACAAAACTTCACCGCCTATAATCGGGGTGTTATTGGTACAATGTAACTAAAGTAAGGGTATTAGGTTATGGGTCCGACTCCAAGCAATCTTTCAGAGCCACTTTCAGCCCTCAAAATCAATTTCCTGTGACGGGGCGATTTTTTCTTGAAAAATGCAAAAACGGAGGTTTTTGGCAATTTGGGGGCTCAGAAATGATGCGATTTTCATCATTTTTGCAGAAAATGCTGCTCTACTAGTGAGGATTAGTAATGTGTCAAGACATTTGGCCCGAGTACGTTCAGGTTGATTCTGACCGGAAGGCCCATTTTCCTATCTTTTAGCATGCGAATGCCGTAATGGACCCACATAGGCCTATGCAAAGGCCTAGAATCACAAAACCATGCAATTCTAGGGGGAAGGGGTCCAGAAAGGCATTAAACTGCCACCGGCACCCCCACAATGCGGTGTTTCAGCTTTTCCCGCCAAAAATATGCGGTTTTTTCTGTTTTGACCTGTTTCCGGGGCAATCCCGGTCCATGTCACAGCCATAGTGATGCTAATCTACTCCATTCTAACCAATTTCCATGCTATTTTCTGCCTGCAGCCTCAACTTCAAAGTTCACCTGCATTAAGTCAGCCAATCACAGCACAGCTTTTTGTTTACTGCGGGACTCGAAACCATAAGACATGTGTCGTCTGCTAGAATGGAGTCTTCTGCAAGTATTTCAGCTTGCAGGTTGCTTATATAACATAGAGAAGGCTTGAATTAGGTATATTTTGGCTTTCTACAGTATTAGACCACAGGAGTTTCGGCAAAAAGCATAATTCAGAGGGGGGGGGGGGGGGGGGGTGCACCGTAGGATAATTGCTGGTTTTGATGACGCGGTCAATATTTAAAATTATGTAACTGCATAACCAAACATGGGATCACCACAGTTATAACTTACAGCACTGGCCCGGCCACCAAGCCAGCTTTTGGCCTCACTTTGAAAACCCTGGGGCTTACGGTTTCTGACATCTCGCGCGACAATCGCTTAGTACTAAAAATGGCCGTAGCCATCTTGGACCTGGACCTGCGTTTTCGGAAGTCTCACTATGTAACTTGCAAAAAGCATGTGGAACCTAATAAAAGTGACAGAAACGAAATCCGGGCGTAACCGGATGAGATTTGGGCATTTCAAAAGTATGGAAAATCTGACTTCAAAGTGCTCTGCGACCTTGAAAAATGAATCAAGGTCGGCGAAACCGGGTGGGTGTCATACGGGCATGGTGGGCTTCCTTCATGAATTTTTTGAAAATTTTTCGAGGACCTTTTTTGGAAAGTACGAAAGTAATATAAATACTAGAGACCGGGTAACCGCGAAGCGGTGACAAAACTTCACACATGTAATTGGGGTGTTATTGGTGCAACATAACTAAAGTAAGGGTATTAGGTTATGGGTCCGACTCCAAGCAATCTTTCAGAGCCACTTTCAGCCCTCAAAATCAATTTCCTGTGACGGGGCAATTTTTTCTTGAAAAATGCAAAAACGGAGGTTTTTGGCAATTTGGGGGCTCAGAAATGATGCGATTTTCATCATTTTTGCAGGAAATGCTGCTCTACTAGTGAGGATTAGTAATGTGTCAAGACATTTGGCCCGAGTACGTTCAGGTTGATTCTGACCGGAAGGCCCATTTTCCTATCTTTTAGCATGCGAATGCCGTAATGGACCCACATAGGCCTATGCAAAGGCCTAGAATCACAAACCATGCAATTCTAGGGGGAAGGGTCCAGAAAGGCATTAAACTGCCACCGGCACCCCCACAATGCGGTGTTTCAGCTTTTCCCGCCAAAAATATGCGGTTTTTCTGTTTTGACCTGTTTCCGGGCAATCCCGGTCCATGTCACAGCCATAGTGATGCTAATCTACTCCATTCTAACCAATTTCCATGCTATTTACTGGCCTGCAGCCTCAACTTCAAAGTTCACCTGCATTAAGTCAGCCAATCACAGCACAGCTTTTTGTTTACTGCGGGACTCGAAACCATAAGACATGTGTCGTCTGCTAGAATGGAGTCTTCTGCAAGTATTTCAGCTTGCAGGTTGCTTATATAACATAGAGAAGGCTTGAATTAGGTATATTTTGGCTTTCTACAGTATTAGACCACAGGAGTTTCAGCAAAAAGCATAATTCAAAGGGGGGGGGGGTGCACCGTTGGATAATTGCTGGTTTTGATGACGCGGTCAATATTTAAAATTACGTAACTGCATAACCAAACATGGGATCACCACAGCCATAACCTACAGCACTGGCCCGGCCACCAAGCCAGCTTTTGGCCTCACTTTGAGAACCCTGGGGCTTACAGTTTCTGACATCTCGTGCGACAATTGCTTAGCACTAAAAATGGCCGTGGCCATTTGGACCTGGACCTGCGTTTTCGGAAGTCTCACTTTGTAACTTGCAAAAAGCATGTGGAACCTAATAAAAGTGACAGAAACGAAATCCGGGCGTAACCGGATGAGATTTGGGCATTTCAAAAGTATGGAAAATCTGACTTCAAAGTGCTCTGCGACCTTGAAAAATGAATCAAGGTCGGCGAAACCGGGTGGGTGTCATGTGGGCATGGTGGGCTTCCTTCATGAATTTTTTGAAAATTTTTCGAGGACCTTTTTTGGAAAGTACGAACGCAACTTGAATACTAGAGACCGGGTAACCGCGAAGCGGTGACAAAACTTCACCGCCTATAATCGGGGTGTTATTGGTACAATGTAACTAAAGTAAGGGTATTAGGTTATGGGTCCGACTCCAAGCAATCTTTCAGAGCCACTTTCAGCCCTCAAAATCAATTTCCTGTGACGGGGCGATTTTTTCTTGAAAAATGCAAAAACGGAGGTTTTTGGCAATTTGGGGGCTCAGAAATGATGCGATTTTCATCATTTTTGCAGAAAATGCTGCTCTACTAGTGAGGATTAGTAATGTGTCAAGACATTTGGCCGAGTACGTTCAGGTTGATTCTGACCGGAAGGCCCATTTTCCTATCTTTTAGCATGCGAATGCCGTAATGGACCCACATAGGCCTATGCAAAGGCCTAGAATCACAAAACCATGCAATTCTAGGGGGAAGGGGTCCAGAAAGGCATTAAACTGCCACCGGCACCCCCACAATGCGGTGTTTCAGCTTTTCCCGCCAAAAATATGCGGTTTTTCTGTTTTGACCTGTTTCCGGGGCAATCCCGGTCCATGTCACAGCCATAGTGATGCTAATCTACTCCATTCTAACCAATTTCCATGCTATTTACTGGCCTGCAGCCTCAACTTCAAAGTTCACCTGCATTAAGTCAGCCAATCACAGCACAGCTTTTTGTTTACTGCGGGACTCGAAACCATAAGACATGTGTCGTCTGCTAGAATGGAGTCTTCTGCAAGTATTTCAGCTTGCAGGTTGCTTATATAACATAGAGAAGGCTTGAATTAGGTATATTTTGGCTTTCTACAGTATTAGACCACAGGAGTTTCGGCAAAAAGCATAATTCAAAGGGGGGGGGGGGGGGGGGGGTGCACCGTAGGATAATTGCTGGTTTTGATGACGCGGTCAATATTTAAAATTATGTAACTGCATAACCAAACATGGGATCACCACAGTTATAACTTACAGCACTGGCCCGGCCACCAAGCCAGCTTTTGGCCTCACTTTGAAAACCCTGGGCCTTACGGTTTCTGACATCTCGTGCGACAATCGCTTAGTACTAAAAATGGCCGTAGCCATCTTGGACCTGGACCTGCGTTTTCGGAAGTCTCACTATGTAACTTGCAAAAAGCATGTGGAACCTAATAAAAGTGACAGAAACGAAATCCGGGCGTAAACCGGATGAGATTTGGGCATTTCAAAAGTATGGAAAATCTGACTTCAAAGTGCTCTGCGACCTTGAAAAATGAATCAAGGTCGGCGAAACCGGGTGGGTGTCATACGGGCATGGTGGGCTTCCTTCATGAATTTTTTGAAAATTTTTCGAGGACCTTTTTGGAAAGTACGAAAGTAATATAAATACTAGAGACCGGGTAACCGCGAAGCGGTGACAAAACTTCACCACATGTAATTGGGTGTTATTGGTGCAACATAACTAAGGTAAGGGTATTAGGTTATGGGTCCGACTCCAAGCAATCTTTCAGAGCCACTTTCAGCCCTCAAAATCAATTTCCTGTGACGGGGGGATTTTTTCTTGAAAAATGCAAAAACGGAGGTTTTTGGCAATTTGGGGCTCAGAAATGATGCGATTTTCATCATTTTTGCAGGAAATGCTGCTCTACTAGTGAGGATTAGTAATGTGTCAAGACATTTGGCCCGAGTACGTTCAGGTTGATTCTGACCGGAAGGCCCATTTTCCTATCTTTTAGCATGCGAATGCCGTAATGGACCCACATAGGCCTATGCAAAGGCCTAGAATCACAAACCATGCAATTCTAGGGGGAAGGGGTCCAGAAAGGCATTAAACTGCCACCGGCACCCCCACAATGCGGTGTTTCAGCTTTTCCCCGCCAAAATATGCGGTTTTCTGTTTTTGATTGACCTGTTTCCGGGGCAATCCCGGTCCATGTCACAGCCATAGTGATGCTAATCTACTCCATTCTAACCAATTTCCATGCTATTTACTGGCCTGCAGCCTCAACTTCAAAGTTCACCTGCATTAAGTCAGCCAATCACAGCACAGCTTTTTGTTTACTGCGGGACTCGAAACCATAAGACATGTGTCGTCTGCTAGAATGGAGTCTTCTGCAAGTATTTCAGCTTGCAGGTTGCTTATATAACATAGAGAAGGCTTGAATTAGGTATATTTTGCTTTTTTACAGTATTAGACCACAGGAGTTTCAGCAAAAAGCATAATTCAAAGGGGGGGGGGGGTGCACCGTTGGATAATTGCTGGTTTTGATGACGCGGTCAATATTTAAAATTACGTAACTGCATAACCAAACATGGGATCACCACAGCCATAACCTACAGCACTGGCCCGGCCACCAAGCCAGCTTTTGGCCTCACTTTGAGAACCTGGGGCTTACAGTTTCTGACATCTCGTGCGACAATTGCTTAGCACTAAAAAAGGCCGTGGCCATTTGGACCTGGACCTGCGTTTTCGGAAGTCTCACTTTGTAACTTGCAAAAAGCATGTGGAACCTAATAAAAGTGACAGAAACGAAATCCGGGCGTAACCGGATGAGATTTGGGCATTTCAAAAGTATGGAAAATCTGACTTCAAAGTGCTCTGCGACCTTGAAAAATGAATCAAGGTCGGCGAAACCGGGTGGGTGTCATGTGGGCATGGTGGGCTTCCTTCATGAATTTTTTGAAAATTTTTCGAGACCTTTTTTGGAAAGTACGAACGCACTTGAATACTAGAGACCGGGTAACCGCGAAGCGGTGACAAAACTTCACCACATGTAATTGGGGTGTTATTGGTGCAACATAACTAAAGTCAGGGTATTAGGTTATGGTCCGACTCCAAGCAATCTTTCAGAGCCACTTTCAGCCCCAAAATCAATTTCCTGTGACGGGGCGATTTTTTCTTGAAAAATGCAAAAACGGAGGTTTTTGGCAATTTGGGGGCTCAGAAATGATGCGATTTTCATCATTTTTGCAGAAAATGCTGCTCTACTAGTGAGGATTAGTAATGTGTCAAGACATTTGGCCCGAGTACGTTCAGGTTATTCTGACCGGAAGGCCCATTTTCCTATCTTTTAGCATGCGAATGCCGTAATGGACCCACATAGGCCTATGCAAAGGCCTAGAATCACAAAACCATGCAATTCTAGGGGGAAGGGTCCAGAAAGGCATTAAACTGCCACCGGCACCCCCACAATGCGGTGTTTCAGCTTTTCCCGCCAAAAATATGCGGTTTTTCTGTTTTGACCTGTTTCCGGGGCAATCCCGGTCCATGTCACAGCCATAGTGATGCTAATCTACTCCATTCTAACCAATTTCCATGCTATTTACTGGCCTGCAGCCTCAACTTCAAAGTTCACCTGCATTAAGTCAGCCAATCACAGCACAGCTTTTTGTTTACTGCGGGACTCGAAACCATAAGACATGTGTCGTCTGCTAGAATGGAGTCTTCTGCAAGTATTTCAGCTTGCAGGTTGCTTATATAACATAGAGAAGGCTTGAATTAGGTATATTTTGGCTTTCTACAGTATTAGACCACAGGAGTTTCAGCAAAAAGCATAATTCAAAGGGGGGGGGGGGGGGGGGGGGGGGGTGCACCGTAGGATAATTGCTGGTTTTGATGACGCGGTCAATATTTAAAATTATGTAACTGCATAACCAAACATGGGATCACCACAGTTATAACTTACAGCACTGGCCCGGCCACCAAGCCAGCTTTTGGCCTCACTTTGAAAACCCTGGGGCTTACGGTTTCTGACATCTCGCGCGACAATCGCTTAGTACTAAAAATGGCCGTAGCCATCTTGGACCTGGACCTGCGTTTTCGGAAGTCTCACTATGTAACTTGCAAAAAGCATGTGGAACCTAATAAAAGTGACAGAAACGAAATCCGGGCGTAACCGGATGAGATTTGGGCATTTCAAAAGTATGGAAAATCTGACTTCAAAGTGCTCTGCGACCTTGAAAAATGAATCAAGGTCGGCGAAACCGGGTGGGTGTCATACGGGCATGGTGGGCTTCCTTCATGAATTTTTTGAAAATTTTTCGAGGACCTTTTTTGGAAAGTACGAAAGTAATATAAATACTAGAGACCGGGTAACCGCGAAGCGGTGACAAAACTTCACCACATGTAATTGGGGTGTTATTGGTGCAACATAACTAAAGTAAGGGTATTAGGTTATGGGTCCGACTCCAAGCAATCTTTCAGAGCCACTTTCAGCCCTCAAAATCAATTTCCTGTGACGGGGCAATTTTTTCTTGAAAAATGCAAAAACGGAGGTTTTTGGCAATTTGGGGGCTCAGAAATGATGCGATTTTCATCATTTTTGCAGGAAATGCTGCTCTACTAGTGAGGATTAGTAATGTGTCAAGACATTTGGCCCGAGTACGTTCAGGTTGATTCTGACCGGAAGGCCCATTTTCCTATCTTTTAGCATGCGAATGCCGTAATGGACCCACATAGGCCTATGCAAAGGCCTAGAATCACAAACCATGCAATTCTAGGGGGAAGGGGTCCAGAAAGGCATTAAACTGCCACCGGCACCCCCACAATGCGGTGTTTCAGCTTTTCCCGCCAAAAATATGCGGTTTTTCTGTTTTGACCTGTTTCCGGGGCAATCCCGGTCCATGTCACAGCCATAGTGATGCTAATCTACTCCATTCTAACCAATTTCCATGCTATTTACTGGCCTGCAGCCTCAACTTCAAAGTTCACCTGCATTAAGTCAGCCAATCACAGCACAGCTTTTTGTTTACTGCGGGACTCGAAACCATAAGACATGTGTCGTCTGCTAGAATGGAGTCTTCTGCAAGTATTTCAGCTTGCAGGTTGCTTATATAACATAGAGAAGGCTTGAATTAGGTATATTTTGGCTTTCTACAGTATTAGACCACAGGAGTTTCAGCAAAAAGCATAATTCAAAGGGGGGGGGGGGGTGCACCGTTGGATAATTGCTGGTTTTGATGACGCGGTCAATATTTAAAATTACGTAACTGCATAACCAAACATGGGATCACCACAGCCATAACCTACAGCACTGGCCCGGCCACCAAGCCAGCTTTTGGCCTCACTTTGAGAACCCTGGGGCTTACAGTTTCTGACATCTCGTGCGACAATTGCTTAGCACTAAAAATGGCCGTGGCCATTTTGGACCTGGACCTGCGTTTTCGGAAGTCTCACTTTGTAACTTGCAAAAAGCATGTGGAACCTAATAAAAGTGACAGAAACGAAATCCGGGCGTAACCGGATGAGATTTGGGCATTTCAAAAGTATGGAAAATCTGACTTCAAAGTGCTCTGCGACCTTGAAAAATGAATCAAGGTCGGCGAAACCGGGTGGGTGTCATGTGGGCATGGTGGGCTTCCTTCATGAATTTTTTGAAAATTTTTCGAGGACCTTTTTGGAAAGTACGAACGCAACTTGAATACTAGAGACCGGGTAACCGCGAAGCGGTGACAAAACTTCACCGCCTATAATCGGGGTGTTATTGGTACAATGTAACTAAAGTAAGGGTATTAGGTTATGGGTCCGACTCCAAGCAATCTTTCAGAGCCACTTTCAGCCCTCAAAATCAATTTCCTGTGACGGGGCGATTTTTTCTTGAAAAATGCAAAAACGGAGGTTTTTGGCAATTTGGGGGCTCAGAAATGATGCGATTTTCATCATTTTTGCAGAAAATGCTGCTCTACTAGTGAGGATTAGTAATGTGTCAAGACATTTGGCCCGAGTACGTTCAGGTTGATTCTGACCGGAAGGCCCATTTTCCTATCTTTTAGCATGCGAATGCCGTAATGGACCCACATAGGCCTATGCAAAGGCCTAGAATCACAAAACCATGCAATTCTAGGGGGAAGGGGTCCAGAAAGGCATTAAACTGCCACCGGCACCCCCACAATGCGGTGTTTCAGCTTTTCCCGCCAAAAATATGCGGTTTTTTTTTTTTTTGACCTGTTTCCGGGGCAATCCCGGTCCATGTCACAGCCATAGTGATGCTAATCTACTCCATTCTAACCAATTTCCATGCTATTTACTGGCCTGCAGCCTCAACTTCAAAGTTCACCTGCATTAAGTCAGCCAATCACAGCACAGCTTTTTGTTTACTGCGGGACTCGAAACCATAAGACATGTGTCGTCTGCTAGAATGGAGTCTTCTGCAAGTATTTCAGCTTGCAGGTTGCTTATATAACATAGAGAAGGCTTGAATTAGGTATATTTTGGCTTTCTACAGTATTAGACCACAGGAGTTTCGGCAAAAAGCATAATTCAAAGGGGGGGGGGGGGGGGGGTGCACCGTAGGATAATTGCTGGTTTTGATGACGCGGTCAATATTTAAAATTATGTAACTGCATAACCAAACATGGGATCACCACAGTTATAACTTACAGCACTGGCCCGGCCACCAAGCCAGCTTTTGGCCTCACTTTGAAAACCCTGGGGCTTACGGTTTCTGACATCTCGCGCGACAATCGCTTAGTACTAAAAATGGCCGTAGCCATCTTGGACCTGGACCTGCGTTTTCGGAAGTCTCACTATGTAACTTGCAAAAAGCATGTGGAACCTAATAAAAGTGACAGAAACGAAATCCGGGCGTAACCGGATGAGATTTGGGCATTTCAAAAGTATGGAAAATCTGACTTCAAAGTGCTCTGCGACCTTGAAAAATGAATCAAGGTCGGCGAAACCGGGTGGGTGTCATACGGGCATGGTGGGCTTCCTTCATGAATTTTTTGAAAATTTTTCGAGGACCTTTTTTGGAAAGTACGAAAGTAATATAAATACTAGAGACCGGGTAACCGCGAAGCGGTGACAAAACTTCACCACATGTAATTGGGGTGTTATTGGTGCAACATAACTAAAGTAAGGGTATTAGGTTATGGGTCCGACTCCAAGCAATCTTTCAGAGCCACTTTCAGCCCTCAAAATCAATTTCCTGTGACGGGGCAATTTTTTCTTGAAAAATGCAAAAACGGAGGTTTTTGGCAATTTGGGGGCTCAGAAATGATGCGATTTTCATCATTTTTGCAGGAAATGCTGCTCTACTAGTGAGGATTAGTAATGTGTCAAGACATTTGGCCCGAGTACGTTCAGGTTGATTCTGACCGGAAGGCCCATTTTCCTATCTTTTAGCATGCGAATGCCGTAATGGACCCACATAGGCCTATGCAAAGGCCTAGAATCACAAACCATGCAATTCTAGGGGGAAGGGTCCAGAAAGGCATTAAACTGCCACCGGCACCCCCACAATGCGGTGTTTCAGCTTTTCCCGCCAAAAATATGCGGTTTTTCTGTTTTGACCTGTTTCCGGGGCAATCCCGGTCCATGTCACAGCCATAGTGATGCTAATCTACTCCATTCTAACCAATTTCCATGCTATTTACTGGCCTGCAGCCTCAACTTCAAAGTTCACCTGCATTAAGTCAGCCAATCACAGCACAGCTTTTTGTTTACTGCGGGACTCGAAACCATAAGACATGTGTCGTCTGCTAGAATGGAGTCTTCTGCAAGTATTTCAGCTTGCAGGTTGCTTATATAACATAGAGAAGGCTTGAATTAGGTATATTTTGGCTTTCTACAGTATTAGACCACAGGAGTTTCAGCAAAAAGCATAATTCAAAGGGGGGGGGGGGGTGCACCGTTGGATAATTGCTGGTTTTGATGACGCGGTCAATATTTAAAATTACGTAACTGCATAACCAAACATGGGATCACCACAGCCATAACCTACAGCACTGGCCCGGCCACCAAGCCAGCTTTTGGCCTCACTTTGAGAACCCTGGGGCTTACAGTTTCTGACATCTCGTGCGACAATTGCTTAGCACTAAAAATGGCCGTGGCCATTTTGGACCTGGACCTGCGTTTTCGGAAGTCTCACTTTGTAACTTGCAAAAAGCATGTGGAACCTAATAAAAGTGACAGAAACGAAATCCGGGCGTAACCGGATGAGATTTGGGCATTTCAAAAGTATGGAAAATCTGACTTCAAAGTGCTCTGCGACCTTGAAAAATGAATCAAGGTCGGCGAAACCGGGTGGGTGTCATGTGGGCATGGTGGGCTTCCTTCATGAATTTTTTGAAAATTTTTCGAGGACCTTTTTTGGAAAGTACGAACGCAACTTGAATACTAGAGACCGGGTAACCGCGAAGCGGTGACAAAACTTCACCACATGTAATTGGGGTGTTATTGGTGCAACATAACTAAAGTAAGGGTATTAGGTTATGGGTCCGACTCCAAGCAATCTTTCAGAGCCACTTTCAGCCCTCAAAATCAATTTCCTGTGACGGGGCAATTTTTTCTTGAAAAATGCAAAAACGGAGGTTTTTGGCAATTTGGGGGCTCAGAAATGATGCGATTTTCATCATTTTTGCAGGAAATGCTGCTCTACTAGTGAGGATTAGTAATGTGTCAAGACATTTGGCCCGAGTACGTTCAGGTTGATTCTGACCGGAAGGCCCATTTTCCTATCTTTTAGCATGCGAATGCCGTAATGGACCCACATAGGCCTATGCAAAGGCCTAGAATCACAAACCCATGCAATTCTAGGGGGAAGGGGTCCAGAAAGGCATTAAACTGCCACCGGCACCCCCACAATGCGGTGTTTCAGCTTTTCCCGCCAAAAATATGCGGTTTTTCTGTTTTGACCTGTTTCCGGGGCAATCCGGTCCATGTCACAGCCATAGTGATGCTAATCTACTCCATTCTAACCAATTTCCATGCTATTTACTGGCCTGCAGCCTCAACTTCAAAGTTCACCTGCATTAAGTCAGCCAATCACAGCACAGCTTTTTGTTTACTGCGGGACTCGAAACCATAAGACATGTGTCGTCTGCTAGAATGGAGTCTTCTGCAAGTATTTCAGCTTGCAGGTTGCTTATATAACATAGAGAAGGCTTGAATTAGGTATATTTTGGCTTTCTACAGTATTAGACCACAGGAGTTTCAGCAAAAAGCATAATTCAAAGGGGGGGGGGGGTGCACCGTTGGATAATTGCTGGTTTTGATGACGCGGTCAATATTTAAAATTACGTAACTGCATAACCAAACATGGGATCACCACAGCCATAACCTACAGCACTGGCCCGGCCACCAAGCCAGCTTTTGGCCTCACTTTGAGAACCCTGGGGCTTACAGTTTCTGACATCTCGTGCGACAATTGCTTAGCACTAAAAATGGCCGTGGCCATTTTGGACCTGGACCTGCGTTTTCGGAAGTCTCACTTTGTAACTTGCAAAAAGCATGTGGAACCTAATAAAAGTGACAGAAACGAAATCCGGGCGTAACCGGATGAGATTTGGGCATTTCAAAAGTATGGAAAATCTGACTTCAAAGTGCTCTGCGACCTTGAAAAATGAATCAAGGTCGGCGAAACCGGGTGGGTGTCATGTGGGCATGGTGGGCTTCCTTCATGATTTTTTGAAAATTTTTCGAGGACCTTTTTTGGAAAGTACGAACGCAACTTGAATACTAGATTTCGATAACCGCTAGCGGTAATAAAACTTCACCGAGCAGTTGGTGAAAATAGTCTAAATATGTTTAAGTATAAAAATAAACAAGTATACGAACAAGTATATGAAGATATATTGTACATGTTTAAGCAGCTTGCTCAGTGAATGCCCATGTTTAGTTTAGTTTATTTAGTTCAGTGGGTGAAAATAGTCTAAATGTATATAAACAAGTATATAAACAAGTATATGAACAAGTATATAAACAAGTATATAAACAAGTATATAAACAAGTATATAAACAAGTATATAAACAAGTATATAAACAAGATATAAAACAATATATAAAACAATATAAAATATTATATGAATAAAATATAAAATAGTATCAAAAATATTGTATAAAATGGTACAAAAAATAGCATAAAAAATATACCTTATTTATTTGTGATATATTGCAATGCACAAGTTAATGAAGCTAGCGGACAGCCCCCCTTTCCCGGTGAATGCATGTTTAGCTTAGTTTATTTAGTTTAGTTTAATTATT
Organism: Platynereis dumerilii; assembly: GCA_026936325.1. Taxonomy (NCBI): domain Eukaryota; kingdom Metazoa; phylum Annelida; class Polychaeta; order Phyllodocida; family Nereididae; genus Platynereis; species Platynereis dumerilii. The sequence goes on from JAPTHN010000007.1 coordinate 15,893,197, forward strand.
TAGTTTACTTTAGTTTAAAATTAGTTTATTGACATCTTTTAGGCAATTACTACACAAATTTTAGTAATCACTGGTGTTCCAGTCTGAGTACAGTCATTCGGTTAGGTGAGGAAAAGATGAATTTTTCAGGGTTGACCGATCTTTTTACCTGTTCACGACACAACAAAATGTACACAAATTAGAATAAGAGGAGAATCTGAGCTTTTCCAAAACGGCTTGTATCATTCATATGACTTTATTAGAACCCGAGATAGAGTTGATTGAAGTAATAGTAAAAATATGAAATTTAACCGAAAAATTGACTCTGAAAATATCAAGTTTTGAACTCCAAATTGCTCCCAAAGGTAAACGGTTTGAAGGAGAGACTTAAAATAGCACAAAATACTGTAATATGTTAGGACTATATCTCGAAATATTATCTTTTTTTTTGTAGACTGACTTCTTTGTCAAAAAAATGTAAATTGGTGAAATCTTGACCAAAAACATGTATTTTTCAGGGTCCGGCGATCTTTTTAACTAGCAGAGATACGTTAAAATGTATAGAAAATGAATACTAGAGGAGAATTTGGACTTTCTGAATATGCTTTCAGTTTTTCTGTAGCTTAATTAGAACCGGAGATACAGACCATCAAAGTTTGGGTGCAAGTGCGAAATTGGAAAATGAGAGGGTCAATTTTGCAGTAATTTTTGACCTTGTGACATTTATTGTGCAATGTAGGTCAATGCGATGGACTTAAAACTTTACACATTTCTTCTAGGGTATTGTAGGACTGACCTGTAAAAAGACTGTAAAAATCCCTTTATTATTTCCTACTTAAAAAAAATTAAATATCTCAAATATCCAATTTTGTCAAATATTTGACCTTGATTTTGACCTTGAAAATACCTTTCAAGGTCAAAATCTATATTTTCTCCAGATTGGCGGTGTATGACTTAGGGGGGGTCATTTCATTATTTGAACTATGTAGGATCAATATTTACCTCTCAAATTGGCAAAAATAGGCTAATTTTTCATGTCGCGCGGTATGCCATATTTGGAATTTTTTATAAATCAGCATGAAGAGATAAATCAATTCCGATTTCAGGGTTCCAACAATATAGCTCCTGGCTATTATAATTTAAAATATGAACCCGATATGCTGGAAATAACATAATTGTTGGAATTTTTGAAAATCGAGTGATTTGAACATTAAACAGATCAAATGACCTTGAAAAATGAGGTTAAGGTCAAATTTGAAGGTGGCTATGGAGGTTTTATGGGCATATTTGGGGGGGTTCACAATACATTTTATTGGCCTAAAATCGATATTTCAGTGTCAAGTAATCAAGGTCACCAGTTTTGACGACGCGGTTGACACTAAAAATTCCATAATTAAATAACTAAGCATGATATCATAATAAAAATGATCGCTTACCATGCATTAGTCATTTACTGTAACAATTGGCTTGAATTCTGCAATTTTCGAAGTTGCTGATATAGAGATCAGGCGCGCAAACCTCTGAGAGTAAAAATTGACCTGTATGACCTCGACCTTGACCTATACTTTTGAAAATTAGGTCAGTTTATTTAGTATAAGTCTATTATATATAGTTTATTAGGAAACTATAATTGATCAGTTAATATATGAGTAATGGTCAATTGAAATATAGAAAAAATTTATTTCAAAGGGGTCAATGACCTTGAAAAATAGGTCAGAGGTATAGGGTTACATTGGACAATTTAATAGGTCACATAGGACTATGTACACAAATTATTTGAAAATTTTTCGAGAACATTTTTCGGAAAGAAAAATAATAATAATAATAACTAGAAATCGGGTAACCGCGATGCGGTGACAAACTTCACCAATCATATAATTATTGGCAGTGAAATTAATGTGAGAAAACACAGAAATGATATTGTAAATGACATTGGACATGACCTTGAACATGAACATGAACTCGGACATGAACTAGCACATGTACTTGCACATAAACTTGTACATAAACTTGTACATGCAGTTGCATGCGTCTTGCACATGTAATATTACATGCAATATCACACACAATGTCAAATGTAATATTATGCAATATCAAATGTAAAGTTACATTTAATGTATTAAACATACAATATCACTTGCAATATCATGCAAAATCATATCACATGTGATATTAATTTATCACCTGTAATTTTGCATGTTACTTAGAATGTACATAGTGTGCACAGATATATGGAAGTACTTACAAACTATCCGTCCCTGGACTAGTTGTGATGTGATATATAGTCAGCAGACAGATAAACCCTTACTGTAACATGTCAATCGGTTTGTGGCCATACACTGACTGATTCGCTGACTGATACACTGACTGATACACTGACTGATGCTTATGATACACTGTCTGATACACTGTCTGATACACTGACTGATACAATGACTGATACAATGACTGATACAAAAATATTTGACCGAAAACATGTAATTTTGAGGGTTGGGCGTTCTTTTAAACCAACAGAGTGACAAGAAAACATTCAGAGATTGAAAACTGGAGGAAAATTTGAGCTTGCCGAATATTATATATACAGAAAATAACATGGACCAGTACATGGACCAGTACATGGACCAGTACATGGACCAGTACATTGAACAGTACATTGAACAGTACATTGAACAGTACATTGAACAGTCCAATGACCAGCGCATTGACCATGCGTCAACCTGTACATCAACCAGTGCATCAAGCGGAACATCAATCAGTTCATCAACAGTACATCAACCTTGGAATTTTAGAAATGCATTGGCTAAGATACTTCTAGTCCTGAAAACATCGAAATGACTGCAATTTCTGAAAACATATATTTTTCAGGGTCCGGCGATCTTTTTAACCGTCAGTGGTACAAGAAAGTGTTAAATATAGAAACTAGAGGAGAATTTGTGCTTTCCAAATCTATTTTCAGATTCTCCGTAACTTTATTAGGACCAGAGATACGGCCGATTGAAATTACGGTAAAATTCATAAATGTGAACTTCAGAAATTTCTGAAAAAATGTAGTTTTTCACTTAAAATTACTCTAGGACCAAAACGGTTCAATGGAAACATATATAACTTGGCAGGATTATGTGAACGAAAGATGAAAGTATGCTCAAATAGCTTCATTAAAATAAAATGATTATTTCCTTGTCAAAATGATGATAAATTGTGAAAATTTGACAAAAAACATGAAATTTTCAGGGTCCGGCGATCTTTTAAACCATCAGAGATACGACAAAATGTTCAATATATGAAACCTAGGGGAGGATTTGGCCTTTCCAAATCTGTATTCAGATTCTCTGTAACTTAATTAGGACCGGAGCTACAGCCGATTGAAATAACGCTATCATTGTGAAATGTGAAAAAATATCATAAATTTTTCCCTAATTTTTTGACCTTGTGACCTTTACGGTCTAACGTAGGTTAATCCGAGGACCTTGAAAATTTTACAATGCCTCTAGACTATTGTAGCAAGTAAGTGTGACATTTTTGTAACAATATTTTGATTCCTTGTCTGTGTAAAAAAATCTAATGTCAAAGAAGTACAATTTTTCATCATGTTTGACCTTGATTTTGACCTTGAAAATAAGTTTCTAGGTCAAAACAAATATGATATTCAGAATCAGCATGTGAAAATGGGGGGATCAATTAATTATTGTAACTCTCTCTGATCGACATTTCCATGTCCAAAACGCAATAATTTGTCATTTTTTAACATTCTCCGGTTTGCGATATTTGGAATTTTGTAGAAAATTAAGGTAAAATGTTAGAGGAATTTTGGTTGCATATTCTAAATGCACATATTTTTGTCTGTCTAGAGATAATATATCAAGGTGATATCATGAAAAAAACATAATTTTCAGAATTTTTGAAAATAAGCACTTTTTGCACTTTGAAGAGCCAAATGACCTTGAAAAATGAGGTCAAGGTCAAATTTGAAGATGGTTATGGGGGTTTTAGGGTATCTTTGGGGGGGTTCACTATACATTGTTATGGCCTAAAATCGATATTTCAGGGTGAAATTACCAAGGTCATTGGTTTTGATGACGCGGTTGTTATTAAAAAGTACATAACTCAAAAACAAAGCATGACATCATCACAAAAATAACTTCTTACCATGCGCCAGACATTTGGGCATCACATTGCATCAATTTTGATACCTTGTGTTTTATAGATTTTGCTATCATGCGTGACAATCTCCAGCACTAAATATGGACCTGTGCGACCTTGACCTTGACCTACTTTCATGAAATTGGGTCAGATTATGTAATGTACTTGTAGCATTTAGACACTAAGTGGAAAATGAAATACGCACGTAATTGCCTGTGATGTGCTCTTGAGAAACATATGAAAAAACGAACTTTGAAATGGCCTGTGACCTTGAAAAATAATTCAAGGTCACTGATACTAGGTCAGTGTAATGAGGTCATGTAATACTATATACCTGATTTTTTTGAAAATTTTTTGAAGAAATTTTTGTCCGGAAAAAGAAAAATAAATAATAATAAAAATACTTACGAAACAAGAAACTTCACCTATGTAATAGGTGAAGTTTAATAATAAAAATATTTACGAAAATAAGAAACTTCACCTATGGTATAGGTGAAGTTTAACTAGAGACCGGGTAACCGCGAAGCGGTGACAAAACTTCACCGCCTATAATCGGGGTGTTATTGGTACAATGTAACTAAAGTAAGGGTATTAGGTTATGGGTCCGACTCCAAGCAATCTTTCAGAGCCACTTTCAGCCCTCAAAATCAATTTCCTGTGACGGGGCGATTTTTTCTTGAAAAATGCAAAAACGGAGGTTTTTGGCAATTTGGGGGCTCAGAAATGATGCGATTTTCATCATTTTTGCAGAAAATGCTGCTCTACTAGTGAGGATTAGTAATGTGTCAAGACATTTGGCCCGAGTACGTTCAGGTTGATTCTGACCGGAAGGCCCATTTTCCTATCTTTTAGCATGCGAATGCCGTAATGGACCCACATAGGCCTATGCAAAGGCCTAGAATCACAAAACCATGCAATTCTAGGGGGAAGGGGTCCAGAAAGGCATTAAACTGCCACCGGCACCCCCACAATGCGGTGTTTCAGCTTTTCCCGCCAAAAATATGCGGTTTTTCTGTTTTGACCTGTTTCCGGGGCAATCCCGGTCCATGTCACAGCCATAGTGATGCTAATCTACTCCATTCTAACCAATTTCCATGCTATTTACTGGCCTGCAGCCTCAACTTCAAAGTTCACCTGCATTAAGTCAGCCAATCACAGCACAGCTTTTTGTTTACTGCGGGACTCGAAACCATAAAGACATGTGTCGTCTGCTAGAATGGAGTCTTCTGCAAGTATTTTCAGCTTGCAGGTTGCTTATATAACATAGAGAAGGCTTGAATTAGGTATATTTTGGCTTTCTACAGTATTAGACCACAGGAGTTTCAGCAAAAAGCATAATTCAAAGGGGGGGGGGGGTGCACCGTTGGATAATTGCTGGTTTGATGACGCGGTCAATATTTAAAATTACGTAACTGCATAACCAAACATGGATCACCACAGCCATAACCTACAGCACTGGCCCGCCACCAAGCCAGCTTTTGGCCTCACTTTGAGAACCTGGGGCTTACAGTTTCTGACATCTCGTGCGACAATTGCTTAGCACTAAAAATGGCCGTGGCCATTTTGGACCTGGACCTGCGTTTTCGGAAGTCTCACTTTGTAACTTGCAAAAAGCATGTGGAACCTAATAAAAGTGACAGAAACGAAATCCGGGCGTAACCGGATGAGATTTGGGCATTTCAAAAGTATGGAAAATCTGACTTCAAAGTGCTCTGCGACCTTGAAAAATGAATCAAGGTCGGCGAAACCGGGTGGGTGTCATGTGGGCATGGTGGGCTTCCTTCATGAATTTTTTGAAAATTTTTCGAGGACCTTTTTTGGAAAGTACGAACGCAACTTGAATACTAGAGACCGGGTAACCGCGAAGCGGTGACAAAACTTCACCACATGTAATTGGGGGTGTTATTGGTGCAACATAACTAAAGTAAGGGTATTAGGTTATGGGTCCGACTCCAAGCAATCTTTCAGAGCCACTTTCAGCCCTCAAAATCAATTTCCTGTGACGGGGCAATTTTTTCTTGAAAAATGCAAAAACGGAGGTTTTTGGCAATTTGGGGGCTCAGAAATGATGCGATTTTCATCATTTTTGCAGGAAATGCTGCTCTACTAGTGAGGATTAGTAATGTGTCAAGACATTTGGCCCGAGTACGTTCAGGTTGATTCTGACCGGAAGGCCCATTTTCCTATCTTTTAGCATGCGAATGCCGTAATGGACCCACATAGGCCTATGCAAAGGCCTAGAATCACAAACCATGCAATTCTAGGGGGAAGGGGTCCAGAAAGGCATTAAACTGCCACCGGCACCCCCACAATGCGGTGTTTCAGCTTTTCCCGCCAAAAATATGCGGTTTTTCTGTTTTGACCTGTTTCCGGGCAATCCCGGTCCATGTCACAGCCATAGTGATGCTAATCTACTCCATTCTAACCAATTTCCATGCTATTTACTGGCCTGCAGCCTCAACTTCAAAGTTCACCTGCATTAAGTCAGCCAATCACAGCACAGCTTTTTGTTTACTGCGGGACTCGAAACCATAAGACATGTGTCGTCTGCTAGAATGGAGTCTTCTGCAAGTATTTCAGCTTGCAGGTTGCTTATATAACATAGAGAAGGCTTGAATTAGGTATATTTTGGCTTTCTACAGTATTAGACCACAGGAGTTTCAGCAAAAAGCATAATTCAAAGGGGGGGGGGGGGTGCACCGTTGGATAATTGCTGGTTTTGATGACGCGGTCAATATTTAAAATTACGTAACTGCATAACCAAACATGGGATCACCACAGCCATAACCTACAGCACTGGCCCGGCCACCAAGCCAGCTTTTGGCCTCACTTTGAGAACCCTGGGGCTTACAGTTTCTGACATCTCGTGCGACAATTGCTTAGCACTAAAAATGGCCGTGGCCATTTTGGACCTGGACCTGCGTTTTCGGAAGTCTCACTTTGTAACTTGCAAAAAGCATGTGGAACCTAATAAAAGTGACAGAAACGAAATCCGGGCGTAACCGGATGAGATTTGGGCATTTCAAAAGTATGGAAAATCTGACTTCAAAGTGCTCTGCGACCTTGAAAAATGAATCAAGGTCGGCGAAACCGGGTGGGTGTCATGTGGGCATGGTGGGCTTCCTTCATGAATTTTTTGAAAATTTTTCGAGGACCTTTTTTGGAAAGTACGAACGCAACTTGAATACTAGATTTCGATAACCGCTAGCGGTAATAAAACTTCACCGAGCAGTTGGTGAAAATAGTCTAAATATGTTTAAGTATAAAAATAAACAAGTATACGAACAAGTATATGAAGATATATTGTACATGTTTAAGCAGCTTGCTCAGTGAATGCCATGTTTAGTTTAGTTTATTTAGTTCAGTGGGTGAAAATAGTCTAAATGTATATAAACAAGTATATAAACAAGTATATGAACAAGTATATAAACAAGTATATAAACAAGTATATAAACAAGTATATAAACAAGTATATAAACAAGTATATAAACAAGATATAAAACAATATATAAAAACAATATATAAAATATTATATGAATAAAATATAAAATAGTATCAAAAATATTGTATAAAATGGTACAAAAAATAGCATAAAAAATATACCTTATTTATTTGTGATATATTGCAATGCACAAGTTAATGAAGCTAGCGGACAGCCCCCCCTTTCCCGGTGAATGCATGTTTAGCTTAGTTTATTTAGTTTAGTTTAATTTATTTAGTTTACTTTAGTTTAAAATTAGTTTATTGACATCTTTTAGGCAATTACTACACAAATTTTAGTAATCACTGGTGTTCCAGTCTGAGTACAGTCATTCGGTTAGGTGAGGAAAAGATGAATTTTTCAGGGTTGACCGATCTTTTTACCTGTTCACGACACAACAAAATGTACACAAATTAGAATAAGAGGAGAATCTGAGCTTTTCCAAAACGGCTTGTATCATTCATATGACTTTATTAGAACCCGAGATAGAGTTGATTGAAGTAATAGTAAAAATATGAAATTTAACCGAAAAATTGACTCTGAAAATATCAAGTTTTGAACTCCAAATTGCTCCCAAAGGTAAACGGTTTGAAGGAGAGACTTAAAATAGCACAAAATACTGTAAATATGTTAGGACTATATCTCGAAATATTATCTTTTTTTTTGTAGACTGACTTCTTTGTCAAAAAAATGTAAATTGGTGAAATCTTGACCAAAAACATGTATTTTTCAGGGTCCGGCGATCTTTTTAACTAGCAGAGATACGTTAAAATGTATAGAAAATGAATACTAGAGGAGAATTTGGACTTTCTGAATATGCTTTCAGTTTTTCTGTAGCTTAATTAGAACCGGAGATACAGACCATCAAAGTTTGGGTGCAAGTGCGAAATTGGAAAATGAGAGGGTCAATTTTGCAGTAATTTTTTGACCTTGTGACATTTATTGTGCAATGTAGGTCAATGCGATGGACTTAAAACTTTACACATTTCTTCTAGGGTATTGTAGGACTGACCTGTAAAAAGACTGTAAAAATCCCTTTATTATTTCCTACTTAAAAAAAATTAAATATCTCAAATATCCAATTTTGTCAAATATTTGACCTTGATTTTGACCTTGAAAATACCTTTCAAGGTCAAAATCTACATTTTCTTCAGATTGCCGGTGCATGACTTAGGGGGGTCATTTCATTATTTGAACTATGTAGGATCAATATTTACCTCTCAAATTGGCAAAAATAGGCTAATTTTTCATGTCGCGCGGTATGCCATATTTGGAATTTTTTTATAAATCAGCATGAAGAGATAAATCAATTCCGATTTCAGGGTTCCAACAATATAGCTTCTGGCTATTATAATTTAAAATATGAACCCGATATGCTGGAAATAACATAATTGTTGGAATTTTTGAAAATCGAGTGATTTGAACATTAAACAGATCAAATGACCTTGAAAAAATGAGGTTAAGGTCAAATTTGAAGGTGGCTATGGAGGTTTTATGGGCATATTTGGGGGGTTCACAATACATTTTATTGGCCTAAAATCGATATTTCAGTGTCAAGTAATCAAGGTCACCAGTTTTGACGACGCGGTTGACACTAAAAATTCCATAATTAAATAACTAAGCATGATATCATAATAAAAATGATCGCTTACCATGTATTAGTCATTTACTGTAACAATTGGCTTGAATTCTGCAATTTTCGAAGTTGCTGATATAGAGATCAGGCGCGCAAACCTCTGAGAGTAAAAATTGACCTGTATGACCTCGACCTTGACCTATACTTTTGAAAATTAGGTCAGTTTATTTAGTATAAGTCTATTATATATAGTTTATTAGGAAACTATAATTGATCAGTTAATATATGAGTAATGGTCAATTGAAATATAGAAAAAATTTATTTCAAAGGGGTCAATGACCTTGAAAAATAGGTCAGAGGTATAGGGTTACATTGGACAATTTAATTAGGTCACATAGGACTATGTACACAAATTATTTGAAAATTTTTCGAGAACATTTTTCGGAAAGAAAAATAATAATAACTAGATGGCTATAACTGACCATGGTCAGTGATAAAGAATTTACCTATATATTTATAATTTAAAGGTATATTGTATATGTTTATGTGTACAGACTATTGTGTGAATGCTCATGCTTAATTTAGTTTATTTAGTTTAGTTTATTTAGTTCAGTTTAACTTATTTAGTTTAATTTAATTAGTTTAGTTTATTTAATATATTTTTACTCAGTTTAGTTTAGTGCATTTAATTTTGTTTTATTGACCACTTGACAAGAAAGAAAGCAAATATGAACAATTACGTACTGAGAATCGTACATATAGTAAGATCAGTATAATGTATCACATTTACACAATAGGTCCATGCAACTTTTATACTGATTTTGTATTTCTTCACTACAAAATTGACTTCTTTTAGCTCACGGCACTAATTTGGTTGTAATAAGTAAAGTTGAATTTTTCAGGGTTGACCGATCTTTTTAACTATTGATGCTACACCAAAACGAACATTAAATAAAATAAAGAGGAGAATCTGAGGTATTCAGAACTGCTTGCATCATTCCTATACCTTAATTAGAACCGAAGGTAGAAGCGATTGAATCAATGACAAAAATGTGAAATATCACCAAAAAATTGACTCTGAAAATATCAAGTTTTGAACTTTATTTTAATCTCTAAGTCAAACGGTTAACTCTAGAGACTTGAAATTGCACACACTACTGTAAATGTGTTAGAATTACATGTCCAAGGAGTATCAAATTTTTTGAAGGTTGCTATCTTTGTCGTAAAAAAGTTAAAGTGTAAAATCATGACTGAAAACATGAATTTTTCAGGGTCCGGCGATCTTTTTAACCAGTAAAGATACGTTAATATGAATAGAAAACAAATACTAGAGGAGATTAGAGGCTTTCAGAATATGCCTTCAGTTTTTCTGTAGCTTAATTAGAACCGGAGATAAAGGCCGTCAAAGTTTGGGTACAAGTACGAAATTGGAAAATGAGTACGTCAATTTAGGTGTCATTTTTTGACCTTTTGACATTTATTGTGCCGTGTACGTCAATCTGAATACCTTGAAACTTTGCAAGGTTCCTCTAGGGTATTGTGGCACCAAACGCTGAAGAGATTGTGGAAATTCCTTAATTTTTTCTTAGTTAAAAAAATTAAGTATCTCAAATATCCAATTTTGCCAAATATTTTGACCTTAAGTTTGACCTTGAAGATACCTTTCTAGGTCAAAACCAATATTTTACCCAGATTGGCAATGTGTGACAAAGGGGGGGTCATTTCATTATTTGAACTATGTAGGATCAATATTTATTGCTCAGGAGGGCAAAAATAGGCTGATTTTTCATGTCGCACGGTATGCAATATTTGGAATTTTTTTTATAAATTAGCATGAAGAGATAAATCGATTCCGATTTCAGGGTTCAGACAATCCAGCTGCTGGCTATCAGAATCTATAATATGAATTGGATATCTTTGAAAAAACATAATTGTTGGAATTTTTGAAAATGTAGTGAATTGAAACTTTGACGGGTCATATGACCTTGAAAAATGAGGTCAAGGTCAAATTTGAAGATTGGTATGGGGTGTAAATGGGCATATTTGGGGGGTTTCATTATACATTTGCATTACCTAAAATGACTCCTTCATGGATTTTGAACTCATGCACCTCAAATTTAGCAAATACACCATACCAAGATGGCCGCCATTCCATAAATACTTAAAATATCAAAATTAAAAATATGTCTTACCATGTCCCATACCATAGAGCAACTTTTCGCCCCATCAGCATGCTGCTATCATTCATGGATTTTGCTAAACCCGAAACAAATCAAGAACGACGTAAATTGTGCGTATGGCATGTTCCGCTTGAGTGATTTCGATTATTTTTTCGCCAAAGTATAGAATTTCATAGTTTATGGACAGAAACTAAAGCAAATTACTCTACATTAATAGTTTATTCAGATATAGTACATCAAAATATAGTAAAATTCTCACTAAAAAGGTCCTATATATGCTAAAAATAAAAATTCAAACTCAGGACCGGAGTACAGTAGTCTACCAGTATACAGGTACCCTCACAAAAATAATCAAGAAAATCAAAGCAAATTTTTCTCGGAAAGAATAATAATAAGAATAATACCAAAAACAATAAGAATTTACCATATATGGTAAATTCTTAATAATAACTAGATTTCGATAACCGCTAGCGGTAATAAAACTTCACCGAGCAGTTGGTGAAAATAGTCTAAATATGTTTAAGTATAAAAATAAACAAGTATACGAACAAGTATATGAAGGTATATTGTACATGTTTAAGCAGCTTGCTCAGTGAATGCCCATGTTTAGTTCAGTTTATTTAGTTCAGTGGGTGAAAATAGTCTAAATGTATATAAGTATATAAACAAGTATATAAACAAGTATATAAACAAGTATATAAACAAGTATATAAACAAGTATATAAACAAGTATATAAACAAGTATATAAACAAGTATATAAACAAGTATACTATATAAAATATTATATGAATGAAATATAAAATGGTATCAAAAATATTGTATAAAATGGTACAAAAAATGTACCTTATTTATTTGTGATATATTGCAATGCACAAGTTAATGAAGCTAGCGGACAGCCCCCCCCCCTTTCCCGGTGAATGCATGTTTAGCTTAGTTTATTTAGTTTAGTTTAATTTATTTAGTTTACTTTAGTTTAAAATTAGTTTATTGACATCTTTTACGCAATTACTACACAAATTTTAGTAATCAGTGGTGTTCCAGTCTGTGTACACAGACATTCGGTATGGTGAGGAAAAGATGAATTTTTTCAGGGTAGACAAATCTTTTTACCTGTTCACGACACAACAAAATGTACACAAATTAGAATAAGAGGAGAATCTGAGCTTTCCAAAACGGCTTGTATCATTCATATGACTTTATTAGAACCCGAGATAGAGTTGATTGAAGTAATGGTAAAAATATGAAATTTCACCGAAAAATTGACTCTGAAAATATCAAGTTTTGAACTCCAAATTGCTCCCAAAGGTAAACGGTTTGAAGGAGAGACTTAAAATAGCACAAAATACTGTAAATATGTTAGGACTATATCTCGAAATATTATCAAATTTTTTGAAGACTGACTTCTTTGTCAAAAAATGTAAATTGGTGAAATCTTGACCGAAAACATATATTTTTCAGGGTCCGGCGATCTTTTTAACTAGCAGAGATACGTTAAAATGTATAGAAAATGAATACTAGAGGAGAATTTGGACTTTCTGAATATGCTTTCAGTTTTTCTGTAGCTTAATTAGAACCGGAGATACAGACCATCAAAGTTTGGGTACAAGTGCGAAATTGGAAAATGAGAGGGTCAATTTTGCAGTAATTTTTTGACCTTGTGACATTTATTGTGCAATGTAGGTCAATCCGATGGACTTAAAACTTTACACATTTCTTCTAGTGTATTGTAGGACTGACCTGTGAAAAGGCTGTAAAAATCCCTTTATTATTTCCTACTTAAAAAAAATTAAATATCTCAAATATCCAATTTTGTCAAATATTTGACCTTGATTTTGACCTTGAAAATACCTTTCAAGGTCAAAATCTATAATTTCTACAGATTCGCGGTGTATGACTTAGGGGGGGTCATTTCATTATTTGAACTATGTAGGATCAATATTAACCTCTCAAATTGGAAAAAATAGGCTAATTTTTCATGTCGCGCGGTATGCCATATTTGGAATTTTTTTATAAATCAGCATGAAGAGATAAATCAATTCCGATTTCAGGGTTCCAACAATATAGCTCCTGGCTATTATAATTTAAAATATGAACCCGATATGCTGGAAATAACATAATTGTTGGAATTTTTGAAAATCGAGTGATTTGAACATTAAACAGGTCAAATGACCTTGAAAAATGAGGTTAAGGTCAAATTTGAAGGTGGCTATGGAGGTTTTATGGGCATATTTGAGGGGGTTCACAATACATTTCATTGGCCTAAAATCAATATTTCAGTGTCAAGTAATCAAGGTCACCAGTTTTGACGACGCGGTTGACACTAAAAATTCCATAATTAAATAACTAAGCATGATATCATCATAAAAATGATCGCTTACCATGCATTAGTCATTTACTGTAACAATTGGCTTGAATTCTGCAATTTTCGAAGTTGCTTATACAGAGATCAGGCGCGCAAACCTCTGAGAGTAAAAATTGACCTGTATGACCTCGACCTTGACCTATACTTTTGAAAATTAGGTCAGTTTATTTAGTTTAAGTCTATTATATATAGTTTATTAGGAAACTGTAATTGATCAGTTATTACATGAGTAATGGTCTATTGAAATATAGAAAAAATGTATTTCAAAGGGGTCAATGACCTTGAAAAATAGGTCAGAGGTATAGGGTTACATTGGACAATTTAATTAGGTTACATAGGACTATGTACACAAATTATTTGAAAATTTTTCGAGAACATTTTTCGGAAAGAAAAATAATAAAAATACTTACGAAAACAAGAAACTTCACCTATGGTATAGGTGAAGTTTAATAATAAAAATATTTACGAAAATAAGAAACTTCACCTATGGTATAGGTGAAGTTTAACTAGAGACCGGGTAACCGCGAAGCGGTGACAAAACTTCACCGCCTATAATCGGGGTGTTATTGGTACAATGTAACTAAAGTAAGGGTATTAGGTTATGGGTCCGACTCCAAGCAATCTTTCAGAGCCACTTTCAGCCCTCAAAATCAATTTCCTGTGACGGGGCGATTTTTTCTTGAAAAATGCAAAAACGGAGGTTTTTTGGCAATTTGGGGGCTCAGAAATGATGCGATTTTCATCATTTTTGCAGAAAATGCTGCTCTACTAGTGAGGATTAGTAATGTGTCAAGACATTTGGCCCGAGTACGTTCAGGTTGATTCTGACCGAAGGCCCATTTTCCTATCTTTTAGCATGCGAATGCCGTAATGGACCCACATAGGCCTATGCAAAGGCCTAGAATCACAAAACCATGCAATTCTAGGGGGAAGGGGTCCAGAAAGGCATTAAACTGCCACCGGCACCCCCACAATGCGGTGTTTCAGCTTTTCCCGCCAAAAATATGCGGTTTTTTCTGTTTTGACCTGTTTCCGGGGCAATCCCGGTCCATGTCACAGCCATAGTGATGCTAATCTACTCCATTCTAACCAATTTCCATGCTATTTACTGGCCTGCAGCCTCAACTTCAAAGTTCACCTGCATTAAGTCAGCCAATCACAGCACAGCTTTTTGTTTACTGCGGGACTCGAAACCATAAGACATGTGTCGTCTGCTAGAATGGAGTCTTCTGCAAGTATTTCAGCTTGCAGGTTGCTTATATAACATAGAGAAGGCTTGAATTAGGTATATTTTGGCTTTCTACAGTATTAGACCACAGGAGTTTCGGCAAAAAGCATAATTCAAAGGGGGGGGGGGGGGGGGGGGGGTGCACCGTAGGATAATTGCTGGTTTTGATGACGCGGTCAATATTTAAAATTATGTAACTGCATAACCAAACATGGGATCACCACAGTTATAACTTACAGCACTGGCCCGGCCACCAAGCCAGCTTTTGGCCTCACTTTGAAAACCCTGGGGCTTACGGTTTCTGACATCTCGCGCGACAATCGCTTAGTACTAAAAATGGCCGTAGCCATCTTGGACCTGGACCTGCGTTTTCGGAAGTCTCACTATGTAACTTGCAAAAAGCATGTGGAACCTAATAAAAGTGACAGAAACGAAATCCGGGCGTAACCGGATGAGATTTGGGCATTTCAAAAGTATGGAAAATCTGACTTCAAAGTGCTCTGCGACCTTGAAAAATGAATCAAGGTCGGCGAAACCGGGTGGGTGTCATACGGGCATGGTGGGCTTCCTTCATGAATTTTTTGAAAATTTTTCGAGGACCTTTTTTGGAAAGTACGAAAGTAATATAAATACTAGAGACCGGGTAACCGCGAAGCGGTGACAAAACTTCACCGCCTATAATCGGGGTGTTATTGGTACAATGTAACTAAAGTAAGGGTATTAGGTTATGGGTCCGACTCCAAGCAATCTTTCAGAGCCACTTTCAGCCCTCAAAATCAATTTCCTGTGACGGGGCGATTTTTTCTTGAAAAATGCAAAAACGGAGGTTTTTGGCAATTTGGGGGCTCAGAAATGATGCGATTTTCATCATTTTTGCAGAAAATGCTGCTCTACTAGTGAGGATTAGTAATGTGTCAAGACATTTGGCCCGAGTACGTTCAGGTTGATTCTGACCGGAAGGCCCATTTTCCTATCTTTTAGCATGCGAATGCCGTAATGGACCCACATAGGCCTATGCAAAGGCCTAGAATCACAAAACCATGCAATTCTAGGGGGAAGGGGTCCAGAAAGGCATTAAACTGCCACCGGCACCCCCACAATGCGGTGTTTCAGCTTTTCCCGCCAAAAATATGCGGTTTTTCTGTTTTGACCTGTTTCCGGGGCAATCCCGGTCCATGTCACAGCCATAGTGATGCTAATCTACTCCATTCTAACCAATTTCCATGCTATTTACTGGCCTGCAGCCTCAACTTCAAAGTTCACCTGCATTAAGTCAGCCAATCACAGCACAGCTTTTTGTTTACTGCGGGACTCGAAACCATAAGACATGTGTCGTCTGCTAGAATGGAGTCTTCTGCAAGTATTTCAGCTTGCAGGTTGCTTATATAACATAGAGAAGGCTTGAATTAGGTATATTTTGGCTTTCTACAGTATTAGACCACAGGAGTTTCGGCAAAAAGCATAATTCAAAGGGGGGGGGGGGGGGGGGGTGCACCGTAGGATAATTGCTGGTTTTGATGACGCGGTCAATATTTAAAATTATGTAACTGCATAACCAAACATGGGATCACCACAGTTATAACTTACAGCACTGGCCCGGCCACCAAGCCAGCTTTTGGCCTCACTTTGAAAACCCTGGGGCTTACGGTTTCTGACATCTCGCGCGACAATCGCTTAGTACTAAAAATGGCCGTAGCCATCTTGGACCTGGACCTGCGTTTTCGGAAGTCTCACTATGTAACTTGCAAAAAGCATGTGGAACCTAATAAAAGTGACAGAAACGAAATCCGGGCGTAACCGGATGAGATTTGGGCATTTCAAAAGTATGGAAAATCTGACTTCAAAGTGCTCTGCGACCTTGAAAAATGAATCAAGGTCGGCGAAACCGGGTGGGTGTCATACGGGCATGGTGGGCTTCCTTCATGAATTTTTGAAAATTTTTCGAGGACCTTTTTTGGAAAGTACGAAAGTAATATAAATACTAGAGACCGGTAACCGCGAAGCGGTGACAAAACTTCACCGCCTATAATCGGGGTGTTATTGGTACAATGTAACTAAAGTAAGGGTATTAGGTTATGGGTCCGACTCCAAGCAATCTTTCAGAGCCACTTTCAGCCCTCAAAATCAATTTCCTGTGACGGGGCGATTTTTTCTTGAAAAATGCAAAAACGGAGGTTTTTGGCAATTTGGGGGCTCAGAAATGATGCGATTTTCATCATTTTTGCAGAAAATGCTGCTCTACTAGTGAGGATTAGTAATGTGTCAAGACATTTGGCCCGAGTACGTTCAGGTTGATTCTGACCGAAAGGCCCATTTTCCTATCTTTTAGCATGCGAATGCCGTAATGGACCCACATAGGCCTATGCAAAGGCCTAGAATCACAAAACCATGCAATTCTAGGGGGAAGGGGTCCAGAAAGGCATTAAACTGCCACCGGCACCCCCACAATGCGGTGTTTCAGCTTTTCCCGCCAAAAATATGCGGTTTTTCTGTTTTGACCTGTTTCCGGGGCAATCCCGGTCCATGTCACAGCCATAGTGATGCTAATCTACTCCATTCTAACCAATTTCCATGCTATTTACTGGCCTGCAGCCTCAACTTCAAAGTTCACCTGCATTAAGTCAGCCAATCACAGCACAGCTTTTTGTTTACTGCGGGACTCGAAACCATAAGACATGTGTCGTCTGCTAGAATGGAGTCTTCTGCAAGTATTTCAGCTTGCAGGTTGCTTATATAACATAGAGAAGGCTTGAATTAGGTATATTTTGGCTTTCTACAGTATTAGACCACAGGAGTTTCGGCAAAAAGCATAATTCAAAGGGGGGGGGGGGGGGGGGGGGGTGCACCGTAGGATAATTGCTGGTTTTGATGACGCGGTCAATATTTAAAATTATGTAACTGCATAACCAAACATGGGATCACCACAGTTATAACTTACAGCACTGGCCCGGCCACCAAGCCAGCTTTTGGCCTCACTTTGAAAACCCTGGGGCTTACGGTTTCTGACATCTCGCGCGACAATCGCTTAGTACTAAAAATGGCCGTAGCCATCTTGGACCTGGACCTGCGTTTTCGGAAGTCTCACTATGTAACTTGCAAAAAGCATGTGGAACCTAATAAAAGTGACAGAAACGAAATCCGGGCGTAACCGGATGAGATTTGGGCATTTCAAAAGTATGGAAAATCTGACTTCAAAGTGCTCTGCGACCTTGAAAAATGAATCAAGGTCGGCGAAACCGGGTGGGTGTCATACGGGCATGGTGGGCTTCCTTCATGAATTTTTTGAAAATTTTTCGAGGACCTTTTTTGGAAAGTACGAAAGTAATATAAATACTAGAGACCGGGTAACCGCGAAGCGGTGACAAAACTTCACCGCCTATAATCGGGGTGTTATTGGTACAATGTAACTAAAGTAAGGGTATTAGGTTATGGGTCCGACTCCAAGCAATCTTTCAGAGCCACTTTCAGCCCTCAAAATCAATTTCCTGTGACGGGGCGATTTTTTCTTGAAAAATGCAAAAACGGAGGTTTTTGGCAATTTGGGGGCTCAGAAATGATGCGATTTTCATCATTTTTGCAGAAAATGCTGCTCTACTAGTGAGGATTAGTAATGTGTCAAGACATTTGGCCCGAGTACGTTCAGGTTGATTCTGACCGGAAGGCCATTTTCCTATCTTTTAGCATGCGAATGCCGTAATGGACCCACATAGGCCTATGCAAAGGCCTAGAATCACAAAACCATGCAATTCTAGGGGGAAGGGGTCCAGAAAGGCATTAAACTGCCACCGGCACCCCCACAATGCGGTGTTTCAGCTTTTCCCGCCAAAAATATGCGGTTTTTCTGTTTTGACCTGTTTCCGGGGCAATCCCGGTCCATGTCACAGCCATAGTGATGCTAATCTACTCCATTCTAACCAATTTCCATGCTATTTACTGGCCTGCAGCCTCAACTTCAAAGTTCACCTGCATTAAGTCAGCCAATCACAGCACAGCTTTTTGTTTACTGCGGGACTCGAAACCATAAGACATGTGTCGTCTGCTAGAATGGAGTCTTCTGCAAGTATTTCAGCTTGCAGGTTGCTTATATAACATAGAGAAGGCTTGAATTAGGTATATTTTGGCTTTCTACAGTATTAGACCACAGGAGTTTCGGCAAAAAGCATAATTCAAAGGGGGGGGGGGGGGGGGTGCACCGTAGGATAATTGCTGGTTTTGATGACGCGGTCAATATTTAAAATTATGTAACTGCATAACCAAACATGGGATCACCACAGTTATAACTTACAGCACTGGCCCGGCCACCAAGCCAGCTTTTGGCCTCACTTTGAAAACCCTGGGGCTTACGGTTTCTGACATCTCGCGCGACAATCGCTTAGTACTAAAAATGGCCGTAGCCATCTTGGACCTGGACCTGCGTTTTCGGAAGTCTCACTATGTAACTTGCAAAAAGCATGTGGAACCTAATAAAAGTGACAGAAACGAAATCCGGGCGTAACCGGATGAGATTTGGGCATTTCAAAAGTATGGAAAATCTGACTTCAAAGTGCTCTGCGACCTTGAAAAATGAATCAAGGTCGGCGAAACCGGGTGGGTGTCATACGGCATGGTGGGCTTCCTTCATGAATTTTTTGAAAATTTTTCGAGGACCTTTTTTGGAAAGTACGAAAGTAATATAAATACTAGAGACCGGGTAACCGCGAAGCGGTGACAAAACTTCACCGCCTATAATCGGGGTGTTATTGGTACAATGTAACTAAAGTAAGGGTATTAGGTTATGGGTCCGACTCCAAGCAATCTTTCAGAGCCACTTTCAGCCCTCAAAATCAATTTCCTGTGACGGGGCGATTTTTTCTTGAAAAATGCAAAAACGGAGGTTTTTGGCAATTTGGGGGCTCAGAAATGATGCGATTTTCATCATTTTTGCAGAAAATGCTGCTCTACTAGTGAGGATTAGTAATGTGTCAAGACATTTGGCCCGAGTACGTTCAGGTTGATTCTGACCGGAAGGCCCATTTTCCTATCTTTTAGCATGCGAATGCCGTAATGGACCCACATAGGCCTATGCAAAGGCCTAGAATCACAAAACCATGCAATTCTAGGGGGAAGGGGTCCAGAAAGGCATTAAACTGCCACCGGCACCCCCACAATGCGGTGTTTCAGCTTTTCCCGCCAAAAATATGCGGTTTTTCTGTTTTGACCTG
The DNA here is from genome assembly GCA_026936325.1 of Platynereis dumerilii. Lineage (NCBI taxonomy): Eukaryota > Metazoa > Annelida > Polychaeta > Phyllodocida > Nereididae > Platynereis > Platynereis dumerilii. The sequence goes on from JAPTHN010000007.1 coordinate 15,913,345, forward strand.
TTTCCGGGGCAATCCCGGTCCATGTCACAGCCATAGTGATGCTAATCTACTCCATTCTAACCAATTTCCATGCTATTTACTGGCCTGCAGCCTCAACTTCAAAGTTCACCTGCATTAAGTCAGCCAATCACAGCACAGCTTTTTGTTTACTGCGGGACTCGAAACCATAAGACATGTGTCGTCTGCTAGAATGGAGTCTTCTGCAAGTATTTCAGCTTGCAGGTTGCTTATATAACATAGAGAAGGCTTGAATTAGGTATATTTTGGCTTTCTACAGTATTAGACCACAGGAGTTTCGGCAAAAAGCATAATTCAAAGGGGGGGGGGGGGGGGGGGGTGCACCGTAGGATAATTGCTGGTTTTGATGACGCGGTCAATATTTAAAATTATGTAACTGCATAACCAAACATGGGATCACCACAGTTATAACTTACAGCACTGGCCCGGCCACCAAGCCAGCTTTTGGCCTCACTTTGAAAACCCTGGGGCTTACGGTTTCTGACATCTCGCGCGACAATCGCTTAGTACTAAAAATGGCCGTAGCCATCTTGGACCTGGACCTGCGTTTTCGGAAGTCTCACTATGTAACTTGCAAAAAGCATGTGGAACCTAATAAAAGTGACAGAAACGAAATCCGGGCGTAACCGGATGAGATTTGGGCATTTCAAAAGTATGGAAAATCTGACTTCAAAGTGCTCTGCGACCTTGAAAAATGAATCAAGGTCGGCGAAACCGGGTGGGTGTCATACGGGCATGGTGGGCTTCCTTCATGAATTTTTTGAAAATTTTTCGAGGACCTTTTTTGGAAAGTACGAAAGTAATATAAATACTAGAGACCGGGTAACCGCGAAGCGGTGACAAAACTTCACCGCCTATAATCGGGGTGTTATTGGTACAATGTAACTAAAGTAAGGGTATTAGGTTATGGGTCCGACTCCAAGCAATCTTTCAGAGCCACTTTCAGCCCTCAAAATCAATTTCCTGTGACGGGGCGATTTTTTCTTGAAAAATGCAAAAACGGAGGTTTTTGGCAATTTGGGGGCTCAGAAATGATGCGATTTTCATCATTTTTGCAGAAAATGCTGCTCTACTAGTGAGGATTAGTAATGTGTCAAGACATTTGGCCCGAGTACGTTCAGGTTGATTCTGACCGGAAGGCCCATTTTCCTATCTTTTAGCATGCGAATGCCGTAATGGACCCACATAGGCCTATGCAAAGGCCTAGAATCACAAAACCATGCAATTCTAGGGGGAAGGGGTCCAGAAAGGCATTAAACTGCCACCGGCACCCCCACAATGCGGTGTTTCAGCTTTTCCCGCCAAAAATATGCGGTTTTTCTGTTTTGACCTGTTTCCGGGGCAATCCCGGTCCATGTCACAGCCATAGTGATGCTAATCTACTCCATTCTAACCAATTTCCATGCTATTTACTGGCCTGCAGCCTCAACTTCAAAGTTCACCTGCATTAAGTCAGCCAATCACAGCACAGCTTTTTGTTTACTGCGGGACTCGAAACCATAAGACATGTGTCGTCTGCTAGAATGGAGTCTTCTGCAAGTATTTCAGCTTGCAGGTTGCTTATATAACATAGAGAAGGCTTGAATTAGGTATATTTTGGCTTTCTACAGTATTAGACCACAGGAGTTTCGGCAAAAAGCATAATTCAAAGGGGGGGGGGGGGGGGGTGCACCGTAGGATAATTGCTGGTTTTGATGACGCGGTCAATATTTAAAATTATGTAACTGCATAACCAAACATGGGATCACCACAGTTATAACTTACAGCACTGGCCCGGCCACCAAGCCAGCTTTTGGCCTCACTTTGAAAACCCTGGGGCTTACGGTTTCTGACATCTCGCGCGACAATCGCTTAGTACTAAAAATGGCCGTAGCCATCTTGGACCTGGACCTGCGTTTTCGGAAGTCTCACTATGTAACTTGCAAAAAGCATGTGGAACCTAATAAAAGTGACAGAAACGAAATCCGGGCGTAACCGGATGAGATTTGGGCATTTCAAAAGTATGGAAAATCTGACTTCAAAGTGCTCTGCGACCTTGAAAAATGAATCAAGGTCGGCGAAACCGGGTGGGTGTCATACGGGCATGGTGGGCTTCCTTCATGAATTTTTTGAAAATTTTTCGAGGACCTTTTTTGGAAAGTACGAAAGTAATATAAATACTAGAGACCGGGTAACCGCGAAGCGGTGACAAAACTTCACCGCCTATAATCGGGGTGTTATTGGTACAATGTAACTAAAGTAAGGGTATTAGGTTATGGGTCCGACTCCAAGCAATCTTTCAGAGCCACTTTCAGCCCTCAAAATCAATTTCCTGTGACGGGGCGATTTTTTCTTGAAAAATGCAAAAACGGAGGTTTTTGGCAATTTGGGGGCTCAGAAATGATGCGATTTTCATCATTTTTGCAGAAAATGCTGCTCTACTAGTGAGGATTAGTAATGTGTCAAGACATTTGGCCCGAGTACGTTCAGGTTGATTCTGACCGGAAGGCCCATTTTCCTATCTTTTAGCATGCGAATGCCGTAATGGACCCACATAGGCCTATGCAAAGGCCTAGAATCACAAAACCATGCAATTCTAGGGGGAAGGGGTCCAGAAAGGCATTAAACTGCCACCGGCACCCCCACAATGCGGTGTTTCAGCTTTTCCCGCCAAAAATATGCGGTTTTTCTGTTTTGACCTGTTTCCGGGGCAATCCCGGTCCATGTCACAGCCATAGTGATGCTAATCTACTCCATTCTAACCAATTTCCATGCTATTTACTGGCCTGCAGCCTCAACTTCAAAGTTCACCTGCATTAAGTCAGCCAATCACAGCACAGCTTTTTGTTTACTGCGGGACTCGAAACCATAAGACATGTGTCGTCTGCTAGAATGGAGTCTTCTGCAAGTATTTCAGCTTGCAGGTTGCTTATATAACATAGAGAAGGCTTGAATTAGGTATATTTTGGCTTTCTACAGTATTAGACCACAGGAGTTTCGGCAAAAAGCATAATTCAGAGGGGGGGGGGGGGGGGGGTGCACCGTAGGATAATTGCTGGTTTTGATGACGCGGTCAATATTTAAAATTATGTAACTGCATAACCAAACATGGGATCACCACAGTTATAACTTACAGCACTGGCCCGGCCACCAAGCCAGCTTTTGGCCTCACTTTGAAAACCCTGGGGCTTACGGTTTCTGACATCTCGCGCGACAATCGCTTAGTACTAAAAATGGCCGTAGCCATCTTGGACCTGGACCTGCGTTTTCGGAAGTCTCACTATGTAACTTGCAAAAAGCATGTGGAACCTAATAAAAGTGACAGAAACGAAATCCGGGCGTAACCGGATGAGATTTGGGCATTTCAAAAGTATGGAAAATCTGACTTCAAAGTGCTCTGCGACCTTGAAAAATGAATCAAGGTCGGCGAAACCGGGTGGGTGTCATACGGGCATGGTGGGCTTCCTTCATGAATTTTTTGAAAATTTTTCGAGGACCTTTTTTGGAAAGTACGAAAGTAATATAAATACTAGAGACCGGGTAACCGCGAAGCGGTGACAAAACTTCACCGCCTATAATCGGGGTGTTATTGGTACAATGTAACTAAAGTAAGGGTATTAGGTTATGGGTCCGACTCCAAGCAATCTTTCAGAGCCACTTTCAGCCCTCAAAATCAATTTCCTGTGACGGGGCGATTTTTTCTTGAAAAATGCAAAAACGGAGGTTTTTGGCAATTTGGGGGCTCAGAAATGATGCGATTTTCATCATTTTTGCAGAAAATGCTGCTCTACTAGTGAGGATTAGTAATGTGTCAAGACATTTGGCCCGAGTACGTTCAGGTTGATTCTGACCGGAAGGCCCATTTTCCTATCTTTTAGCATGCGAATGCCGTAATGGACCCACATAGGCCTATGCAAAGGCCTAGAATCACAAAACCATGCAATTCTAGGGGGAAGGGGTCCAGAAAGGCATTAAACTGCCACCGGCACCCCCACAATGCGGTGTTTCAGCTTTTCCCGCCAAAAATATGCGGTTTTTCTGTTTTGACCTGTTTCCGGGGCAATCCCGGTCCATGTCACAGCCATAGTGATGCTAATCTACTCCATTCTAACCAATTTCCATGCTAGTTACTGGCCTGCAGCCTCAACTTCAAAGTTCACCTGCATTAAGTCAGCCAATCACAGCACAGCTTTTTGTTTACTGCGGGACTCGAAACCATAAGACATGTGTCGTCTGCTAGAATGGAGTCTTCTGCAAGTATTTCAGCTTGCAGGTTGCTTATATAACATAGAGAAGGCTTGAATTAGGTATATTTTGGCTTTCTACAGTATTAGACCACAGGAGTTTCGGCAAAAAGCATAATTCAGAGGGGGGGGGGGGGGGGGGGGGGTGCACCGTAGGATAATTGCTGGTTTTGATGACGCGGTCAATATTTAAAATTATGTAACTGCATAACCAAACATGGGATCACCACAGTTATAACTTACAGCACTGGCCCGGCCACCAAGCCAGCTTTTGGCCTCACTTTGAAAACCCTGGGGCTTACGGTTTCTGACATCTCGCGCGACAATCGCTTAGTACTAAAAATGGCCGTAGCCATCTTGGACCTGGACCTGCGTTTTCGGAAGTCTCACTATGTAACTTGCAAAAAGCATGTGGAACCTAATAAAAGTGACAGAAACGAAATCCGGGCGTAACCGGATGAGATTTGGGCATTTCAAAAGTATGGAAAATCTGACTTCAAAGTGCTCTGCGACCTTGAAAAATGAATCAAGGTCGGCGAAACCGGGTGGGTGTCATACGGGCATGGTGGGCTTCCTTCATGAATTTTTTGAAAATTTTTCGAGGACCTTTTTTGGAAAGTACGAAAGTAATATAAATACTAGAGACCGGGTAACCGCGAAGCGGTGACAAAACTTCACCGCCTATAATCGGGGTGTTATTGGTACAATGTAACTAAAGTAAGGGTATTAGGTTATGGGTCCGACTCCAAGCAATCTTTCAGAGCCACTTTCAGCCCTCAAAATCAATTTCCTGTGACGGGGCGATTTTTTCTTGAAAAATGCAAAAACGGAGGTTTTTGGCAATTTGGGGGCTCAGAAATGATGCGATTTTCATCATTTTTGCAGAAAATGCTGCTCTACTAGTGAGGATTAGTAATGTGTCAAGACATTTGGCCCGAGTACGTTCAGGTTGATTCTGACCGGAAGGCCCATTTTCCTATCTTTTAGCATGCGAATGCCGTAATGGACCCACATAGGCCTATGCAAAGGCCTAGAATCACAAAACCATGCAATTCTAGGGGGAAGGGGTCCAGAAAGGCATTAAACTGCCACCGGCACCCCCACAATGCGGTGTTTCAGCTTTTCCCGCCAAAAATATGCGGTTTTTCTGTTTTGACCTGTTTCCGGGGCAATCCCGGTCCATGTCACAGCCATAGTGATGCTAATCTACTCCATTCTAACCAATTTCCATGCTATTTACTGGCCTGCAGCCTCAACTTCAAAGTTCACCTGCATTAAGTCAGCCAATCACAGCACAGCTTTTTGTTTACTGCGGGACTCGAAACCATAAGACATGTGTCGTCTGCTAGAATGGAGTCTTCTGCAAGTATTTCAGCTTGCAGGTTGCTTATATAACATAGAGAAGGCTTGAATTAGGTATATTTTGGCTTTCTACAGTATTAGACCACAGGAGTTTCGGCAAAAAGCATAATTCAAAGGGGGGGGGGGGGGGTGCACCGTAGGATAATTGCTGGTTTTGATGACGCGGTCAATATTTAAAATTATGTAACTGCATAACCAAACATGGGATCACCACAGTTATAACTTACAGCACTGGCCCGGCCACCAAGCCAGCTTTTGGCCTCACTTTGAAAACCCTGGGGCTTACGGTTTCTGACATCTCGCGCGACAATCGCTTAGTACTAAAAATGGCCGTAGCCATCTTGGACCTGGACCTGCGTTTTCGGAAGTCTCACTATGTAACTTGCAAAAAGCATGTGGAACCTAATAAAAGTGACAGAAACGAAATCCGGGCGTAACCGGATGAGATTTGGGCATTTCAAAAGTATGGAAAATCTGACTTCAAAGTGCTCTGCGACCTTGAAAAATGAATCAAGGTCGGCGAAACCGGGTGGGTGTCATACGGGCATGGTGGGCTTCCTTCATGAATTTTTTGAAAATTTTTCGAGGACCTTTTTTGGAAAGTACGAAAGTAATATAAATACTAGAGACCGGGTAACCGCGAAGCGGTGACAAAACTTCACCGCCTATAATCGGGGTGTTATTGGTACAATGTAACTAAAGTAAGGGTATTAGGTTATGGGTCCGACTCCAAGCAATCTTTCAGAGCCACTTTCAGCCCTCAAAATCAATTTCCTGTGACGGGGCGATTTTTTCTTGAAAAAATGCAAAAACGGAGGTTTTTGGCAATTTGGGGGCTCAGAAATGATGCGATTTTCATCATTTTTGCAGAAAATGCTGCTCTACTAGTGAGGATTAGTAATGTGTCAAGACATTTGGCCCGAGTACGTTCAGGTTGATTCTGACCGGAAGGCCCATTTTCCTATCTTTTAGCATGCGAATGCCGTAATGGACCCACATAGGCCTATGCAAAGGCCTAGAATCACAAAACCATGCAATTCTAGGGGAAGGGGTCCAGAAAGGCATTAAACTGCCACCGGCACCCCCACAATGCGGTGTTTCAGCTTTTCCCGCCAAAAATATGCGGTTTTTCTGTTTTGACCTGTTTCCGGGGCAATCCCGGTCCATGTCACAGCCATAGTGATGCTAATCTACTCCATTCTAACCAATTTCCATGCTATTTACTGGCCTGCAGCCTCAACTTCAAAGTTCACCTGCATTAAGTCAGCCAATCACAGCACAGCTTTTTGTTTACTGCGGGACTCGAAACCATAAGACATGTGTCGTCTGCTAGAATGGAGTCTTCTGCAAGTATTTCAGCTTGCAGGTTGCTTATATAACATAGAGAAGGCTTGAATTAGGTATATTTTGGCTTTCTACAGTATTAGACCACAGGAGTTTCGGCAAAAAGCATAATTCAAAGGGGGGGGGGGGGGGGGTGCACCGTAGGATAATTGCTGGTTTTGATGACGCGGTCAATATTTAAAATTATGTAACTGCATAACCAAACATGGGATCACCACAGTTATAACTTACAGCACTGGCCCGGCCACCAAGCCAGCTTTTGGCCTCACTTTGAAAACCCTGGGGCTTACGGTTTCTGACATCTCGCGCGACAATCGCTTAGTACTAAAAATGGCCGTAGCCATCTTGGACCTGGACCTGCGTTTTCGGAAGTCTCACTATGTAACTTGCAAAAAGCATGTGGAACCTAATAAAAGTGACAGAAACGAAATCCGGGCGTAACCGGATGAGATTTGGGCATTTCAAAAGTATGGAAAATCTGACTTCAAAGTGCTCTGCGACCTTGAAAAATGAATCAAGGTCGGCGAAACCGGGTGGGTGTCATACGGGCATGGTGGGCTTCCTTCATGAATTTTTTGAAAATTTTTCGAGGACCTTTTTTGGAAAGTACGAAAGTAATATAAATACTAGAGACCGGGTAACCGCGAAGCGGTGACAAAACTTCACCGCCTATAATCGGGGTGTTATTGGTACAATGTAACTAAAGTAAGGGTATTAGGTTATGGGTCCGACTCCAAGCAATCTTTCAGAGCCACTTTCAGCCCTCAAAATCAATTTCCTGTGACGGGGCGATTTTTTCTTGAAAAATGCAAAAACGGAGGTTTTTGGCAATTTGGGGGCTCAGAAATGATGCGATTTTCATCATTTTTGCAGAAAATGCTGCTCTACTAGTGAGGATTAGTAATGTGTCAAGACATTTGGCCCGAGTACGTTCAGGTTGATTCTGACCGGAAGGCCCATTTTCCTATCTTTTAGCATGCGAATGCCGTAATGGACCCACATAGGCCTATGCAAAGGCCTAGAATCACAAAACCATGCAATTCTAGGGGGAAGGGGTCCAGAAAGGCATTAAACTGCCACCGGCACCCCCACAATGCGGTGTTTCAGCTTTTCCCGCCAAAAATATGCGGTTTTTCTGTTTTGACCTGTTTCCGGGGCAATCCCGGTCCATGTCACAGCCATAGTGATGCTAATCTACTCCATTCTAACCAATTTCCATGCTATTTACTGGCCTGCAGCCTCAACTTCAAAGTTCACCTGCATTAAGTCAGCCAATCACAGCACAGCTTTTTGTTTACTGCGGGACTCGAAACCATAAGACATGTGTCGTCTGCTAGAATGGAGTCTTCTGCAAGTATTTCAGCTTGCAGGTTGCTTATATAACATAGAGAAGGCTTGAATTAGGTATATTTTGGCTTTCTACAGTATTAGACCACAGGAGTTTCGGCAAAAAGCATAATTCAAAGGGGGGGGGGGGGGGGGTGCACCGTAGGATAATTGCTGGTTTTGATGACGCGGTCAATATTTAAAATTATGTAACTGCATAACCAAACATGGGATCACCACAGTTATAACTTACAGCACTGGCCCGGCCACCAAGCCAGCTTTTGGCCTCACTTTGAAAACCCTGGGGCTTACGGTTTCTGACATCTCGCGCGACAATCGCTTAGTACTAAAAATGGCCGTAGCCATCTTGGACCTGGACCTGCGTTTTCGGAAGTCTCACTATGTAACTTGCAAAAAGCATGTGGAACCTAATAAAAGTGACAGAAACGAAATCCGGGCGTAACCGGATGAGATTTGGGCATTTCAAAAGTATGGAAAATCTGACTTCAAAGTGCTCTGCGACCTTGAAAAATGAATCAAGGTCGGCGAAACCGGGTGGGTGTCATACGGGCATGGTGGGCTTCCTTCATGAATTTTTTGAAAATTTTTCGAGGACCTTTTTTGGAAAGTACGAAAGTAATATAAATACTAGAGACCGGGTAACCGCGAAGCGGTGACAAAACTTCACCGCCTATAATCGGGGGTTATTGGTACAATGTAACTAAAGTAAGGGTATTAGGTTATGGGTCCGACTCCAAGCAATCTTTCAGAGCCACTTTCAGCCCTCAAAATCAATTTCCTGTGACGGGGCGATTTTTTCTTGAAAAATGCAAAAACGGAGGTTTTTGGCAATTTGGGGGCTCAGAAATGATGCGATTTTCATCATTTTTGCAGAAAATGCTGCTCTACTAGTGAGGATTAGTAATGTGTCAAGACATTTGGCCCGAGTACGTTCAGGTTGATTCTGACCGGAAGGCCCATTTTCCTATCTTTTAGCATGCGAATGCCGTAATGGACCCACATAGGCCTATGCAAAGGCCTAGAATCACAAAACCATGCAATTCTAGGGGGAAGGGGTCCAGAAAGGCATTAAACTGCCACCGGCACCCCCACAATGCGGTGTTTCAGCTTTTCCCGCCAAAAATATGCGGTTTTTCTGTTTTGACCTGTTTCCGGGGCAATCCCGGTCCATGTCACAGCCATAGTGATGCTAATCTACTCCATTCTAACCAATTTCCATGCTATTTACTGGCCTGCAGCCTCAACTTCAAAGTTCACCTGCATTAAGTCAGCCAATCACAGCACAGCTTTTTGTTTACTGCGGGACTCGAAACCATAAGACATGTGTCGTCTGCTAGAATGGAGTCTTCTGCAAGTATTTCAGCTTGCAGGTTGCTTATATAACATAGAGAAGGCTTGAATTAGGTATATTTTGGCTTTCTACAGTATTAGACCACAGGAGTTTCGGCAAAAAGCATAATTCAGAGGGGGGGGGGGGGGGGGGGTGCACCGTAGGATAATTGCTGGTTTTGATGACGCGGTCAATATTTAAAATTATGTAACTGCATAACCAAACATGGGATCACCACAGTTATAACTTACAGCACTGGCCCGGCCACCAAGCCAGCTTTTGGCCTCACTTTGAAAACCCTGGGGCTTACGGTTTCTGACATCTCGCGCGACAATCGCTTAGTACTAAAAATGGCCGTAGCCATCTTGGACCTGGACCTGCGTTTTCGGAAGTCTCACTATGTAACTTGCAAAAAGCATGTGGAACCTAATAAAAGTGACAGAAACGAAATCCGGGCGTAACCGGATGAGATTTGGGCATTTCAAAAGTATGGAAAATCTGACTTCAAAGTGCTCTGCGACCTTGAAAAATGAATCAAGGTCGGCGAAACCGGGTGGGTGTCATACGGGCATGGTGGGCTTCCTTCATGAATTTTTTGAAAATTTTTCGAGGACCTTTTTTGGAAAGTACGAAAGTAATATAAATACTAGAGACCGGGTAACCGCGAAGCGGTGACAAAACTTCACCGCCTATAATCGGGGTGTTATTGGTACAATGTAACTAAAGTAAGGGTATTAGGTTATGGGTCCGACTCCAAGCAATCTTTCAGAGCCACTTTCAGCCCTCAAAATCAATTTCCTGTGACGGGGCGATTTTTTCTTGAAAAATGCAAAAACGGAGGTTTTTGGCAATTTGGGGGCTCAGAAATGATGCGATTTTCATCATTTTTGCAGAAAATGCTGCTCTACTAGTGAGGATTAGTAATGTGTCAAGACATTTGGCCCGAGTACGTTCAGGTTGATTCTGACCGGAAGGCCCATTTTCCTATCTTTTAGCATGCGAATGCCGTAATGGACCCACATAGGCCTATGCAAAGGCCTAGAATCACAAAACCATGCAATTCTAGGGGGAAGGGGTCCAGAAAGGCATTAAACTGCCACCGGCACCCCCACAATGCGGTGTTTCAGCTTTTCCCGCCAAAAATATGCGGTTTTTCTGTTTTGACCTGTTTCCGGGGCAATCCCGGTCCATGTCACAGCCATAGTGATGCTAATCTACTCCATTCTAACCAATTTCCATGCTATTTACTGGCCTGCAGCCTCAACTTCAAAGTTCACCTGCATTAAGTCAGCCAATCACAGCACAGCTTTTTGTTTACTGCGGGACTCGAAACCATAAGACATGTGTCGTCTGCTAGAATGGAGTCTTCTGCAAGTATTTCAGCTTGCAGGTTGCTTATATAACATAGAGAAGGCTTGAATTAGGTATATTTTGGCTTTCTACAGTATTAGACCACAGGAGTTTCGGCAAAAAGCATAATTCAAAGGGGGGGGGGGGGGGGTGCACCGTAGGATAATTGCTGGTTTTGATGACGCGGTCAATATTTAAAATTATGTAACTGCATAACCAAACATGGGATCACCACAGTTATAACTTACAGCACTGGCCCGGCCACCAAGCCAGCTTTTGGCCTCACTTTGAAAACCCTGGGGCTTACGGTTTCTGACATCTCGCGCGACAATCGCTTAGTACTAAAAATGGCCGTAGCCATCTTGGACCTGGACCTGCGTTTTCGGAAGTCTCACTATGTAACTTGCAAAAAGCATGTGGAACCTAATAAAAGTGACAGAAACGAAATCCGGGCGTAACCGGATGAGATTTGGGCATTTCAAAAGTATGGAAAATCTGACTTCAAAGTGCTCTGCGACCTTGAAAAATGAATCAAGGTCGGCGAAACCGGGTGGGTGTCATACGGGCATGGTGGGCTTCCTTCATGAATTTTTTGAAAATTTTTCGAGGACCTTTTTTGGAAAGTACGAAAGTAATATAAATACTAGAGAACACGGTAATTGTCATCACGGACAATTACAAAGAATTTACCTTTACTTATAACTAAACTTTGCCTGTAAATGGACAGACAAATGGACAGATGGATGAAACTGACGGACTGACAAACACATGCTGACTCTGTTTCCTCACCATAACTGTGACTGTGACTCCAACTCTGAATCCTGATCAGAGTCCTGATCAGAGTCCTGACTCAGAGTCCTGACTCAGAGTCCTGACTCAGAGTCCTGACTCAGGGTCCTGACTCAAAGTCCTGACTCAGAGTCCTGACTCAGAGTCCTGACTCAGAGTCCTGACTCAGAGTCCTGACTCAGAGTCCTGACTCAGAGTCCTGACTCAGAGTCCTGACTCAGAGTCCTGACTCAGAGTCCTGACTCAGAGTCCTGACTCAGAGTCCTGACTCAGAGTCCTCATGCAGAGACCTCATGCAGAGACCTCATGCAGAGTCCAGACTCACAGTCCTGACTCACAGTCCTGACTCACAGTCAGGGATTTCGAGTCCTGACTCCAAGTTCCGATTCAGAGACTCCGAGTCCTGACTCAGAGTCCCGACTCCGAGGTCTTACTCCGAGTCTTGACTCCGAGTCCTTACTCCGAGTCGAAACTCAAAGTCATTACTCAGAGTCCTGACTCAGAGTCCTGACTCAGAGTCCTGACTCAGAGTCCTGACTCAGAGTCCTGACTCAGAGTCCTGACTCAGAGTCCTGACTCAGAGTCCTGACTCAGAGTCCTGACTCCGAGTCCTGACTCCGAGTCCTGACTCAGAGTCCTGACTCAGAGTCCTGACTCAGAGTCCTGACTCAGAGTCCTGACTCAGAGTCCTCATGCAGAGACCTCATGCAGAGACCTCATGCAGAGTCCAGACTCACAGTCCTGACTCGCAGTCCTGACTCACAGTCCTGACTCACAGTCTTGACTCACAGTCAGGGATTTCGAGTCCTGACTCCGACTTCCGATTCAGAGACTCCGAGTCCTGACTCAGAGGCCCGACTTCGAGGTCTTACTCCGAGTCATGACTCCGAGTCCTTACTCCGAGTCGAAACTCAAAGTCATTACTCAGCTTCCTGCCTCAGAGCCCTGACTCACAGTCCTTACTCACAGTCTTGACTCAGAGTTCTGACTCCAAGTCCTGACTCAGAGCCCCAACTCAGAGACCCGACTCCTGACTTCTGACTCCTGAGTCCCGACTGCTGACCCCTGACTCAATGGCCCGACTCAGAGTCCTGACTGACTCAGAGTCCTGACTGACTCAGAGTCCTGGCTGACTCAGAGTCCTGACTGCCTCAGAGGCCTGACTGCCTCAAGAGTCCTGACTGACTCAGAGTCCTGACTCAGAGTCCTGACTCAGAGTCCTGACTCAAGAGTCCTGGCCCAGAGTCCTGACTCAGAGTCCTGACTCCGAGTCCCGACTCAAAGTCCTTACTCAGCGTCCTGCCTCAGCGCCCTGACTCAGAGTCCTGATTCAGAGTCCTGACTCAGAGTGCTGACTCCAAGTCCTGACTCAGAGCCCCAACTCAGAGTCCCGACTCCTGACTTTTGACTCCTGAGTCCCGACTGCTGACCCCTGACTCAATGGCCCGACTCAGAGTCCTGACTGACTCAGAGTCCTGACTGACTCAGAGTCCTGACTGACTCAGAGTCCTGACTGACTCAGAGTCCTGACTGACTCAGAGTCCTGACTGACTCAGAGTCCTGACTGACTCAAGAGTCCTGACTCAAAGTCCCGGCCCAGAGTCCCGGCCCAGAGTCCTGACTCAGAGTCCTGACTCAGAGTCCTGACCCAGAGTCCTGACTCAGAGTCCTGACTCAGAGTCCTGACTCATAGGCCTGACTCAGGCCTGACTCAGAGTCCTGACTCAGAGTCCTGACTCAGAGTCCTGACTCAGACCTGACTCAGAGACCTGACTCAGAGACCTGATGCAGAGACCTGATGCAGAGTCCAGACTCACAGTCCTGACTCACAGTCCTGACTCACAGTCCTGACTCACAGTCCTGACTCACAGTCCTGACTCACAGTCCTGACTCACAGTCTTGACTCACAGTCTTGACTCACAGTCCGGACTTCGAGTCCTGACTCCGAGTTCCGATTCAGAGACTCCGAGGCCTGACTCAGAGTCCCGACTCCGAGGTCTTACTCCGAGTCTTGACTCAGAGTCAGGACTCCGAGGCCCGACTCAAAGTCCTTACTCAGCGTCCTGCCTCAGCACCCTGACTCAGAGTCCTGATTCAGAGTCCTGACTCAGAGTTCTGACTCCAAGTCCTGACTCAGAGCTCCAACTCAGAGGCCCGACGCCTGACTTTTGACTCCTGACTCCAGACTGCTGACCCCTGACTCAATGGCCCGACTCAGAGTCCTGACTGACACAGAGTCCTGACTGACTCAGAGGCCTGACTGACTCAGAGGCCTGACTGACTCAGAGTCCTGACTGACTCAGAGTCCTGACTGAGTCCTGGCCCAGAGTCCTGGCCCAGAGTCCTGGCCCAGAGTCCTGGCCCAGAGTCCCAGCCCAGAGTCCTGGCCCAGAGTCCTGGCCCAGAGTCCTGGCCCAGAGTCCTGGCTTAGATACCTCAGATTCCCTGCTGAGAATCTTGACTCAGAGGCTCTTCTCAGAGCCCTGGCTCAGAGTCCCAGCTCAGAGTCCCAGCTCAGAGGACTGGCTCAGAGTCCTGGCTCAGAGTCCTTGGGCAGAGGCTTTACTCCCACTCATAACTCAAACTCCCATTCTAATTCCTGAGTTGTATAAACATAAGTCTGTAATGTGCATGTTCACTGGCCCCGTCACCAGAAACAGCCAGAAGAGCTTTCCATATATGGCTAATGTATGCTAATATATGCGGCCAACCTGCGTTGGAGTGTGAAACCGTCTCACCTGCATCATGTGAAAATGAATTTTTTGCTGACCATTTCTTCATTTTTCTGACCTTTGGACCTTTATTGCTTTGAGTTGGCTATACCTACAGACTTGCCATTTGCCACAACTTACCGCAAGTATTTGGTCAAGCTTGTCAATTAAAATCAAAAAAATTTGAACTTTCCTTGCTAGTTAAAAAAAATCATTTGTAAAAATGATCAGTTTTCATTTCTTCTTTGACCTCAAATTTGACCTTGCGGAAATTGTCACAGGTGAAAATTAATGTGCTCATCTGAATGCCACTTGTGATATAGGGGGGTCATTTAATTTACAGAAAGCTGTAGGAGTGATACTTCCACTCAAATTAAATCATTTATGCAAAATGTCATGTAAGTGGCGAAGTGAAATTTTTCACAATTATTTACAAATTAAGTTGAGGATATGAAACAATTCTAATAGGGGGCTTTTGATAACCATATTAGTGACCAGTATACCTCAGAGATTTAAGAGGATTGGTGGAAAATAACATAATTTTCTGGATTTTTCAAAAATTCAACTTTTTCAAATTTAATGGTTCATATCACCTTCAAATATCACCTTTTGGTCCAATTTTTTGGTCAATATAGTCTTTTTGAGTAAAGTTAAGGGTAGTTCCTAGTACATTTTGTTCACCTCAGACTATCCCTTCATGGAGATTTTACAATTCCACCTGAATTTCGAACACTTGATATTGAAAAATTGCCATATTTCAAAAAGTATTGCACAAATCCAAACCATATTGCTTGCTGCACTGGTCCCAGATACTGGTCAACTTTTGTCACAAACAGCATCTTCCTATCTGTTACGTAACTTGAGATCTAGAGTGACAATTCAAAACTGCTCATGCATCAATAGCCCTTTACCCATTGGACCAACTCTCATATGACCAGGACCAAACTGTTGATAACAACTTTTTATCACAGGATTTTGATTCTTGACTCAATATCTCAAATACTTTTTGAGTTATAGGCCTTGAAAGTTTACTCATTTTCGACTTTGAACGGCTCTGTGAAAAAGACAACTGTGAAAATGACATCAAATGACCCAATTACGTAATGGCCAACAACTGACCTACACTGTGACCAACTTTCATCAACGTAAACCCATTTTGAAATAAAAAGAATAATAATAATAACTAGAGAAGACGGTAATTGTCATCAGGGACAATTACAAAGAATTTACCTTTACTTTCAACTAAACTTTGCCTGTAAATTGACAGACAAATGGACAGATGGACAGCTGGGCTAAACTTTGCCTGTAAACGGACAGACAAATCTACGGATGGACAGATGGAACAAACCGACGGACTGACAGACACATGCGGACTCTGACTCCTCACCATGACTCCAACTCTGAATCCTGGTCAGCTTCCTGATCAGATCTACAATTCAGACTACTGGCTCTCAGTCCTGACACTGACTCTTTTCTCTGATGCCGGACTCAGACTCCTGAGTTCAACTGCTGATGCCAAATCCTTCCTCAGACTCAACATGGCCTGAGTCCTGACTCAGAGTCCTGACTCAGAGTCCTGACTCAGAGTCCTGACTCAGAGTCCTGACTCAGAGTCCTGACTCAGAGTCCTGACTCAGAGTCCTGACTCAGAGTCCTGACTCAGAGTCCTGACTCAGAATCCTGACTCAGAGTCCTGACTCAGAGTCCTGACTCAGAGTCCTGACTCAGAGTCCTGACTCAGAGTCCTGACTCAGAGTCGTGACTCAGAGTCGTGACACAGAGTCATGACTCAGACATCTGACTCCGAGTCCTGAATCCGAGGCCTGACTCCGGGACCTGACTCCGAGTCCTGATTCAGTGGCCCGTCTCATAGTCCTCACTCATAGTCGAGACTCAGAGTCCTGACGCAGAGTCCTGACCTAGGGTTCTGACTCAGCGACCTGACTGACTGTCACTCCTAACGCAGACT
The DNA here is from genome assembly GCA_026936325.1 of Platynereis dumerilii. Classification (NCBI taxonomy): domain Eukaryota; kingdom Metazoa; phylum Annelida; class Polychaeta; order Phyllodocida; family Nereididae; genus Platynereis; species Platynereis dumerilii. The sequence goes on from JAPTHN010000007.1 coordinate 15,929,788, forward strand.
CTTTTCTATGTCCCGGACTCCTGGTTCAGACTTTAACGGCTGATGCCAAATCCTTCCTCTGATTCCTGTCTCGACTAAACTCGGCCTAAGAGTCGTGACTCAGAGACGACTCTGATTCCTGACTAAGAATCCTGACTCAGAGTCCTGACTGACAGTCCTGATTGACAGCCCTGACTGACAGCCCTGACTGACAGACCTGACTGACAGTCCTGACTAACAGTCCTGACTGACAGTCCTGACTCAGAGTCCCGACTCAGAGTCATGACTCAGAGTCCTGACTCAGAGTCCTAACTCAGAGTCCTGACTGACAGTCCTCCCGACTCAGCCTCACGACGCACAGTCCCGACTCAGAGTACCTGATTCAGAGACCTGCCTCAGAGTTCTGACTCAGAGTCCTGACGCAAAGTCCCAACTCAGAGGCCCTCACTCAGAGTCCTCACTCAGAGGCCTCACTCAGAGTCCTGACTGACAGTCCTGACTGACAGTCCTGACTGACAGTCCTGACTGACAGTCCTGACTGACAGTCCTGACTCAGAATCGTGAATCAGAATCGTAACTCAGAGGCCTGACTCAAAGTCCGGACTCAGAGGCCCGATTCAGAGTCCTGACTCCGAGTCCTGACTGACAGTCCTGACTGAAAGTCCTGACTGACAGTCCTGACTGAAAGTCCTGACTGAAAGTCCTGACTGACAGTCCTGACTGAAAGTCCTGACTGACAGGCCTGATTAACAGCCCTGACTGACAGTCCTGACTGACAGTCCTGACTGACAGTCCTGACTGACAGTCCTGACTCCCAACAGCTTGACAGCAGACTACCTGACTCACAGTCCTGACTCCCAACAGCATGACAGCAGACTACCTGACTCACAGTCCCCGACTCACAGTCCCGACGCACAGCCCAACTCCTGACCCCTACTCCTGACTCCAACTCCTGACCTCAACTCCTGACTCCAACTGCTGACTCAGTCATTCGAGACTTTGATATGTATATAAACATTAGACAGTAGTGTACACTGGCCCCGTCACCTGAAACGGCCCAAACAGCTTTCCAAATATGGTTAATGTATGCTAATATATGCGGCCAGCCTGTGTTGGAGTGTGAAAGCGTCTCACCTGCATCATGTGAAAATGAATTTTTGGCTGACCATTTCTTCATTTTTCTGACCTTTTGACCTTTGTTGCTTCGAGTTGACTGTACCTACAGACCTGTCATTAGCCACAACTTACCGCAAGTATTTGGTCAAGCTTGTCAATTAAAATTTAGAAAATTGGAACTTTCCTTGCTAGTTAAAAAAAATCATTTGTGCAAATGATCAGTTTTCATTTCATCTTTGACCTCAAATTTGACCTTGCGGAAATTGTCACAGGTGAAAATTAATGTGCTCATCTGAATGCCACTTGTGATATAGGGGGGTCATTTAATTTACAGAAAGCTGTAGGAGTGATACTTCCCACTCAAATTAAATCTTTTATGCAAAATGTCATGTAAGTGGCGAAGTGAAATTTTTCACAATTATTTACAAATTAAGTTGAGGATATAAAACAATTCTAATGGGGGGCTTTTGATAACCATATTAGTGACCAGTATACCTCAGAGATTTAAGAGGATTTGTGGAAAATAACATAATTTTCTGGATTTTTCAAAAATTCAACTTTTTCAACTTTAATGGTTCATATCACCTTCAAATATCACCTTTTGGTCCAATTTTTTGGTCAATATAGTCTTTTTGAGTAAAGTTAAGGGTAGTTCCTAGTACATTTTGTACACCTCAGACTATCCCTTCATGGAGATTTTACAATTCCACCTGAATTTTGAACACTCAATATTGAAAAATTGCCATATTTCAAAAAGTATTGCACAAATCCAAACCATATTGCTTGCTGCACTGGTCCCAGATACTGGCCAACTTTTGTCACAATCAGCATCTTCCTATCTGTTATGTAACTTGAGATCTAGAGTGACAATTCAAAACTGCTCATGCATCAATAGCCCTTTACCCGTTGGACCAACTCTCATATGACCGGGACCAATATGTTGATAACAACTTTTTATCACAGGATTTTGATTCCTGAGTCATTATCTCAAATACTTTTTGAGTTATAGGCCTTGAAAGTTTACTCATTTTCGACTTTGAACTGCTCTGTGAAAAAGACAACTGTGAAAATGACATCAAATGACCCAATTACGTAATGGCCAACAACTGACCTACACTGTGACCAACTTTCATCAACGTAAACCCATTTTGAAATAAAAAGAATAATAATAATAATAATAATAATAATAGCAAAAACAAATAGAATTTACCATAGGTAAATTCTTAACTAGAGAACACGGTAATTGTCAGCACTGACAATTACTAAGAATTTACCTTTACTTTTAAATAAACTTGGCCTGTAAACCGACAGACAAATGGACAGATGGATGAAACCGACGGACTGACAAACACATGCTGACTGTGATTCCTCACCATGACTGCGACTCTGACTCCAAGTCCAACTCTGAATCCTGATCAGATCTCCGATTCTGACTATTGACTCTCACTCCTGACACAGACTTTTCTTTGACCCTGACTCCTGGCTCAAACTCATGACCTTAACGGCTGATGCCAAATCCTTCCTCTGATTCCTGTCATGACTCAGAGTCGTGACTAAGAGTCGTGACTCAGAGTCGTGACTCAGAGTCGTGACTCAGAGTCGTGACTCAGGGTCTTGACTCAGGGTCTTGACTCAGAGTCGTGACTGAGAGTCGTGACTGAGAGTCGTGACTGAGAGTCGTGACTGAGAGTCGTGACTCAGAGCCGTGACTCAGAGCCGTGACTCTGAGCCGTGACTTTGAGTCGTGACTCTGAGTCGTGACACTGAGTCGTGACTCACAGTTGTGACACAGTCCTGACTCACAGTCCTGACTGACAGTCTTGACTACAGGCCTGACTGACAGGCCTGACTGACAGGCCTGACTGACAGGCCTGACTGACAGGCCTGACTGACAGGCCTGACTGACAGGCCTGACTCCGAGGCCTGTCGCGACTCAGAGTCGTGACACTGAGTCGTGACACTGAGTCGTGATACTGAGTCGTGACACTGAGTCGTGACTCACAGTTGTGACTGACAGGCCTGACTGACAGGCCTGACTACAGTCCTGACTGACAGGCCTGACTGACAGGCCTGACTGACAGGCCTGACTGACAGGCCTGACTCCGAGGCCTGACTGCGAGTCCCGACTCAGAGTCCTGACTCAGAATCGTGACTCAGAGTCGTGACTCCCAACAGCATGACAGCAGGCTACTGTTCCAATCAGTAGGCCTGCCCTTGTAACCAGCACTCACCTGAACTGGCCAGAGGAGCACTCCATATATGGCTAATGTATGCTAATTTATGCGGCCACAACGTCTTACAGTGTAAACCTGTCACACCCGCATCATGTGAAAATGAATTTGTTGCTGACCATGTTGTCATTTTTTGACCTTTTGACTTTTATTGCTCAGAGATGGATGTAGCTAGAGACTTGTCATTTGCTACAAATTACCAGAAGTATTTGGGCTACATCTGCCCTTAAAATGAAGAAAATTGAAATATTCCTTCCTAGTAAAAAAAAATCATCTGCCAAAATGATCAATTTTCCCTTCATCTTTGACCTCCAATTTGACCTTGCGGAAATTGTCACAGGTGAAAATTAATGTGCTCATGTGATTGCAGTATGCCATATTAGGGGGTCATTTTATTTACAGAAAGCTGTAGATGTGATATTTCCCACTCAAATTAAATGATTTATGCAAAATGTCATGTAACTTGCAAAGTACCACTTTTCACAATTTTTTACAAATTAAGTTGAGGATATGAAACAATTCTAATAGGGGGCTTTTGATAACCATATTAGTGACCAGTATACCTCAGAGATTTAAGAGGATTGGTAGAAAATAACATAATTTTCAGAATTTTTCAAAACTTCAACTTTTTAAACTTTAATGGCTCACATTACCCTCAAATATCACCTGTAGGTCAAATTTTTTGGTCAATATAGTATCTTTGGGAAAAGTTAAGGGTAGTTCCTTATACATTTTGTTCACCTCAGACTATTCCTTCATGGAGATTTTACAATTTTACCTAAATTTTGAACACTCGATATTGAAAAATTGCCATATTTCAAAAAGCATGGCACTAATCAAAACCATATTGCACACTGCACTGGCCCCAGATACTGGCTGAGTTTTGCCACAATCAGAATCTTCCTATCTCTTACGTAACTTGAGATCTTGAGTGACATTTGAAAACTGCTCATGCATCAATAGCCCTTTACCCGTTGGACCAACTCTCATATGACCAGGAACCAAAATGTTGAAAACAACTTTTTATCACAAGATTTTGACTCTTGACTCATTATCTCAAATACTTTTTGAGTTATAGGCCTTGAAAGTTTACTCATTTTCAACTTTGAACGCCTCTGTGAAAAAGACAACTGTGAAAATGACATCAAATGACCCAATTATGTAATGGCCAACAACTGACCTATACTGTGACCAACTTTCATCAACGTAAACCCATTTTGAAATAATAATAATAATAACTAGAGAACACGGTAATTGTCAGCACTGACAATTACTAAGAATTTACCTTTACTTTTAAATAAACTTGGCCTGTAAACCGACAGACAAAGGGACAGATGAACAGATTGGCTAAACTTTGGCTGTAAATGGACAGACGAATGGACAGATGGATGAAACCGACATACTGACAAACACATGCTGACTGTGATTCCTCACCATGACTGCGACTCTGACTCCAAGTCCAACTCTGAATCCTGATCAGATCTCCGATTCTGACTATTGACTCTCACTCCTGACGCAGACTTTTCTTTGACCCTGACTCCTGGCTCAAACTCATGACCTTAACGGCTGATGCCAAATCCTTCCTCTGATTCCTGTCGTGACTCAGAGTCGTGACTAAGAGTCGTGACTCAGAGTCGTGACTCAGAGTCGTGACTCAGAGTCGTGACTCAGAGTCGTGACTCAGAGTCGTGACTCAGAGTCGTGACTCAGAGTCGTGACTCAGAGTCGTGACTCAGAGTCGTGACTCAGAGTCGTGACTCAGAGTCGTGACTCAGAGTCGTGACTCTGAGTCGTGACTCTGAGCCGTGCCTCTGAGTCGTGACTCTGAGTCGTGACACTGAGTCGTGACTCTTGAGTCGTGACACTGAGTCGTGACACTGAGTCGTGACACTGAGTCGTGACACTGAGTCGTGACTCACAGTTGTGACACAGTCCTGACTGACAGTCTTGACTACAGTCCTGACTGACAGTCCTGACTGACAGGCCTGACTGACAGGCCTGACTGACAGGCCTGACTGACAGGCCTGACTGACAGGCCTGACTCCGAGGCCTGACTCCGAGGCCTGACTCCGAGGCCTGACTCCGAGGCCTGACTCCGAGGCCTGACTGCGAGTCCCTACTCAGAGTCCTGACTCAGAATCGTGACTCAGAGTCCTGACTCAGAGTCCTGACTCCCAACAGCATGACAGCAGGCTACTGTTCCAATCAGTAGGCCTGCCCTTGTAACCAGCACTCACCTGAACTGGCCAGAGGAGCAATCCATATATGGCTAATGTATGCTAATTTATGCGGCCACAACGTCTTACAGTGTGAACCTGTCACACCTGCATCATGTGAAAATGAATTTTTTGCTGACAATGTTGTCATTTTTTTGACCTTTTGAGTTTTACTGCTCAGAGATGGATGTAGCTAGAGACTTGTCATTTGCTACAAATAATCAGAAGTATTTGGGCTACATCTGCCCTTAAAATCAAGAAAATTGAAATATTCCTTCCTAGTAAAAAAAAATCATCTGCCAAAATGATCAATTTTCCCTTCATCTTTGACCTCCAATTTGACCGTGCGGAAATTGTCACAGGTGAAAATTAATGTGCTCATGTGATTGCAGTATGCCATATTAGGGGGTCATTTAATTTACAGAAAGCTGTAGAAGTGATATTTCCCACTCAAATTAAATGATTTATGCAAAATGACATGTAAGTTGCGAAGTACCACATTTCACAATTTTTTACAAATTAAGTTGAGGATATGAAACAATTCTAATAGGGGGCTTTTGATAACCATATTAGTGACCAGTATACCTCAGAGATTTAAGAGGATTGGTAGAAAATAACATAATTTTCAGAATTTTTCAAAACTTCAACTTTTTCAACTTTAATGGCTCACATTACCCTCAAATATCACCTGTAGGTCAAATTTTTTGGTCAATATAGTATCTTTGGGAAAAGTTAAGGGTAGTTCCTTATACATTTTGTTCACCTCAGACTATTCCTTCATGGAGATTTTACAATTTTACCTAAATTTTGAACACTCGATATTGAAAAATTGCCATATTTCAAAAAGCATGGCACTAATCAAAACCATATTGCACACTGCACTGGCCCCAGATACTGGCTGAGTTTTGCCACAATCAGAATCTTCCTATCTCTTACGTAACTTGAGATCTTGAGTGACATTTGAAAACTACTCATGCATCAATAGCCCTTTACCCGTTGGACCAACTCTCATATGACCAGGAACCAAAATGTTGAAAACAACTTTTTATCACAAGATTTTGACTCTTGACTCATTATCTCAAATACTTTTTGAGTTATAGGCCTTGAAAGTTTACTCATTTTCAACTTTGAACGCCTCTGTGAAAAAGACAACTGTGAAAATGACATCAAATGACCCAATTATGTAATGGCCAACAACTGACCTATACTGTGACCAACTTTCATCAACGTAAACCCATTTTGAAATAATAATAATAATAACTAGAGAACACGGTAATTGTCAGCACTGACAATTACTAAGAATTTACCTTTACTTTTAAATAAACTTGGCCTGTAAACCGACAGACAAATGGACATATGGACTAAACTTTGCCTGTAAATGGATGGACAAATGGACAGATGGATGAAACCGACGGACTGCCAAACACATGCTGACTGTGATTCCTCACCATGACTGCGACTCTGACTCCAACTCCAACTCTGAATCCTGATCAGATCTACGATTCAGACTACTGACTCTCACTCCTGACACAGACTCTTTTCTCTGACCCGGACTCCTGGCTCAGACTCATGACTGTAACGGCTGATGCCAAATCCTTCCTCTGATTCCTGTCTCGACTCAACACAGCCTAAGAGTCGTGACTCAGAGTCGTGACTCAGAGTCGTGACTCAGAGTCGTGACTCAGAGTCGTGACTCAGAGTCGTGACTCAGAGTCGTGACTCAGAGTCGTGACTCAGAGTCGTGACTCAGAGTCGTGACTCAGAGTCGTGACTCAGAGTCGTGACTCAGAGTCGTGACTCAGAGTCGTGACTCAGAGTCGTGACTCAGAGTCGTGACTCAGAGTCGTGACTCAGAGTCGTGACTCAGAGTCGTGACTCAGAGTCGTGACTCAGAGTCGTGACTCAGAGTCGTGACTGACAGTCCTGACTGACAGTCTTGACTGACAGTCTTGACTCAGAATTGTGACTCAGAATCATGACTCAGAGGCCTGACTCAAAGTCCTGACTCAGAGGCCTGACTGACAGTCCTGACTGAAAGTGCTGACTGACAGTCCTGACTGACAGTCCTGACTGAAAGTCCTGACTGACAGTCCTGACTGACAGTCCTGACTGAAAGTCCTGACTGACAGTCCTGACTGACAGTCCTGACTGACAGTCCTGACTGACAACAGCATGACAGCAGGCTACCTGACTCACAGTCCTGACTCACAGTTCCCGACTCACAGTCCCCGCCTCACAGTCCCGACTCCTGACCCCTACTCCTGACTCAAACTCCTGACTCAAACTCCTGACTCCAACTCCTGACTCCAACTCCTGACTCAGTCATTTGAGACTGTAATATGTATATAAACATTAGACAGTAGTGTACACTGGCCCCGTTACCTGAAATGGCCCAAACAGCTTTCCAAATATGGTTAATGTATGCTAATATATGCGGCCAGCCTGTGTTGGAGTGTGAAACCGTCTCACCTGCATCATGTGAAAATGAATTTTTGGCTGACAATTTCTTCATTTTTCTGACCTTTTGACCTCAGTTGCTTCGAGTTGACTATACCTACAGACTTGTCATTTGCCAAAACTTACCGCAAGTATTTGGTCAAGCTTGTCAATTAAAATCAAAAGAATTGGAACTTTCCTTGCTAGTTAAAAAAAATCATTTGTGAAAACAATCAATTTTCATTTCATCTTTGACCTCAAATTTGACCTTGCGGAAATTGTCACAGGTGAAAATTAATATGCTCATATGTTGCCAGTATGTGATCTAGGGGGGTCATTTAATTTACAAAAAGCTGTAGGAGTAATATTTCCCACTCAAATTAAATCATTTATGCAAAATGTCATCGAAGTTGCGAAGTACCACTTTTCACAATTTTTTACAAATTAAGTTGAGGATATGAAACAATTCTAATACGGGGCTTTTGATAACCGTATTACTGACCAGTACACCTCAGACTTTTAAGAGGATTTGTGAACTATAACATAATTTTGAGAATTTTTGAAAATTTCAACTTTTTTGACTTTGATGACTCATATCACCTTCAAATATCACCTATAGGTCACATTTTTTGGTCAATATAGTCTTTTTGGGAAAGGTTAAGGGTAGTTCATTATACATTTTCATCACCTCAGACTATTCCTTCATGGAGATTTTACAATTCAACCTAAATTTTGAACACTCGATATTGAAAAATTGTCATATTTCAAAAAGTATTCCACAAATCCAAACCATATTGCACACTGCACTGGCCCCAGATACTGGCCAACTTTTGCCACAATCACCATCTTCCTATCTCTTACGTAACTTGAGATCTAGAGTGACATTTGAAAACTGCTCATTATGCTGTAGCCCTTTACCCGTTGGACCAACTCTCATACCACTTTGCACCAATACGTTGACAAAAACTTTTTATCACAGGATTTTGACTCTTGACTCATTATCTCAAATACTTTTTGAGTTATAAACCTTTAAAGTTTACGACTTTTCAACTTTAAACGGCTCTGTGAAAATGACAACTGTGAAAATGACATCAAATGACCCAATTTGGTAATGTCCAACAACTGACCTATACTGTGACAAACTTTCATCAACGTAAACCCATTTTGAAATAATAAGAATAATAATAATAATAATAATAATAGCAAAAACAAATAGAATTTACCATAGGTAAATTCTTAACTAGAGAAAACGGTAATTGTCATCAGGGACAATTACAAAGAATTTACCTTTACTTTCAACTAAAGTTTGCCTGTAAATGGAAAGACCAATGGACAGATGGATGCAACCGACGGACTGAGAAAACACATGGGGACTCTGTTTCCTCACCATGACTGCGACTTAGTGTCCTGACTCAGAGTCCTGACTCAGAGTCCTGACTCAAAGGCCTGACTCAGAGTCCTGACTCAGAGTCCTAACTCAGAGTCCTGACTCAGCGTCCTGACTCAGAGTCCTGACTCAGAGTCCTAACTCAGAGTCCTGACGCAGAGTCCTGACGCAGAGGCCTGACTCAGTGCGTCCTGACTCAGCGGCCTGACTCAGAGTCGAGACTCAGAGTCCTGACTCAGAGTCCTGACTCAGAGTCCTAACCTAGGGGCCTGACTCAGGGTCCTGACTCACAGACCTGACTCAGAGTCCTGACCGAGTGTCCTGACTCCTAGTCCTGACTCCTAGTCCTGACTCCGAGTCCTGATTCTGAGGCCTGACTCCGAGTCCTGACTAAGACTCCTGACTCCGAGTCCTGACTCTGAGTCCTAACTCCGAGTCCTGACTCCGAGTCAGGACTCTGAGTCATGACTCAGAGACCTGACTCTGAGCCCTGACTCAGTGCGTCATGACTCAGCGGCCTGACTCAGAGTCGAGACTCAGAGTTCTGACTCAGAGTCCTGACTCAGAGTCCTGACTCAGAGGCCCAAATCAGGGCCCTGACTCACAGACCTGACTCACAGACCTGACTCAGAGTCCTGACCGAGGGTCCTGACTCCTAGTCCTGATGCCGAGGCCTGACTCCGAGTCCTGTCTCAGAGTCCTGACTCAGATTCCTGACTCAGGGGCCTGACTCAGAGGCCTGACTCACAGACCTGACACCGAGTCCTGACTCAGATGCCTGACTCAGAGTCCTGACTCCGAGTCCTGAATCAGATGCCTGACTCCGAGACCGGACTCAGATGCCTGACTCAGAGTCCTGACTCAGAGTCCTGCCTCAGAGTGCTGACTCAGATCCCTGACTGAGGCCTGACTCTGAGTTCTGACTCTGAGCCCTACCTCCAAGACCGGCCTCAGAGTCCTGCCTCAGAGTCCTGCCTCAGAGGCCTGCCTCAGATGCCTGACTCAGAGTCCTGACTCAGAGTCCTGACTCCGAGTCCTGACTCAGATGCCTGACTCCGAGACCTGACTCAGATGTCTGACTCAGAGTCCTGCCTCAGAGTCCTGACCCAAGAGTCCTGACTCGGGGACCTGACTCACAGACCTGACTCAGAGACCTGACTCAGTTTTCTGACTCACAGACCTGACTCACAGAACTGACTCAGGGACATGACTCAGAGACCTGACTCAGGGCCCTGGATCGGAGTCCTGTCTACAACTCCTATCCCCAACTGCACTCGGTCATTTGAGACTGTAATATGTATATAAACATAAGTCAGTAGCATACACTGGCCCCGTCACCTGAAACGGCCAGAACAGCTTTTCATATATGGTTAATGTATGCTAATATATGCGGCCAGCCTGCTTTGGAGTGTGAAATGGTGTCACCTGCATCATGTGAAAATGAATTTTTTGCTGACCATTTGGTCATTTTTTGACCTTTTGACCTTTACTGCTCAGAGATGGCTGTAGCTACAGACTTGTTGTTTACCACAATTGACAACAACAACTCAGTTCACATTGTCCTTTAAAATTAAGAAAATTGAGACATTCCTTCTGAGTTGAAAAAAATCATCTCTGAAAATGGTCAATTTTCATTTCATCTTTGACCTCAAATTTGACCATGATGAATGAGACTACTTGTCAAATTTTATGTGCTCATGTGATTGCAAGTATGTCATTTTGGGTTTCATTTAATTTACAGAAAGCTGTAGGAGTAATATTTCCCACTCAAATTAAATCATTTATGCAAAACATCAGGTGTGTTGCGAAGTAACATTTTTCACAATTTTTTACCAATTTATTTGAAGACATTGAACAAACTTCATTGGGGGCTTTTCATAACCACATTATTGACTAGTAGACCCTAGACTTTGAAGAGGATTGGTTGAAAAAAACATAATTTTCAGAATTTTTGGGAAATTGATCTTTTTCAACTTTAATGGCTCATATCACCTTCAAATATCACCTTTTTGTCAATTTTTTTTGGTCAATATAGTCTTTTTGGGTAAAGTTAAGGGTAGTTCCTTATACATTTTGTTCACCTCGGACTACTCCTTCATGAAGATTTTACAAGTACACCTAAATTTTGAACACTCAATTTTGAAAAATTGCCATATTTCAACGTATATTGCATCAATCCCAATGATATTACAGTCAACACTGGCCCCAGATACTGGTTAACTTTTGCCACCATCACCATATTCCTATCTATTACATAACTTGAGATCTCATTCGCCAACTGAAAACAGCTCATGTGTCAATAATCCCTTACCCGTTAGACCAACTCTCATATCACTTTCACCAAAACATTGCCAATAACTTTTTATCACAGGATTTTGATTGTTGACTAATTATCTCAAATACTTTTTGAGTTATAGCACTTTAAAGTTTACTCATTTTCGACTTTGAACGGTTCTGTGAAAACGACAACTGTGAAAATGACATTGAATCACTCAATTACGTAATACCCAACCACTGACCTATCAACTGAAAACACTTACACAGACATAAGTCCATTTTGAAAAAATAATAATAATAATAAAAATAATAGCAAAAACAAATAGAATTTACCATAGGTAAATTCTTAATAATATTAACAAAAACAAATAGAATTTACCATAGGTAAATTCTTAATAATATTAACAAAAACAAATAGAATTTACCATAGGTAAATTCTTAACTAGAGAAAACGGTAATTGTCATCAGGGACAATTACAAAGAATTTACCTTTACTTTCAACTAAACTTTGTCTGTAAATGGACAGACAAATAGACAGATTGATGAAACTGACGGACTGACAAACACATGCTGACTCTGTTTTCTCCCGACTCAGAGGCCCGACTCAGAGGCCCGACTCAGAGGCCCGACTCAGAGGCCCGACTCAGAGGCCCGACTCAGAGGCCCGACTCAGAGGCCCGACTCAGAGGCCCGACTCAGAGGCCCGACTCAGAGGCCCGACTCAGAGGCCCGACTCAGAGGCCCGACTCAGAGGCCCGACTCAGAGGCCCGACTCAGAGGCCCGACTCAGAGGCCCGACTCAGAGGCCCGACTCAGAGGCCCGACTCAGAGGCCCGACTCAGAGGCCCGACTCAGAGGCCCGACTCAGAGGCCCGACTCAGAGGCCCGACTCAGAGGCCCGACTCAGAGGCCCGACTCAGAGGCCCGACTCAGAGGCCCGACTCAGAGGCCCGACTCAGAGGCCCGACTCAGAGGCCCGACTCAGAGGCCCGACTCAGAGGCCCGACTCAGAGGCCCGACTCAGAGGCCCGACTCAGAGGCCCGACTCAGAGGCCCGACTCAGAGGCCCGACTCACAGTCCTCACTGACAGGCCTCACCGACAGCCCTGATTGACAGTCCTCACCGACAGTCCTGATAGACAGGCCTAACCGACAGTCCTGATAGACAGTCCTGACCCATAGTCCTGACCGACAGTCCTGACTGACAGCCCTGACCGAGAGCCTTGACCGACAGTCCTGACCGACAGTCCTGACCGACAGTCCTGACTGACAGTCCTGACTGACAATCCTGACCGACAGTCCTGACCGACAGGCCTGACTCAGAGTCCTGACTCAGAATCGTGACTCAGAGTCCTGACTCAGAGTCCTGACTCCCAACAGCATGACAGCAGACTACTGTTCCAATCAGTAGGCCTGCCCTTGTAACCAGCACTCAAATGAACTGGCCAGAGGAGCACTCTATATATGGATAATGTATGCTAATTTATGCGGCCACAACGTCTTACAGTGTGAACCTGTCACACCTGCATCATGTGAAAATGAATTTTTTGCTGATCATTTTGTCATTTTTTTGACTTTTTGACCCTTACTGCTCAGAGGTGGATGTAGTTACAGACTTGTCATTTGCAACAAATAACCAGAAGTATTTGGTCTACATCTGCCCTTAAAATCAAGAAAATTGAAATATTCCTTCCTAGTAAAAAAAAATCATCTGCCAAAATGATCAATTTTCCCTTCATCTTTGACCTCCAATTTGACCTTGCGGAAATTGTCACAGGTGAAAATTAATGTTCTCATGTGATTGCAGTATGTGGTCTTGGGGGGTCATTTAATTTACAGAAAGCTGTAGAAGTGATATTTCCCACTCAAATTAAATGATTTATGCAAAATGTCATGTAAGTTGCGAAGTGCTATTTTTCACAATTTTTTACAAATTAAGTTGAGGATATGAAACAATTCTAATAGGGGGCTTTTGATAACCATATTAATGACCAGTATACCTCAGACTTTTAAGAGGATTGGTGGAAAATAACATAATTTTCAGAATTTTTCAAAAATTCAACTTTTTTGACTTCGATGGCTGATATCACCGTCAAATATCACCTATAGGTCAAATTTTTTGGTCAATATAGTCTTTTTGGGAAAAGTTAAGGGTACTTCCTTTACATTTTGATCACCTCAGACTATTCCTTCATGGAGATTTTACAATTTTACCTAAATTTTGAACACTCAATATTGAAAAATTGCCATATTTCAAAAAGTATTACACATATCCAAACTATATCACATTCTTGCACTGGCCCAAGATACTGGCCAACTTTTGCCACAATCAGCATCTTCCTATCTCTTACGTAACTTGAGATCTAGAGTGACAATTCAAAACTGCTCATGCATCAGTAGCCCTTTACCCGTTGGACCAACTCTCATATGACCAGGGACCAAAATGTTGAAAACAACTTTTTATCACAGGATTTTGACTCTTGACTCATTATCTCAAATACTTTTTAAGTTATAGGCCATGAAAGTTTACTCATTTTCGACTTTGAACGGCTCTGTGAAAAAGACAACTGTGAAAATGATATCAACTAACCCAATTACGTAACGACCAACAACTGACCTATACTGTGACCAACTTTCATCAGCGTAAACCCATTTTGAAATAAAAAGAATAATAATAACTAGAGAACACGGTAATTGTCAGCACTGACAATTACTAAGAATTTACCTTTACTTTTAAATAAACTTTGCCTGTAAATGGACGGACAAATGGACAGATGGATGAAACCGACGGACTGACAAACACATGCTGACTGTGATTCCTCACCATGACTGCGACTCTGACTCCAAGTCCAACTCTGAATCCTGATCAGATCTCCGATTCTGACTATTGACTCTCACTCCTGACACAGACTTTTCTTTGACCCTGACTCCTGGCTCAAACTCATGACCTTAACGGCTGATGCCAAATCCTTCCTCTGATTCCTGTCATGACTCAGAGTCGTGACTAAGAGTCGTGACTCAGAGTCGTGACTCAGAGTCGTGACTCAGAGTCGTGACTCAGGGTCTTGACTCAGGGTCTTGACTCAGAGTCATGACTGAGAATCGTGACTGAGAGTCGTGACTGAGAGTCGTGACTGAGAGTCGTGACTCAGAGCCGTGACTCAGAGCCGTGACTCTGAGCCGTGCCTTTGAGTCGTGACTCTGAGTCGTGACACTGAGTCGTGACTCACAGTTGTGACACAGTCCTGACTGACAGTCCTGACTGACAGTCTTGACTACAGGCCTGACTGACAGGCCTGACTGACAGGCCTGACTGACAGGCCTGACTGACAGGCCTGACTGACAGGCCTGACTGACAGGCCTGACTCCGAGGCCTGTCGCGACTCAGAGTCGTGACACTGAGTCGTGACACTGAGTCGTGATACTGAGTCGTGACTCACAGTTGTCCTGACTGACAGGCCTGACTGACAGGCCTGACTACAGTCCTGACTGACAGGCCTGACTGACAGGCCTGACTGACAGGCCTGACTGACAGGCCTGACTCCGAGGCCTGACTGCGAGTCCCGACTCAGAGTCCTGACTCAGAATTGTGACTCAGAGTCCTGACTCCCAACAGCATGACAGCAGGCTACTGTTCCAATCAGTAGGCCTGCCCTTGTAAACAGCACTCACCTGAACTGGCCAGAGGAGCACTCCATATATGGCTAATGTATGCTAATTTATGCGGCCACAACGTCTTACAGTGTGAACCTGTCACACCTGCATCATGTGAAAATGAATTTGTTGCTGACCATGTTGTCATTTTTTTTACCTTTTGACTTTTATTGCTCAGAGATGGATGTAGCTAGAGACTTGTCATTTGCTACAAATTACCAGAAGTATTTGGGCTACATCTGCCTTTAAAATGAAGAAAATTGAAATATTCCTTCCTAGTAAAAAAAAATCATCTGCCAAAATGATCAATTTTCCCTTCATCTTTGACCTCCAATTTGACCTTGCGGAAATTGTCACAGGTGAAAATTAATGTGCTCATGTGATTGCAGTATGCCATATTAGGGGGTAATCTTATTTACAGAAAGCTGTAGATGTGATATTTCCCACTCAAATTAAATGATTTATGCAAAATGTCATGTAAGTTGCAAAGTACCACTTTTCACAATTTTTTACAAATTAAGTTGAGGATATGAAACAATTCTAATAGGGGGCTTTTGATAACCATATTAGTGACCAGTATACCTCAGAGATTTAAGAGGATTGGTAGAAAATAACATAATTTTCAGAATTTTTCAAAACTTCAACTTTTTAAACTTTAATGGCTCACATTACCCTCAAATATCACCTGTAGGTCAAATTTTTTGGTCAATATAGTATCTTTGGGAAAAGTTAAGGGTAGTTCCTTATACATTTTGTTCACCTCAGACTATTCCTTCATGGAGATTTTACAATTTTACCTAAATTTTGAACACTCGATATTGAAAAATTGCCATATTTCAAAAAGCATGGCACTAATCAAAACCATATTGCACACTGCACTGGCCCCAGATACTGGCTGAGTTTTGCCACAATCAGAATCTTCCTATCTCTTACGTAACTTGAGATCTTGAGTGACATTTGAAAACTGCTCATGCATCAATAGCCCTTTACCCGTTGGACCAACTCTCATATGACCAGGAACCAAAATGTTGAAAACAACTTTTTATCACAAGATTTTGACTCTTGACTCATTATCTCAAATACTTTTTGAGTTATAGGCCTTGAAAGTTTACTCATTTTCAACTTTGAACGCCTCTGTGAAAAAGACAACTGTGAAAATGACATCAAATGACCCAATTATGTAATGGCCAACAACTGACCTATACTGTGACCAACTTTCATCAACGTAAACCCATTTTGAAATAATAATAATAATAATAATATTAACAAAAACAAATAGAATTTACCATAGGTAAATTCTTAATAATAACTAGAGAACACGGTAATTGTCATCAGGGACAATTACAAAGAATTTACCTTTACTTTCAACTAAACTTTGCCTGTAAATTGACAGACAAATGGACTTGACCTTTACTTTCAACTGAACTTGGCCTATGAACAGACAGACACATGGACAGATGGACAGATGGACTGAACTTTGCCTGTAAACGGACAGACCAATGGACGGTGGACAGATGGATGAAACCGACGGACTGACAGACACATGCGGACTCTGACTCCTCACCATGACTCGACTCCGACTCTGACTCTGAATCCTGGTCAGCTTCCTGATCAGATCTACAATTCAGACTACTGACTCTCAGTCCTGACTCAGAGTCCTGCTCTGGGGTCCTGACTCCGAGTCCTGACTCCGAGTCCCGACTCCGAGTCCCGACTCCGAGACCCGACTCCGAGTCCTGACTCCGAGTCCCGACTCCGAGTCCTGACTCAGCGTGCCTTCACTCAGCGTGCCTTCACTCAGCGTGACCTCACTCAGAGGCCTGACTCAGATTACTGACCCGAGTACTGACTCCGACCACTGACTCTGACCACTGACTCCGAGTCCTGACTCAGAGCCCTGGCTAAGAGTCCTGACTCAGATTCCTGACTAAGAGGCCTGACTCAGACTCGTGACTCAGAGTCCTGACTCAGCGGCCTGACTCAGCGGCCTGATTCTGAGTCCTGACTCAGAGTCCTGACTCAGAGTCCTGACTCAGAGTCCTGACTCAGAGTCCTGACTAAGAGTCCTGACTCAGAGTATTGACTCAAAGTCCTGGCTCAGAGTCCAGGCTCGGAGTCCTGACTCAGATTCCTTAGTCAGAGTCCTGACTTCAAGTCCTGACTTCAAGTCCTGACTCCAAGTCCTAACTCCAAGTCCTGACTCTGAGTCCTAACCCACAGTCCTGACTCTCAGTCCTGACTCACAGTCCTGACTCAAAGTCCTGACTCACAGTGCCCGACTCACAGTCCCGACTCACAGTCCTGACTCACAGTCCTGACTCACAGTCCCGACTCACAGTCCTGACTCACAGGCCTGACTAACAGTCTCGACTCAGAGTCCTGACTCAGAGTCCTGACTCAGAGTCCTGACTCAGAGTCCTGACTCAGAGTCCTGACTCAGAGTCCTGACTCACAGGCCTGACTAACAGTCTCGACTCAGAGTCCTGACTCAGAGTCCTGACTCAGAGTCCTGACTCAGAGTCCTGACTCAGAGTCCTGACTCAGAGTCCTGACTCAGAGTCCTGACTCAGAGTCCTGACTCAGAGTCCTGACTCAGAGTCCTGACTCAGAGTCCTGACTCAGAGTCCTGACTCAGAGTCCTGACTCAGGGTCCTGATTCATAGTCCTGACTCAGAGTCCTGACTCATAGTCCTGACTCAGAGTCCTGACTCAGAGTCCTGACTCAGGGTCCTGACTCGCAGACCTGACTCACAGACCTGACTCACAGACCTGACTCAGTGTCCTGACCTAGGGTCCTGACTCAGGGACCTGACTCAGAGACCTGACTCAGAGACCTGACTCAGAGTCTTGGCTCAGGGTCCTGACTACAACACCTGTCCCCAACTCCACTCAGTCATTTGAGACTGTAATATGTATATAAACATTAGTCAGTAGCATACACTGGCCCCGTCACCTGAAAGGGCCAGAACAGCTTTCCAAATATGGTTAATGTATGCTAATATATGCGGCCAGCCTGCATTGGAGTGTGAAACCGTCTCACCTGCATCATGTGAAAATGAATTTTTGGCAGACAATTTCTTCATTTTTCTGACCTTTTGACCTTTGTTGCTTCGAGTTGACTGTACCTACAGACTTGTCATTTGCCACAACTTACCACAAGTATTTGGTCAAGCTTGTCAATTAAAATCAAAGAAATTAGAACTTTCCTTGCTAGTTAAAAAAAATCATTTATGAGAACAATCAATTTTCATTTCATCTTTGACCTCAAATTTGATCTTGCGGAAATTGTCACAGGTGAAAATTAATGTGCTCATGTGTTGCAAGTATGTGATCTAGGGGGGTCATTTAATTTACAGAAAGCTGTAGGAGTAATATTTCCCACTCAAATTAAATTATTTATGCAAAATGTCATCGAAGTTGCGAGGTACCACTTTTCACAATTTTTTACAAATTAAGTTGAGGATATGAAACAATTCTAATAGGGGGCTTTTGATGACCATATTAGTGACCAGTATACCTCAGCGATTTAAGAGGATTGGTAGAAAATAACATAATTTTCAGAATTTTTCAAAACTTTAACTTTTTAAACTTCAATGGCTCACATTACCCTCAAATATCACCTGTAGGTCAAATTTTTTGGTCAATATAGTATCTTTGGGAAAAGTTAAGGGTAGTTCCTTATACATTTTGTTCACCTCAGACTATTCCTTCATGGAGATTTTACAATTTTACCTAAATTTTGAACACTCGATATTGAAAAATTGCCATATTTCAAAAAGCATGGCACTAATCAAAACCATATTGCACACTGCACTGGCACCAGATACTGGCTGAGTTTTGCCACAATCAGAATCTTCCTATCTCTTATGTAACTTGAGATCTTGAGTGACATTTGAAAACTGCTCATGCATCAATAGCCCTTTACCCGTTGGACCAACTCTCATATGACCAGGAACCAAAATGTTGAAAACAACTTTTTATCACAAGATTTTGAATCTTGACTCATTATCTCAAATACTTTTTGAGTTATAGGCCTTGAAAGTTTACTCATTTTCAACTTTGAATGCCTCTGTGAAAAAGACAACTGTGAAAATGACATCAAATGACCCAATTATGTAATGGCCAACAACTGACCTATACTGTGACCAACTTTCATCAACGTAAACCCATTTTGAAATAATAATAATAATAATAATATTAACAAAAACAAATAGAATTTACCATAGGTAAATTCTTAATAATAATAGCAAAAACAAATAGAATTTACCATAGGTAAATTCTTAATAATAATAATAATATTAACAAAAACAAATAGAATTTACCATAGGTAAATTCTTAATAACTAGTATAACTGATATTGCCGTACGGCAATATCGGATAATCCCCCGCGGGCCCCGTTTGACCCTAGCCCTGCTTATTCTCCCCTTTCAATTAATGTCCATAATTTTAGTGTATATGCCTCTTTGGTCATAGTATTAAGCTGTTTCAGTTCATGAATAGATGACATATGCCTTATTATTATCACCCAATGCTTAGAAAATCCATTCCATTGAATGTGTATGATTCCCTGTCATGATAGGCCTAAGCCTGCACCTTGTTCTTGCTGACGGTGTTTGGGTGTGCTGCTCCTTCCATTGTGTAATGCTGGGGCTTGGGAGCAAAACCTGGCAGTGAGGCAGAATGGTCACAACAGCAGACTAAGATGCATCAGTGAATTATTTTTCAGCTTTTTTTTACTGGCAAAGTATTGGACATAGGATGATGTCCTTATACCACAAAATAGGCCAAAAAATTAGCAACATGTACAATCAGTTTTAAGTGATTTGAAACAATAATGCATGAGTTATAATTGAATATATAAAATCATTTATTTGAAATTGGCTATTCAGAAGAGGTATATTTCCTTGGAGGACAGTAAAGTCCATAATTTTACGCATCTTTTGGTATTAATTTCATGAAATTTGAATAAACAGAAGCGGAGCAATGTACATTTCAATTTTGAAATTCAAAAAATTCTCCAGGAAAAACTAATTGATGTAGGTAATTGATCTTTGGGGACAATATGGAGGGCTGATATGGGTATCCCACATAAAATATTCATGGACGTGCAGGAAGAATTTCATAGACTTTTTGAGCCGAAAAAATGTTTTAGGTGCAAAAAGTGACATGAAATTTTCAATGTCCGACGCGATTCTACGTCGGGCGTCTGACACTATTATGTTATACACCATTGGAAAGCTGAGAAACAGACCTTTCTTTTGATATGTGATACTTTGCTGTAGCTGAAATAGGGACCGAGATATGAGCACTTGAAAATTGGGTTTTTGGACGTCCGTAGCGCCGAGACCGTTTGTCCGAGCGGTCCGTAACTTTGTGAAGTTGGTACACTAGGGTACATCTGTAAGTGTACCCAATTTCAGCTTTCTACGAGCATTCCTTCCCTGTTTTCCAGAAAAATTTTAGAAAATTTTCATGACATCCAATTTTGAAAAATTCATATCTCTGAAACTATTCATGAAATTTCCATGAGACGCCTTTCTGCACTGGAAACTTTGTCAAGGTATCTTACAAAAAATCAGCAAAGGCCAATTTTCTTTTGTTCTCCTGGAAACGCTGCCAGAAATAGATTTTTTATTTTCTCAATAACGCATTAGTATCATGAAATTTGATCAAGAAATTTCACTGGAAGTAGCACGCAACGAAGTCACATATTGTGTTTGAGGTTTCAGGATGTTATCTCCAATAGTTTTGTAGTAATCACAGTTTTCCTGAGCTGAATAATAATAAGAATAATAACTAGAGAACACGGTAATTGTCATCAGGGACAATTACAAAGAATTTACCTTTACTTTCAACTAAAGTTTGTCTGAAAATGGACAGACAAATGGACAGATGGATGCAACCGACGGACTGAGAAAAACACATGGGGACTCTGTTTCCTCACCATGACTGCGACTAAGAGTCCTGACTCAGAGTCCTGACTCAGAGTCCTGACGCAGAGTCCGGACTCAGCGTCCGGACTCAGCGTCCGGACTCAGCGTCCTGACTCAGCGTCCTGACTCAGCATCCTGACTCAGCGGTCTGACTCAGAGTCCTGACTCAGAGTCCTGACTCAGAGTCCTCACTCATATTCCTGACTCACAGTCCTGACTCACAGTCCTGGCTCACAGGCCTGACTCAAAGTCCTGACTCAGAGTCCTGACGCAGAGTCCTGACTCACAGTCCTGACTCAGAGGCCTAATGCAGAGTCCTGACTCAGAGTCCTGACTCACAGGCCTGACTCAGAGTCCTGACTCACAGGCCTGACTCAGAGGCCTCACTCAGAGTCCTGACTCAGAATCCTGATGCAGAATCCAGACTCAGCGTCCTGACTCAGCGGCCTGACTCAGCATCCTGACTCAGAGTCCTGACTCAGAGTCCTGACGCAGAGTCCTGACGCAGAGTTCTGACTCAGTGCGTCCTGACTCAGCGGCCTGACTCAGTCGAGACTCAGAGTCCTGACTCAGATCCCTGACTCAGAGTCCTAACCTAGGGGCCTGACTCAGGGTCCTGACTCACAGACCTGACTCAGAGTCCTGACCGCTTGTCCTTACTCCTTGTCCTGACTCCTAGTCCTGACTCCGAGTCCTGATTCTGAGGCCTGACTCCGAGTCCTGTCTCAGAGAAGTGACTCTGAGTCCTGACTCAGTGCGTCCTGACTCAGCGGCCTGACTCAGAGTCCTGACAAAGACTCCTGACTCCGAGTCCTGACTCCGAGTCCTGACTCCGAGTCCTGACTCCGAGTCCTGACTCCGAGTCCTGACTCCGAGTCCTGACTCCAAGTCATGACTCCGAGTCATGACTCTGAGTCCTGACTCTGAGTCCTGACTCTGAGTCTTGACTCAGTGCATCCTGACTCAGCGGCCTCACTCAGAGTCGAGACTCAGAGTTCTGACTCAGATCCCTGACTCAGAGTCCTGACTCAGAGGCCCGAATCAGGGTCCTGACTCACAGACCTGACTCACAGACCTGACTCAGAGTCCTGACCGAGGGTCCTGACTCCAAGTCCTGACTCCGAGTCCTGATTCCGAGGCCTGACTCCGAGTCCTGTCTCAGAGTCCTGACTCAGATTCCTGACTCAGGGGCCTGACTCAGAGGCCTGACTCACAGACCTGACTCCGAGTCCTGACTTAGTCCTGACTTAGTTCTGACTCTGAGCCCTACTTCCAAGTCCGGCCTCAGAGTCCTGCCTCAGAGGCCTGCCTCAGATGCCTGACTCAGAGTCCTGACTCCGAGTCCTGACTCAGATGCCTGACTCCGAGACCTGACTCAGATGCCTGACTCAGAGTCCTGACTCAGAGTCCTGCCTCAGATCCCTGACTGAGATCCCTGTCTCTGAGGCCTGACTCCGAGTCCTGACTCTGAGCCCTGCCTCCAAGTCCGGCCTCAGAGTCCTGCCTCAGAGGCCTGCCTCAGATGCCTGACTCAGAGACCTGACTCCGAGTCCTGACTCAGATGCCTGACTCCGAGACCTGACTCAGATGTCTGACTCAGAGTCCTGCCTCAGAGTCCTGACCCAAGAGTCCTGACTCGGGGACCTGACTCACAGACCTGACTCACAGACCTGACGCAGTTTACTGACTCACAGACCTGACTCACAGACCTGACTCACAGACCTGACTCAAAGACTTGACTCAGGGACATGACTCAGGGCCCTGGATCAGAGTCCTGCCTACAACTCCTATCCCCAACTGCACTCGGTCATTTGAGACTGTAATATGTATATAAACATAAGTCAGTAGCATACACTGGCCCCGTCACCAGAAACGGCCAGAACAGCTTTTCATATATGGTTAATGTATGCTAACATATGCGGCCAGCCTGCTTTGGAGTGTGAAATGGTGTCACCTGCATCATGTGAAAATGAATTTTTTTGCTGACCATTTGGTCATTTTTTGACCTTTTGACCTTTACTGCTCAGAGATGGCTGTAGCTACAGACTTGTTGTTTACCACAATTGACAACAACAATTCAGTTCACATTGTCCTTTAAAATTAAGAAAATTGAGACATTCCTTCTGAGTTGAAAAAAATCATCTCTGAAAATGGTCAATTTTCATTTCATCTTTGACCTCAAATTTGACCATGATGAATGAGACTACTTGTCAAATTTTATGTGCTCATGTGATTGCCAGTATGTCATTTTGGGTTTCATTTAATTTACAGAAAGCTGTAGGAGCAATATTTCCCATTCAAATTAAATTATCTATGCAAAATGTCATGTAAGTTGTGAAGTGCCACTTTTAACAATTTTTTTACAAATTTAGTTGAGGATATGAAACAATTCTAATAGGGGGCTTTTGATAACCATATTAGTGACCAGTATACCTCAGACTGTGAAGAGGATTGTGGAAAAAAAACATAATTTTCAGAATTTTTGGAAAATTGTACTTTTTAAACATTAATGGCTCATATCACCTTCAAATATCACCTTTTTGTCAAATTTTTTGGTCAATATAGTCTTTTTGGGTAAAGTTAAGGGTAGTTCACTATACATTTTGATCACCTAAGACTACTCCTTCATGGAGATTTGACAAGTCCACCTAAATTTTGAACACTCGATTTTGAAAAATGACCATATTTCAAAAAGTCTTCTACCAATCCAAACCATTTGTTGAATGTGCACTGGCCCCAGATACTGGCTAACTTTTACCACCATCACCATGTTCCTATCTATTACGGAACTTGAGAAACCTGTGCAACACTCAAAACTGCTCAAGAGCAATAGCCCTTTACCCGCTAGACCAATTGTTACATGACTTCTACCAAAACATTGACAACAACTTTTTGTCACAGGATTTTTAATCCTATCTGATTATCTCAAATAGTTTTTGAGTTATGAGCCTTTAAACTTTACTAATTGTCGACTTTGAACGGCTCTGTGAAAAAGACAACTGTGAAAATGACATCAAATGAACCAATTACGCAATACCCAACAACTGACGAACCTATTGACAGCCTTTCATGAACGTACAACCATTTTGAAATAAGAATAAGAATAATAATAATAATAGCAAAAACAAATAGAATTTACCATAGGTAAATTCTTAATTATAACTAGTATAACTGATATTGCCGTACGGCAATATCGGATAATCCCCCGCGCCCCCCCTTATCTCCCCTGCCCTGCTTACTCCGTCCTTCCAGTTCATATCCGTCATGATGAATTCTTCATACCATGTATGAATGTAGTAATCTTGCTGGTGCATATGCCTATGAAATGTCGTGGCAGGCACAAGGTCAGCTGCTGGGAAAGGTGGCAGTGAGACAGTATATGACTTACATGCATCTGTGAATAATTTTTTTAGCTTGATTTTACCAGCAAAGTATTGGAGATATGAGGATGCCCTTATACCACAAAAAAGGGCAAAAAATTAGCAACATGTACATTCAGTTTTAAGTGATCTGAAACAATAGTTCATGAGTTATAATTGAATATATAAAATCATTTATTTGAAATTGGCTATTCAGAAGAGGTGTTTTTCCTTGGAGGACAGTAAAGGCCATAATTTTACGCATCTTTTGGTATTAATTTCATGAAATTCGAATAACCAGAAGCGGAGCAATGTACATTTCAATTTTGAAATTCAAAAAATTCTCCAGGAAAAACTATTTGATGTAGGTAATTGATCTTTGGGGATAATATGGAGGGCTGATATGGGTATCCCACATAAAATATTCATGGACGTGCATGAAGAATTTCATCGACTTTTTGAGCCGAAAAGGTTTTTTAGGCGCAAAAAGTGACATGAAATTTTCAATGTCCGACGCGATTCTACGTCGAGCGTCTGATACTATTATGCTATACATCATTGGAAAGCTAAGAAACAGACCTTTCTTGTGATATGTGATACTTTGCTGTAGCTTAAATAGGGACCGAGATATGAGCACTTGAAAATTGGGTTTTTGGACGTCCGTAGCTCCGAGACCGTTTGTCCGAGCGGTCCGTAACTTTGTGAAGTTGGTACACTAGAGTAGGTCTGTAAGTATACCCATTTTCAGCTTTCTACAAGCATTCCTTCCCTGTTTTTCAGAAAAATTTCAGTCAATTTTCAGGATGTCCAATTTTCAAAAAATCATATCTTGAAATGTATTCATGAAATCTCCACGAGACGCCTTTCTGCACTGGAGACTTTGTCAAGGTATCTTAGAAAAAATCAGCAGGTCCCAGTTATGCGTAGTTTCTCAGAAACCTGCGCCGGAAATTTTTTTTATATTTTGCTCATAACTCATAAGTGTCATGAAATTTGATCATGAAATTTCGTAAGCAGTAGCGCGCAATGGAGTTGCATATTACCCTTCACTTGTAAACCAATATCTCTAATAGTTTTGAAGTAATCGCAGTTTTCCTGAGCTGAATAAGAATAAGAATAAGAATAAGAATAATAATAAAACGAACAATATCAATATAATCCCCCGCTCGCGGCGGGGGATTATAATAATAAGAATAATAAGAATAATAATAATAAAACGAACAATATCAATATAATCCCCCGCTCGCGGCGGGGGATTATAATAATAAAACGAACAATATCAATATAATCCCCCGCTCGCGGCGGGGGATTATAACTAGTATAACTGATATTGCCGTACGGCAATATCGGATAATCCCCCGCGCCCCCCCTGTCTCCCCTTCCCTGCTTACTCTCCCCTTCCAATTCATGTCCTTCATGATGAATTCTTAAAAGCATGTATGAACGCTGCAATGCTGTTGGAGCATATGCCTATCAAATATCTTGACTGCCAGACATACCTGTGGTGACCAAGCGTACCACCCTGCAAGCAGTGCATGTTGAGTAAAGCCTAACCCTAACCCTAATGGCTTGCTGCAGGCAAACCATAAGAGTTGGGGAGATGTGCCTACATGGAAAAATCAGGCAATAAATTAGGAACATCTCATTGCATTTTCATCTGATTTGAAACATAAATGCAGGAGTTATAGTGGCTTATATAAAATCATCTATGTAAAATTGGCTATTACTATGAGCTGTATGGCCTTGGAGGACAGTAAAGGCGAGAATTTTAAGCATCTTTTGGTATTAATTTCATGAAATTTGAATAACCGGAAGCTGAGCAATTTATACTTGAAGTTTGAAAATTAAAAAAATTCTCTAGGAAAAACTATTTGATGTAGGTAATTTATGTTTGGGGACAATATGGAGGCCTGATATGGGTAGCCCACATAAAATAATGATGGACGTGCATGAAGAATTACATTGACTTTTTGAGCCGAAAAGGTTTTTTGGGCCTAAAAAGTGACATGAAATTTTCAATGTCCGACGCGATTCTACGCCGCGCGCCTGACACTATTATGCTATACACCATTGGAAAGCTGACAAACAGACCTTTCTTGTGATATGTGAAACTAGTCTGTAGCTGCAATAGGGACTGAGCTATGACCACTTGAAGTTTGAGTTTTTGTGCGTCCGTAGCGCACAGACCGTTTGTCCGAGCGGTCCGTAACTTTGTGAAGTTGGTACACTAGGCTAGGTCTGTAAGCACGCCCATTTTCAGCTTTCTACGAGCATTCCTTCCCTGTTTTTCAGAAAAATTTTGGCCAGTTTTCGGGATGTCTATTTTTCAAAAAATCGTATCTTGAAATGTGTTCATGAAATCTCCACGAGACGCCTTTCTGCACTGGAGACTTAGTCAAGGTATCTGAGAAAAAATCAACAGGTCTCAGTTATGCTTAGGTTCTCAGAAACCTGCGCCGGAAATTTTTTTTATATTTTCCTCATAACTCATAAGCATCATGAAATTTGATCATGAAATTTCGTATGAAGTAGCACGCAATGGAGTTGCATATTACCCTTGACTTGCAGAACAGTATCTGTAATACTTTTGAAGTAATCGCAGTTTTTCTGAGCTGAATAAGAATAATAAGAACTAGTATACTAAATTGCACAGCAATTTAAAGGAAGAACTTCCCTTCCCTTCACATCCCTTCCGTTCCCTTCAAATCCTATATCTTCATTTCTCCTCCAGTTCCTTGCATTCCTTTCCCTTCCAGAGCTTAGCGTGTTTTGATGGACAAAAACTATCATTGCTGCTACTTTGAAATGCTTGCCATATTCCATGGAATACAACAACAGTCATACATACTTAGTCATATATCGCTGGCATTGAGCAAGACCTTTGGTGGCTAGAGGTACCATCCTAAAAGCAATACACTTTCATGAAACCCTAACCCTAATGACTTCCTACAGGCAAACCATGACAGCTAGGAAAAGGTGCTTGTATACATAAATAGGGCACACACTCAGCACCATATCACATCAGTTTTAACTGACTCGAAGCATAAATGGATGAGTTATAATTGAAAACACCAAAAAATTCATGTAAAATTGCCTGTTGTTCTGACATGCATGGTTACATTAAATGAAATGAAGACCTTGATTTTACACATCCTTTAACGTTGTTTTGGTGAAATTTGAGTCATTAGGAAAGAAGTTATTGGCATTTGAATTTTGAAAATGAAAAAAATTCTCTAGGAAAAACTATTTGATGGAGGTAAATTTCCTTCGGCCACATTATAGGGGTTTAGGCCAGGTACGAGTAAAAAAATATTCATGAACATCCATGAAGATCTTCATAGGTTTTTGTAGCCTAATGTGTTTTGATCGGGCCAAAAAGTGACATGAAATTTTCACTGTTAAGCGAAATTTTCCCTCGGACGTCCAAGGGTATAATGCTATATACCATTGGAAAGCTAACATTCTGAGCTTTCCAAAAATGGGTTTCTTTTCCTTCTTGGTGTAATATTAAGGGAGTTACAGACCTTCAAAAGTTGCACTTTTGAGGCCTTGTGGCACCAAAAGTATTGGACCTGGGGTCCCATACTTTTGCATAGACAGTGTACCCAAGTAGTACTACTCATTTCCTGAAGAACATGAAAATCTGATAATTGCATCATGGTTTTTCATGACATGAACCTTGGAAATTTCGTTTTGCCTTGACTTCGAAATTTTTTATCTCAAGACCTATCAAGCCGTTTACCACTAGGCTCCTTTCTGCACTGTGCATTTCTTTGTAGTATATGAGGAAAAAATTTCATGCCAAAAAAACCAACAGTTTCTTCAAAACCGAACGCAGAAATTTTTCATAGAAAATCGCTGTAATTCCCATGTAGTGCGGAATTCCCATGCGTAATTCCCACCATTGAAGAAGTTTTGTGCTGTGTCTATGCTGTTATACTTTCATGGGGATACATTCTATAGTTTGTCAGTTATGCAACATTTAAGAAATGGCCAAAAGTGGGAAGAAAAATAATAATAATAATAATAATAATAATAAGAATACGTACAATATCAATAAGAACTTCCCTACGGGAAGTTCTTAACTAGAGAACACGGTAATTGTCAATACTGACAATTACAAAGAATTTACCTTTACTTTTAAATAAACTTGGCCTGTAAACCGACAGACAAATGGACAGATGGACAGATGAGCTAAACTTTGCCTGTAAATGGACAGACGAATGGACAGATGGATGAAACCGACGGACTGACAAACACATGCTGACTGTGATTCCTCACCATGACTGCGACTCTGACTCCAACTCCAACTCTGAATCCTGATCAGATCTCTGATTCAGACTACTGACTCTCACTCCTGATGCAGACTCTTTTCTCTGACCCGGACTCCTAGCTCAGACTCATGACTTCAATGGCTGATGCCAAATCCTGCCTCTGATTCCTGTCTCGACTCAACACGGCCTAAGAGTTGTGACTCTGAGTCGTGACTCTGAGTCGTGACTCTGAGTCGTGACTCTGAGTCGTGACTCTGAGTCGTGACTCTGAGTCGTGACTCTGAGTCGTGACTCTGAGTCGTGACTCTGAGTCGTGACTCTGAGTCGTGACTCTGAGTCGTGACTCTGAGTCGTGACTCTGAGTCGTGACTCTGAGTCGTGACTCTGAGTCGTGACTCTGAGTCGTGACTCTGAGTCGTGACTCTGAGTCGTGACTCTGAGTCGTGACTCTGAGTCGTGACTCTGAGTCGTGACTCTGAGTCGTGACTCTGAGTCTTGACTCTGAGTCGTGACTCTGAGTCGTGACTCTGAGTCGTGACTCTGAGTCGTGAATCTGAGTCGTGACTCTGAGTCGTGACTCTGAGTCGTGACTCTGAGTCGTGACTCTGAGTCGTGACTCTGAGTCGTGACTCTGAGTCGTGACTCTGAGTCGTGACTCTGAGTCGTGACTCTGAGTCGTGACTCTGAGTCGTGACTCTGAGTCGTGACTCTGAGTCGTGACTCTGAGTCGTGACTCTGAGTCGTGACTCTGAGTCGTGACTCTGAGTCGTGACTCCGAGTTGTGACTCCGAGTTGTGACTCAGAGTCCTCACTCAAAGTCCTGACTCAGAGTCCTGACTGACAGTCCTGACTGACAGTCCTGACTGACAGTCCTGACAGGCAGTCCTGACTGACAGTCCTGACTGACAGTCCTGACTGACAGTCCTGACTGACAGTCCTGACTCCGAGGCCTGACTGCCAGTCCCGACTCAGAGTCCTGACTCAGAGTCCTGACTCAGAGTCCTGACTCAGAGTCCTGACTCAGAGTCCTGACTCAGAGTCCTGACTCAGAGTCCTGACTCAGAGTCCTGACTCCCAACAGTCCTGAATCAAAGTCCTGACTCAAAGTCCAGACTCAGAGAGTCTTGACTCAGAGTCCTGACTCAGAGTCCTGACTCAGAGTCCTGACTGACAGCCCTGACTGATAGTCCTGAGGAACAGTCCTGACTGACAGGCCTGACTGACAGTCCTGACAGTCCTGACTCCGAGGCCTGACTCCGATGCCTGACAGCGAGTCCCGACTCAGAGCAATGACTGAGAATCGTGACTCAGAATAGTGACTCAGAGTCCTGTCTCCCAAAAGCATGATAGCAGACTACTGTTCCAATCAGTAGGCCTACCCTTGTAACCAGCACACAAATGAACTGGCCAGAGGAGCACTCCATATATGGCTAATGTATGCTAATTTATGCGGCCACAACGTCTTACAGTGTGAACCTGTCACACCTGCATCATGTGAAAATGAATTTTTTGCTGATCGTTTTGTCGTTTTTTTACCTTTTGACCCTTACTGCTCAGAGGTGGATGTAGCTACAGACTTGTTATTTGCAACAAATAACCAGAAGTATTTGGTCTACATCTGCTCTTAAAATCAAGAAAATTGAAATATTCCTTCCTAGTAAAAAAAAATCATCTGCCAAAATGATCAATTTTCCCTTCATCTTTGACCTCTAATTTGACCATGCGGAAATTGTCACAGGTGAAAATTAATGTTCTCATGTGATTGCAGTATGCTATATTGGGGGATCATTTAATTTACAGAAAGCTGTAGAAGTGATATTTCCCACTCAAATTAAATGATGTATGCAAAATGTCATGTAAGTTGCGAAGTACCATTTTTCACAATTTTTTACAAGTTCAGTTGAGGATATGAAACAATTGCAATAGGGGGCTTTTGATAACCATGTTATTGAGTACTAGACGCCAGACTTTTCATTTGATTGGTTGAAAAGAACATAATTTTGAGAATTTTTGGAAAATTGTACTTTTTAAACTTTAATGGCTCATATCACCTTCAAATATCATCTTTTTGTCGAATTTTTTGGTCAAAATAGTCTTTTTTGGTAAAGTTAAGGGTAGTTCATTATACATTTTGATCACCTCAGACTACTGCTTCAAGGTGATTTTACAATTCCACCTAAATTTCGAACCCTTGATTTTGAAAAATTGCAATATTTCAAAAAGTAGCCTACACATCCAAACCATATTGCACACTGCACTGGCCCCAGATACTGGCCAACTTTTGTCACAATCACCATGATTCCATCTATTACGTAACTTGAGATCTTGTTCGCAGACCAAAAACTGCTCATTCTGCTCTAGCCCTTTACCCGTTGGACCAACTCTCATATCAGTTGTACCAATACATAGGCAACAACTTTTTATCACATGATTTTGACTCTTGACTCATTATCTCAAATACTTTTTCAGTTATTCAACCTTAAAGTTTACAAATTTTCGACTTTGAACGCCTGTGTGAAGAAGACAACTGTGAAAATGACATCAAATGACCCACTTTCACAATACTGAATGACTGATTAACCTTCTGACCAACTTTCATCGCCATAGGACCATTTTGAAAACAAAAAGAAGAATAAGAATAATAAGAATAGCAAAAACAAATAGAATTTACCATAGGTAAATTCTTAACTAGTATAACTGATATTGCCGTACGGCAATATCGGATAATCCCCCGCGCCCCCCCTGTCTCCCCTTCCCTGCTTACTCTCCCCTTCCAATTCATGTCCTTCATGATGAATTCTTAAAAGCATGTATGAACACTGCAATGTTGTTGGAGCATATGCCTATCAAATATCTTGACTGCCAGACACACCTGTGGTGGCCAAGCGTACCACCCTGCAAGCAGTGCATGTTCAGTAAACCCTAACCCTAACCCTAATGGCTTGCTGCAGGCAAACCATAAGAGTTGGGGAGATGTGCCTACATGGAAAAATCAGGCAATCAATTAGGAACATGTCATTGCATTTTCATCTGATTTGAAACATAAATGCAGGAGTTATAGTGGCTTATATAAAATCATCTATGTAAAATTGGCTATTACTATGAGCTGTATGGCCTTGGAGGACAGTAAAGGCGAGAATTTTAAGCATCTTTTGGTATTAATTTCATGAAATTTGAATAACCGGAAGCTGAGCAATTTATATGTGAAGTTTGAAAATTAAAAAAATTCTCTAGGACAAACTATTTGATGTAGGTAATTTATGTTTGGGGACAATATGGAGGGCTGATATGGGTAGCCCACATAAAATAATGATGGACGTGCATGAAGAATTACATTGACTTTTTGAGCCGAAAAGGTTTTTTGGACCTAAAAAGTGACATGAAATTTTCAATGTCCGACGCGATTCTACGCAGCGTGTCTGACACCATCATGCTATACACCATTGGAAAGCTGACAAACAGACCTTTCTAGTGATATGTCAAACTTTGTTGTAGCTTAAATAGGGACCGAGATATGGCCACTTGAAAATTGCATTTTTGGAGGTCCGTAGCGCCAAGACCGTTGGTCCGAGCGGTCCGTAACTTTGTGAAGTTGGTACACTAGGGTAGGTCTGTAAGCACACCCATTTTCAGCTTTCTACGTGCATTCCTTCCCTGTTTTTCAAAAAAATTTTGGGCAGTTTTCGGGACATCAGATTTTTAAAAAATCATATCTTGAAATGTATTCATGAAATCTCCACGAGACGCCTTTCTGCACTGGAGACTTTGTCAAGGTATCTTACAAAAAATCAACAGGTCTCAGTTATGCTTAGGTTCTCAGAAACCTGCGCCGGAAATTTGTTTTCTATTTTCCTCATAACTTATAAGCATCATGAAATTTGATCATGAAATTTCGTATGAAGTAGCACGCAATGGAGTTGCATATTACCCTTGACTTGCAGAACAGTATCTGTAATACTTTTGAAGTAATCGCAGTTTTTCTGAGCTGAATAAGAATAATAATAATAAGAATAATAATAATAATAATAATAATAATAATAATAATAAAACGAACAATATCAATATAATCCCCCGCAAGCGGCGGGGGATTATAATAATTACCAATAATATAGTTATATTAACAATAATTGCAATAATAAAGGGTGATGCACTGTGTTTATCTTCACAAAATTTTCAGGGAAAATTGAGTGGTGCTCAAAGACAAAAATTCTACGAAAAATTATTACATTGGACAATTATGAATTGTTGAATTCAGGGGTTTTATTTATCAGCCAATCAGATTGCTGCTTTCAAAATTCAAATGTCAATAAACGGGAATTCCCTTGTGATTCCCTAGCAACTGGACCTGTAGAACAAGTTTTATGATGTTGACTGCTTTGAATAATTATTTAGACCTTATTCATAAAGGTAACCAAGGAATTCTGTGGCTCCAAGTCTGGGAAACCCCCCCCCCCAGCCCAGCAAGCTATTGTGCCCAATTCTGAGATGAATCTCATAATTAGGCAATTGAAAATGTTTGAATTGTTTAAAAATGACAGTAACATAAAGAAGGGAAATTGCTCAGTTCATCTATGCAGAAATTAGGGGGGGGGGAGGCATAAAATTTACCAACCATGCCACAGCGCCACCTATAACATGTAACAAGTACCAGGAGTTGCACGCTTAGATGGGGCTTTGTAAAACGCTACTTTTGGAAAAATGGTCACAATTCAAAATCTTTCCCTCTTAGGGTATGAATGTTTTTTGATAGACATATGAACCCAACTGCAATGCATCTTTTGCTGCCATTTCCAGGCTTCTAACCAGTTTCCTAAAGATTTTAGAATATTTCATAGAAAATTCAAAAAAGGAGGTTTTATCTATTTTTTGAATTACAAAATGCATTGACTTAGCTGTTCTTCTTGTGAGTGATTGTTCTGTTGGTCCTCTTTACTAATGTAGTGAAACATTTTACCTCGGAATCTCCATGTAGATTTTGGCCACTAGGGGGCTCTTCAACATACCATATTTAAAAATCAGTAACTCGGTAACTATTAAAGCTAAAATTTCCAAATCTGACAGAGGCAACATGACACATTTGAAGTATTTTCTGACAAATTTTCGTCAAAATCCCCGTTGCGGTTTCTAAGTTATTGAAGAAATTGCGAAAAGCACATTTTTCACTCTTTTCCTCATAGCGTCGCAGTCGATTATAGAACCGGCGTGGAAAAAGTGCAGCTATGCTTCGTTTGTAATGAACTTTCATGTTTGGGTACATTTTAAATTCCAAAGAAAGTTTAAAATTTTTTTACCCCTCATTTTTGACATTTTTTGGGTGGCAAAATGCATAAGTAGGGGAATCGTTCAAGTTTCACAAACCATATTTTTTTTCACCCGGTCGTTTTGTTCTGGGACCAGGTTTATGCAATATCAAAGGGTTTTCTTCAAAACTTTTTCCAATAAATTTGTTTTGAAAAAACTTTTTTAAGTCATTGGCATGTATTGCTCTTTGAGAAATTTGCAAAATTTATGGCACAAAAAGATGAAGAAACAAAGTGTCATATGAGTGGTTAAAACCGGATGCTGATATCTCTTCTACTTTATGAGATATTTGCGTTTTCGCGCAAAATTTTTGCAAAAAGTGTTGGACTCTATTTTTTTTTTTTTTTTATTTTTTTTTTTTAAACAAAAAGATAATTCCATATATTGTTGTGTTATGTTACCCCCCCCCCCTCCCAATTACTCTCACTGTTCACTCTTTGTAACCAGCATTCATCTCACCATCTTTTTTCAATCAAAGTAATTGCATGTAAACTTTTTTTTTTGCCTCCTTTCTTTGCATCCGTGACATTTAGCTTGCATTGTACTTAGAATTAATCTATTTTGGCAGCCGCAACAATGTCACCTTCAAGGTATGTTAGTTTTGATGGGGGGGGGGGGTCTAGCTCAGTGGTTGCATGCTGGGGATGCCAATCGCTGGGTCCAGGGTTCGAAACCAGCTCTTGCAGGGTCAACCGGACTATTGCTGGGCGCGTCTGTCAATCGTCCGTCGCCTCATTGCTGTGTCCTACTCCTGTTCTAATTAGGCTACCAAGTGCACAATTACCGGACGTAAAGCGCCAATAATCCATCCATTTCTCAATTGTGAATTATTGAGGTTTGATGGTCAAATTTTCATGCCATTTTAGACCTTTGAATAACTTTTGTGTGAATTTCATGCCCTGAGTGAAAGATGTGTCACAGTGCCTGGACCGGGCTCAACCGAATTTTTTTTTTTTTGTCGAGACTTGGAACGAGATAGCACTTTTTTTAAACCAAAAAGCTCCCATTGCTGAGCCGTCAGTTCAATCCGTAAAGCTTTTCAGGGTGCTAAATTTTGACCTTAGTGCTATAATCTAGCTACAATTTGTCAAATTTTTTACTTCAGATAATCGATTTGTGCTTATTTTTTATAATTGGGTCTTTTATGCAGATTCCAACGGCGTTTAGATCATAAAGATTGGTTGAACAGAAGCTGAGATATGCTCCGTTTTCCATCACCAAGTCTGATTCTCTCTATCTATATTATTGATTCGGTCGACTTAATTACCAATAATTACCAATAATATAGTTATATTAATAATAATTTCAATAATAAAGGGTGATGCACTGTGTTTATCTTCACAAAATTTTCAGGGAAAATTGAGTGGTGCTCAAAGACAAAAATTCTACGAAAAATTATTACATTGGACAATTATGAATTGTTGAATTCAGGGGTTTTATTTATCAGCCAATCAGATTGCTGCTTTCAAAATTCAAATGTCAATAAACGGGAATTCCCTTGTGATTCCCTAGCAACTGGACCTGTAGAACAAGTTTTATGATGTTGACTGCTTTGAATAATTATTTAGACCTTATTCATAAAGGTAACCAAGGAATTCTGTGGCTCCAAGTCTGGGAAACCCCCCCCCCCCCCCAGCCCAGCAAGCTATTGTGCCCAATTCTGAGATGAATCTCATAATTAGGCAATTGAAAATGTTTGAATTGTTTAAAAATGACAGTAACATAAAGAAGGGAAATTGCTCAGTCCATCTATGCAGAAATTGGGGGGGGGGGGGAGGCATAAAATTTACCAACCATGCCACAGCGCCACCTATAACATGTAACAAGTACCAGGAGTTGCACGCTTAGATGGGGCTTTGTAAAACGCTACTTTTGGAAAAATGGTCACAATTCAAAATCTTTCCCTCTTAGGGTATGAATGTTTTTTGATAGACATATGAACCCAACTGCAATGCATCTTTTGCTGCCATTTCCAGGCTTCTAACCAGTTTCCTAAAGATTTTAGAATATTTCATAGAAAATTCAAAAAAGGAGGTTTTATCTATTTTTTGAATTACAAAATGCATTGACTTAGCTGTTCTTCTTGTGAGTGATTGTTCTGTTGGTCCTCTTTACTAATGTAGTGAAACATTTTACCTCGGAATCTCCATGTAGATTTTGGCCACTAGGGGGCTCTTCAACATACCATATTTAAAAATCAGTAACTCGGTAAATATTAAAGCTAAAATTTCCAAATCTGACAGAGGCAACATGACACATTTGAAGTATTTTCTGACAAATTTTCGTCAAAATCCCCGTTGCGGTTTCTAAGTTATTGAAGAAATTGCGAAAAGCACATTTTTCACTCTTTTCCTCATAGCGTCGCAGTCGATTATAGAACCGGCGTGGAAAAAGTGCAGCTATGCTTCGTTTGTAATGAACTTTCATGTTCGGGTACATTTTAAATTCCAAAGAAAGTTTAAAATTTTTTTACCCCTCATTTTTGACATTTTTTGGGTGGCAAAATGCATAAGTAGGGGAATCGTTCAAGTTTCACAAACCATATTTTTTTTCACCCGGTCGTTTTGTTCTGGGACCAGGTTTATGCAATATCAAAGGGTTTTCTTCAAAACTTTTTCCAATAAATTTTTTTTGAAAAAACTTTTTTAAGTCATTGGCATGTATTGCTCTTTGAGAAATTTGCAAAATTTATGGCACAAAAAGATGAAGAAACAAAGTGTCATATGAGTGGTTAAAACCGGATGCTGATATCTCTTCTACTTTATGAGATATTTGCGTTTTCGCGCAAAATTTTTGCAAAAAGTGTTGGACTCTATTTTTTTTTTTTTTTTTTTTTTTTTTTTAAACAAAAAGATAATTCCATATATTGTTGTGTTATGTTACCCCCCCCCCTCCCAATTACTCTCACTGTTCACTCTTTGTAACCAGCATTCATCTCACCATCTTTTTTCAATCAAAGTAATTCCATGTAAACTTTTTTTTTTGCCTCCTTTCTTTGCATCCGTGACATTTAGCTTGCATTGTACTTAGAATTAATCTATTTTGGCAGCCGCAACAATGTCACCTTCAAGGTATGTTAGTTTTGATGGGGGGGGGGGGGTCTAGCTCAGTGGTTGCATGCTGGGGATGCCAATCGCTGGGTCCAGGGTTCGAAACCAGCTCTTGCAGGGTCAACCGGACTATTGCTGGGCGCGTCTGTCAATCGTCCGTCGCCTCATTGCTGTGTCCTACTCCTGTTCTAATTAGGCTACCAAGTGCACAATTACCGGACGTAAAGCGCCAATAATCCATCCATTTCTCAATTGTGAATTATTGAGGTTTGATGGTCAAATTTTCATGCCATTTTAGACCTTTGAATAACTTTTGTGTGAATTTCATGCCCTGAGTGAAAGATGTGTCACAGTGCCTGGACCGGGCTCAACCGAATTTTTTTTTTTTTGTCGAGACTTGGAACGAGATAGCACTTTTTTTAAACCAAAAAGCTCCCATTGCTGAGCCGTCAGTTCAATCCGTAAAGCTTTTCAGGGTGCTAAATTTTGACCTTAGTGCTATAATCTAGCTACAATTTGTCAAATTTTTTACTTCAGATAATCGATTTGTGCTTATTTTTTATAATTGGGTCTTTTATGCAGATTCCAACGGCGTTTAGATCATAAAGATTGGTTGAACAGAAGCTGAGATATGCTCCGTTTTCCATCACCAAGTCTGATTCTCTCTATCTATATTATTGATTCGGTCGACTTAATAATAAGAATAATAATAATAATAATAATAATAAAACGAACAATATCAATATAATCCCCCGCAAGCGGCGGGGGATTATAACTAGTATAACTGATATTGCCGTACGGCAATATCGGATAATCCCCCGCGACCCCCCTGTCTCCCTTGCCCTGCTTACTCCCTTCAACCAGTTCATGGCCTTCATGATGAATTCTTGAAGAGGCTGATATATTGAAATGAGACATCGCTTGGCATGGAGACCTGTGTTTGGTGCCGAGCGGTACCACCCTCAAAGCAATACATTTGCAGTGAATGGTAGGTGAAACCCTAACCCTAATGGGTTATTGTAGACAAACCATGCAAGTTATGGAGCTGTGCTTACATACAAAAATAGAGGAAAAAATTAGGAACATGACGAATCAGTTTTAATTGATTTTGATAAATAATGAATGAGTTATAATTGAATATATAAAATGTTATATGTAAAATTGGTTAAAGGTAAGAGGAAGATATCCCTGTAGCTTGCTAGAGGGCGTAATTTAACACATTTTTTGGTGTTAATTTCATGAGATTTGAACGATTATAACCAGAGCAATTTACGTTTCAATTTTGAAATTACAAAAATTCTCTAGGAAAAAGTATTTGATTTAGGCAAATTTCCTTTTGGCACAATATGGAGGCCCAACCTGGGTAGCCCGCATAAATTATTGATGAACATCCATGAAGTTCTTCATGCACTTTTTGAGGGAAAACGTTTTGATAGGCCCAAAAAATGACATAAAATTTTCAATGTCTGACGCAATTCTACGCCGCGCGTCTGACACTATAATGCTATACATCATTGGAAAGCTGACAAACAGACCTTTCTTGTGATATGTGAAACTAGTCTGTAGCTCAAATAGGGACCGAGATATGGCCACTTGAAGTTTGAGTTTTTGTACGTCCGTAGCTCCAAGACCGTTTGTCCGAGCGGTCCGTAACTTTGTGAAGTTGGTACACTAGAGTAGGTCTGTAAGTATACCCATTTTCAGCTTTCTACAAGCATTCCTTCCCTGTTTTTCAGAAAAATTTCAGTCAATTTTCGGGATGTCCAATTTTCAAAAAATCATATCTTGAAATGTATTCATGAAATCTCCACGAGACGCCTTTCTGCACTGAAGACTTTGTCAAGGTATCTTAGAAAAAATCAGCAGGTCCCAGTTATGCGTAGTTTTTCAGAAACCTGCGCCGGAAATTTTTTTTGTATTTTGCTCATAACTCATAAGTGTCATGAAATTTGATCATGAAATTTCGTAAGCAGTAGCGCGCAATGGAGTTGCATATTACCCTTCAGTTGTAAAGCAATATCTCTAATAGTTTTGAAGTAATCGCAGTTTTCCTGAGCTGAATAATAATAATAAGAATAACTAGTATAACTGATATTGCCGTACGGCAATATCGGATAATCCCCCGCGCCCCCCCTGTCTCCCTTGCCCTGCTTACTCCCTTCAACCAGTTCATGGCCTTCATGATGAATTCTTTAAGAGGCTCATATATTGAAATCAGACATCGCTTGGCATGGAGACCTGTTCTTGGTGGCCAGCGGTACCACCCTCAAAGCAATACATTTGCAGTGAATGATAGGTGAAACCCTAACCCTAATGGGTTATTGTAGACAAACCATGCAAGTTATGGAGCTGTGCTTACATGCAAAAATAGAGCAAAAAATTAGGAACATGACAAATGAGTTTTAATTGATTTTGATAAATAATGAATGAGTTATAATTGAATATATAAAATGTTATGTGTAAAATTGGTTAAAGGTAAGAGGAAGATATCCCTGTAGCTTGGTAGAGGGCGTAATTTAACACATTTTTTGGTGTTGATTTCATAAGATTTGAACGATTATAACCAGAGCAATTTATGTTTCAATTTTGAAATTAGAAAAATTCTCTAGGAAAAAGTATTTGATGTAGGCAAATTTCCTTTTGGCACAATATGGAGGCCCAACCTGGGTAGCCTGCATAAATCATTGATGAACATCCATGAAGTTCTTCATGCACTTTTTGAGAGAAAACGTTTTGATAGGCCCAAAAAGTGACAACAAATTTTCAATGTCTGACGCGATTCTACGCCGTGCGTCTGACACTATTATGTTATACATCATTGGAAAGCTGACAAACAGACCTTTCTTGTGATATGTAACACTTTGTTGTAGCTTAAATAGGGACCGAGATAGGGCCACTTGAAAATTGCGTTTTTGGACGTCCGTAGCGCCGAGACCGTTTGTGCGAGGGGTCCGTAACTTTGTGAAGTTGGTACACTAGGGTAGGTCTGTAAGTATACCTACTTTCAGCTTTCTACGTGCATTCCTTCCCTGTTTTTCAAAAAAAAAGCAGTCAATTTTCGGGATGTCCAATTTTCAAAAAATCATATCTTGAAATGTGTTCATGAAATCTCCACGAGATGCCTTTCTGCACTGGAGACTTTGTCAAGGTATCTTAGAAAAAATCAACAGGTCTCAGTTATGCTTAGGTTCTGAGAAACCTGCGCCGGAAATTTTATTTTTATTTTCCTCATAACTCATAAGTGTCACGAAATTTGATCATGAAATTTCGTGTAAAGTAGCACGCAATGGAGTTGCATATTACCCTTCACTTGTAAACCAATATCTCAAATAGTTTTGAAGTAATCACAGTTTTCCTGAGCTGAATAATAAGAATAATAATAATAAGAATAATAATAATAATAAAACGAACAATATCAATATAATCCCCCGCTCGCGGCGGGGGATTATAACTAGTATAACTGATATTGCCGTACGGCAATATCGGATAATCCCCCGCGCCCCCCCGTCTCCCCTGCCCTGCATACTCCCTCTTTCCAGTTCATGTCCTTCATGATGAATTCTTAAAACCATGTATGAATGTAGTAATCTTGTTGGTGCATATGCCTATCAAAAATCGAGGCAGCCAGACACACCTGTTGTGGTCAAGCATACTACCCTGCAAGCAATGCATATTGAGTAAACCCTAACCCTAACCCTAATGGCCTGTTGCAGGCAAGCCATAAGAGTTGCATGGTTGTGTCTACATGGAAAAATTGGGCAAAAAATTAGCAACATGTCGTTTGAGTTTTAACTGATTTGAAATATGCACTTAGTAGCTATAATTGAATATATGTAATCATACATGTAAAATAGGTTATTAGAATGAGGTCCATGCCCTTAGAGAACAGATAAGGCCATAATTTTACACATCTTTTAGTGTTAATTTCATAAGATTTGGATATTTAGAAGCTGAGCAATCTAAAGTTGAAATTTGAATTTAAAAAAATTCTCTAGGAAAAACCATTTGATGTAGGTAAATTTCCTTTGAGGACAGTATGTAGGCCTAACAAAGGTATATAGAAAAAAATATTCACGAACATCCAAGAAGAACTTCATAGATATTTTAGCCAAAAATGTTTTGAAAGGCGCAAAAAGTGACATGAAATTTTCAATGTCTGACGCGATTCTACGCCGCGCGTCTGACACCATCATACTATACATCATTGGAAAGCTGACAAACAGACCTTTCTTGTGATATGTCAAACTTTGTTGTAGCTTAAATAGGGACCGAGATATGGCCACTTGAAAATTGCATTTTTGAAGGTCCGTAGCGCCAAGACCGTTGGTCCGAGCGGTCCGTAACTTTGTGAAGTTGGTACACTGTGGTACATCTGTAAGTGTACCCAATTTCAGCTCTCTACAAGCATTCCTTCCCTGTTTTTCAAGAAAATTTTGGTCAGTTTTCGGGATATCCAATTTTCAAAAAATCATATCTTGAAATGTGTTCATGAAATCTTCACGAGACGCCTTTCTGCACTGGAGACTTTGTCAAGGCATCTTACAAAAAATCATCAGGTCTCAGTTATGCTTAGCTTCTCAGAAACCTGCGCCGGAAATTTATTTTATATTTTCCTCATAACTCATAAGCATCATGAAATTTGATCATGAAATTTCGTATGAAGTAGCGCGCAATGGAGTCGCATACTACCCTTGACTTGTAAAACAGGATCTCTAATAGTTTTGTAGTAATCACAGTTTTCCTGAGCTGAATAATAATAATAATAATAATAATAATAATAATAATAATAACTAGTATACTTGTAATTGTGCACAATTACAAAGATAAATTCCCCCCGCCCCCATCCTCTCCCCTGCCCCCTTACATCCCCCTGCCCCTTCCCTTGTACCTTCCCCATCCCCTGATTCACACAGAAATGTAATTGGGTCAGCTTTTATTTCAACAAAGAAAATGTAAAGATGTGCAGCCAGTGAAGTATGAGAAGCGATGAAATTAGCATATGGCCAGGAAAAAGTGTTTCCAGCAATAAGAAGCATTTGGGGAGGTGAAAAGTGAGATAAAATTTTCAGGGTCTACCGCGATTTTGAACGGACGGCGCTACAGTAAAATGCTATATACCATGTGAAAGCTAAGAAACAGAGCTTTCTGATGGTGTTTTTTATTTTTCTGTAGCTTTAATAGGGGCCGAGTTATAGGCGCTTGAAAATAGCGTTTTTGTGGTGCTATAGCGCCGATACCGTTAAAGATAGAAAGTTGAAATTCTAGTGGATTGTTACACTATAGTATGACTGTAACTGCATGTAATATCAGCTTGATTGGAGCATTTCTTCCTAGTTTTTGAAAAATTTTAGTAGCAATTTCAGGAATTCCCTTATTTGAAAAATTCATATAAAAAAAACTTTATAAGTTATTACAATTACGGTCCTTTATGCACTGCGTATATCTTTAGAAACTATTGTGTTAAAATTTGGTGTAATTCCATGCAACAGTTATTCCAGAACTGTTGACACAAATTTTTTAAGAACTTTGCATGTAATTACAAGACTTCTGGAAATTACGCTCTGTAATTCCAGCATATAAAATTGTTTGCCAAAAGCAATACTATATTGGAATTTCAGAACATCACTGCAAGTGGTTTCTGAAATATAGCCTGTCAAAGTGTTGATGAAAAATAAGAAGAAAAAAGAAAGAAAGAAAGATGATGAAAAAAAAAAACGAACAAAAACAATATAAATTCCCCTAACGGGGGAATTTATAACTAGTACACTTGTAATTGTGCACAATTACAAAGATAAATTCCCCCCTTCCCTTCCTCTCCCCTGCCCCCTTACATCCCCCTGCCCCCTTACATCCCCCTGCCCCTTCCCTTCTACCTCCCCATCCGATGATTCACAAAGAAATGTAATTGGGTCAGCATTTATTTCAACAAAGAAAATGTGCAGCCAGTGAAGTATGAGAAGCGATGAAATTGGCATATGACCTGGAAAAAGTGTTTCCAGCCATAAGAAGCATTTGGGGAGGAAAAAAGTGAGATAAAATTTTCAGGGTCCACCGCGATTGTGAACGGACGGCGCTACAGTCAAATGCTATATATCATGTGAAAGCTAAGAAACAGAGCTTTCTGATGGTGTTTTTTATTTTTCTGTAGCTATAATAGGAGCCGAGTTATAGGCGCTTGAAAATCGCGTTTTTGTGGTGCTATAGCGCCGATACCGTTAACGATAGAAAGTTGAAATTCTAGTGGATTGTTACACTATAGTATGACTGTAACTGCATGTAATTTCAGCTTGATTGGAGCATTTCTTCCTAGTTTTTGGAAAATTTTAGTAGCAATTTTGGGAATTCCCTTATTTGAAAAATTCATATAAAAAAAACTTTTAGAGATATTGCCAAAAGCTGCCTTTCCGCACTGCGTATATCTTTAGAGATTAATGTGTTAAAATTTGGTGTAATTTTGTCCAGTGGTTTTTCCAGAACCGAATACACAAATTTTTTAGGCATAAATCAGGTTATTACCAGACTACTTGTAATTACGCTCTG
This sequence comes from Platynereis dumerilii, assembly GCA_026936325.1. Classification (NCBI taxonomy): domain Eukaryota; kingdom Metazoa; phylum Annelida; class Polychaeta; order Phyllodocida; family Nereididae; genus Platynereis; species Platynereis dumerilii. The sequence continues at coordinate 15,973,541 of JAPTHN010000007.1, forward strand.
TAATTACAATACACAAAAACGTTACCAGAAAGCAATGTTGTGCCATCATTTCAGAACGTTGCTGTATGCAGTTTGCCAAATAAAGGCTTTCAAAATGTTGAGGAAAAAAAAGAAGAAAATGATTTTGATGAAAAAAAAACCGAACAATAACAATATAAATTCCCCTAACGGGGGAATTTATAACTAGTATACTAAATTGCACAGCAATTTAAAGGAAGAACTTCCCTTCCTTCCCAATCCCTTCCCTTCCAATTCCTACCCTTCACATGCCTTCCTTCCCCTTCCATTCCGTTGCCTTCCATGCTGAAGCTGTTTCATTTGCAAAAGGGTAAGTGTTGCTATCACTAGACATTTGCTTGCAATACAGTCACATATTGAAATGACACATCGCTGGGCATGGAGACCAGTGTGTGGTGGCCAGCGGTACCACCCTCAAAGCAATACATTTGGGTGAATGGTAGGTGAAACCCTAACCCTAATGGGTTGTTGTAGACAAACCATCAGAGTTATGGAGCTGTGCTTACATGGAAAAATAGAGCAAAAAATTAGGAATGTGTCAAATCAGTTTTAATTGATTTTGATAAATAATTAATGAGTTATAATTGAATATATAAAATGTTAGATGTAAAATTGGTTAAAGGTAAAAGGAAGATATCCTTGTAGCACACTAGAGGGCATAATTTTATGCATTTTTTGGTGTTAATTTCATGAGATTTGAACAATTAGAACCAGAGCAATTTACGTTTCAATTTTTATATTAAAAAAATTCTCTAGGAAAAAGTATTTGATGTATGCAAATTTCCTTTTGGTTCAATATGGAGGCCCAACCTGGGTATCCTACATAAATTATTCATGAACATCCATGTAGTTTTTCATACACTTTTTTACAAAAAACTTTTTGATCGGCCCAAAAAGTGACATAAAATTTTCAATGTCCACCGCGATTCTAAACGGGACGTTGCACAGGATATTGTTATACACCATTGGAAAGCTGACATTCTGAGCTTTCCAAAAATGTCCCTGGTTTGTTTCTAGGACCAATATTAAGGGAGATACGGCCGCTCAAATGTTCAACTTTTGAGGCCCTGTGGCACCAAAAGTATTGGACCTGGGAAGCCATACTTTTGCATAGACACTATACCCTGGTAGTACTAACAATTCCTGTAAGGACATCAAAATCTGACATTCCAATCATGGTTTTTCATGACATCACACCTCGAAATTCCGGTTTGCTCGAATTTTGAACTTTTTTTTCTCCATAACTATTCATCCTATTACCACTAGGCTCCTTTCCGCACTGCATATTCCATTACAGATTAACAGGAAAAAATTTCATGTAATTCTGACTGACAGTTTTCCCAAAACCAGAAGCAGAAATTTTTGGTCAAGATTGCCTGTAATTTCTATGTCAAACGGAATTCCGCTGCGTAATTCCCAGCACAGAAGGAATTTTACACTGTCAAAATAGTTATTCCCTCTTTATATGGAAATAGTAATTTGGTCAGGAGTTATTTAACATTTAAGGAATGACCAAAATGCGGCGGAAGAAAAAGAATAATAAGAATAATAATAATAATAATAACTAGTATAACTGATATTGCCGTACGGCAATATCGGATAATCCCCCGCGCCCCCCCTGTCTCCCTTGCCCTGCTTACTCTCTCAACCAGTTCATGGCCTTCATGATGAATTCTTGAAGAGGCTGATATATTGAAATGAGACATCGCTTGGCATGGAGACCTGTGTTTGGTGCCAAGCGGTACCACCCTCAAAGCAATACATTTCCAGTGAATGGTAGGTGAAACCCTAACCCTAATGGGTTATTGTAGACAAACCATGCAAGTTATGGAGCTGTGCTTACATACAAAAATAGAGGAAAAAATTATGAACATGACGAATCAGTTTTAATTAATTTTGATAAATAATGAATGAGTTATAATTGAATATATAAAATGTTATATGTAAAATTGGTTAAAGGTAAGAGGAAGATATCCCTGTAGCTTGCTAGAGGGCGTAATTTACACATTTTTTGGTGTTAATTTCATGAGATTTGAACGATTATAACCAGAGCAATTTACGTTTCAATTTTGAAATTACAAAAATTCTCTAGGAAAAAGTATTTGATTTAGGCAAATTTCCTTTTGGCACAATATGGAGGCCCAACCTGGGTAGCCCGCATAAATTATTCATGAACATCCATGAAGTTCTTCATGCACTTTTTGAGGGAAAACGTTTTGATAGGCCAAAAAAATGACATAAAATTTTCAATGTCTGACGCGATTCTACGCCGCGCGTCTGACACTATAATGCTATACATCATTGGAAAGCTGAGAAACAGACCTTTCTTGTGATATGTGAAACTAGTCTGTAGCTGCGATAGGGACCGAGATATGGCCACTTGAAGTTTGAGTTTTTGTGCGTCCGTAGCTCCGAGACCGTTTGTCCGAGCGGTCCGTAACTTTGTGAAGTTGGTACACTAGAGTAGGTCTGTAAGTATACCCATTTTCAGCTTTCTACAAGCATTCCTTCCCTGTTTTTCAGAAAAATTTCAGTCAATTTTCGGGATGTCCAATTTTCAAAAAATCATATCTTGAAATGTATTCATGAAATCTCCATGAGACGCCTTTCTGCACTGGAGACTTTGTCAAGGTATCTTAGAAAAAATCAGCAGGTCCCAGTTATGCGTAGTTTCTCAGAAACCTGCGCCGGAAATTTTTTTTATATTTTGCTCATAACTTATAAGCATCATGAAATTTGATCATGAAATTTCGTATGAAGTAGCACGCAATGGAGTTGCATATTACCCTTGACTTGCAGAACAGTATCTGTAATACTTTTGAAGTAATCGCAGTTTTTCTGAGCTGAATAAGAATAATAACTAGTATAACTGATATTGCCGTACGGCAATATCGGATAATCCCCCGCGGGCCCCGTATGACCTGAGCCCTGTATACTCTTCTCTGCCAATTGATGTCAATTTTTTTGTGTATTACCCTGGCCCGCTTTGTAGGGAATGAAGTTCTATTCCAAGAGTGCATATAACATCACTACTGTAGTGGCTGAATGCCTTAATAAGTTGAATGCACAAATACAGGATATAAAACCCTATCAGAAACCCTTACGCGTGATGCCCCTTCAATGTGCAAGTTATATCATTCCAATGCGATTATTACACTCTGCATGTTTTTGTTGATGCTAGAGACGCTGCCTTGACAGTACAGAGCGGTTAGCTGCAAATGTTGAACTAGGTCAGCTATTGGAAAAGGTGGCAGTGAGACAGAATATACCCGAGTGCTGACTAACATGCATCTGTGAAGGATTTTTTAGCTTTATTTTACCAGCAAAGTATTGGAGATAGCAGGATGTCCTTATATCACAAAATAGGCCAAAAAATTAGCAACATGCACATTGAGTTTTAAGTGATTTGAAATAATAATTCACAAGTTATAATTGAATATATAAAATCATTTATGTTAAAATGGCTATGAGGAATAGCTAAATGCCCTTGGAGGACAGTGAAGTCCATAGTTTTACGCATCTTTTGGTATTAATTTCATGAAATTTGAATGAGTAGAAACAGAGCAATGTGCATTTCAATTTTGAATTTCAAAAAATTCTCTAGGAAAAACCATTTAATGCAGGCAAATTTCCTTTGAGGACACTATGGAGGCATAAAAAGGGAATAAGTAAAAAAATATTCATCAACATTCACAAAGAACTTCATTGATTTTTCAGCCTAAAACGTTTTGAGGGGCTCAAAAAGTGACAACAAATTTTCAATGTCTGACGCGATTCTACGCCGCGCGTCTGAGACTACAATGCTATACACCATTGGAAAGCTGACAAACAGACCTTTCTTGTGATATGTAATACTTTGCTGTAGGTGCAATAGGGACTGAGATATCAGCACTTGAATATTGGGTTTTTGGACGTCCGTATCGCCAAGACCGTTTGTGCGAGCAGTCCGTAACTTGGTGAAGTTGGTACACTGGGCTACGTCTGTATGCTCACCCATTTTCAGCTCTCTATGAGCATTCCTTCCCTGTTTTTCAGAAAAATGTTGGTCAGTTTTCGGGATGTCTATTTTTAAAAAAATCATATCTTGAAATGTGTTCATGAAATCTCCACGAGACGCCTTTCTGCACTGGAGACTTTGTCAAGGTATCTTAAAAAAAATCAACAGCTCTCAGTTATGCTTAGGTTCTCAGAAACCTGCGCCGGAAATTTTTTTTATATTTTCCTCATAACTCATAAGTGTCATGAAATTTGATCATGAAATTTTGTGTAAAGTAGCACGCAATGGAGTTGCATATTACCCTTGACTTGTAACGTAGTATCTGTAATAGTGTTGAAGTAATCGCAGTTTTTCTGAGCTGAATAATAATAAGAATAATAATAATAATAATAATAAAACGAACAATATCAATATAATCCCCCGCAAGCGGCGGGGGATTATAATAATAAGAATAATAATAATAACTAGTATAACTGATATTGCCGTACGGCAATATCGGATAATCCCCCGCGCCCCCCTGTCTCCCCTGCCCTGCATACTCCCTCTTTCCAGGTCATGTCCTTCATGATGAATTCTTAAAACCATGTATGAGTGTAGTAATCTTGTTTGTGCATATGCCTATCAAAAGTCGAGGCAGCCAGACACACCTGTTATGGTCAAGCATACCACCCTGCAAGCAATGCATATTGAGTAAACACTAACCCTAACCCTAATGGCCTGTTGCAGGCAAGCCATAAGAGTTGCATGGTTGTGTCTACATGGAAAAATTGGGCACAAAATTAGCAACATGTCGTTTGAGTTTTAACTGATTTGAAATATGCACTTAGTAGCTATAATTGAATATATGAAATCATACATGTAAAATAGGTTATTAGAATGAGGTCCATGCCCTTAGAGAACAGATAAGGCCATAATTTTACACATCTTTTAGTGTTAATTTCATAAGATTTGGATAGTTAGAAGCTGAGCAATCTAAAGTTGAAATTTGAATTTAAAAAAATTCTCTAGGAAAAACCATTTGATGTAGGCAAATTTCCTTTGAGGACAGTATGTAGGCCTAACAAAGGTATATAGAAAAAAATATTCACGAGCATCCAAGAAGAACTTCATAGATTTTTTAGCCAAAAATGTTTTGAAAGGCGCAAAAAGTGACATGAAATTTTCAATGTCTGACGCGATTCTACGCCGCGCGTCTGACACCATCATGCTATACACCATTGGAAAGCTGACAAACAGACCTTTCTTGTGATATGTCAAACTTTGTTGTAGCTTAAATAGGGACCGAGATATGGCCACTTGAAAATTGCATTTTTGGACGTCCGTAGCGCCAAGACCGTTGGTCCGAGCGGTCCGTAACTTTGTAATGTTGGTACACTGTGGTACATCTGTATGTCCACCCATTTTCAGCTCTCTAAGAGCATTCCTTCCCGGTTTTTTAACAAAATTTTGGTCAGTTTTCAGGATATCAAATTTTCAAAAAATCATATCTTGAAATGTGTTCATGAAATCTCCACAAGACGCCTTTCTGCACCGGAGACTTTGTCAAGGCATCTTACAAAAAATCAACAGGTCTCAGTTATGCTTAGGTTCTCAGAAACCTGCGCCGGAAATTTTTTTTATATTTTCCTCATAACTCATAAGCATCATGAAATTTGATCATGAAATTTCGTATGAAGTAGCGCGCAATAGAGTCGCATATTACCCTTGACTTGTAAAACAGGATCTTTAATAGTTTTGTAGTAATCACAGTTTTCCTGACTGCAATAATAATAATAACTAGTATAACTGATATTGCCGTACGGCAATATCGGATAATCCCCCGCGGGCCCCGTTTGACCCTAGCCCCGCTTATTCTCCTGTTTCAATTCACTTCCATAATTTGTATGAATACGCCTGTCCGCTAATACTATTAAGGTTTTTAAGTGCATAAATAGAGGACATATGCCCTATGAGCCAACGCTTACAAAATCCTTTCCCTTCAATGTATATTATTACCCTGTGATGATAGGCCTAAGCCTGTGCCCTGTTGTTGATGACCGTGTTTGAGTGTTCTGATCTTTCAATGGCGTAATGCTGCTGCTTGGGATGAAAACCTGGCAGTGAGGCAGAATGGCCCCGACAGCAGACTAAGATGCATCTGTGAATTATTTTTAAACTTTTTTTTCAAGGCAGAGGAAAAAAGACTGGTAAGCTAGAATTATACCACAAAATAGGGCAAAAAATAAGCGGCATGTAACTTCAGTTTTAAATGATTTGAAACATAAATGCATGAGTTATAATTGGAAATGTAAAATCATCATTGTAAAATTGAGTATTACTATGAGCTGTATGCCCGTGCAGTTCAGCGTAGGTCATAATTTTATGCATTTTTTGGAGTTAATTTCATGAAATTTGAACAAGTAGAAGCTGAGCTATGTGCATTTCAATTTTGAAATACAAAAAATTCTGTGGCAGAAACCGCTTGATGTAGTCAAATGTCCTTTCAGGACAGTACGGAGGCCTCACAAGGGTATAAGGGAAAAATTATTCATGGACATTGATGAAGAACTTCATTGATTTTTAAGCCAAAAACTTTTCGAAAGGTGCAAAAAGTGACAACAAATTTTCAATGCTACACGCGATTCTACGTCGTGCGTCTGAGGCTATCATGCTATACATCATTGGAAAGCTGACAAACAGACCTTTCTTGTGATATGTCACACTTTGTTGTAGCTCAAATAGGGACCGAGATATGAGCAATTGAATATTGCGTTTTTAGACGTCCGTAGCACCGAGACCGTTTGTGCGAGCGGTCCGTAACTTGGTGAAGTTTGTCCACTAGGGTACATCTGTTAGTGTACCCATTTTCAGCTTTCTATGAGCATTCCTTCCCTGTTTTCCAGAAAAATATTACAAAATTTTCATGACATCCAATTTTGAAAAATTCATATCTCTGAAAATATTCATGAAATTTCCATGAGACGCCTTTCAGACCTGAAGACTTGGTCAAGGTATCTTACAAAAAATCAGCAAAGGCCAATTTCCTTTTGTTCTCCTGGAAACGCTGCCAGAAATTTGTTTTTTATTTTCTAAATAACGCGTCAGCATCATGAAATTTCATCAAGAAATTTCACAAGAAGTAGCACGCAACGGAGTCACATATTGTGTTTGAGGTTTCAGGATGTTATCTCCAATAGTTTTGTAGTAATCACAGTTTTCCTGAGCTGAATAATAATAAGAATAATAACTAGTATAACTGATATTGCCGTACGGCAATATCGGATAATCCCCCGCGGGCCCTGTATTACCCCCAGGCCTGCATACGCTTCGTTTGAAATTCATGTCCACTATTTTTGTGTAAGTCCCCTGGCCTGGTTTTTGGGGGATGAACTTCGATTCAAAGAGGGCACATCACATCATTACAATAGTCCCTGCCTGCCCTAATAAGTCTATTGCACAAATACACAATATAGCAGCCTATGTGAAATGCATATATGCATCATACCCTTTCAATGTATAATGTATGTTATTCGCTAGTTCAGCTGCTTTGACAGTACAGTAAGGTTAGGTCTTGTAAAAGGTGGCACTGAGACAGGATGGTTCCGAGTGCAGACCACATGCATCTGTTAAAAGTTTGAGAATTTTTTTTTTTCGAGATAGGTGGATGTGTTTATACCACAAAATAGGCCAAAAAATTAGCAACATGACTTATGAGTTGTAACTGATTTGAAGTAGTAAGTCATGAGTTATGATTGAATATGTAAAATGATCTATGTAAAATAGGATGTTTTTGTGAGCTGAATGCCCTTATGCAAGTCAAAAGCCTGTATTTTTACGCATCTTTTGGTATTAATTTCATGAAATTTGAATAAGTAGAAGCTGAGCAATTTACATTTCAATTATAAAACTAAAACATTTTTCTAGCCAAAGCTGATTAATATAGGCAGATTTCCTTTGGGGACAGTATGGAGACATGCACTGGGCATCCCACAAAAATTATTCATGGACATCCATGAAGAACTTCATGGATTCTTTAGCCTAAAACTCTTTTGTGAGTGTGAAAAGTGACAACAAATTTTCAATGTCCGACGCGATTCTACGTCGTGCGTCTGAGACTATAATGCTATATACCATTGGAAAGCTGAGAAACAGACCTTTCTTGTGATATGTAAAATTAGTCTGTAGCTCAAATAGGAACTGAGATATGGCCACTTGAAGTTTGAGTTTTTGTGCGTCCGTAGCGCCAAGACCGTTTGTCCGAGCAGTCCGAAACTTTGTGAAGTTAGTACACTGGGGTACGTCTGTATGTGCACCCATTTTCAGCTCTCTAAGAGCATTCCTTCCCTGTTTTTCAAAAAAATTTTGGTCAGTTTTCGGGATGTCTATTTTTCAAAAAATCATATCTTGAAATGTGTTCATGAAATCTTCACAAGACGCCTTTCAGACCTGAAGACTTAGTCAAGGTATCTTAGAAAAAATCAACAGGTCTCAGTTATGCTTAGGTTCTCAGAAACCTGCGCCGGAAATTTTTTTTATATTTTCCTCATAACTCATAAGTGTCATGAAATTTGATCATGAAATTTCGTGTGAAGTAGCACGCAATGGAGTTGCATATTACCCTTGACTTGTAGCGTAGTATCTGCAATAGTTTTGAAGTAATCGCAGTTTTTCTGAGCTGAATAATAATAAGAATAATAATAACTAGTATAACTGATATTGCCGTACGGCAATATCGGATAATCCCCCGCGCCCCCCTTATCTCCCTTGCCCAGCTTACTCCCTTCAACCAGTTCATGGCCTTCATGATGAATTCTTGAAGAGGCTCATATATTGAAATCACACATCGCTTGGCATGGAGACCTGTGTTGTGGCCAGCGGTACCACCCTCAAAGCAATACATTTGCAGTGAATGGTAGGTGAAACCCTAACCCTAATGGGTTATTGTAGACAAACCATGCAAGTTATGGAGCTGTGCTTACATGGAAAAATAGAGCAACAAATTAGGAACATGACAAATCAGTTTTAATTCATTTTGATAAATAATGAATGAGTTATAATTGAATATATAAAATGTTATATGTAAAATTGGTTAAAGGTAAGAGGAAGATATCCCTGTAGCACACTAGAGGGCGTAATTTAGCACATTTTTTGGTGTTAATTTCATGAGATTTGAACGATTATAACCAGAGCAATTTACGTTTCAATTTTGAAATTAAAAAAATTCTTTAGGAAAAAGTATTTGATGTAGGCAAATTTCCTTTTGGCACATTATGGAGGCCCAACCTGGGTAGCCTGCATAAATTATTGATGAACATCCATGAAGTTCTTCATAAATTTTTTGAGGAAAAACGTTTTGATAGGCCCAAAAAATGACATACAATTTTCAATGGCCGACGCGATTCTAGGCCGCGCGTCTGACACTATTATGCTATACACCATTGGAAAGCTGAGAAACAGACCTTTCTTGTGATATGTCACACTTTGTTGTAGGTTCAATAGGGACCAAGATATGGCCACTTGAAAATTGCATTTTTGGACGTCCGTAGCGCACAGACCGTTTGTCCGAGGGGTCCGTAACTTTGTGAAGTTGGTACACTAGGGTAGGTCTGTCAGTATACCTATTTTCAGCTTTCTACGATCATTCCTTCCCTGTTTTTCAAAAAAATTTCAGTCAATTTTCGGGATGTCCAATTTTCAAAAAATCATATCTTGAAATGTATTCATGAAATCTCCACAGGACGCCTTTCAGACCTGAAGACTTAGTCAAGGTATCTTAGAAAAAATCATCAGGCCTCAGTTATGCTTAGGTTCTCAGAAACCTGTGCCGGAAATTTTTTTCATATTTTGCTCATAACTCATAAGTGTCATGAAATTTGATCATGAAATTTCGGGTAAAGTAGCGCGCAACAAAGTCGCATACTACCCTTGACTTGTAATGTAGTATCTGTAATAGTTTTGAAGTAATCGCAGTTTTCCTGAGCTGAATAATAATAAGAATAATAATAATAATAATAATAATAATAATAATAGTAAAACGAAGAATATCAATATAATCCCCCGCCGCTGCGCGAGCGGGGGATTATAATAATAGTAAAACGAACAATATCAATATAATCCCCCGCCCGCAAGCGGCGGGGGATTATAACTAGTATAACTGATATTGCCGTACGGCAATATCGGATAATCCCCCGCGCCCCCTTGTCTCCCCTGCCCTGCTTACTCCCTCCTTCCAGTTCATGGCCGTCATGATGAATTCTTCATACCATGTATGAACGTAGTAATCTTGCTGGTGCATATGCCTATGAAATGTCGTGGCAGGCACAAGGTCAGCTGCTGGGAAAGGTGGCAGTGAGACAGTATACACCCAACGGCTGACTAACATGCATCTGTGAATGATTTTTTTAGCTCTATTTTACCAGCAAGGTATTGGAGATAGGAGGATGCCCATATACCACAAAATAGGGCAACAAATTAGCAACATGTATATTCAGTTTTAAGTGATCTGAAACAATAGTTCATGAGTTATAATTGAATATATAAAATCATTTATTTGAAATTGGCTATTCAGGAGAAGTATATTCCCTTGGAGGACAGTAAAGGCCATAATTTTACGCATCTTTTGGTATTAATTTCATGAAATTTGAACAACCAGAAGCTGAGCAATGTACATTTCAATTTTGACATTAAAAAATTCTCTAGGAAAAACTATTAGTTGTAGATAATTGATCTTTGGGGACAGTACGGAGACGTGCACTAGGCATCCCACAAAAATTATTCATGGACATCCATATAGAACTTCATTGACTTTTTAGCCTAAAACATTTTTGTAGGCGCAAAAAGTGACATAAAATTTTCAATGTCTGACGCGATTCTACGCCGCGCGTCTGACACCATCATGCTATACACCATTGGAAAGCTGACAAACAGGCCTTTCTTGTGATATGTAATACTTTGTTGTAGCTTAAATAGGGACCGAGATATGGCCACTTGAAAATTGCGTTTTTGGACGTCCGTAGCGCACAGTCCGTTGGTCCGAGCGGTCCGTAACTTTGTGAAGTTTGTATACTGTGGTACATCTGTATGTTCACCTATTTTCAGCTCTCTACAAGCATTCCTTCCCTGTTTTTCAGAAAAATTTTGGTCAGTTTTCGGGATGTCTATTTTTAAAAAAATCGTATCTTGAAATGTGTTCATGAAATCTCCACGAGACGCCTTTCTGCACTGGAGACTTTGTCAAGGTATCTTAGAAAAAATCAACAGCTCTCAGTTATGCTTAGGTTCTCAGAAACCTGCGCCGGAAATTTTTTTTGTATTTTGCTCATAACTCATAAGTGTCTTGAAATTTGATCATGAAATTTCGTGTAGAGTAGCGCGCAATGGAGTCACACATTACTCTCCACTTGTAAACCAATATCTCTAATAGTTTTGAAGTAATCGCAGTTTTCCTGAGCTGAATAATAATAAGAATAATAAGAATAACTAGAGAAGACGGTAATTGTCATCAGGGACAATTACAAAGAATTTACCTTTACTTTCAACGAAAGTTTGCCTGTAAATGGACAGACAAATGGCCGGACCAACGGTCAGACAGACAGACAAAACTGAAAGACTCAAGGACACACGCAAATGATAATATTCGACGGGACTGGTTCACATTTTCACTACCTTCATCAATGTTTTACATGTCAGGAGTGAGAACGTTCATTTCAGAGTCCTGACTCAGAGTCCTGACTCAGAGTCCTGACTCAGAGTCCTGACTCAGAGTCCTGACTCAGAGTCCTGACTCAGAGTCCTGACTCAGAGTCCTGACTCAGAGTCCTGACTCAGAGTCCTGACTCAGAGTCCTGACTCAGAGTCCTGACTCAGAGTCCTGACTCAGAGTCCTGGCTGAGATTCCTGACTCTGAGGCCTGACTCAGAGTCCTGACTCAGAGTCCTGGCTGAGATTCCTGACTCTGAGGCCTGACTCCGAGGCCTGACTCCGAGGCCTGACTTCGAGGCCTGACTCCGAGGCCTGACTCCGAGGCCAGACTCCGAGGCCTGCCTTAGAGTCCTGCCTCCGAGTCCTGACCTCAAGTCCTGACTCCGAGTCCTGACTCCAAGTCCTGACTCAGCGTGGCCTGACTCAGCGTGGCCTGACTCAGCGGCCCCTGACTCAGCGGCCCCTGACTCAGCGGCCCCTGACTCATAGTCGAGACTCATAGTCGAGACTCATAGTCGAGACTCATAGTCGAGACTCATAGTCGAGACTCATAGTCGAGACTCATAGTCGAGGCTCATAGTCGACGCTCATAGTCGAGACTCATAGTCGAGACTCATAGTCGAGACTCATAGTCGAGACTCATAGTCGAGACTCATAGTCGAGACTCATAGTCGAGACTCATAGTCGAGACTCGGAGTCCTGACTCTGAGACCTGACTCAGAGTCCTGACTCAGAGTCCTGACTCAGAGTCCTGACTCATAGTCCTGACTCAGAGTCCTGACTCCTGTCCCCAACTCCACTCAGTCATTTGAGACTGTAATATGTATATAAACATTAGTCAGTACTGCACTGGCCCCGTCACCTGAAACGGCCAGAACAGCTTTCCATATATGGTTAATGTATGCTAATATATGCGGCCAGCCTGCATTGGAGTGTGAAACTGTCTCACCTGCATCATGTGAAAATGAATTTCTTGCTGACCATTTCATCATTTTTTTGACCTTTTGACCTTTATTGCTTAAAGCTGACTGCAGCTAGAGACTTGCCATTTGTCACAATTTGCTGCAAGTATTTGGTCCACGTTGTCACTTAAAATCAAGAAAATTGAAACGTTCCTTCGCAGTTAAAAAAAATTATCAGTGAAAATAACCTGTTTTCATTCCCTCTTTGACCTCAAATTTGACCTTGATAAAAAGGTCAAAGGTCAAAAGTAATGCACTCATGTGATCCCAGTATGTGATATAGGGGCGTCATTTTATTTAAAGAAAGCTGTAGGACTAATATTTCCCACTCAAATAAAATCATTTATGGTAAATGTCAGGAGTGTCGAGGAGTACCATTTTTCACATTTTTTTACAAATTGAGTTGAAGACATAAAATATTCTTCATTGGGGGCTTTTAATAACCATATTATTGACTTGTAGACACCAGACTTTTGAGAGGATTGGTGGAAAATAACATAATTTTCAGAATTTTTGCAAAATTCAACTTTTTAAACTTTAATGACTCAAATCACCTTCAAATTTAACCTTTTGGTCCACTTTTTTGGTCAATATAGTCTTTTTGGGTAAAGTTAAGGGTAGTTCATCATACATTTTGATCACCTCAGACTACTCCTTCATGGAGATTTTACAATTCCACCTGAATTTTGAACCCTCGATTTTGAAAAATTGCCATATTTCACAAAGTATTGCACCAATCCAAACCATTTGTTGAATCAGCACTGGTCCCAGATACTGGCTATCTGTTGCCACCATCACCATATTCCTATCTATTATGTAACTGGAGAAAACGGTGACAGACCAAAAACTGCTCATACCACCATAACCCTTTACCCGTTGGACCAACTGTCATATCGATTGTACCAATACGTAGACACCATTTTTTTATCACACGATTTTGACTCTTGACTCATTATCTCAAATAGTTTTTGACTGATAAGCCTTTGAAGTTTACTAATTTTCGACTTTGAACGCCTCTGTGAAAAAGACAACTGTGAAAATGACATCAAATGACCCAATTACGTAATACCCAACTACTGACTTACCTTTTGACCATCTTTTGTGAACCTAAAACCATTTTGAGAGAATAAGAATAAGAATAAGAATAAGAATAATAATATTAACAAAAACAAATAGAATTTACCATAGGTAAATTCTTAATAAGAATAAGAACTAGTACACCTGTAATTGTGCACAATTACAAAGATAAATTCCCCCTCCCCCTCCCATCCCCCTGCCCCCTTCCCCTCGACCTTCCCCATCCCCTGATTCACACAAAAATGTAATTGGGTCAGCATTTATTGCAGCAGAGAAAATGTCCAGCCAGTGAAGTATAAGAAGCCAGTGAAGTATGAGAAGCAATGAAATTAGCATATGGCCAGGAAAAAGTGTTTCCAGCCATTAGAGGCATTTGGGGAGGTGAAAAGTGAGATAAAATTTTCAGGGTCCACCGCGATTTTGAACGGACGGCGCTACAGTAAAATGCTATATACCATGTGAAAGCTAAGAAACAGAGCTTTCTGGTGGTGTTTTTTATTTTTCTGTAGCTTTAATAGGGGCCGAGTTATCGGCGCTTGAAAATATCGTTTTTGTGGTGCTATAGCGCCGATACCGTTAGCGCTAGAAAGTTGAAATTCTAGTGGATTGTTACACTATAGAATGACTGTAACTGCATGCAACTGCAGCTTGATTGGAGCATTTCTTCCTAGTTTTTGAAAAATTTTAGTAGCAATTTCAGGAATTCTCTTATTTGCAAAATTCATATAAAAAAAACTTTTAGAGATATTGCCAAAAGCAGCCTTTCCGCACTGCGTATATCTCTAGAGATGATTGTGTAAAAATTTGGTGTAATTTCACTCATTGGTTCTTCTAAAACCGTGAACACAAATTTTTTATGCATTTGCTGCGTAATTACCAGTTAACTAAAAATTACGCTCTGTAATTCCAGTATATAAAATTGTTCAGCAAAAGCAAGATTATTCTGCAATTTCAGGTAGTTACTGGAAATAGTTTCTGAAATACAGCCTGTCAAAGTGATGACGAAAAATAAGAAAAAAAAAAACAAAAAACAACAAAGATGATGATGAAAAAAAAAACGAACAAAAACAATATAAATTCCCCTAACGGGGGAATTTATAATAATAATAATAATAATAAAACGAACAATATCAATATAATCCCCCGCTCGCGGCGGGGGATTATAATAATAATAATAACTAGTACACCTGTAATTGTGCACAATTACAAAGATAAATTCCCCCCTTCCCTTCCTCTCCCCTGCCCCCTTACATCCCCTGCCCCTTCCCTTCTACCTTCCCCATCCGATGATTCACACAAAAATGTAATTGGGTCAGCATTTATTTCAACAAAGAAAATGTGCAGCCAGTGAAGTATGAGAAGCAATGAAATTGGCATATGGCCAGGAAAAAGTGTTTCCAGCCATAAGAAGCATTTGGGGAGGAAAAAAGAGAGATAAAATTTTCAGGGTCTGACGCGATTTTTAACGGACGGCGCTACAGTAAAATGCTATATACCATGTGAAAGCTAAGAAACAGAGCTTTCTAGTGGTGTTTTTTATTTTTCTGTAGCTTTAATAGGAGCCGAGTTATCGGCGCTTGAAAAATAGCGCTTTTGTGGTGCTATAGCGCCGATACCGTTAACGATAGAAAGTTGAAATTCTAGTGGATTGTTACACTATAGTATGACTGTAACTGCATACAATTTCAGCTTGATTGGAGCATTTCTTCCTAGTTTTTGGAAAATTTTATTAGCAATTTTGGGAATTCCCTTATTTGAAAAATTCATATAAAAAAAACTTTTAGAGATATTGCCAAAAGCCGCCTTTCCGCACTGCGCATATCTTTAGATATTATTTTGTTAAAATTTGGTGTTATTTCGTATTGCGGTTATTCCAGAACCGTTGACACAAATTTTTTATGAATTTTGGACGTAATTTCCAGAGTACTAGTAATTACGCTCTGTAATTCCAGGATGTTAAAGTACTTTGCAAGTGCATTATAGATATGTCTTTTTATTAAGCTATCACAAATAGTTCCAGAAATATGTGTTCTCAAAAGTGGTGATGAAAAATAAGAAGAAGAGGAAGAAAAAAGATGAAAAAAAAAAAACGAACAAAAACAATATAAATTCCCCTAACGGGGGAATTTATAATAATAAAAGGTAATCGAAGAATATCAATATAATCCCCCGCCGCTGCGCGAGCGGGGGATTATAATAATAATAATAATAACTAGAGAATAATTAAAATTGCACAGCAATTTTAAGATATGAATTCCCCTCCCCCGTATTCCCTCCCTCTTTACCTCCCCCCCTTCCTTTCCTTCCCTTCCATTCCCTTGCTTTGCACTCAACCCTCTTGCATTCCCTTCCATTCCATGCCCTCTTCTGTATTCCATGCCCAGGCCTCCTTTGGATGCTATGTAGTCCATGGAAGTGTAGAGTTGGACAGATTCATATAGCGCTTAGCGTGCAGGTGATACCACCCTGAAAGCAATACAATTGGACTGAAGCGTAACTCTAACTTTGATGAAACCCTAACCCTAATGATTTGTTATGGACAAACCATAAGAGGTAGGAAGATCTGCTTACATACACAAAGAGGGCAAGCAGTCAGCAACATGTCAAATTAGTTTCAAGTGATTTGCAGCAGTATTTCATAAGTTATAATTCAATTATAAATTTAATGGAAAAAATATGAGGTTATTTGCAAACAATAGGGCAACAAATAAGCAACATATAATGTCAATATTAAGTGATTTGATACATAATTGAAAGAGTTTATATTGGATTGTAAAATTCATGGTAGGGAGTTTTGCTTACATGGAAAAATAGGGCAAAAAATTAGCAATATGTCAAATGAGTTTTAATTAATTTTAATGAAGAATGAATGAGTTATAATTGAATATGTGAAATTGCTTATGTAAAATTGCCTATCAGCAAGAGGTTTATGCCCTTGGGGCTCATACAGGGCTACAATTTTACGCATTTTTTGGTGTTAATTTCATGAAATTTGAATCAGTAGAAGCTGAGCAATTTACATTTTAATTTTGAAATTAAAAAAATTCTCAAGCAAAAAGTATTGCAAATAGAATAATTTCCTTTGGACAGATTATGCAGGCCTACAATGGGTACCACTAAAAAATTATACATGAACATCCATGAAGATCTTCATAGTTTTTTTGGGCAAAATAGGGTTTGGGAGGGCCAAAAAGTGACAAAAAATTTTCAATGTCTGACGCGATTCTATACTTAAACAGCTACAGTAAAGTTCTATACATTATTTGAAAGAGGAGAATCTGAACTTTTTTATGATATTTTTAATTTTTCTGTAGCTCTAATAGTAAGCGAGATATCGGCGATTGAAAATTCCATTTTTGTGCGGTCATAGCGCCGATACCGCTTACGCGACGACAACAAAATTTTGTGGAATTGTTAGACTAGGGTAGGGCTGTATACACATATAAATTCAGCTTAATCTGAGCATTCCTTCCTTGTTTTCTGGAGGTTGCAATGGCATTTTTCGGAATTCCGGTTTTTAAAAAAAATCATAACTTGGAATTTTTTCAACGTAATTCATTTAGGCTCCTTTCTGCAATGCGTAAGTGTCTAAAATATATTGAAAAAAAATTTCATCTGTCTATCTGTATTAGTTTCTGAGAAACCGTGTCAACAATGAAAAAATTAGTTTCTGGAATTACGCAAGACTGACAAGTAATTCCGCTGAGAAATTGCCTCTAAAAATAGGGATCACGCCAACATATATGACTGTTGTATCCTTTTTCTTGTATCTGCATTACTTTTCTCATAATAGGCATTTAAAAAATCATTTTAAGGCCGAAGAAAAATAATAAGAAGAACTAGAGAATAATTAAAATTGCACAGCAATTTTAAGATATGAATTCCCCTCCCCCATATTCCCTTCCCTTCCATTCCCTGCCCCTCCATTCCCTTCCCTGCCTGTCCCTTCCCTTCCCTGCCTGTCCCTTACCCTCCTATTCCATTCCATTGGCTTCCCTCTCGTTGCATTCCGAGGCCTGATATGGTTGACGTGTTGTTAGTTTGGCTTGCGTTGCAATGTAGTGCATAGAAGTGCCGAGGTCCACGTATTGAGTGATATAGCGCTTAGCATGCAGCCAGGTGTGTTGTGACCATTGGTACCACCCTGAAAGCAATACATTTTGACTGAGCCCTAACCCTAACCCTAACAGCTTGTTGCACACAAACCATAAGAGGTATGGAGCTGTGCTTATATGGAAAAATAGAGTAAAAAATTAGCATTATGGCATATTACTTTTAACTGAATTGAATCAGTCATTTATGAAATATTATTGATTATATAAAATGATATGTGTAGAATCGCCTATTAGTAATAGGTAAATGCCCTTGTAGAACAGTAAAGGCAGTATTTTTACGCATCTTTTGGTGTTAATTTCATGAAATTTGAATGAGCAGAAGCTGAGCAATCAATGTTTCAATTTTGAAATTAAAAAAATTGTCAAGCAAAGAGGACTTGAAGTAGGACAATTTCCTTTGGAGATATTATGCAGGCCCATATTGGGCACCATATAAAAAATACTCATGAACATCCATAGAGCTTCATAGTTTTTTTGGGCAAAAAAGGTTTTGATAGGCCAAAAAAGTGACATGAAATTTTCAATGTCTGACGCGATTCTATACTAAACAAGCTACAGTAAAGTTCTATACACGATCTGAAAGCAGAGAAACTGAACTTTCTGATGATGTTTTTAATTTTTCTGTAGCTTAAACAGAAACGGAGATATCGGCGATTGAAAATTGTGTTTTTGTGAGGCCATAGCGCCGATACCGTTAACGCGATGACAATAAAATTTTGTGGAGTTGTTAGACTAGGGTAGGGCTGTATGCACATATAAATTCAGCTTCATCTGAGCATTCCTTCCTTGTTTTCTGGAGGTTGAAATGGCATTTTTCGGAATTCCGTTTTTTCAAAAAATCATAACTTGGAATTTCTTCAACGTAATTCATTTAGGCTCCTTTCTGCAATGCGTAAGTGTCTAAAATATATTGAAAAAAAATTTCATGCCTCTATCTGTCTTAGTTTCTGAGAAACCGTTTACACAATGTTAAAATTAGTTTCCGGAATTACGCAAGACTGACAAGTAATTCCGCCGTGAAATTGCTTCTGAAGATAGGACTCAAGCCAACATATATGAATCTTGTATCTCTTTTGTTGTATCTCCATTACTTTTCTCATAATTGGCATTTAAAAAATCATTTTAAGGCCGTAGAAAAATAATAATAATAATAATAATAATAATAAAAAAAGTAGCAAAAACAAGATGAATTCCCCTACGGGGAATTCATAATAATAATAATAAAAAAACTAACAATAACAAGATGAATTCCCCTACGGGGAATTCATAATAATAATAAAACGAACAATATCAATATAATCCCCCGCTCGCGGCGGGGGATTATAATAATAATAAAACGAACAATATCAATATAATCCCCCGCTCGCGGCGGGGGATTATAACTAGAGAACACGGTAATTGTCAGCACTGACAATTACTAAGAATTTACCTTTACTTTTAAATAAACTTGGCCTGTAAACCGACAGACAAATGGACATATGGACTAAACTTTGCCTGTAAATGGACGGACAAATGGACAGATGGATGAAACCGACGGACTGACAAACACATGCTGACTGTGATTCCTCACCATGACTGCGACTCTGACTGCAACTTCAACTCTGAATCCTGATCAGATCTCCGATTCAGACTACTGACTCTCACTCCTGACACAGACTCTTTTCTCTGACCCGGACTCCTGGCTCAGACTCATGACTGTAACGGCTGATGCCAAATCCTTCCTCTGATTCCTGTCTCGACTCAACACAGCCTAAGAGTCGTGACTCAGAGTCGTGACTCAGAGTCGTGACTCAGAGTCGTGACTCAGAGTCGTGACTCAGAGTCGTGACTCAGAGTCGTGACTCAGAGTCGTGACTCAGAGTCGTGACTCAGAGTCGTGACTCAGAGTCGTGACTCAGAGTCGTGACTCAGAGTCGTGACTCAGAGTCGTGACTCAGAGTCGTGCCTCAGAGTCGTGACTCAGAGTCGTGACTCAGAGTCGTGACTCAGAGTCGTGACTCAGAGTCGTGACTCAGAGTCGTGACTCAGAGTCGTGACACAGAGTCGTGACACTGAGTCGTGACACTGAGTCGTGACACTGAGTCGTGACACTGAGGTGTGACACTGAGGTGTGTCACTGAGGTGTGACACTGAGGTGCGACACTGAGGTGCTACACTGAGGTGTGAGTCCAGACTCTACGTCACGACGCAAAGTCCCGACTCAGAGTACCTGATTCAGCGGCCTGACTCAGAGTCCTGATGCAAAGTCCTGTTGCAAAGTCCTGACTCAGAGTACCTGATTCAGAGGCCCGACTCAGAGTCCTGACTCAAAGTCCTGACTGACAGTCCTGACTGACAGTCCTGACTGACAGTCCTGACTGACAGTCCTGACTGACAGTCCTGACTGACAGTCCTGACTGACAGTCCTGACTGACAGTCCTGACTCAGAATTGTGACTCAGAATCGTGACTCAGAGGCCTGACTCAAAGTCCTGACTCAGAGGCCTGACTGACAGTCCTGACTGAAAGTCCTGACTGACAGTCCTGACTGACAGTCCTGACTGAAAGTCCTGACTGACAGTCCTGACTGAAAGTCCTGACTGACAGTCCTGACGAACAGTCCTGACTGACAGTCCTGACTGACAGTCCTAACTGACAGTCCTGACTGACTGTCCTAACTGACAGTCCTGACTGACAACAGCATGACAGCAGGCTAAGAGGTGTGACACTGAGGTGTGACACTGAGGTGTGACACTGAGGTGTGACACTGAGGTGTGACACTGAGGTGTGAGTCCAGACTCTACGTCACGACGCAAAGTCCCGACTCAGAGTACCTGATTCAGCGGCCTGACTCAGAGTCCTGATGCAAAGTCCTGTTGCAAAGTCCTAACTCAGAGTCCTTGATTCAGAGTCCTGACTCAGAGTCCTCACTCAGAGTCCTCACTCAAAGTCCTGAGTGAAAGTCCTGACTGACAGTCCTGCTGAACAGTCCTTACCGACAGTCCTGACTGAGAGTCCTGACTGACAGTTCTGACTGACAGTCCGGACTATCAGTCCTGACTGACAGTCCTGACTGACAGTCCTGACTGACAGTCCTGACTGACAGTCCTGACTGACAGTCCTGACTCAGACTTGTGACTCAGAATCATGACTCAGAGGCCTGACTGACAGTCCTGACTGACAGTACTGACTGAAAGTCCTGACTGACAGTCCTGACGAACAGTCCTGACTGACAGTTCTGACTGACAGTCCTGAGTGACAGTCCTGACTGACAGTCACTGACAGTCCTGACTGACAGTCCTAACTGACAGTCCTGACTGACAACAGCATGACAGCAGGCTACCTGACTCACAGTCCTGACTCACAGTTCCCGACTAATAGTCCCCGCCTCACAGTCCCGACTCCTGACCCCTACTCCTGACTCAAACTCCTGACTGAAACTCCTGACTCAAACTCCTGACTCCAACACCTGACTCAGTCATTTGAGACTGTAATATGTATATAAACATTAGACAGTAGTGTACACTGGCCCCGTCACCTGAAACGGCCCAAACAGCTTTCCAAATATGGTTAATGTATGCTAATATATGCGGCCAGCCTGTGTTGGAGTGTGAAACCGTCTCACCTGCATCATGTGAAAATGAATTTTTGGCTGACAATTTCTTCATTTTTCTGACCTTTTGACCTTTGTTGCTTCGAGTTGACTGTACCTACAGACTTGTCATTTGCCACAACTTACCGCAAGTATTTGGTCAAGCTTGTCAATTAAAATCAAAAAAATTGGAACTTTCCTTGCTAGTTAAAAAAAATCATTTGTGAAAACGATCAATTTTCATTTCATCTTTGACCTCAAATTTGACCCTGCGGAAATTGTCACAGGTGAAAATTAATGTGCTCATGTGTTGCCAGTATGTGATAGAGGGGGGTCATTTAATTTACAGAATGCTGTAAGAGTGATATTTAACACTCAAATTAAGTCATTTATGAAAAATGTCATGTAAGTCTTGAAGTAACATTTTTCACAATTTTTTACAAATTAAGTTGAGGATATGAAACAATTCTAATAGGGGGCTTTTGATAACCACATAAGTGACCATCTTACCTCAGACATTTACAAGGATTGGTTGAAAATAACATAATTTTCAGAATTTTTCAAAACTTCAACTTTTTAAACTTTAATGGCTCATATCGCCTTCAATATGACCAATAGGTCAAATTTTTTGGTCAATATAGTCTTTTTGGGAAAAGTTAAGGGTAGTTCCTTATACATTTTGATCACCTCAGACTACTCCTTCATGGAGATTTTACAATTACACCTAAATTTTGAACACTCGATTTTGAAAAATTGCCATATTTCAAAATATATTGCATCAAGCCCATCAATATTACAGTCGACTCTGGCCCCAGATACTGTCTAACTGTAGCCACAATCACCATATTCCTATCTATTACGTAACTTGAGATCTCAATCGCAGACTGAAAACAGCTCATAGGTCAATAGCCCCTTACCCGTTAGACCAACTCTCATTTCACTTGCACCAAAACGTTGACAACAACTTTTTATCACAGGATTTTGACCCTTGACTGATTAACTTCAATACTTTTTGAGTTATGAGCCTGTAAAGTTTACTAATTTTCGACTTTGACCGGCTCTGTGAAAAAGACAACTGTGAAAATGACATTGAGAACGCAATTACGTAATGCTAAACTACTGACCTATCAACTGAAAACACTTTCACAGATGTAAACCCATTTTGAAAAAATAATAATAATAATAATAACTAGTATACTAAATTGCACAGCAATTTAAAGGAAGAACTTCCCTTCCCTTCCTATCCCTTCCCTTCCTTCCAATCCCTTCCCTGCTCTGCTATTCTAGTTCCTTGCATTCCTTTCCTTTCCATTGCTCAATGGTGTGTTTAGGTTGTCCTGGAGCGAAACATCACTGCTGCTCTGACCTTGCCTGCAGTAGTCCATGGAATTGCACCAACAGGCACACGTACTCCTATATCGCTTGGCATGCAGCCAGGCCTTTTTTGGGCGATGGTACCACCCTGAAAGCAATACTTTGATGAAACCCTAACCCTAATGATTTGTTATGGAAAAACCATAAGAGCTAGGAAGATGTGCTTACATACACACAGAGGGGAAGGAGTCAGCAACGTGTCAAATTAGTTTTAAGTGATTTGCAGCAGTATTTCATAAGTTATAATTTAATTACAAATGTAATGGAAAAAATATGAGGTTATTTGCAAACAATAGGGCAACAAATAAGCAACATATCATATCAATTTTAAGTGATTTGAAACATTATTGGAAGAGTTTAAATAGGATAAAAAAATTCATGGTAGGAACATGTGCCTACATGGAAAAATAGAGCAAAAAATTAGCAATAAGTCAAATTAGTTTTAATTGATTTTAATGAATAGTTAATGAGTTATAATTGGATATATGAAATTGCTAATGTAAAATTGGCTATTAGTGACAGATATATGCCCTTAGAGCACATAAAAGGGGATAATTTTACGCATTTTTTGGTGTTAATTTCATGACATTTGAATAAGTAGAAGCTGAGCAATTAACATTTCAATTTTGAAATTAAAAAAATTCTCAATGATAAAGTACTTCAAGTAAAGAAAATTCCTTTGGGCATATTATGCAGGTCCATATTGGGCACCACATAAAAAATCAACATGAACATCCATGAAGATCTTCATAGTTTTTTTGGCAAAATAGGTGTTTGGAGACCCAAAAAGTGACATAAAATTTTCAATGTCTGACGCGATTCTATACCGTACGTCGTACATCATATTGCTATATATCAATGGAAAGCTGACATTCTGAGGTTTCCAAAAATGGCCATTTTTTCTTTCTAGGACAAATATTAAGGGAGATACAGCCCATCAAATGTTTGACTTTTGAGGCCCTGTGGCACAAAAAGTATAGGTCCTAGGATGCCATGCTTTTGCAATAACACTATACCCCTGTAGTAGCAACAATTCCTGTAAGGACATGAAAATCTGACATTTCAATCATGGTTTTTCATGACATCATCCCTCGAAATTTCTCTTTGCCCTGATTTTGAACTTTTTTTTCTCCAAAGCTATTCACCGTATAGCCACTAGGCTCCTTTCCGCAATGCATATTCCATTAGAGATTAACAGGAAAAAATTTCATGACATTCTGACCGACAGTTTTCCCGAAACCGCACTCGGAAATTTTTCGTGAAAATTGCCTGTAATTCCTATGTCACACGGAATTCCGATGTGTAATTCCCAGCATAGAAGGACTTTTATAGTGTCTTAATGCTGTATAGATGCTAATTGACATATGTCTTCTTGTAAAGAAGATATTCAAAATTTAAAAAAGTCAAAAAGTTGGAAGAATAAGAATAATAACTAGTATACTAAATTGCACAGCAATTTAAAGGAAGAACTTCCCTTCCTTCCCAATCCCTTCCCTTCCCTTCCAATTCCTACCCTTCAAATGCCTTCCTTCCCCTTCCATTCCCTCCCCTTCCATCCCGAAGCTGTTTCATGTGGTAAAAGGTAAATCTTGCTGTTACACAATGTTTGCTTCCAATAGGCCATGTAGCATACAGTCACATATATAGAAATGACACACTGCTTGGCATGGAGACCAGTGTGTGGTGGCCAGCGGTACCACCCTAAAAGCAATACATTTGGGTGAATGGTAGGTGAAACCCTAACCCTAATGGCTTGTTGTAGACAAACCATCAGAGTTATGGAGATTAGCTTACATGCAAAAATAGAGCAAAAAATTAGGAATGTGTCAAATGAGTTTTGATTGATTTTGATAAAAAATTAATGAGTTATAATTGAATATATAAAATGTTAGATGTAAAATTGGTTAAAGGCAAGAGGAAGATATCCTTGTAGCACACTAGAGGGCATAATTTTATGCATTTTTGGTGTTAATTTCATGAGATTTGAACAATTAGAACCAGAGCAATTTACGTTTCAATTTTGAAATGAAAAAAATTCTCTAGGAAAAGCTATTTGATGCAGGCAAATTTCCTTTTGGTTCAATATGGAGGGCCAACCTGGGTATTCTACATAAATTATTCATGAACATCCATGTAGTTCTTCATACACTTTTTCACGAAAAACGTTTTGATCGGCCCAAAAAATGACATAAAATTTTCAATGTCCACCGCGATTCTAAACCGGGCGTCACACAGGATATTGCTATACACCACTGGAAAGCTGACATTCTGAGCTTTCCAGAAATGTCCCTGGTTTGTTTCTAGGACCAATATTAAGGGAGATACAGCCCATCAAATGTTGGACTTTTGAGGCCCTGTGGCACAAAAAGTATTGGACCTGAGATGCCATACTTTTGCATAGACACTACACCCTGGTAGCACTAACAATTCCTGTAAGGACATCAAAATCTGAGTTTTCAATCATGGTTTACCATGACATCACCCCTCAAAATTTCGGTTTGCTCAGATTTTAAACTTTTTTCTCTCCATAACTATTCACCCTATTGCCACTAGGCTCCTTTCTGCACTGCATATTCCATTAGAGATTAACAGGAAAAAATTTCATGAAATTCTCACAGACAGTTTTCTCAAAACCGGAATCGGAAATTTTTTGTGAAGATTGCCTGTAATTCCTATGTCAAACGGAATTCCGATGCGTAATTCCCAGCATAGAAGGCATTTTATAGTGTCTTAATGCTGTATAGGTGCTAATTGACATATGTCTTCTAGTAAAGAAGTTATTCAACATTTAAAAAAGTCAAAAAGTTGGAAGAATAAGAATAATAATAATAACTAGAGAATAATTAAAATTGCACAGCAATTTTAAGATATGAATTCCCGGCCCCCATATTCCCTCCCGATTAACCCTTCCCTTTCCTTGCCTTCCATTCCCTTCCTTCCATTCCCTTCCTTTCCACTCCCTTCTCTTCCATCCCCCCCCCCTTCCATTCCCTCATCTTCCATTCCCTCCCCTTCCATTGCATTCCCAGGCCTGTGTTGGTCACCATTTAGTCCATGGAAGTGTAGAGTTGCTCATACTGACTCCTATAGCGCTTAGCATGCAGCTAGGTGTGCTGTGACGAATGATACCATCCTCAAAGCAATACAATTTGACTTAAGCGTGACTCTAACTTTGATGAATCCCTAACCCTAATGATTTCTTACGGACAAACCATAAGAGCTAGGAAGATGTGCTTTTATACATACATAGGGCAAACAGTCAGCAATATGTCAAAGTGGTTTCAAGTGATTTCAAGCATTATTTCATGAGTGATAATTTAATTATAAATTTAATGGTAGGAAGATCTGCTTATTTGCAAACACTAGGGCAAAAAAAGAGCAACATATCATATCAATTTTAACTGATTTGAAACAGTTTTGGAAGAGTTTTAATTGGATTATAAATTGTATGGTAGGGAGATGTGCTTCAATGGAAAAATAGGGCAAAAAATGAGGAATATGTCAAATTAGTTTTAATTGATTATAATGAATAATTAATGAGTTATAATTGAATATGTAAAATGTGATATGTAAAATTGGCTATAAGTAAGAGGTATATGCCCTTGTAGCACATAAAAGGCCATAATTTTACGCAGTTTTTGGTGTTAAGTACATGAAATTTGAATGAGTAGAAGCTGAGCAATCTACATTTCAATTTTGAAATTAAAAAAATTCTCAAGGCAAAATTACTTGAAGTAGAAAATTGTGCTTAAATGGAAAAATAAGCCCAAAAATTAGCAATATATCAAATTAGTTGTAATTGATTTTTAATGAATACTTATTGAGTTATAATTGAATATGTAAAATGATACATGTAAAATTGGTTATTGGTAACAGCTATATGCCCTTGCAGCACATAAAAGGGCATAATTTTACACATTTTTTGGTGCTAATTTCATGAAATTTGAATGAGTAGAAGCTGAGCAATTTACATTACAATTTTGAAATTCAAAAAATTCTCAAGGAAAAAGTACTTGAAGAAGAAATTTTTCCTTTGGAGACATCATGCAGGCCCATAGTGGGTACCTCTAAAAAAATATTCAGGAACATCCATGAAGACCTTCATAGTTTTTTTGGGCCCAAAAGTTTTGATGAGGCCAAAAACTGACATGAAATTTTCAATGTCTTACGCGAGATATAAAAACTTCCTTAAAAAGTAAAATGCTATATATCATCTGAAAGAGGAGAAACTGAACTTTCTGATGGTGTTTTTAATTTTGCTGTAGCTTTAATAATAAGCGAGATATCGGCGATTTAAAATGAAGTTTTTGTGCAGTCGTAGCGCCGATACCGCTGACGCGACGACAACAAAATTTTGTAGGATTGTTAGACTAGGGTAGGGCTGTATGCACATATAAATTCAACTTAATCCGAACATTCCTTCCTTGTTTTCTGGAGATTGGAATGTCATTTTTCGGAATTCCGTTTTTTCAAAAAATCATAACTTGGAATTTCTTCAACAGAATTCCTCTAGACTCCTTTCTGCACTGCGGACTTCCTTGGACAATATGTAAAAAAAAATTCATGAAAAACCAACTACTGGTTTTCTCAAATCGACGAACCCAAAATTTTTATGCAAATTGGCTGTAATTCCGATGTCTCTTGTAATTCCTATGTGGAATTCCAGACACATGAAGTCTTTCATGGTGTCTTCATGTTGTGATTGTTTAATTTGAGATATGTGAGGCAGGTTATGAGTTATTCAACATTGAAATCCGTAGAAAAATAATAATAATAATAATAATAACTAGAGAATAATTAAAATTGCACAGCAATTTTAAGATATGAATTCCCCTCCCCCGTATTCCCTCCCTCTTTACCTCCCCCCCTTCCTTTCCTTCCCTTCCATTCCCTTGCTTTGCACTCAACCCTCTTGCATTCCCTTCCATTCCATGCCCTCTTCTGTATTCCATGCCCAGGCCTCCTTTGGATGCTATGTAGTCCATGGAAGTGTAGAGTTGGACAGATTCATATAGCGCTTAGCGTGCAGGTGATACCACCCTGAAAGCAATACAATTGGACTGAAGCGTAACTCTAACTTTGATGAAACCCTAACCCTAATGATTTGTTATGGACAAACCATAAGAGGTAGGAAGATCTGCTTACATACACAAAGAGGGCAAGCAGTCAGCAACATGTCAAATTAGTTTCAAGTGATTTGCAGCAGTATTTCATAAGTTATAATTCAATTATAAATTTAATGGAAAAAATATGAGGTTATTTGCAAACAATAGGGCAACAAATAAGCAACATATAATGTCAATATTAAGTGATTTGATACATAATTGAAAGAGTTTATATTGGATTGTAAAATTCATGGTAGGGAGTTTTGCTTACATGGAAAAATAGGGCAAAAAATTAGCAATATGTCAAATGAGTTTTAATTAATTTTAATGAAGAATGAATGAGTTATAATTGAATATGTGAAATTGCTTATGTAAAATTGCCTATCAGCAAGAGGTTTATGCCCTTGGGGCTCATACAGGGCTACAATTTTACGCATTTTTTGGTGTTAATTTCATGAAATTTGAATCAGTAGAAGCTGAGCAATTTACATTTTAATTTTGAAATTAAAAAAATTCTCAAGCAAAAAGTATTGCAAATAGAATAATTTCCTTTGGACAGATTATGCAGGCCTACAATGGGTACCACTAAAAAATTATACATGAACATCCATGAAGATCTTCATAGTTTTTTTGGGCAAAATAGGGTTTGGGAGGGCCAAAAAGTGACAAAAAATTTTCAATGTCTGACGCGATTCTATACTTAAACAGCTACAGTAAAGTTCTATACATTATTTGAAAGAGGAGAATCTGAACTTTTTTATGATATTTTTAATTTTTCTGTAGCTCTAATAGTAAGCGAGATATCGGCGATTGAAAATTCCATTTTTGTGCGGTCATAGCGCCGATACCGCTTACGCGACGACAACAAAATTTTGTGGAGTTGTTAGACTAGGGTAGGGCTGTATACACATATAAATTCAGCTTAATCTGAGCATTCCTTCCTTGTTTTCTGGAGGTTGCAATGGCATTTTTCGGAATTCCGGTTTTTAAAAAAAATCATAACTTGGAATTTTTTCAACGTAATTCATTTAGGCTCCTTTCTGCAATGCGTAAGTGTCTAAAATATATTGAAAAAAAATTTCATCTGTCTATCTGTATTAGTTTCTGAGAAACCGTGTCAACAATGAAAAAATTAGTTTCTGGAATTACGCAAGACTGACAAGTAATTCCGCTGAGAAATTGCCTCTAAAAATAGGGATCACGCCAACATATATGACTGTTGTATCCTTTTTCTTGTATCTGCATTACTTTTCTCATAATAGGCATTTAAAAAATCATTTTAAGGCCGAAGAAAAATAATAAGAAGAACTAGAGAATAATTAAAATTGCACAGCAATTTTAAGATATGAATTCCCCTCCCCCATATTCCCTTCCCTTCCATTCCCTGCCCCTCCATTCCCTTCCCTGCCTGTCCCTTCCCTTCCCTGCCTGTCCCTTACCCTCCTATTCCATTCCATTGGCTTCCCTCTCGTTGCATTCCGAGGCCTGATATGGTTGACGTGTTGTTAGTTTGGCTTGCGTTGCAATGTAGTGCATAGAAGTGCCGAGGTCCACGTATTGAGTGATATAGCGCTTAGCATGCAGCCAGGTGTGTTGTGACCATTGGTACCACCCTGAAAGCAATACATTTTGACTGAGCCCTAACCCTAACCCTAACAGCTTGTTGCACACAAACCATAAGAGGTATGGAGCTGTGCTTATATGGAAAAATAGAGTAAAAAATTAGCATTATGGCATATTACTTTTAACTGAATTGAATCAGTCATTTATGAAATATTATTGATTATATAAAATGATATGTGTAGAATCGCCTATTAGTAATAGGTAAATGCCCTTGTAGAACAGTAAAGGCAGTATTTTTACGCATCTTTTGGTGTTAATTTCATGAAATTTGAATGAGCAGAAGCTGAGCAATCAATGTTTCAATTTTGAAATTAAAAAAATTGTCAAGCAAAGAGGACTTGAAGTAGGACAATTTCCTTTGGAGATATTATGCAGGCCCATATTGGGCACCATATAAAAAATACTCATGAACATCCATAGAGCTTCATAGTTTTTTTGGGCAAAAAAGGTTTTGATAGGCCAAAAAAGTGACATGAAATTTTCAATGTCTGACGCGATTCTATACTAAACAAGCTACAGTAAAGTTCTATACACGATCTGAAAGCAGAGAAACTGAACTTTCTGATGATGTTTTTAATTTTTCTGTAGCTTAAACAGAAACGGAGATATCGGCGATTGAAAATTGTGTTTTTGTGAGGCCATAGCGCCGATACCGTTAACGCGATGACAATAAAATTTTGTGGAGTTGTTAGACTAGGGTAGGGCTGTATGCACATATAAATTCAGCTTCATCTGAGCATTCCTTCCTTGTTTTCTGGAGGTTGAAATGGCATTTTTCGGAATTCCGTTTTTTCAAAAAATCATAACTTGGAATTTCTTCAACGTAATTCATTTAGGCTCCTTTCTGCAATGCGTAAGTGTCTAAAATATATTGAAAAAAAATTTCATGCCTCTATCTGTCTTAGTTTCTGAGAAACCGTTTACACAATGTTAAAATTAGTTTCCGGAATTACGCAAGACTGACAAGTAATTCCGCCGTGAAATTGCTTCTGAAGATAGGACTCAAGCCAACATATATGAATCTTGTATCTCTTTTGTTGTATCTCCATTACTTTTCTCATAATTGGCATTTAAAAAATCATTTTAAGGCCGTAGAAAAATAATAATAATAATAATAATAATAATAAAAAAAGTAGCAAAAACAAGATGAATTCCCCTACGGGGAATTCATAATAATAATAACAAAACCAGCAAAAGTAAGATGAATTCCCCTACGGGGAATTCATAATAAGAATACGTACAATATCAAGAAGAACTTCCCTACGGGAAGTTCTTAATAACTAGAGAATAATTAAAATTGCACAGCAATTTTAAGATATGAATTCCCCTCCCCCGTATTCCCTCCCTATTTACCCTCCCCTCTCCTTGCCTTCCATTCCCTGACCTTCCATTCCCTTTGCTTCCACTCCATGCTCTTACATTCCCTTTCCTTCCATTCCCTGCCCTTCCAGGCCCTTCCCTTCCATTCCCTTCCATTCCATTCCATTCCCTAGCCAGTTTTGGTTGTAATCTGGTCCTTGGCAGTGTAGATTTGCACATACTGACTCATATAGCGCTTAGCATGCAGCCAGGTGTGTTGTCAGCAATGTTACCACCCTCGCTGCAATACATTTTGACTGAGGCCTAACCCTAACCCTAATGGGTTGTTGCAGGCAAACCATAAGAGTCATGGAGCTGTGGTTAAATGGAAAAATAGAGGGAAAAATTAGCATTATGCCATGTGACTTTTAACTAAATTGAATGTGTTATTTATTAGTTATAGATGGATATACAAAATGATAAGTGTAAAATTGGCTATTAGTAATAGGTGAGTGCCCTCATAGGATAGTGAAGGTAACAATTTTACGCATCTTTTGGTGTTAATTTCATGACATTTGAATGAGTAGAAGCTGAGCAATTTACATTACAATTTTGAAATTCAAAAAATTCTCAAGGAAAAAGTACTTGAAGTAGAAATTTTTCCTTTGGAGACATCATGCAGGCCCATAGTGGGTACCTCTAATAAAATATTCAGGAACATCCATGAAGACCTTGATAGTTTTTTTGGGCCCAAAAGTTTTGATGAGCCCAAAAACAGACATGAAATTTTCAATGTCTTACGCGAGATATAAAAACTTTCTTAAAAAGTAAAATGCTATATATCATCTGAAAGAGGAGAAACTGAACTTTCTGATGGTGTTTTTAATTTTTCTGTAGCTTTAATAGCAACCGAGATATCGGCGATTGAAAAATGAGTTTTTGTGCGGCCATAGCGCCGATACCGCTTACGCGATGACAACGAAATTTTGTGAGATTGTTAGACTAGGGTAGGGCTGTATACACATATGAATTCAGCTTAATCTGAGCATTCCTTCCTTGTTTTCTGGAGGTTGGAATGTCATTTTTTGGAATTCCGTTTTTTCAAAAAAATCATAACTTGGAATTTTTTCAACGTAATTCATTTAGGCTCCTTTCTGCAATGCGTAAGTGTCTAAAATATATTGAAAAAAAATTTCATCTGTCTATCTGTATTAGTTTCTGAGAAACCGTGTCAACAATGAAAAAATTAGTTTCTGGAATTACGCAAGACTGACAAGTAATTCCGCTGAGAAATTGCCTCTAAAAATAGGGATCACGCCAACATATATGACTGTTGTATCCTTTTTCTTGTATCTGCATTACTTTTCTCATAATAGGCATTTAAAAAATCATTTTAAGGCCGAAGAAAAATAATAAGAAGAACTAGAGAATAATTAAAATTGCACAGCAATTTTAAGATATGAATTCCCCTCCCCCATATTCCCTTCCCTTCCATTCCCTGCCCCTCCATTCCCTTCCCTGCCTGTCCCTTCCCTTCCCTGCCTGTCCCTTACCCTCCTATTCCATTCCATTGGCTTCCCTCTCGTTGCATTCCGAGGCCTGATATGGTTGACGTGTTGTTAGTTTGGCTTGCGTTGCAATGTAGTGCATAGAAGTGCCGAGGTCCACGTATTGAGTGATATAGCGCTTAGCATGCAGCCAGGTGTGTTGTGACCATTGGTACCACCCTGAAAGCAATACATTTTGACTGAGCCCTAACCCTAACCCTAACAGCTTGTTGCACACAAACCATAAGAGGTATGGAGCTGTGCTTATATGGAAAAATAGAGTAAAAAATTAGCATTATGGCATATTACTTTTAACTGAATTGAATCAGTCATTTATGAAATATTATTGATTATATAAAATGATATGTGTAGAATCGCCTATTAGTAATAGGTAAATGCCCTTGTAGAACAGTAAAGGCAGTATTTTTACGCATCTTTTGGTGTTAATTTCATGAAATTTGAATGAGCAGAAGCTGAGCAATCAATGTTTCAATTTTGAAATTAAAAAAATTGTCAAGCAAAGAGGACTTGAAGTAGGACAATTTCCTTTGGAGATATTATGCAGGCCCATATTGGGCACCATATAAAAAATACTCATGAACATCCATAGAGCTTCATAGTTTTTTTGGGCAAAAAAGGTTTTGATAGGCCAAAAAAGTGACATGAAATTTTCAATGTCTGACGCGATTCTATACTAAACAAGCTACAGTAAAGTTCTATACACGATCTGAAAGCAGAGAAACTGAACTTTCTGATGATGTTTTTAATTTTTCTGTAGCTTAAACAGAAACGGAGATATCGGCGATTGAAAATTGTGTTTTTGTGAGGCCATAGCGCCGATACCGTTAACGCGATGACAATAAAATTTTGTGGAGTTGTTAGACTAGGGTAGGGCTGTATGCACATATAAATTCAGCTTCATCTGAGCATTCCTTCCTTGTTTTCTGGAGGTTGAAATGGCATTTTTCGGAATTCCGTTTTTTCAAAAAATCATAACTTGGAATTTCTTCAACGTAATTCATTTAGGCTCCTTTCTGCAATGCGTAAGTGTCTAAAATATATTGAAAAAAAATTTCATGCCTCTATCTGTCTTAGTTTCTGAGAAACCGTTTACACAATGTTAAAATTAGTTTCCGGAATTACGCAAGACTGACAAGTAATTCCGCCGTGAAATTGCTTCTGAAGATAGGACTCAAGCCAACATATATGAATCTTGTATCTCTTTTGTTGTATCTCCATTACTTTTCTCATAATTGGCATTTAAAAAATCATTTTAAGGCCGTAGAAAAATAATAATAATAATAATAATAATAATAAAAAAAGTAGCAAAAACAAGATGAATTCCCCTACGGGGAATTCATAATAATAATAATAAAAAAACTAACAATAACAAGATGAATTCCCCTACGGGGAATTCATAATAATAATAAAACGAACAATATCAATATAATCCCCCGCTCGCGGCGGGGGATTATAATAATAATAAAACGAACAATATCAATATAATCCCCCGCTCGCGGCGGGGGATTATAACTAGAGAACACGGTAATTGTCAGCACTGACAATTACTAAGAATTTACCTTTACTTTTAAATAAACTTGGCCTGTAAACCGACAGACAAATGGACATATGGACTAAACTTTGCCTGTAAATGGACGGACAAATGGACAGATGGATGAAACCGACGGACTGACAAACACATGCTGACTGTGATTCCTCACCATGACTGCGACTCTGACTGCAACTTCAACTCTGAATCCTGATCAGATCTCCGATTCAGACTACTGACTCTCACTCCTGACACAGACTCTTTTCTCTGACCCGGACTCCTGGCTCAGACTCATGACTGTAACGGCTGATGCCAAATCCTTCCTCTGATTCCTGTCTCGACTCAACACAGCCTAAGAGTCGTGACTCAGAGTCGTGACTCAGAGTCGTGACTCAGAGTCGTGACTCAGAGTCGTGACTCAGAGTCGTGACTCAGAGTCGTGACTCAGAGTCGTGACTCAGAGTCGTGACTCAGAGTCGTGACTCAGAGTCGTGACTCAGAGTTGTGACTCAGAGTCGTGACTCAGAGTCGTGACTCAGAGTCGTGACTCAGAGTCGTGACTCAGAGTCGTGACTCAGAGTCGTGCCTCAGAGTCGTGACTCAGAGTCGTGACTCAGAGTCGTGACTCAGAGTCGTGACTCAGAGTCGTGACACAGAGTCGTGACACTGAGTCGTGACACTGAGTCGTGACACTGAGTCGTGACACTGAGGTGTGACACTGAGGTGTGTCACTGAGGTGTGACACTGAGGTGCGACACTGAGGTGCTACACTGAGGTGTGAGTCCAGACTCTACGTCACGACGCAAAGTCCCGACTCAGAGTACCTGATTCAGCGGCCTGACTCAGAGTCCTGATGCAAAGTCCTGTTGCAAAGTCCTAACTCAGAGTCCTTGATTCAGAGTCCTGACTCAGAGTCCTCACTCAAAGTCCTGACTGACAGTCCTGACTGACAGTCCTGACTGACAGTCCTGACTG
Source organism: Platynereis dumerilii (assembly GCA_026936325.1). NCBI lineage: Eukaryota > Metazoa > Annelida > Polychaeta > Phyllodocida > Nereididae > Platynereis > Platynereis dumerilii. The sequence continues at coordinate 16,008,432 of JAPTHN010000007.1, forward strand.
ACAGTCCTGACTGACAGTCCTGACTGACAGTCCTGACTGACAGTCCTGACTGACAGTCCTGACTCAGAATTGTGACTCAGAATCGTGACTCAGAGGCCTGACTCAAAGTCCTGACTCAGAGGCCTGACTGACAGTCCTGACTGAAAGTCCTGACTGACAGTCCTGACTGACAGTCCTGACTGAAAGTCCTGACTGACAGTCCTGACTGAAAGTCCTGACTGACAGTCCTGACGAACAGTCCTGACTGACAGTCCTGACTGACAGTCCTGACTGACAGTCCTGACTGACAGTCCTAACTGACAGTCCTGACTGACAACAGCATGACAGCAGGCTAAGAGGTGTGACACTGAGGTGTGACACTGAGGTGTGACACTGAGGTGTGACACTGAGGTGTGACACTGAGGTGTGAGTCCAGACTCTACGTCACGACGCAAAGTCCCGACTCAGAGTACCTGATTCAGCGGCCTGACTCAGAGTCCTGATGCAAAGTCCTGTTGCAAAGTCCTAACTCAGAGTCCTTGATTCAGAGTCCTGACTCAGAGTCCTCACTCAGAGTCCTCACTCAAAGTCCTGCCTGAGTGAAAGTCCTGACTGACAGTCCTGCTGAACAGTCCTTACCGACAGTCCTGACTGACAGTCCTGACTGACAGTTCTGACTGACAGTCCTGACTATCAGTCCTGACTGACAGTCCTGACTGACAGTCCTGACTGACAGTCCTGACTGACAGTCCTGACTGACAGTCCTGACTCAGACTTGTGACTCAGAATCATGACTCAGAGGCCTGACTGACAGTCCTGACTGACAGTACTGACTGAAAGTCCTGACTGACAGTCCTGACGAACAGTCCTGACTGACAGTTCTGACTGACAGTCCTGAGTGACAGTCCTGACTGACAGTCACTGACAGTCCTGACTGACAGTCCTAACTGACAGTCCTGACTGACAACAGCATGACAGCAGGCTACCTGACTCACAGTCCTGACTCACAGTTCCCGACTAATAGTCCCCGCCTCACAGTCCCGACTCCTGACCCCTACTCCTGACTCAAACTCCTGACTGAAACTCCTGACTCAAACTCCTGACTCCAACACCTGACTCAGTCATTTGAGACTGTAATATGTATATAAACATTAGACAGTAGTGTACACTGGCCCCGTCACCTGAAACGGCCCAAACAGCTTTCCAAATATGGTTAATGTATGCTAATATATGCGGCCAGCCTGTGTTGGAGTGTGAAACCGTCTCACCTGCATCATGTGAAAATGAATTTTTGGCTGACAATTTCTTCATTTTTCTGACCTTTTGACCTTTGTTGCTTCGAGTTGACTGTACCTACAGACTTGTCATTTGCCACAACTTACCGCAAGTATTTGGTCAAGCTTGTCAATTAAAATCAAAAAAATTGGAACTTTCCTTGCTAGTTAAAAAAAATCATTTGTGAAAACGATCAATTTTCATTTCATCTTTGACCTCAAATTTGACCCTGCGGAAATTGTCACAGGTGAAAATTAATGTGCTCATGTGTTGCCAGTATGTGATAGAGGGGGGTCATTTAATTTACAGAAAGCTGTAAGAGTGATATTTAACACTCAAATTAAGTCATTTATGAAAAATGTCATGTAAGTCTTGAAGTAACATTTTTCACAATTTTTTACAAATTAAGTTGAGGATATGAAACAATTCTAATAGGGGGCTTTTGATAACCACATAAGTGACCATCTTACCTCAGACATTTACAAGGATTGGTTGAAAATAACATAATTTTCAGAATTTTTCAAAACTTCAACTTTTTAAACTTTAATGGCTCATATCACCTTCAATATGACCAATAGGTCAAATTTTTTGGTCAATATAGTCTTTTTGGGAAAAGTTAAGGGTAGTTCCTTATACATTTTGATCACCTCAGACTACTCCTTCATGGAGATTTTACAATTACACCTAAATTTTGAACACTCGATTTTGAAAAATTGCCATATTTCAAAATATATTGCATCAAGCCCATCAATATTACAGTCGACTCTGGCCCCAGATACTGTCTAACTGTAGCCACAATCACCATATTCCTATCTATTACGTAACTTGAGATCTCAATCGCAGACTGAAAACAGCTCATAGGTCAATAGCCCCTTACCCGTTAGACCAACTCTCATTTCACTTGCACCAAAACGTTGACAACAACTTTTTATCACAGGATTTTGACCCTTGACTGATTAACTTCAATACTTTTTGAGTTATGAGCCTGTAAAGTTTACTAATTTTCGACTTTGACCGGCTCTGTGAAAAAGACAACTGTGAAAATGACATTGAGAACGCAATTACGTAATGCTAAACTACTGACCTATCAACTGAAAACACTTTCACAGATGTAAACCCATTTTGAAAAAATAATAATAACTAGAGAACACGGTAATTGTCAGCACTGACAATTACTAAGAATTTACCTTTACTTTTAAATAAACTTGGCCTGTAAACTGACAGACAAATGGACATATGGGCTAAACTTTGCCTGTAAATGGACGGACAAATGGACAGATGGATGAAACCGACGGACTGACAAACACATACTGACTGTGATTCCTCACCATGACTGCGACTCTGACTGAAACTTCAACTCTGAATCCTGATCAGATCTCCGATTCAGACTACTGACTCTCACTCCTGACACAGACTTTTTTCTCTGACCCGGACTCCTGGATCAGACTCATGACTGTAACGGCTGATGCCAAATCCTTCCTCTGATTCCTGTCTCGACTCAACACAGCCTAAGAGTCGTGACTCTGAGTCGTGACTCTGAGTCGTGACTCTGAGTCGTGGCTCTGAGTCGTGACTCTGAGTCGTGACTCTGAGTCGTGACTCTGAGTCGTGACTCTGAGTCGTGACTCTGAGTCGTGACTCTGAGTCGTGACTCTGAGTCGTGACTCTGAGTCGTGACTCTGAGTCGTGACTCTGAGTCGTGACTCTGAGTCGTGACTCTGAGTCGTGACTCTGAGTCGTGACTCTGAGTCGTGACTCTGAGTCGTGACTCTGAGTCGTGACTCTGAGTCGTGACTCTGAGTCGTGACTCTGAGTCGTGACTCTGAGTCGTGACTCTGAGTCGTGACTCTGAGTCGTGACTCTGAGTCTTGACTCTGAGTCGTGACTCTGAGTCGTGACTCTGAGTCGTGACTCTGAGTCGTGACTCTGAGTCGTGACTCTGAGTCGTGACTCTGAGTCGTTACTCTGAGTCGTGACTCTGAGTCGTGACACTGAGGTGTGACACTGAGGTGTGACACTGAGGTGTGACACTGAGGTGTGACACTGAGGTGTGAGTCCCGACTCTATGTCACGACGCAAAGTCCCGACTCAGAGTACCTGATTCAGCGGCCTGACTCAGAGTCCTGATGCAAAGTCCTGTTGCAAAGTCCTAACTCAGAGTCCTTGATTCAGAGTCCTGACTCAGAGTCCTGACTCAGAGTCCTCACTCAAAGTCCTGCCTGAGTCCTGAGTGAAAGTCCTGCTGAACATTACTGACTGACAGTCCTGCTGAACAGTCCTGACTGACAGTCCTGACTGACAGTTCTGACTGACAGTCCTGACTGACAGTCCTGACTGACAGTCCTGACTCAGAATTGTGACTCAGAATCGTGACTCAGAGGCCTGACTCAAAGTCCTGACTCAGAGGCCTCACTGACTGTCCTGACTGAAAGTCCTGACTGACAGTCCTGACTGACAGTCCTGACTGAAAGTCCTGACTGACAGTCCTGACGAACAGTCCTGACTGACAGTCCTGACTGACAGTCCTGACTGACAGTCCTGACTGACAGTCACTGACAGTCACTGACAGTCACTGACAGTCACTGACAGTCCTGACTGACAGTCCTAACTGACAGTCCTGACTGACAGTCCTGACTGACAGTCCTGACTGACAACAGCATGACAGCAGGCTACCTGACTCACAGTCCTGACTCACAGTTCCTGACTCACAGTCCCCGCCTCACAGTCCCGACTCCTGACCCCTACTCCTGACTCAAACTCCTGACTCAAACTCCTGACTCCAACTCCTGACTTCAACTCCTGACTCCAACTCCTGACTCAGTCATTTGAGACTGTAATATGTATATAAACATTAGACAGTAGTGTACACTGGCCCCGTCACCTGAAACGGCCCAAACAGCTTTCCAAATATGGTTAATGTATGCTAATATATGCGGCCAGCCTGTGTTGGAGTGTGAAACCGTCTCACCTGCATCATGTGAAAATGAATTTTTGGCTGACAATTTCTTCATTTTTCTGACCTTTTGACCTCAGTTGCTTCGAGTTGACTGTACCTACAGACTTGTCATTTGCCAAAACTTACCGCAAGTATTTGGTCAAGCTTGTCAATTAAAATCAAAAGAATTGGAACTTTCCTTGCTAGTTAAAAAAAATCATTTGTGAAAACGATCAATTTTCATTTCATCTTTGACCTCAAATTTGACCTTGCGGAAATTGTCACAGGTGAAAATTAATGTGCTCATGTGTTGCCAGTATGTGATCTAGGGGGGTCATTTAATTTACAAAAAGCTGTAGGAGTAATATTTCCCACTCAAATTAAATCATTTATGCAAAATGTCATCGAAGTTGCGAAGTACCACTTTTCACAATTTTTTACAAATTAAGTTGAGGGTATGAAACAATTCTAATAAGGGGCTTTTGATAACCATACTACTGACCAGTATACCTCAGACTTTTAAGAGGATTGGTGAAATATGACATAATTTTGAGAATTTTGGAAAAATTCAACTTTTTTGACTTTGATGGCTCATATCACCTTCAAATATCACCTTTTTGTCAAATTTGTTGGTCAATATAGTCTTTTTGGGTAAAGTTAAGGGTAGTTCATTATTCATTTTGATCACCTCAGACCAGTCCTTCATGGAGATTTTACAATTCCACCAAAATTTTGAACACTCAATTCTGAGAAATTGTCATATCTCAAAATATATTGCATCAATCCCAATGATATTACAGTCGACACTGGCCCCAGATACCAGCTAACTTTTGCCACCATCATCATATTCCTATCTATTACGTAACTTGAGATCTCTGTGACAGACCAAAAACTGCTCATTCTGCTGTAACCCTTTACCCGTTGGACCAACTCTCATATCACTTTGTACCAATACGTTCACTACAACTTTTTATCACAAGATTTTGACTTAGGACTCATTATCTTATATAGTTTTTGAGTTATGAGCCTTCAAAGTTTACTAATTTTCGACTTTGAACGGCTCTGTGAAAAAGACAACTGTGAAAATGACATCCAATGACCCAATTACGTAATACCCAACTACTGACCTATCAACTGAAAACACTTTCAAAGACCTAAGTCCATTTTGAATAAATAATAATAATAATAATAATAATAATAATAATAGCAAAAACAAATAGAATTTACCATAGGTAAATTCTTAATAACTAGAGAACACGGTAATTGTCATCAGGGACAATTACAAAGAATTTACCTTTACTTTCAACTAAAGTTTGCCTGTAAATGGACAGACAAATGGACAGATGGATGCAACCGACGGACTGAGAAAACACATGCGGACTCTGTTTCCTCACCATGACTGCGACTCTGAGTCGGGACTGAGAGTCGTGACTGACAGTCGTGACTGAAGAGTCGTGACTGAGAGCCGTGACTGAGAGCCGTGACTGAGAGTCGTGACTCAGAGGCGTGAGTCAGAGTCGGGACTCAGAGTCGTGACTCAGAGTCGTGACTCAGAGTAGTGACTCAGAGTCATGACGCAGAGTCATGACTCAGAGTCGTGACAGTCGTGACTCAGAGGCCTGACTCAGATTCCTGACTCCTGACTTAGACTTAGAGTCGTGACTCAGAGTCACGATTCTGAGTTGTGACTCAGAGTCGTGACTCAGAGGCCTGACTCAGATTCCTGACTCAGATTCCTGACTCCTGACTCCTGACTTAGACTGTCAGTCAGGACTGTGTCACGATTCTGAGTCGTGACTCAGAGTCGTGACTCAGAGTCACGACACTGAGTCGTGACTCTGAGTCGTGACACTGAGTCGTGACTCACAGTTGTGACACAGTCCTGACTGACAGTCTTGACTACAGTCCTGACTGACAGTCCTGACTGACAGGCCTGACTGACAGGCCTGACTGACAGGCCTGACTGACAGGCCTGACTGACAGGCCTGACTGACAGGCCTGACTGACAGGCCTGACTGACAGGCCTGACTGACAGGCCTGACTCCGAGGCCTGACTCCGAGGCCTGACTCCGAGTCCCGACTCAGAGTCCTGACTCAGAATCGTGACTCAGAGTCCTGACTCAGAGTCCTGACTCCCAACAGCATGACAGCAGGCTACTGTTCCAATCAGTAGGCCTGCCCTTGTAACCACTCACCTGAACTGGCCAGAGGAGCACTCCATATATGGCTAATGTATGCTAATTTATGCGGCCACAACGTCTTACAGTGTGAACCTGTCACACCTGCATCATGTGAAAATGAATTTGTTGCTGACCATGTTGTCATTTTTTTGACCTTTTGACTTTTATTGCTCAGAGTCGGATGTAGCTAGAGACTTGTCATTTACTACAAATTACCAGAAGTATTTGGGCTACATCTGCCCTTAAAATCAAGAAAATTGAAATATTCCTTCCTAGTAAAAAAAAATCATCTGCCAAAATGATCAATTTTCCCTTCATCTTTGACCTCCAATTTGACCTTGCGGAAATTGTCACAGGTGAAAATTAATGTGCTCATGTGATTGCAGTATGCCATATTAGGGGGTCATTTTATTTACAGAAAGCTGTAGAAGTGATATTTCCCACTCAAATTAAATGATTTATGCAAAATGTCATGTAAGTTGCGAAGTACCACATTTCACAATTTTTTACAAATTAAGTTGAGGATATGAAACAATTCTAATAAGGGGCTTTTGATAACCATATTAGTGACCAGTATACCTCAGAGATTTAAGAGGATTGGTAGAAAATAACATAATTTTCAGAATTTTTCAAAACTTCAACTTTTTAAACTTTAATGGCTCACATTACCCTCAAATATCACCTGTAGGTCAAATTTTTTGGTCAATATAGTATCTTTGGGAAAAGTTAAGGGTAGTTCCTTATACATTTTGTTCACCTCAGACTATTCCTTCATGGAGATTTTACAATTTTACCGAAATTTTGAACACTCGATATTGAAAAATTGCCATATTTCAAAAAGCATGGCACTAATCAAAACCATATTGCACACTGCACTGGCCCCAGATACTGGCTGAGTTTTGCCACAATCAGAATCTTCCTATCTCTTACGTAACTTGAGATCTTGAGTGACATTTGAAAACTGCTCATGCATCAATAGCCCTTTACCCGTTGGACCAACTCTCATATGACCAGGAACCAAAATGTTGAAAACAACTTTTTATCACAAGATTTTGACCCTCGACTCATTATCTCAAATACTTTTTGAGTTATAGGCCTTGAAAGTTTACTCATTTTCAACTTTGAACGCCTCTGTGAAAAAGACAACTGTGAAAATGACATCAAATGACCCAATTATGTAATGGCCAACAACTGACCTATACTGTGACCAACTTTCATCAACGTAAACCCATTTTGAAATAATAATAATAATAATAATATTAACAAAAACAAATAGAATTTACCATAGGTAAATTCTTAACTAGAGAACACGGTAATTGTCAGCACTGACAATTACTAAGAATTTACCTTTACTTTTAAATAAACTTGGCCTGTAAACTGACAGACAAATGGACATATGGACTAAACTTTGCCTGTAAATGGACGGACAAATGGACAGATGGATGAAACCGACGGACTGACAAACACATACTGACTGTGATTCCTCACCATGACTGCGACTCTGACTGAAACTTCAACTCTGAATCCTGATCAGATCTCCGATTCAGACTACTGACTCTCACTCCTGACACAGACTTTTTTCTCTGACCCGGACTCCTGGATCAGACTCATGACTGTAACGGCTGATGCCAAATCCTTCCTCTGATTCCTGTCTCGACTCAACACAGCCTAAGAGTCGTGACTCTGAGTCGTGACTCTGAGTCGTGACTCTGAGTCGTGACTCTGAGTCGTGACTCTGAGTCGTGACTCTGAGTCGTGACTCTGAGTCGTGACTCTGAGTCGTGACTCTGAGTCGTGACTCTGAGTCGTGACTCTGAGTCGTGACTCTGAGTCGTGACTCTGAGTCGTGACTCTGAGTCGTGACTCTGAGTCGTGACTCTGAGTCGTGCCTCTGAGTCGTGACTCTGAGTCGTGACTCTGAGTCGTGACTCTGAGTCGTGACTCTGAGTCGTGACTCGTGACTCTGAGTCGTGACTCTGAGTCGTGACTCTGAGTCGTGACTCTGAGTCGTGACTCTGAGTCGTGACTCTGAGTCGTGACTCTGAGTCGTGCCTCTGAGTCGTGACTCTGAGTCGTGACTCTGAGTCGTGACTCTGAGTCGTGACTCTGAGTCGTGACTCTGAGTCGTGACTCTGAGTCGTGACTCTGAGTCGTGACTCTGAGTCGTGACTCTGAGTCGTGACTCTGAGTCGTGACTCTGAGTCGTGACTCTGAGTCGTGACTCTGAGTCGTGACTCTGAGTCGTGACTCTGAGTCGTGACTCTGAGTCGTGACTCTGAGTCGTGACTCGTGCCTCAGAGGCGTGACTCAGAGTCGTGACTCGTGCCTCAGAGTCGTGACTCAGAGTCGTGACTCAGAGTCGTGACCCAGAGTCGTGACTCAGAGTCGTGACTCAGAGTCGTGACTCAGAGTCGTGACTCAGAGTCGTGACTCAGAGTCGTGACACTGAGGTGTGACACTGAGGTGTGACACTGAGGTGTGACACTGAGGTGTGACACTGAGGTGTGAGTCCCGACTCTATGTCACGACGCAAAGTCCCGACTCAGAGTACCTGATTCAGCGGCCTGACTCAGAGTCCTGATGCAAAGTCCTGTTGCAAAGGCCTAACTCAGAGTCCTTGATTCAGAGTCCTGACTCAGAGTCCTGACTCAGAGTCCTCACTCAAAGTCCTGCCTGAGTCCTGAGTGAAAGTCCTGCTGAACAGTACTGACTGACAGTCCTGCTGAACAGTCCTGACTGACAGTCCTGACTGACAGTTCTGACTGACAGTCCTGACTGACAGTCCTGACTGACAGTCCTGACTCAGAATTGTGACTCAGAATCGTGACTCAGAGGCCTGACTCAAAGTCCTGACTCAGAGGCCTCACTGACAGTCCTGACTGAAAGTCCTGACTGACAGTCCTGACTGACAGTCCTGACTGAAAGTCCTGACTGACAGTCCTGACGAACAGTCCTGACTGACAGTCCTGACTGACAGTCCTGACTGACAGTCCTGACTGACAGTCCTGACTGACAGTCACTGACAGTCCTGACTGACAGTCCTAACTGACAGTCCTGACTGACAGTCCTGACTGACAGTCCTGACTGACAGTCCTGACTGACAACAGCATGACAGCAGGCTACCTGACTCACAGTCCTGACTCACAGTTCCTGACTCACAGTCCCCGCCTCACAGTCCCGACTCCTGACCCCTACTCCTGACTCAAACTCCTGACTCAAACTCCTGACTCCAACTCCTGACTTCAACTCCTGACTCCAACTCCTGACTCAGTCATTTGAGACTGTAATATGTATATAAACATTAGACAGTAGTGTACACTGGCCCCGTCACCTGAAACGGCCCAAACAGCTTTCCAAATATGGTTAATGTATGCTAATATATGCGGCCAGCCTGTGTTGGCGTGTGAAACCGTCTCACCTGCATCATGTGAAAATGAATTTTTGGCTGACAATTTCTTCATTTTTCTGACCTTTTGACCTCAGTTGCTTCGAGTTGACTGTACCTACAGACTTGTCATTTGCCAAAACTTACCGCAAGTATTTGGTCAAGCTTGTCAATTAAAATCAAAAGAATTGGAACTTTCCTTGCTAGTTAAAAAAAATCATTTGTGAAAACGATCAATTTTCATTTCATCTTTGACCTCAAATTTGACCTTGCGGAAATTGTCACAGGTGAAAATTAATGTGCTCATGTGTTGCCAGTATGTGATCTAGGGGGGTCATTTAATTTACAAAAAGCTGTAGGAGTAATATTTCCCACTCAAATTAAATCATTTATGCAAAATGTCATCGAAGTTGCGAAGTACCACTTTTCACAATTTTTTACAAATTAAGTTGAGGGTATGAAACAATTCTAATAAGGGGCTTTTGATAACCATACTACTGACCAGTATAGCTCAGACTTTTAAGAGGATTGGTGAAATATGACATAATTTTGAGAATTTTGGAAAAATTCAACTTTTTTGACTTTGATGGCTCATATCACCTTCAAATATCACCTTTTTGTCAAATTTGTTGGTCAATATAGTCTTTTTGGGTAAAGTTAAGGGTAGTTCATTATACATTTTGATCACCTCAGACCAGTCCTTCATGGAGATTTTACAATTCCACCAAAATTTTGAACACTCAATTCTGAAAAATTGTCATATCTCAAAATATATTGCATCAATCCCAATGATATTACAGTCGACACTGGCCCCAGATACCAGCTAACTTTTGCCACCATCATCATATTCCTATCTATTACGTAACTTGAGATCTCTGTGACAGACCAAAAACTGCTCATTCTGCTGTAACCCTTTACCCGTTGGACCAACTCTCATATCACTTTGTACCAATACGTTCACTACAACTTTTTATCACAAGATTTTGACTTAGGACTCATTATCTTATATAGTTTTTGAGTTATGAGCCTTCAAAGTTTACTAATTTTCGACTTTGAACGGCTCTGTGAAAAAGACAACTGTGAAAATGACATCCAATGACCCAATTACGTAATACCCAACTACTGACCTATCAACTGAAAACACTTTCAAAGACCTAAGTCCATTTTGAATAAATAATAATAATAACTAGAGAAAACGGTAATTGTCATCAGGGACAATTACAAAGAATTTACCTTTTACTTTCAACTAAAGTTTGCCTGTAAATGGACAGACCAATGGACAGATGGATGCAACCGACGGACAGAGAAAACACATGGGGACTCTGTTTCCTCACCATGACTGCGACTCAGAGTCCTGACTCAGAGTCCTGACTCACAGTCCTGACTCACAGTCCTGACTCAGAGTCCTGACTCAGCGTCCTGACTCAGAGGCCTGACTCACAGTCCTGACTCACAGTCTTGGCTCACAGTCCTGACTCACAGTCCTGACTCAGAGTCCTGACTCAGCGTCCTGACTCAGAGGCCTGACTCAGAGTCCTGACTCCGAGTCCTGACTCAGGGTCCTGACTCAGAGTCCTGACGCAGAGTCCTGACTCAGAGTCCTGACTCAGAGTCCTGACTCAGAGTCCTGACTCAGAGTCCAGACTCAGAGTCCAGACTCAGAGTCCTGACTCACAGTCCTGACTCACAGTCCTGACTCACAGTCCTGACTCACAGTCCTGACTCACAGTCCTGACTCACAGTCCTGACTCACAGTCTTGGCTCACAGTCCTGACTCAAAGTCCTGACTCAGAGTCCTGACTCAGAGTCCTGACTCAGAGTCCTGATGCAGAGTCCTGATGCAGAGTCCTGACTCACAGTCCTGACTCAGAGTCCTGATGCAGAGTCCTGACTCAGAGTCCTGACTCAGAGTGCTGACTCCGAGTCCTGACTCAGAGTCCTGACTCACAGGCCTGACTCAGAGTCCTGACACAGAGTCCTAACTCAGAGTCCTGACGCAGAGTCCGGAACGGACAGACAAATGGACGGATGGACAGATGGATGTAACCAACGGACTGACAGACACGTGCGGACTCTGACTCCTCAGCCTGACTCCGACTCAGACTCTGAATCCTGGGCAGCTTCCTGATCAGATCTACAATTCATACTACTGACTCTCAGTCCTGACGCTGACTCTTTTCACTGATGCGGGACTCAGACTCCTGGCTCTGAGTTGCGACCTCAACTGCTGATGCCAAATCCTTCCTCAGACTCAATACGGCCTCAGGACTCAGAGTTGTGACTCAGAGTTGTGACTCAGAGTCGTGACTCAGAGTCGTGACTCAGAGTCGTGACTCAGAGTCGTGACTCAGAGTCGTGACTCAGAGTCGTGACTCAGAGTCGTGACTCAGAGTCGTGACTCAGAGTCGTGACTCAGAGTCGTGACTCAGAGTCGTGACTCAGAGTCGTGACTCAGAGTCGTGACTCAGAGTCCTAACTCATAGTCGTGACTCAGAGTCCTGACTCAAGACTCCTGACCTAGGGTTCTGACTCAGCGACCTGACTGACTGTCACTCGTAAAGCAGACTCTTTTCTATGTCCTGGACTCCTGGTTCAGACTTTAACGGCTGACGCCAAATCCTTCCTCTGATTCCTGTCTCGACTAAACTCGGCCTACGAGTCGTGACTCAGAGACGACTCTGAGTCCTGACTCAGAATCCTGACTCAGAGTCCTGAATGACAGTCCTGATCGACAGCCCAGACTGACAGACCTGACTGACAGGTTTGACTGACAGTCCTGACTGACAGTCCTGACTCAGAGTTCTGACTGCGAGGCCTGACTGCGAGTCCCGACTCAGAATCATGACTCAGAGTCCTGACTCAGAGTCCTGACTGACAGTCCTCCCGACTCAGCCTCACGACGCAAAGTCCCGACTCAGAGTACCTGATTCAGAGACCTGACTCAGAGTTTTGACTCGGAGTCCTGACGCAAAGTCCCAACTCAGAGTCCCTGATTCTGAGTCCTCACTCAGAGTCCTGACTTAGGGTCCTGACTGACATTCCTCACTGACAGTCCTGACTCAGAATCGTGACTCAGAATCGTAACTCAGAGGCCTGACTCAAAGTCCGGACTCAGAGGCCCGATTCAGATTCCTGACTGACAGTCCTGACTGAAAGTCCTGACTGACAGTCCTGACTGAAAGTCCAGACTGAAAGTCCTGACTGACAGTCCTGACTGAAAGTCCTGACTGAGAGGCCTGATTAACAGCCCTGACTGACAGTCCTGACTGACAGTCCTGACTGACAGTCCTGACTGACAGTCCTGACTCCCAACAGCTTGACAGCAGACTACCTGACTCACAGTCCTGACTCACAGTCCCGACTCACAGCCCAACTCCTGACCCCTACTCCTGACTCCAACTCCTGACCTCAACTCCTGACTCCAACTGCTGACTCAGTCATTCGAGACTGTAATATGTATATAAACATTAGACAGTAGTGTACACTGGCCCCGTCACCTGAAACGGCCCAAACAGCTTTCCAAATATGGTTAATGTATGCTAATATATGCGGCCAGCCTGTGTTGGAGTGTGAAAGCGTCTCACCTGCATCATGTGAAAATGAATTTTTGGCTGTGCATTTCTTCCATTTTTCTGACCTTTTGACCTTTGTTGCTTCGAGTTGACTGTACCTACAGACTTGTCATTAGCCACAACTTACCGCAAGTATTTGGTCAAGCTTGTCAATTAAAATTTAAAAAATTGGAACTTTCCTTGCTAGTTAAAAAAAATCATTTGTAAAAATTATCAGTTTTCATTTCATCTTTGACCTCAAATTTGACCTTGCGGAAATTGTCACAGGTGAAAATTAATGTGCTCATCTGAATGCCACTTGTGATATAGGGGGGTCATTTAATTTACAGAAAGCTGTAGGAGTGACACTTCCCACTCAAATTAAATCATTTATGCAAAATGTCATGTAAGTGGCGAAGTGAAATTTTTCACAATTATTTACAAATGAAGTTGAGGATATGAAACAATTCTAATTTGGGGCTTTTGATAACCATATTAGTGACCAGTATACCTCAGAGATTTAAGAGGATTGGAGGAAAATAACATAATTTTCTGGATTTTTCAAAAATTCAACTTTTTCAACTTTAATGGTTCATATCACCTTCAAATATCACCTTTTGGTCCAATTTTTTGGTCAATATAGTCTTTTTGAGTAAAGTTAAGGGTAGTTCCTAGTACATTTTGTTCATCTCAGACTATCCCTTCATGGAGATTTTACAATTCCACCTGAATTTCGAACACTCAATATTGAAAAATTGCCATATTTCAAAAAGTATTCAACAAATCCAAACCATATTGCTTGCTGCACTGGTCCCAGATACTGGCCAACTTTTGTCACAATCAGCATCTTCTTATCTGTTATGTAACTTGAGATCTAGAGTGACAATTCAAAACTGCTCATGCTTCAATAGCCCTTTACCCGTTGGACCAACTCTCATATGACCGGGACCAAAATGTTGATAACAACTTTTTATCACAGGATTTTGATTCTTGACTCATTATCTCAAATACTTTTTGAGTTATAGGCCTTGAAAGTTTACTCATTTTCGACTTTGAACGGCTCTGTGAAAAAGACAACTGTGAAAATGACATCAAATGACCCAATTACGTAATGGCCAACAACTGACCTACACTGTGACCAACTTTCATCAACGTAAACCCATTTTGAAATAAAAAGAATAATAATAATAATAATAATAATAATAGCAAAAACAAATAGAATTTACCATAGGTAAATTCTTAATAATAATAATAATAATAATAATAGCAAAAACAAATAGAATTTACCATAGGTAAATTCTTAATAATAACTAGAGAACACGGTAATTGTCATCAGGGACAATTACAAAGAATTTACCTTTACTTTTAACTAAAATTTGCCTGTAAATTGACAGACAAATGGACTTTAAGTTTCCTTTTACGTAAACTTGGCCTGTAAACAGACAGGCAAATGAACAGATGGGCTAAACTTTGCCTGTAAACGGACAGACAAATGGACGGATGGACAGATGGATCAAACCGTCGGAATGACAGACACATGCGGACTCTGACTCCTCACCATGACTCCGACTCTGAATCCTGGTCAGCTTCCTGATCAGATCTACAATTCAGACTACTCAGTCCTGACGCTGACTCTTTTCTCTGATGCCGGACTCAGACTCCTGCCTCAGAAGTGCGACATCAACTGATGATGCCAAATCCTTCGTCAGACTCAACACGGCCTCAGAGTCCTGACTCAGAGTCCTGACTCAGAGTCCTGACTCAGAGTCCTGACTCAGAGTCCTGACTCAGAGTCCTGACTCAGAGTCCTGACTCAGAGTCCTGACTCAGAGTCCTGACTCAGAGTCCTGACTCAGAGTCCTGACTCAGAGTCCTGACTCAGAGTCCTGACTCAGAGTCCTGACTCATGGTCCTGACTCAGAGTCCTGACTCAGAGTCCTGACTCAGAGTCCTGACTCAGAGTCCTTACTCAGAGTCCTTACTAAGAGCCCTGACTCAGAGTCCTGCCTCAGAGGCCTGCCTTAGAGTTCTGACTCCGTGTCCTGATGCTGAGGCCTGCCGCAGAGTCTTCATGCACAGTCCTGACTCAGAGTCCTGACTCATAGTCCTGACTGACAGTCCTGACGCAGAGACCTCACTCAGAGACCTCACTCAGAGTCCTGACTCAGAGTCCTGACTCAGAGTCCTGACTCAGAGTCCTGACTCAGAATCCTGGCTCAGAGTCCTAGCTCAGAGTCCTGACTCAGAGTCCTGACTCAGAGACCTGACTCAGAGTCCTGACTCAGAGTCCTGACTCAGAGTCCTGACTCAGAGTCCTAACTCAGAGTCCTTACTCCGAGTTCTGCCTCCGAGTCCTGACTCCGAGTCCTCACTCAGAGACCTGACTCAGAGTCCTGACTCAGAGTGCTGACTCCGAGTCCTGACTCAGAGTCCTGAATTAGAGGCCTGAATTAGAATCCAGACTCACAGTACTGATTCACAGTACTGATTCACAGTACTGATTCACAGTACTGATTCACAATACTGATTCACAGTACTGATTCAAAGTCTGACCAAGACTCGTGGATCCTGACGTCAATTCCTGACTTCAATTCCTGACTACAACTCCTGACTACAGCTCCTGATTCAAACTCCTGACTCCTAGTCCTGACTCGGTCATTTGAGACTACAATATGTATATAACCATTAGACAGTAATGTACACTGGCCCCGTCACCTGAGACGGCCAGAAGAGCTCTCCATATATGGCTAATGTATGATAATTTATGCGGCCAGCCTGTGTTGGAGTGTGAAGATAGCTCACCTGCATCATGTGAAAATGAATTTTTTTGCTGACCATTCGGTCATTTTTTGACCTTTTGACCTTTACTGCTCAGAGTCCCCTGTAGCTACAGACTTGCTGTTTACCACAATTGACCGCAACAATTCAACAAACATTGATACTTAAAATGAAAAAAGTTGGAACTTTCCTTGCTAGTTAAAAAAAATCATTTGTGAGAATGATCAATTTTCATTTCATCTTTGATCTCAAATTTGCCCTTGCAGAAATTGTCACAGGTGAAAATAAATGTGCTCATGTGATGCCAAAATGTGATAGAAGGGGGTCATTTAATTTACAGAAAGCTGTAGGAGTGATATTTCCCACTCAAATTAAATCATTTATGGAAATGTCATGTAGGTCGCAAAGTAACATTTTTCACAATTTTTTACAAATTTAGTTGAAGATATAAAACAATTCTAATAGGGGGCTTTTGATAACCATATTAGTGACCAGTATACCTCAAAGATTTAAGAGGATTGGTGGAAAATAACATAACTTTCAGAATTTTTCAAAACTTTAACTTTTTAAACTTTAATGGCTCATATCACCTTTAATATGACCTATAGGTCAAATTTTTTGGTCAATATAGTCTGTTTGGGAAAAGTTCAAGGTAGTTCCTTATAATTTTGATCACCTCAGACTACTCCTTCATGGAGATTTTACAATTACACCCAAATATTGCAGACTCGATTTTGAAAAAATCCCATATTTCCAAATCTATTGCAAAAATCCAAACCATATTACAGTCAGCACTGGCCCCAGATACTGGCTAACTTTTGCCACCATCACCATATTCCTATCTATTACGTAACTTGAGATCTCGTTCGCAGACTGAAAACAGCTCATGTGTCAATAGCCCCTTACCCGTTAGACCAACTGTCATATGACCAGGAACAAAATGTTGACAACAACTTTTTATCACAGGATTTTGACTCTTGACTTATTATCTTAAATACTTTTTGAGTTATAAGCCTTTAAAGTTTACTAATTTTCGACTTTGAACAGCTCTGTGAAAAAGACAACTGTGATAATGACATCGAATGACCCAATTACGTAATGTTGAACTACTGACCTATCAACTGAAAACACTTTGAAAGCTGTAAGTCCATTTTGAAAAAATCATAATAATAATAACAGCAAAAACAAATAGAATTTACCATAGGTAAATTCTTAACTAGTATACTAAATTGCACAGCAATTTAAAGGAAGAACTTCCCTTCCCTTCCTATCCCTTCCCTTCCTTCCAATCCCTTCCCTGCTCTGCTATTCTAGTTCCTTGCATTCCTTTCCTTTCCATTGCTCAATGGTGTGTTTAGGTTGTCCTGGAGCGAAACATCACTGCTGCTCTGACCTTGCCTGCAGTAGTCCATGGAATTGCACCAACAGGCACACGTACTCCTATATCGCTTGGCATGCAGCCAGGCCTTTTTTGGGCGATGGTACCACCCTGAAAGCAATACTTTGATGAAACCCTAACCCTAATGATTTGTTATGGAAAAACCATAAGAGCTAGGAAGATGTGCTTACATACACACAGAGGGGAAGGAGTCAGCAACGTGTCAAATTAGTTTTAAGTGATTTGCAGCAGTATTTCATAAGTTATAATTTAATTACAAATGTAATGGAAAAAATATGAGGTTATTTGCAAACAATAGGGCAACAAATAAGCAACATATCATATCAATTTTAAGTGATTTGAAACATTATTGGAAGAGTTTAAATAGGATAAAAAAATTCATGGTAGGAACATGTGCCTACATGGAAAAATAGAGCAAAAAATTAGCAATAAGTCAAATTAGTTTTAATTGATTTTAATGAATAGTTAATGAGTTATAATTGGATATATGAAATTGCTAATGTAAAATTGGCTATTAGTGACAGATATATGCCCTTAGAGCACATAAAAGGGGATAATTTTACGCATTTTTTGGTGTTAATTTCATGACATTTGAATAAGTAGAAGCTGAGCAATTAACATTTCAATTTTGAAATTAAAAAAATTCTCAATGATAAAGTACTTCAAGTAAAGAAAATTCCTTTGGGCATATTATGCAGGTCCATATTGGGCACCACATAAAAAATCAACATGAACATCCATGAAGATCTTCATAGTTTTTTTGGCAAAATAGGTGTTTGGAGACCCAAAAAGTGACATAAAATTTTCAATGTCTGACGCGATTCTATACCGTACGTCGTACATCATATTGCTATATATCAATGGAAAGCTGACATTCTGAGGTTTCCAAAAATGGCCATTTTTTCTTTCTAGGACCAATATTAAGGGAGATACAGCCCATCAAATGTTTGACTTTTGAGGCCCTGTGGCACAAAAAGTATAGGTCCTAGGATGCCATGCTTTTGCAATAACACTATACCCCTGTAGTAGCAACAATTCCTGTAAGGACATGAAAATCTGACATTTCAATCATGGTTTTTCATGACATCATCCCTCGAAATTTCTCTTTGCCCTGATTTTGAACTTTTTTTTCTCCAAAGCTATTCACCGTATAGCCACTAGGCTCCTTTCCGCAATGCATATTCCATTAGAGATTAACAGGAAAAAATTTCATGACATTCTGACCGACAGTTTTCCCGAAACCGCACTCGGAAATTTTTCGTGAAAATTGCCTGTAATTCCTATGTCACACGGAATTCCGATGTGTAATTCCCAGCATAGAAGGACTTTTATAGTGTCTTAATGCTGTATAGATGCTAATTGACATATGTCTTCTTGTAAAGAAGATATTCAAAATTTAAAAAAGTCAAAAAGTTGGAAGAATAAGAATAATAACTAGTATAACTGATATTGCCGTACGGCAATATCGGATAATCCCCCGCGCTACCCGTTTGTCCCCAGCCCTGCTTGCTCTCCCTTTCACATCATGTCCTTAATTTGTGTTTATCCCCTGGCCATCATTTTAGGGAATGAACTTCCTTACCAAGAGATGAACATCATAGATAGAATCTGTGGCAAATATATTAATAGACACATTCTGGGGAATTTGGCCTTATTCCCTGGCTTTGCACTGTGCTAGCATTTGCAAGACATCAGAAAATTAATACTGTCTCGCAACTATAGGTACTTCTGCTCATGGTCTCTGCTTGTACAATTACTTCTTTCGGTGCATAAATACAGGACATATATGCCTTATCACCCAACACCTCCAAAACGCCTTCCCTTCAATGTATATATCATTCCTTTGTCATGATAGGCGTCAGCCTGTACCTTCCTATTGATCAATGTGCTGCTGTTTGCATTGTGTAATGCTGGAGCCTGGCAGCAAAACCTGGCAGTGAGGCAGAATGGTGCCGACAGCAGACTAGTATGCATCTGTGAATTATTTTTAAACTTTTTCTTTTAAGGGGAAGGAAAAAGGACTGGTAGATATGGTTATGTGACAAAATAGGGCAAAAAATTAGCAACATGTGATTTGACTTTTAACTGATTTGAAACATTAATACAAGAGTTATAATTGAATATATGAAATCATTTATGTTAAATTGGCCATGAGGAATAGGTATATGGCCTAGGAGGACAGTGCAGCCCATAATTTTACGCATCTTTTGGTATTAATTTCATGAAATTTGAATGAGTAGAAGCAGAGCAATGTGCATTTAAATTTCGAATTTCAAAAAATTCTCTTGGAAAAACAATTTGATGCAGGCAAATATCCTTTGAGGACAGTATGGAGGCATAACCAGGGACTAATTAAAAAAATATTCATCAACATTCACAAAGAACTTCATTGATTTTTCTGCCTAAAACGTTTCGAAGGGCTCAAAAAGTGACAAAAAATTTTCAATGTCTGACGCGATTTTACGCCGCGCGTCTGACACTATAATGCTATACACCATTGGAAAGCTGACAAACAGAGCTTTCTTGTGATATGTCAAACTGTGTTGTAGCTTAAATAGGGACCGAGATATGGCCACTTGAAAATTGCGTTTTTGGACGTCCGTAGCGCCAAGACCGTTTGTCCGAGCGGTCCGTAACTTTGTTAAGTTGGTACACTAGGGTACATCTGTATGTTCACCAATTTTCAGCTCTCTAAGAGCATTCTTTCCCTGTTTTTCAACAAAATTTCAGTCAGTTTTCGGGATATCCAATTTTCAAAAAATCATATCTTGAAATGTGTTCATGAAATCTCCAAGAGACGCCTTTCAGACCTGGAGACTTTGTCAAGGCATCTTACAAAAAATCAACATGTCTCAGTTATGCTTAGGTTCTCAGAAACCTGCGCCGGAAATTTTTTTTATATTTTCCTCATAACTCATAAGCATCATGAAATTTGATCATGAAATTTCGTATGAAGTAGCGCGCAATGGAGTCGCATATTACCCTTGACTAGTAAAACAGGATCTTTAATAGTTTTGTAGTAATCACAGTTTTCCTGAGCTGAATAATAAGAATAATAATAATAATAGTAAAACGAAGAATATCAATATAATCCCCCGCCGCTGCGCGAGCGGGGGATTATAATAATAACTAGTATAGCTGATATTGCCGTACGGCAATATCGGATAATCCCCCGCAGCCCCCATTCTCTCCCATGGCCTGCCTACTCCCTTGTGCCGGTTTATGTCCTTCATGAAAGCTATGCATATGCCTGTCAAATGTCTAGGGATCCAGATACACCTGTGGTGGCCAGCATACTAGCCTGAAAGAAATGCATGTGGAGTGAACACTAAGCCGAACCCGTATGTCATGTGGCGAAGTTAAAATTGTGAAATTATAAAAATTCTTCTGGCAAAACTATTTGATGTAGGCAAATTTCCTGTTACCTCAGTATGAAGGCCTAAGAAGGCTATAACCAAAAAAATTTTCATGGTCATGCATGAAAAACTTCATTGATTTTTGAGCAAAAAACATTTTGATAGTGGCAAAAAGTGACATGAAATTTTCAATGCTACACGCGATTCTACGCCGCGCGTCTGATGCTATAATGCTATACACCATTGAAAAGCTAAGAAACATAGCTTTCTTGTGATATGTGATACTTTGCTATAGCTTAAATAGGGACCGAGATATGAGCACTTGAAAATAGAGTATTTGGACGTCCGTAGTGCCGAGACCGTTTGAGCGAGCGGTCCGTAACTTTGTGAAGTTGGTACACTGTGGTACATCTGTAAGTGTACCCGTTTTCAGCTTTCTACAAGCATTCCTTCCCTGTTTTCCAGAAAAATGTTAGAAAATTTTCATGACATCCAATTTTAGAAAATTCATATCTCTGAAGATATTCATGAAATTTCCATTAGACGCCTTTCCGCACTGGAGACTTTGTCAAGGTATATTACAAAAAATCAGCAAAGCCCAATTTGCTTTTGTTCTCCTGGAAACGTTGCCAGAAATTTATTTTTTATTTTCTCAATAACTCGTTAGTATCATGAAATTTGATCAAGAAATTTCGCTTGAAGTAGCGCGCAACGGAGTCGCATATAGTCCTTGAGGTTTTGGGACATTATCTCTAATATTTTTGTAGTAATCACAGTTTTCCTGAGCTGAATAATAATAATAAAAGGTAAAAGAAGAATATCAATATAATCCCCCGCCGCTTCGCGAGCGGGGGATTATAACTAGTATACTAAATTGCACAGCAATTTAAAGGAAGAACTTCCCTTCCTTCCCAATCCCTTCCCTTCCCTTCCAATTCCTACCCTTCAAATGCCTTCCTTCCCCTTCCATTCCCTCCCCTTCCATCCCGAAGCTGTTTCATGTGGTAAAAGGTAAATCTTGCTGTTACACAATGTTTGCTTCCAATAGGCCATGTAGCATACAGTCACATATATAGAAATGACACACTGCTTGGCATGGAGACCAGTGTGTGGTGGCCAGCGGTACCACCCTAAAAGCAATACATTTGGGTGAATGGTAGGTGAAACCCTAACCCTAATGGCTTGTTGTAGACAAACCATCAGAGTTATGGAGATTAGCTTACATGCAAAAATAGAGCAAAAAATTAGGAATGTGTCAAATGAGTTTTGATTGATTTTGATAAAAAATTAATGAGTTATAATTGAATATATAAAATGTTAGATGTAAAATTGGTTAAAGGCAAGAGGAAGATATCCTTGTAGCACACTAGAGGGCATAATTTTATGCATTTTTGGTGTTAATTTCATGAGATTTGAACAATTAGAACCAGAGCAATTTACGTTTCAATTTTGAAATGAAAAAAATTCTCTAGGAAAAGCTATTTGATGCAGGCAAATTTCCTTTTGGTTCAATATGGAGGGCCAACCTGGGTATTCTACATAAATTATTCATGAACATCCATGTAGTTCTTCATACACTTTTTCACGAAAAACGTTTTGATCGGCCCAAAAAGTGACATAAAATTTTCAATGTCCACCGCGATTCTAAACCGGGCGTCACACAGGATATTGCTATACACCACTGGAAAGCTGACATTCTGAGCTTTCCAGAAATGTCCCTGGTTTGTTTCTAGGACCAATATTAAGGGAGATACAGCCCATCAAATGTTGGACTTTTGAGGCCCTGTGGCACAAAAAGTATTGGACCTGAGATGCCATACTTTTGCATAGACACTACACCCTGGTAGCACTAACAATTCCTGTAAGGACATCAAAATCTGAGTTTTCAATCATGGTTTACCATGACATCACCCCTCAAAATTTCGGTTTGCTCAGATTTTAAACTTTTTTCTCTCCATAACTATTCACCCTATTGCCACTAGGCTCCTTTCTGCACTGCATATTCCATTAGAGATTAACAGGAAAAAATTTCATGAAATTCTCACAGACAGTTTTCTCAAAACCGGAATCGGAAATTTTTTGTGAAGATTGCCTGTAATTCCTATGTCAAACGGAATTCCGATGCGTAATTCCCAGCATAGAAGGCATTTTATAGTGTCTTAATGCTGTATAGGTGCTAATTGACATATGTCTTCTAGTAAAGAAGTTATTCAACATTTAAAAAAGTCAAAAAGTTGGAAGAATAAGAATAATAATAATAACTAGAGAAGACGGTAATTGTCATCAGGGACAATTACAAAGAATTTACCTTTACTTTCAACTAAAGTTTGCCTGTAAATGGACAGACAAATGGCCGGACCAACGGTCAGACAGACAGACAAACCTACTGAAGGACTCAAGGACACACGCAAATGATAATATTCGATGGGACTGGTTCACATTTTCACTACCTTCATCAATGTTTTACATGTCAGGAGTGAGAACGTTCATTTCAGAGTCCTGACTCAAAGTCCTGACTCAGAGTCCTGACTCAGAGTCCTGACTCAGAGTCCTGACTCAGAGTCCTGACTCAGAGTCCTGACTCAGAGTCCTGACTCAGAGTCCTGACTCAGAGTCCTGACTCAGAGTCCTGACTCAGAGTCCTGACTCAGAGGCCTGACTCCGAGCCTGACTCCGAGGCCTGACTCCGAGGCCTGACTCCGAGGCCTGACTCCGAGGCCTGACTCCGAGGCCTGACTCCGAGGCCTGACTCCGAGGCCTGACTCCGAGGCCTGACTCCGAGGCCTGACTCCGAGGCCTGACTCCGAGGCCTGACTCCGAGGCCTGACTCCGAGGCCTGACTCCGAGGCCTGACTCCAAGTCCCGCCTTAGAGTCCTGCCTCCGAGTCCTGCCTCCGAGTCCTGACCTCAAGTCCTGACTCCGAGTGCTGACTCAGAGGCCCCTGACTCAGAGGCCCCTGACTCAGCTCCCCCTGACTCAGCGGCCCCTGCCCTGACTCATAGTCGAGACTCATAGTCGAGACTCATAGTCGAGACTCATAGTCGAGACCCATAGGTGAGACCCATAGTCGAGAATCATAGTCGAGACTCATAGTCGAGACGCATAGTCGAGACTCAGAGTCCTGACTCAGAGTCCTGACTCAGAGTCCTGACTCAGAGGCCTGACTCCGAGGCCTGACTCCGAGGCCTGACTCCGAGGCCTTACTCCGAGTTCTGCCTTAGAGTCCTGACCTCAAGTCCTGACTCCGAGTCCTTACTCCAAGTCCTGACTCAGCGGCCCCTGACTCAGCGGCCCCTGACTCAGCTCCCCCTGACTCAGCGGCCCCTGCCCTGACTCATAGTCGAGACTCATAGTCGAGCCTCATAGTCGAGACTCATAGTCGAGACTCATAGGCGAGACTCATAGTCGAGAATCATAGTCGAGACTCATAGTCGAGACGCATAGTCGAGACTCAGAGTCCTGACTCTGAGTCCTGACTCTGAGTCCTGACTCAGAGTCCTGACTCAGAGTCCTGACTCAGGGTCCTGACTCAGAGCCCAGACTCAGGGTCCTATCTCACAGACCTGACTCACAGACCTGACTGAGTCCTGACTCCAAGTCCTGACTCAGTCCTGACTCAGAGTCCTGACTCAAAGTCCTGACTGAGAGGCCTGACTGAGATTCCTGACTCCGAATCCTGACTCAGAATCCTGACTCCGAGTCCTGACTCAGCGGCCTGACTCATAGTCGAGACTAATAGTCGAGACTCAGAGTCCTGACTCAGAGTCCTGACCTAGGGTCCTGACTCAGGGACCTGACTCAGAGACCTGACTCAGGGTCCTGTCTCACAGACCTGTCTCACAGACCTGACTAACAGACCTGACTAACAGACCTGACTCACAGACCTGACTCACAGACCTGACTCACAGACCTGACTCAGGGTCCTGACTACAACTCCTGTTCCCAACTCCACTCAGTCATTTGAGACTGTAATATGTATATAAACATTAGTCAGTAGCGTACACTGGCCCCGTCACCTGAAACAGCCAGAACAGCTTTCCATATATGGTTAATGTATGCTAATATATGCGGCCAGCCTGCTTTGGAGTGTGAAATGGTGTCACCTGCATCATGTGAAAATGAATTTTTTGCTGACCATTTCTTCATTTTTCTGACATTTCGACCTTTATTGCTTAAAGCTGACTGCAGCTAGAGACTTGCCATTTGTCACAATTTACTGCAAGTATTTGGTCCACGTTTTCAGTTAAAATCAAGAAAATTGAAAAGTTCCTTCCCAGTTAAAAAAAATAATCAGTGAAAATAACCTGTTTTTATTTCTTCTTTGACCTCAAATTTGACCTTGATAAAAAGGTCAAAGCTCAAAAGTAATGCTCTCATGTGATTGACAGATGTGATATAGGGGGGGTCATTTAATTTAAAGAAAGCTGTAGGAGTGATATTTCCCACTCAAATAAAATCATTTTTGGTAAATGCCAGGAGTATCGAGAGGTACCATTTTTCACATTTTTTTACAAATTTAGTTGAAGAAATAAAATATTCTTCATTGGGGGCTTTTGATAACCATATTATTGACTTGTAGACAGCAGACTTTTGAGAGGATTGGTTGAAAAAAACATAATTTTCAGAATTTTTGCAAAATTCAACTTTTTAAACTTTAATGACTCAAATCACCTTCAAATATAACCTTTTGGTCCACTTTTTTGGTCAATATAGTCTTTTTGGGTAAAATTAAGGGTAGTTCATTATACATTTTGATCACCTCAGACTACTCCTTCATGGAGATTTTACAATTTGACCTGAATTTGGAACCCTTGATTTTGAAAAATTGTCATATTTCATAAACTATTGCACCAATCCAAACCATTTGTTGAATCAACATTGGCCCCAGACACAGGCCAACTTAAGCCACAATCACCAAGTTCCTATCTATTACATAACTTGAGAAACTGATCGTAGACTGAAAAGTGCTCATGCATCCAAAGCCCTTTACCCGTTGGACCAACTGTCATATCAGTTTCACCAAATCGTTCAAAACAACTTTTTATCACAGGATTTTCACTCTTGACTCATTATCTCAAATACTTTTTCAGTTATTCAACCTTGAAGTTTACAAATTTTCGACTTTGAACGCCTCTGTGAAAAAGACAACTGTGAAAATGACATCAAATGACCCACTTTCACAATACTGTCTGACTGATTGACCTTCTGACCAACTTTCATTGCCGTAGGACCATTTTGAAACAAAAAAGAAGAATAAGAATAATAATAATAATAATAATAATAATAAGAATAATAATAATAGCAAAAACAAATAGAATTTACCATAGGTAAATTCTTAACTAGAGAATAATTAAAATTGCACAGCAATTTTAAGATATGAATTCCCGGCCCCCATATTCCCTCCCGATTAACCCTTCCCTTTCCTTGCCTTCCATTCCCTTCCTTCCATTCCCTTCCTTTCCACTCCCTTCTCTTCCATCCCCCCCCCCTTCCATTCCCTCATCTTCCATTCCCTCCCCTTCCATTGCATTCCCAGGCCTGTGTTGGTCACCATTTAGTCCATGGAAGTGTAGAGTTGCTCATACTGACTCCTATAGCGCTTAGTATGCAGCTAGGTGTGCTGTGACGAATGATACCATCCTCAAAGCAATACAATTTGACTTAAGCGTGACTCTAACTTTGATGAATCCCTAACCCTAATGATTTCTTACGGACAAACCATAAGAGCTAGGAAGATGTGCTTTTATACATACATAGGGCAAACAGTCAGCAATATGTCAAAGTGGTTTCAAGTGATTTCAAGCATTATTTCATGAGTGATAATTTAATTATAAATTTAATGGTAGGAAGATCTGCTTATTTGCAAACACTAGGGCAAAAAAAGAGCAACATATCATATCAATTTTAACTGATTTGAAACAGTTTTGGAAGAGTTTTAATTGGATTATAAATTGTATGGTAGGGAGATGTGCTTCAATGGAAAAATAGGGCAAAAAATGAGGAATATGTCAAATTAGTTTTAATTGATTATAATGAATAATTAATGAGTTATAATTGAATATGTAAAATGTGATATGTAAAATTGGCTATAAGTAAGAGGTATATGCCCTTGTAGCACATAAAAGGCCATAATTTTACGCAGTTTTTGGTGTTAAGTACATGAAATTTGAATGAGTAGAAGCTGAGCAATCTACATTTCAATTTTGAAATTAAAAAAATTCTCAAGGCAAAATTACTTGAAGTAGAAAATTGTGCTTAAATGGAAAAATAAGCCCAAAAATTAGCAATATATCAAATTAGTTGTAATTGATTTTTAATGAATACTTATTGAGTTATAATTGAATATGTAAAATGATACATGTAAAATTGGTTATTGGTAACAGCTATATGCCCTTGCAGCACATAAAAGGGCATAATTTTACACATTTTTTGGTGCTAATTTCATGAAATTTGAATGAGTAGAAGCTGAGCAATTTACATTACAATTTTGAAATTCAAAAAATTCTCAAGGAAAAAGTACTTGAAGAAGAAATTTTTCCTTTGGAGACATCATGCAGGCCCATAGTGGGTACCTCTAAAAAAATATTCAGGAACATCCATGAAGACCTTCATAGTTTTTTTGGGCCCAAAAGTTTTGATGAGGCCAAAAACTGACATGAAATTTTCAATGTCTTACGCGAGATATAAAAACTTCCTTAAAAAGTAAAATGCTATATATCATCTGAAAGAGGAGAAACTGAACTTTCTGATGGTGTTTTTAATTTTGCTGTAGCTTTAATAATAAGCGAGATATCGGCGATTTAAAATGAAGTTTTTGTGCAGTCGTAGCGCCGATACCGCTGACGCGACGACAACAAAATTTTGTAGGATTGTTAGACTAGGGTAGGGCTGTATGCACATATAAATTCAACTTAATCCGAACATTCCTTCCTTGTTTTCTGGAGATTGGAATGTCATTTTTCGGAATTCCGTTTTTTCAAAAAATCATAACTTGGAATTTCTTCAACAGAATTCCTCTAGACTCCTTTCTGCACTGCGGACTTCCTTGGACAATATGTAAAAAAAAATTCATGAAAAACCAACTACTGGTTTTCTCAAATCGACGAACCCAAAATTTTTATGCAAATTGGCTGTAATTCCGATGTCTCTTGTAATTCCTATGTGGAATTCCAGACACATGAAGTCTTTCATGGTGTCTTCATGTTGTGATTGTTTAATTTGAGATATGTAATGCAGGTTATGAGTTATTCAACATTGAAATCCGTAGAAAAATAATAATAATAATAATAACTAGTATAACTGATATTGCCGTACGGCAATATCGGATAATCCCCCGTGCCCCCCCTTATCTCCCCTGCCCTGCTTACTCCGTCCTTCCAGTTCATATCCGTCATGATGAATTCTTCATACCATGTATGAATGTAGTAATCTTGCTGGTGCATATGCCTATGAAATGTCGTGGCAGGCACAAGGTCAGCTGCTGGGAAAGGTGGCAGTGAGACAGTATATGACTTACATGCATCTGTGAATAATTTTTTTAGCTTTATTTTACCAGCAAAGTATTGGAGATATGAGGATGCCCTTATACCACAAAAAAGGGCAAAAAATTAGCAACATGTACATTCAGTTTTAAGTGATCTGAAACAATAGTTCATGAGTTATAATTGAATATATAAAATCATTTATTTGAAATTGGCTATTCAGAAGAGATGTTTTTCCTTGGAGGACAGTAAAGGCCATAATTTTACGCATCTTTTGGTATTAATTTCATGAAATTCGAATAACCAGAAGCGGAGCAATGTACATTTCAATTTTGAAATTCAAAAAATTCTCCAGGAAAAACTATTTGATGTAGGTAATTGATCTTTGGGGATAATATGGAGGGCTGATATGGGTATCCCACATAAAATATTCATGGACGTGCATGAAGAATTTCATCGACTTTTTGAGCCGAAAAGGTTTTTTAGGCGCAAAAAGTGACATGAAATGTTCAATGTCCGACGTTCATACCATGTATGAATGTAGTAATCTTGCTGGTGCATATGCCTATGAAATGTCGTGGCAGGCACAAGGTCAGCTGCTGGGAAAGGTGGCAGTGAGACAGTATATGACTTACATGCATCTGTGAATAATTTTTTTAGCTTTATTTTACCAGCAAAGTATTGGAGATATGAGGATGCCCTTATACCACAAAAAAGGGCAAAAAATTAGCAACATGTACATTCAGTTTTAAGTGATCTGAAACAATAGTTCATGAGTTATAATTGAATATATAAAATCATTTATTTGAAATTGGCTATTCAGAAGAGATGTTTTTCCTTGGAGGACAGTAAAGGCCATAATTTTACGCATCTTTTGGTATTAATTTCATGAAATTCGAATAACCAGAAGCGGAGCAATGTACATTTCAATTTTGAAATTCAAAAAATTCTCCAGGAAAAACTATTTGATGTAGGTAATTGATCTTTGGGGATAATATGGAGGGCTGATATGGGTATCCCACATAAAATATTCATGGACGTGCATGAAGAATTTCATCGACTTTTTGAGCCGAAAAGGTTTTTTAGGCGCAAAAAGTGACATGAAATGTTCAATGTCCGACGCGATTCTACGTCGAGCGTCTGACACTATTATGCTATACATCATTGGAAAGCTAAGAAACAGACCTTTCTTGTGATATGTGATACTTTGCTGTAGCTTAAATAGGGACCGAGATATGAGCACTTGAAAATTGGGTTTTTGGACGTCCGTAGCTCCGAGACCGTTTGTCCGAGCGGTCCGTAACTTTGTGAAGTTGGTACACTAGAGTAGGTCTGTAAGTATACCCATTTTCAGCTTTCTACAAGCATTCCTTCCCTGTTTTTCAGAAAAATTTCAGTCAATTTTCGGGATGTCCAATTTTCAAAAAATCATATCTTGAAATGTATTCATGAAATCTCCACGTGACCTTTCTGCACTGGAGACTTTGTCAAGGTATCTTAGAAAAAATCAGCAGGTCCCAGTTATGCGTAGTTTCTCAGAAACCTGCGCCGGAAATTTTTTTTATATTTTGCTCATAACTCATAAGTGTCATGAAATTTGATCATGAAATTTCGTAAGCAGTAGCGCGCAATGGAGTTGCATATTACCCTTCACTTGTAAACCAATATCTCTAATAGTTTTGAAGTAATCGCAGTTTTCCTGAGCTGAATAATAATAAGAATAAGAATAAGAATAAGAATAATAATAAAACGAACAATATCAATATAATCCCCCGCTCGCGGCGGGGGATTATAATAACTAGTATAACTGATATTGCCGTACGGCAATATCGGATAATCCCCCGCGGGCCCCGTATTACCCCCAGGCCTGCATACGCTTCTTTTGAAATTCATGTCCACTATTTTTGTGTATGTCCCCTGGCCTGGTTTTTGGGGGATGAACTTCGATTCCAAGAGGGCACATCACATCATTACAATAGTCCTTGCCTGCCCTAATAAGTCTATTGCACTAATACACAATATAACAGCCTATGTGAAACCCCTATATGCATCATACCCTTTCAATGTACAATGTATATTATTCGCTAGTTCAGCTGCTTTGACAGTACAGTAAGGTTAGGTCTTGTAAAAGGTGGCACTGAGACAGGATGGCCCCGACTGCTGACCACATGCATCTGTTAAAAGTTTGAAAATTTTTTTTTTTCAAGATAGGTGGATGTGTTTATACCACAAAATAGGCCAAAAAATTAGCAACATGATTTTTGAGTTGTAACTGAATTGAAGCAGTAAGTCATGAGTTATGATTGAATATGTAAAATGATCTATGTAAAATAGGGTGTTTGTGTGAGGTGAATGCCCTTAAGCAAGTCAAAAGCCTGTATTTTTACGCATCTTTTGGTATTAATTTCATGAAATTTGAATAAGTTGAAGCTGAGCAATTTACGTTTCAATTTTGAAATTAAAAAAATTCTCTAGGAAAAAGTATTTGATGTAGGCAAATTTCCTTTTGGCACAATATGGAGGCCCAACCTGGGTAGCCCACATAAATTATTGATGAACATCCATGAAGTACTTCATAGATTTTTTAGCCTAAAACACTTTTGTGAGTGCAAAAAGTGACATGAAATTTTCAATGTCCGACGCGATTCTACGCCGTGCGTATGAGACTATAATGCTATATACCATTGGAAAGCTGAGAAACAGACCTTTCTTGTGATATGTGAAACTAGTCTGTAGCTCAAATAGGGACTGAGATATGACCACTTGAAGTTTGAGTTTTTGTGCGTCCGTAGCGCACAGACCGTTTGTCCGAGCAGTCCGTAACTTTGTGAAGTTTGTACACTGGGGTACGTCTGTATGGGCACCCATTTCCAGCTCTCTACGAGCATTCCTTCCCTGTTTTTCAGAAAAATTTTGGTCAGTTTTCGGGATGTCTATTTTTCAAAAAATCATATCTTGAAATGTATTCATGAAATCTCCACGAGACGCCTTTCTGCACTGGAGACTTTGTCAAGGTATCTTAGAAAAAATCAACAGGTCTCAGTTATGCTTAGGTTCTGAGAAACCTGCGCCGGAAATTTTTTTTATATTTTCCTCATAACTTATTAGTGTCATGAAATTTGATCATGAAATTTCGTGTGAAGTAGCACGCAATGGAGTTGCATATTACCCTTGACTTGTAGCGTAGTATCTGTAATAGTTTTGAAGTAATCGCAGTTTTTCTGAGCTGAATAATAATAATAATAATAATAATAATAATAGTAAAACGAACAATATCAATATAATCCCCCGCCCGCAAGCGGCGGGGGATTATAATAATAATAATAACAAAACCAGCAAAAGTAAGATGAATTCCCCTACGGGGAATTCATAATAAGAATACGTACAATATCAAGAAGAACTTCCCTACGGGAAGTTCTTAATAACTAGAGAATAATTAAAATTGCACAGCAATTTTAAGATATGAATTCCCCTCCCCCGTATTCCCTCCCTATTTACCCTCCCCTCTCCTTGCCTTCCATTCCCTGACCTTCCATTCCCTTTGCTTCCACTCCATGCTCTTACATTCCCTTTCCTTCCATTCCCTGCCCTTCCAGACCCTTCCCTTCCATTCCCTTCCATTCCATTCCATTCCCTAGCCAGTTTTGGTTGTAATCTGGTCCTTGGCAGTGTAGATTTGCACATACTGACTCATATAGCGCTTAGCATGCAGCCAGGTGTGTTGTCAGCAATGTTACCACCCTCGCTGCAATACATTTTGACTGAGGCCTAACCCTAACCCTAATGGGTTGTTGCAGGCAAACCATAAGAGTCATGGAGCTGTGGTTAAATGGAAAAATAGAGGGAAAAATTAGCATTATGCCATGTGACTTTTAACTAAATTGAATGTGTTATTTATTAGTTATAGATGGATATACAAAATGATAAGTGTAAAATTGGCTATTAGTAATAGGTGAGTGCCCTCATAGGATAGTGAAGGTAACAATTTTACGCATCTTTTGGTGTTAATTTCATGACATTTGAATGAGTAGAAGCTGAGCAATTTACATTACAATTTTGAAATTCAAAAAATTCTCAAGGAAAAAGTACTTGAAGTAGAAATTTTTCCTTTGGAGACATCATGCAGGCCCATAGTGGGTACCTCTAATAAAATATTCAGGAACATCCATGAAGACCTTGATAGTTTTTTTGGGCCCAAAAGTTTTGATGAGCCCAAAAACAGACATGAAATTTTCAATGTCTTACGCGAGATATAAAAACTTTCTTAAAAAGTAAAATGCTATATATCATCTGAAAGAGGAGAAACTGAACTTTCTGATGGTGTTTTTAATTTTTCTGTAGCTTTAATAGCAACCGAGATATCGGCGATTGAAAAATGAGTTTTTGTGCGGCCATAGCGCCGATACCGCTTACGCGATGACAACGAAATTTTGTGAGATTGTTAGACTAGGGTATGGCTGCATGCACATATAAATTCAGCTTGATCTGAGTATTCCTTCTATGTTTTCTGGAGGTTGGAATGTCATTTTTGGGAATTCCGTTTTGCACAAAAATTCATAACTTGGAATTTCTTCAACGGAATTCCATTAGGCTCCTTTCTGCACTGGATAAGTGTCTGAGGTATTTTGAAAAAAAATCCCATGTCTTTATCTGTCTTAGTTTCTGAGAAACGGTGAATACAATATAAATTTTCTTTTATGGAATTACGCTTCACTGAGCAGAAATTTCACCATGTAATTACCTCTGATAATAGTGTTTCTGTCAATCTGTAAGGAGGTTCTGTCCATTTTGCTTTATTTTGATCACTGTTCTCATAATCTGCATTTCAAAATTTTTTTTTGAAGGACGTAGAAAAATAATAATAATAATAACTAGTATACTAAATTGCACAGCAATTTAAAGGAAGAACTTCCCTTCCCTTCCAATCCCTTCTTTTCCTTCCAATCCCCTCCTTCCCTTGCATTCCTTTCCCTTCTATTGCTTAGCCTGTTTTGCTTGGATACGAGCAAAACATTGCGGCTACTTCGACCTTTGTTGCAATAGTCCTTGGAACAACACAGGCAGTCATAACATACTTGCTGATATATATTACTTGGCATGGAGCCAGGCCTTTTCGGGCAATGATACCACCCTGAAAGAAATACACTTTGTTGAAACCCTAACCCTAATGAGTTATTACAGGCAAACCATAAGAGCTAGGAAGATGTGCTTACATATATAAATAGGGAAAGCAGTCAGCTACATGTCATATTAGATTTAACTGAATTGAAACATTAATTGATGAGTTAGTATTGAAAGATCAAATTAATGGTAGGAAGTTGTGCTTACACAGAAAAATAGGACAAATATGTAGGAACATGTCATTTTAGTTATAAGGAAACTGAATGACAAGTTCATGAGTTATAATTGAATATAGAAAATAATTCATGTAAAATAGGAAAGTGCTCAAACGTACATGGTCACATTAAATTAAATAAAGGCCATAATTTTACGCATCTTTTAAAATTATTTTGGTGAAAATTGAATTACCACAAAAGGAGTAATGAATATTTGAATTTTTGAAATTAAAAAAAATCTCAAGCCAAAACTATTTGATTTAGGTACATTTCCTTTGGACATTTTCTAGATGTCTATGCTGGGTGATGCACAAAAAATATTCATGAATATCCATGAAGAACATCATGGGTTTTTACAGCCTAAACTGTTTTGATCGGACCAAAAAGTGACATGAAATTTTCACTGTTAAGCGAAATTTTCCCTTGGTCGTCCAAGGGTATAATGCTATATACCATTGAAAAGCTAACATTCTAAGCTTTCCAAAAATGGTTTTCTTTTTCTTCTTGGTGTAATATTAAGGGAGTTACAGACCTTCAAAAGTTGCACTTTTGAGGCCTTGTGGCACGAAAAGTATTGGACCTGGGGTCCCTTACTTTTGCATGGACAGTGTACCCAAGTAGTACTACTCATTTCCTGAAGAACATGAAAATCTGATAATTGCATCATGGTTTTTCATGACATGAACCCTGGAAATTTCGTTTTGCCTTGACTTTGAATTTTTTTATCTCAAGACCTATCAAGCCGTTTACCACTAGGCTCCTTTCTGCACTGCGCATTTCTTTGTAGTATATTAGGAAAAAATTTCATGCCAAAAAAACCAACAGTTTCTCCAAAACCGAACGCAGACATTTTTCATAGAAAATCGCTGTAATTCCCATGTAGTGCAGAATTCCCATGCGTAATTCCCACCATTGAAGAAGTTTTGTGCTGTGTCTATGCTGTTATACTTTCATGGGGATACATTCTATAGTTTGTCAGTTATGCAACATTTAAGAAATGGCCAAAACTTGGAAGAAAAATAATAATAACTAGAGAACACGGTAATTGTCATCACGGACAATTACAAAGAATTTACCTTTACTTTTAACTAAACTTTGCCTGGAAATTGACAGACAAATGGACTTTAACTTTACTTTGAAGTAAACTTGGCCTGTAAACAGACAGACAAATGGACAGATGGAGAGATGGGCTAAACTTTTCCTGTATACGGACAGACAAATGGACGGATGGACAGATGGATGTAACCAACGGACTGACAGATACGTGCGGACTCTGACTCCTCAGCCTGACTCCGACTCAGACTCTGAATCCTGGGCAGCTTCCTGATCAGATCTACAATTCATACTACTGACTCTCAGTCCTGACGCTGACTCTTTTCTCTGATGCGGGACTCAGACTCCTGGCTCTGAGTTGCGACTTCAACTGCTGATGCCAAATCCTTCCTCAGACTCAATACGGCCTCAGGACTCAGAGTCGTGACTCAGAGTCGTGACTCAGAGTCGTGACTCAGAGTCGTGACTCAGAGTCGTGACTCAGAGTCGTGACTCAGAGTCGTGACTCAGAGTCGTGACTCAGAGTCGTGACTCAGAGTCGTGACTCAGAGTCGTGACTCAGAGTCGTGACTCAGAGTCGTGACTCAGAGTCGTGACTCAGAGTCGTGACTCAGAGTCGTGACTCAGAGTCGTGACTCAGAGTCGTGACTCAGAGTCGTGACTCAGAGTCGTGACTCAGAGTCGTGACTCAGAGTCGTGACTCAGAGTCGTGACTCAGAGTCGTGACTCAGAGTCGTGACTCAGAGTCGTGACTCAGAGTCGTGACTCAGAGTCGTGACTCCGGGGCCTGACTCCGGGGCCTGACTCCGGGGCCTGACTCCGAGTCCTGACTCCGGGGCCTGACTCCGAGTCCTGATTCAGTGGCCCGTCTCATAGTCCTAACTCATAGTCGAGACTCAGAGTCCTGACTCAGAGTCCTGACCTAGGGTTCTGACTCAGCGACCTGACTGACTGTCACTCGTAAAGCAGACTCTTTTCTATGTCCCGGACTCCTGCTTCAGACTTTAACGGCTGATGCCAAATCCTTCCTCTGATTCCTGTCTCGACTAAACTCGGCCTAAGAGTCGTGACTCAGAGACGACTCTGATTCCTGACTCAGAATCCTGACTCAGAATCCTGACTCAGAGTCCTGACTGACAGTCCTGATTGACAGCCCTGACTGACAGACCTGACTGACAGGTTTGACTGACAGTCCTGACTGACAGTCCTGACTGACAGTCCTGACTCAGAGTCCTGACTGCGAGGCCTGACTGCGAGTCCCGACTCAGAATCATGACTCAGAGTCCTGACTCAGAGTCCTGACTGACAGTCCTCCCGACTCAGCCTCACGACGCAAAGTCCCGACTCAGAGTACCTGATTCAGAGACCTGACTCAGAGTTCTGACTCAGAGTCCTGACGCAAAGTCCCAACTCAGAGGCCCTGATTCTGAGTCCTCACTCAGAGTCCTGACTCAGGGTCCTGACTGACAGTCCTGACTGACAGTCCTGACTCAGAATCGTGACTCAGAATCGTAACTCAGAGGCCTGACTCAAAGTCCGGACTCAGAGGCCCGATTCAGATTCCTGACTCCGAGTCCTGACTGACAGTCCTGACTGAAAGTCCTGACTGACAGTCCTGACTGAAAGTCCTGACTGACAGTCCTGACTGAAAGTCCTGACTGAAAGTCCTGACTGACAGTCCTGACTGAAAGTCCTGACTGAAAGTCCTGACTGACAGTCCTTACTGAAAGTCCGGACAGACAAGCCTGATTAACAGCCCTGACTGACAGTCCTGACTGACAGTCCTGACTGACAGTCCTGACTCCCAACAGCATGACAGCAGACTACCTGACTGACAGTCCACGACTGACATTCCCCGACTCACAGTCCCCGACTCACAGTCCCGACTCCTGACCCCTACTCCTGACCCCTACTCCTGACCTGAACTCCTGACTCCAACTGCTGACTCAGTCATTCGAGACTGTAATATGTATATAAACATAAGACAGTAGTGTACACTGGCCCCGTCACCTGAAACGGCCCAAACAGCTTTCCAAATATGGTTAATGTATGCTAATATATGCGGCCAGCCTGTGTTGGAGTGTGAAAGCGTCTCACCTGCATCATGTGAAAATGAATGTTTGGCTGAGCATTTCTTCCATTTTTCTGACCTTTTGACCTTTGTTGCTTCGAGTTGACTGTACCTACAGACTTGTCATTAGCCACAACTTACCGCAAGTATTTGGTCAAGCTTGTCAATTAAAATTAAAAAAATTGGAACTTTCCTTGCTAGTTAAAAAAAATCATTTGTAAAAACGATCAGTTTTCATTTCATCTTTGACCTCAAATTTGACCTTGCGGAAATTGTCACAGGTGAAAATTAATGTGCTCATCTGAATGCCACTTGTGATATAGGGGGGTCATTTAAATTACAGAAAGCTGTAGGAGTGATACTTCCCACTCAAATTAAATAATTTATGCAAAATGTCATGTAAGTGGCGAAGTGAAATTTTTCACAATTATTTACAAATTAAGTTGAGGATATGAAACAATTCTAATGGGGGGCTTTTGATAACCATATTAGTGACCAGTATACCTCAGAGATTTAAGAGGATTGGTGGAAAATAACATAATTTTCTGGATTTTTCAAAAATTCAACTTTTTCAACTTTAATGGTTCATATCACCTTCAAATATCACTTTTTGGTCCAATTTTTTGGTCAATATAGTCTTTTTGAGTAAAGTTAAGGGTAGTTCCTAGTACATTTTGTTCACCTCAGACTATCCCTTCATGGAGATTTTACAATTCAACCTGAATTTCGAACACTCGATATTGAAAAATTGCCATATTTCAAAAAGTATAGCACAAATCCAAACCATATTGCTTGCTGCACTGGTCCCAGATACTGGCCAACTTTTGTCACAATCAGCATCTTCCTATCTGTTATGTAACTTGAGATCTAGAGTGACAATTCAAAACTGCTCATGCATCAATAGCCCTTTACCCGTTGGACCAACTCTCATATGACCGGGACCAAAATGTTGATAACAACTTTTTATCACAGGATTTTGATTCTTGACTCATTATCTCAAATACTTTTTGAGTTATAGGCCTTGAAAGTTTACTCATTTTCAACTTTGAACGGCTCTGTGAAAAAGACAACTGTGAAAATGACATCAAATGACCCAATTACGTAATGGCCAACAACTGACCTACATTGTGACCAACTTTCATCAACCTAAACCCATTTTGAAATAAAAAGAATAATAATAATAATAATAATAATAATAATAATAATAATAGCAAAAACAAATAGAATTTACCATAGGTAAATTCTTAATAATAATAATAAGAATACGTACAATATCAATAAGAACTTCCCTACGGGAAGTTCTTAATAATAACAAAATCAGCAATAACAAGATGAATTCCCCTACGGGGAATTCATAACTAGTATACTAAATTGCACAGCAATTTAAAGGAAGAACTTCCCTTCCCTTCCTATCCCTTCCCTTCCTTCCAATCCCTTCCCTGCTCTGCTATTCTAGTTCCTTGCATTCCTTTCCTTTCCATTGCTTAATAGTGTGTCAAGGTTGTCCTGGAGCGAAACATCACTGCTGCTTTGACGTTGCCTGCAGTAGTCCATGGAACTGCACAAACAGGCACACATACTCATATATCGCTTGGCATGCAGCCAGGCCTTTTGTGGGCGATGGTACCACCCTGAAAGCAATACTTTGATGAAACCCTAACCCTAATGATTTGTTATGGACAAACCATAAGAGCTAGGAAGATGTGCTTACATATATACAGAGGGCAAGGAGTCAGCAACATGTCAAATTAGTTTTAAGTGATTTGCAGCAGTATTGGACAAGTTATAATTTAATTATAAATGTAATGGAAAAAATATGAGGTTATTTGCAAACAATAGGGCAACAAATAAGCAACATATCATATCAATTTTAAGTGATTTGAAACATTATTGGAAGAGTTGAAATAGGATAAAAAAATTCATGGTAGGAACATGTGCTTACATGGAAAAATAGAGCAAAAAATTAGCAATAAGTCAAATTAGTTTTAATTGATTTTAATGAATACTTAATGAGTTATAATTGGATATATGAAATTGCTAATGTAAAATTGGCTATTAGTGACAGATATATGCCCTTGGAGCACATAAAAGGGGATAATTTTACGCATTTTTTGGTGTTAATTTCATGACATTTGAATGAGTAGAAGCTGAGCAATCAACATTTCAATTTTGATATTAAAAAAATTCTCAGTGATAAAGTACTTCAAGTAAAGAAAATTCCTTTAGTCATATTATGCAGGTCCATATTGGGCACCACATAAAAAATCAACATGAACATCCATGAAGATCTTCATAGTTTTTTTGGGCAAAATAGGTGTTGGGAGACCCAAAAAGTGACATAAAATTTTCAATGTCTGACGCGATTCTATACCGTACGTTGTACAGCATATTGTTATATATCATTAGAAAGCTGACATTCTGAGGTTTCCAAAAATGGCCATTTTTACTTTGTAGGACCAATATTAAGGGAGATACAGTCCTTCAAATGTTCGACTTTTGAGGCCCTGTGGCACAAAAAGTATAGGTCCTAGGATGCCATACTTTTGCAATAACACTATACCCCAGTAGTAGCAACAATTCCTGTAAGGACATGAAAATCTGACATTTCACTCATGGTTTTTCATGACATCATCCCTCGAAATTTCTCTATGCCCTGATTTTGAACTTTTTTCTCTCCAAAGCTATTCACCGTATAGCCACTAGGCTCCTTTCTGCAATGCATATTTTATTAGAGATTAACAGGAAAAAATTTCATGACATTCTGACTGACAGTTTTCCCGAAACCGGAATCGGAAATTTTTCGTGAAAATTGCCTGTAATTCCTATGTCACACGGAATTCCGATGTGTAATTCCCAGCATAGAAGGACTTTTATAGTGTCTTAATGCTGTATAGATGCTAATTGACATATGTCTTCTTGTAAAGAAGTTATTCACAATTTAAAAAAGTGAAAAAGTTGGAAGAATAAGAATAATAATAAAGAATAATAATAATAAGAAAAAGAATACGTACAATATCAATAAGAACTTCCCTACGGGAAGTTCTTAATAATAGCAAAAACAAATAGAATTTACCATAGGTAAATTCTTAATAATAAAAATAATAGCAAAAACAAATAGAATTTACCATAGGTAAATTCTTAATAATAATAATAATAATAATAATAATAATATTAACAAAAACAAATAGAATTTACCATAGGTAAATTCTTAATAATAATAATAATAACTAGAGAAGACGGTAATTGTCATCAGGGACAATTACAAAGAATTTACCTTTACTTTCAACTAAACTTTGCCTGTAAATTGACAGACAGATGGACAGCTGGGCTAAACTTTGCCTGTAAACGGACAGACAAATGGACGGATGGACAGATGGAACAAACCGACGGACTGACAGACACATGCGGACTCTGACTCCTCACCATGACTCCAACTCTGAATCCTGGTCAGCTTCCTGATCAGATCTACAATTCAGACTACTGACTCTCAGTCCTGACACTGACTCTTTTCTCTGATGCCGGACTCAGACTCCAACAGTTCAACTGCTGATGCCAAATCCTTCCTCAGACTCAACACGGCCTCAGAGTCCTGACTCAGAGTCCTGACTCAGATTCCTGACCCAGATTCCTGACCCGAGTCCTGACTCAGAGTCCCGGCCCAGAGTCCTGACTCAGAGTCCCTGACTCAGAGTCCTGACTCAGAGTCCTGGCCCAGACTACTGACTCAGTGTCCTGGCTCAGAGTCCTGACTCAGAGTCACTGACTCAGAGTCCCGACTTACAGTCCCGACTTAGAGTTCGACGCAGAGTTCCAACTCAGCTTCTGACTTAGAGCCCAAACTCAGAGGCACGGCTCAGAGAGTCCAGGCTCCGAGGCCTAGGGCAGAGCCCTGACTCAGAGCCCCGACTCAAGAGTCCTGACTCAGAGGCCTGACTCAGAGTCCTGACTCAGAGCCCTGACTCAGAGCCCTGACTCAGAGTCCTGACTCACAGGCCCGACTCACACTCACCGACTCACAGGCCCGATTCACAGGCCCGACTAACACTCACCGACTCAAAGTCCTGACTCACAGGCCCGACTCACCGGCCTGACTCACAGGCCCGACTCACAGTCCCTGACTCAGAGTCTCAACTCTCAGGCTACACTCACAGTCCTGACTCAGTGTCCCGACTGAGGCCTGATTCACAGACCTGTCCCGACTCAGAGACCCGAATCAGAGTCCCGACTCAGAGTTCCGACTCACAGTCCTGACTCACAGGCCCGACTCACAGTCCCGACCCACAGTCCCGACCCACAGTCCCAACTCAGAGTCCTGCCTCACAGTGCTGACTTGCAGTCCCGCCTCACAGTCCTGACTTGCAGTCCTGACTCACAGTCCTGACTCACAGTCCTGACTCACAGTCCTGACTCACAGTCCTGACTCACAGTCCTGACTCACAGTCCTGACTCACAGTCCTGACTCAGAGGCCCGAATCAGAGACCCGAATCAGAGTCCCGACTCAGAGTCCCGACTCACAGTCCCGACTCACAATCCTGACTCACAGTCCCGACTCACAGTCCCGACTCAGAGTTCCAACTCAGAGCCCGGACTCACAGCCAGACACTCAGTCCCGACTCACAGTCCCGCCTCACAGTCCCGCCTCACAGTCCTGACTT
Organism: Platynereis dumerilii; assembly: GCA_026936325.1. NCBI lineage: Eukaryota > Metazoa > Annelida > Polychaeta > Phyllodocida > Nereididae > Platynereis > Platynereis dumerilii. The sequence continues at coordinate 16,049,868 of JAPTHN010000007.1, forward strand.
GCAGTCCTGACTTGCAGTCCCGAAGCGCAGTGCTGACTCACAGTCCTGACTCACAGTCCTGACTAACAGTCCTGACTAACAGTCCTGACTCACAGTCCTGACTCACAGTCCTGACTCACAGTGCCCGACTCACAGTCCCGACTCACAGCCCAACTCCTGTCCCCTACTCCTGACTCCAACTCCTGACCCCAACTCCTGACTCCAACTCCTGACCCCGACTCCTGACTCCAACTCCTGACTCTAACTCCTGACTCAGTCATTTGAGACTATAATATGTATATAACCATTAGACAGTAGTGTACACTGGCCCCGTCACCTGAAACGGCCCAAACAGCTTTCCAAATATGGTTAATGTATGCTAATATATGCGGCCAGCCTGCATTGGAGTGTGAAACCGTCTCACCTGCATCATGTCAAAATGAATTTTTGGCTGACAATTTCTTCATTTTTCTGACCTTTTGACCTCAGTTGCTTCAAGTTGACTGTACCTACAGACTTGTCATTTGCCACAACTTACCACAAGTATTTGGTCAAGCTTGTCAATTAATATTTAAAAAATTGGAACTTTCCTTGCCAGTTAAAAAAAATCATTTGTGAGAACGATCAATTTTCATTTCATCTTTGACCTCAAATTTGACCTTGCGGAAATTGTCACAGGTGAAAATTAATATGCTCATGTGTTGCCAGTACGTGATCTAGGGGGGTCATTTAATTTACAGAAAGCTGTAGGAGTAATATTTCCCACTCAAATTAAATCATTTATGCAAAATGTCATCGAAGTTGCAAAGTACCACTTTTCACAATTTTTTACAAATTAAGTTGAGGATATGAAACAATTGTAATAGGGGGCTTTTGATAACCATATTACTGACCAGTATACCTCAGACTTTTAAGAGGATTGGTGAACTATAACATAATTTTGAGAATTTTGGAAAATTTCAACTTTTTTGACTTTGATGGCTCATATCACCTTCAAATATCAGCATTAGGTGAAATTTTTTGGTCAATATAGTCTTTTTGGGAAAGGTTAAGGGTAGTTCATTATACATTTTCATCACCTCAGACTATTCCTTCATGGAGATTTTACAATTACACCTAAATTTTGAACACTCGATTTTGAAAAATTGCCATATTTCAAAATATATTGCATCAATCCCAATGATATTACAGTCGACACTGGCCCCAGATACTGGCTAACTGTTGCCACCATCATCATATTCCTATCTATTACGTAACTTGAGATCTCTGTGACAGACCAAAAACTGCTCATTCTGCTGTAACCCTTTACCCGTTGGACCAACTCTCATATCACTTGTACCAATACGTTCACTACAACTTTTTATCACAAGATTTTGACTCATGACTCATTATCTTATATAGTTTTTGAGTTATGAGCCTTCAAAGTTTACTAATTTTCGACTTTGAACGACTCTGTGAAAAAGACAACTGTGAAAATGACATCAAATGACCCAATTACGTAATACCCAACTACTGACCTATCAACTGAAAACACTTTCAAAGACCTAAGTCCATTTTGAAAAAAACATAATAATAATAATAGCAAAAACAAATAGAATTTACCATAGGTAAATTCTTAACTAGAGAATAATTAAAATTGCACAGCAATTTTAAGATATGAATTCCCCTCCCCCGTATTCCCTCCCTCTTTATCCCCCCCCCTTCCTTTCCTTCCATTCCCTTCTTTCCCTTCCACTCCGTCCTCTTGCACTCCCTTCCCTTCCATGCCCTCATCTGCCATTCCCTCCTTTTCTATTCCCTTCCCAGGCCTATTTTGGACGCTATGTAGTCCATGGAAGTGTAGAGTTGCACAGACTCATATAGGGCTTAGCATGCAGCCAGGTGTGTTGTGACCAATGATAGCACTCTCAAAGCAATACAATTTGACTTAACCGTAACCCTTACTTTGATGAAACCCTAACCCTTATGATTTGTTATGGACAAACCATAAGAGCTAGGAAGATGTGCTTACATACACACAGAGGGCAAGCAGTCAGCAACATGTCAAATTAGTTTCAAGTGATTTTCAGCAGTATTTCACAAGTTATAATTCAATTATAAATTGAATGGGAAAAATATGGGATTATTTGCAAACAATAGGGCAACAAATAAGCTACATATTATATCAATTTTAAGTGATTTGAAACATTATTGGAAGAGTTTATATTGGATTATAAAATTCATGCTAGGGAGATGTGCTTACATGGAAAAATAGGGCAAAAAATTAACAATATGTCAAATTAGTTTTAATTGATTTTAATTAATACTTAATGAGTTATAATTGAATATGTGAACTTGCCAATGTAAAATTGGCTATTAATAAGAGGCATATGCCCTTGGAGCTCATAAAAGGGCATAATTTTACGCATTTTTTGGTGTTAATTTCATGAAATTTGAATGAGTAGAACCAGAGCAATCTACGTTTCAATTTTGAAATTCAAAAAATTCTCAAACAAAAAGTATACCAAGTAGAAAAATTTCCTTTGGAGACATTATGCAGGCCGATAGTGGGTACCACTAAAAAAAAAATTACGAAAATTTATGAAGAGCTTCATAGATTTTTTGGGGAAAATGTGTTTTTTTTGCACAAAAAGTGACATGAAATTTTCAATGTCTGACGCGATTCTATACCGTATGTCCCAGAGGATGTTGCTATACTTCATTGGAAAGCTGACATTCTAAGGTTTTCAGAAATGTCCCTTTTTCCTTTGTAGGATTAATATTAAGCGAGATACAGGCCTTCAAAAAATCAACTTTTGCGGCCCTGTGGCACAAAAAGTATTAGACCTGGGAGGCCAAAATTGTGTGAAGTTGTTAGACTATGGTAGGGCTGTATGCACACATAAATTCAGCTTAATCTGAGAATTCCTTCCTTGTTTTCTGGAGATTTGCATGTCACTTTTTGGAATTCCGTTTTTTCAAAAAATCATAACTTGGAATTTTTTCAACGGAATTCCTTTAGGCTCCTTTCTGCAAAGGGTAACTGTCTAAAATATATATAAAAAAAAATTCATGCCTCCGTCTCCTTTAGTTTCTGAGAAACCGTTTGGACAGTGTTAAAATTAGTTTCCGGAATTACGCAAGACTGCCAAGTAATTCCGCCGTGAAATTGCTTCTGAAGATAGGACTCAGGCCAACATATATGACTCTTGTATCTCTTTTGTTGTATCTCCATTACTTTTCTCATAATTGGCATTTAAAAAATCATTTTAAGGCCGTAGAAAAATAATAATAACTAGTATAACTGATATTGCCGTACGGCAATATCGGATAATCCCCCGCGCCCCCCCTGTCTCCCTTGCCCTGCTTACTCCCTTCAACCAGTTCATGGCCTTCATGATGAATTCTTGAAGAGGCTCATATATTGAATCAGACATCGCTTGGCATGGAGACCTGTGTTTGGTGCCCAGCGGTACCACCCTCAAAGCAATACATTTCCAGTGAATGGTAGGTGAAACCCTAACCCTAATGGGTTATTGTAGACAAACCATGCAAGTTATGGAGCTGTGCTTACATACAAAAATAGAGGAAAAAATTAGGAACATGACGAATCAGTTTTAATTGATTTTGATAAATAATGAATGAGTTATAATTGAATATATAAAATGTTATATGTAAAATTGGTTAAAGGTAAGAGGAAGATATCCCTGTAGCTTGCTAGAGGGCGTAATTTAACACATTTTTTGGTGTTAATTTCATGAGATTTGAACAATTATAACCAGAGCAATTTACGTTTCAATTTTGAAATTAAAAAAATTCTCTAGGAAAAAGTATTTGATTTAGGCAAATTTCCTTTTGGCACAATATGGAGGCCCAACCTGGGTAGCCCGCATAAATTATTGATGAACATCCATGAAGTTCTTCATGCACTTTTTGAGGGAAAACGTTTTGATAGGCCCAAAAAATGACATAAAATTTTCAATGTCTGACGCGATTCTACGCCGCGCGTCTGACACTATAATGCTATACATCATTGGAAAGCTGAGAAACAGACCTTTCTTGTGATATGTGAAACTGTGCTGTAGCTGCGATAGGGACCGAGATATAGCCACTTGAAGTTTGAGTTTTTGTGCGTCCGTAGCTCCGAGACCGTTTGTCCGAGCGGTCCGTAACTTTGTGAAGTTGGTACACTAGAGTAGGTCTGTAAGTATACCCATTTTCAGCTTTCTACAAGCATTCCTTCCCTGTTTTTCTAAAAAATTTCAGTCAATTTTCGGGATGTCCAATTTTCAAAAAATCATATCTTGAAATGTATTCATGAAATCTCCACGAGACGCCTTTCTGCACTGGAGACTTTGTCAAGGTATCTTAGAAAAAATCAACAGGTCCCAGTTATGCGTAGGTTCTCAGAAACCTGCGCCGGAAATTTTTTTTATATTTTGCTCATAACTCATAAGTGTCATGAAATTTGATCATGAAATTTCGTGAGCAGTAGCGCGCAATGGAGTTGCATATTACCCTTCACTTGTAAACCAATATCTCTAATAGTTTTGAAGTAATCGCAGTTTTCCTGAGCTGAATAATAATAATAAGAACCAGTATAACTGATATTGCCGTACGGCAATATCGGATAATCCCCCGCATATCTTCCCAGCGCTGCTTACTCTCCCCTACCAATTCATGACGTAATAATACTACAGCTAAAGATTTCCAGCGTATGAAAACTGAAGGTATTTATCAAATAACTTACAGATGCGGTGTAATACAGCAGTTAACATGGTGACTCTCATTTATTTTGACAATATTGTGGAATGCAAATAATTTTCCCTGTTCCAGCATGAACATATTTTGAAGGATCAAATAAATAGCAAGGGCCTGGTACAAAATTACATGACCAATTTAACTTAAGATGCATTGATATGGTACTAGGACATCGTATGTGTGATGTCAGCAGTTTGATGTAAGGTGGAACTAGAAAAGGATCTTTACCTATTAGAAGAAACAACACCCAACAACAAGAGCCACTTTGGGGAAGAACTTGTTTTCAATGAGCTGTGACAATTATACAGTGCACAAATAGACACATGTCTAGGGCAATGTGGCTGATATTCCCCAATATGCTTTGTACTATTCTGGTATATACTGAATGCATTTGTAAGGCCTTTGAACAGTGATCGTGTCAGTAGCATTTTTGTATTCTTTATACTATCAGGCATAAAAACCATGAGACAAGGCGGAAATTTGGTTGAAATCGATCATAGACCTCACATCATGACCTATCAAAATACATTGAATAAAGTCAACTGACAACCCTCTACAAATTGAACTGGCAAAATCTATCTGGAAACCTGCATGCTAGAGCCAGCCATCATTACCCTGTGCCTGCTCACTGAAGCGTGAATTTGGTGCATGCAGCAGCGCACTCTTTGCCGACTGTGTGCTGGGGCTTGGGACCAACACCTGGACTGAAGGAAAATGGCACCGGCAGCAGACTAGGTCGCATCTGTGAATTATTTTCAAACTTTTTTTTTAAGGCAAAGGAAAAGAGACTCGTAGATATGCTTATACCAAAAAATAGAGGAAAAAATTGACTTCATGTGATAAAAGTCAGAATTCATTTTGTATATGCTTACATAAGTTACAATGAAAAAAAGAAAAACAGTTCTGTAAAAATGGCTACAAGTCTGTGAAACGTTTCTTGGGACAACAAGATAGGGCATATTTTTAGAGATTTTTTGACATTATTTTCATGAAAATTGAGTGATTAGAAGCCGAGCGATAGACGCTTCAATTTTGAAATTCAAGAATTTTTTAAGGTGAAGTTATTAAATACAGGGAAATTTCCTTCAGGTAGGCTATGGTCCTTCATAATGTGCATGTAACAAAAAATTTTAATGAAAATCCAACAAGAACTTCATTGATCTATTTGGGCTTAAAGGTTTTGGTTGTCCCAAAAAGTGACATGAAAATTTCAATGTTTGACGCGATTCTAAGCCGTACATATGAGAGTATAATGCTATACACCACTGGAAAGCTAAGAAACAGAGCTTTCATGTGATATGTAGAATTGTCCTGTAGGTGTAATAGGGACCAAGATATAGGCAATTGAAAATTGCACTTTTGGGCGTCCGTACCCCCAACAGCGATTGTGCGAGCGGTCCGTAACTTTGTGGGTTTACTACACTAGGGTAGATCTGTAAGAGTAACTGCATTCAGCTCGATACGAGCATTAGTTCCTTATTTTTCTAAAAAATTCCAAGAAATTTTCGGGATATCCATATTTTGAAAATTCATATCTAGAAGTGTGTTCATGAAATCTCCAAGAGGCTCCTTTCCGCACTGGAGACTTTGTCAAGATATCTTATAAAAAATCCGCAAAGTCGACTTTTGTTTGGGTCACCTCAAAGCGTTGCGAGAAATTTTTTTTAAATTTTCAAGATAACTTGCCAGTATCATGAAATTTGATGATGAAATTCCGCGCATACCAGCGCGCAATCAAGTCACATATTGGTTTTCAGTTTTAGAATGATAACTCTGATAGCTGAAGAGTAATCACTGTTTTTCTGAGCCGAAGAAAAATGACTATCATAGCACGAAAAGTGACGGAGAATATCAATATAATCCCCCGCAAGCGGCGGGGGATTATAATAATAACTAGAGAACACGGTAATTGTCATCACGGACAATTACAAAGAATTTACCTTTACTTTCAACTAAACTTTGCCTGTAAATTGACAGACAAATGGACTTTACCTTTACTTTCAACTGAACTTGGCCTGTGAACAGACAAATGGACAGATGGACAGATGGGCTGAACTTTGCCTGTAAACAGACAGACCAATGGACGGATGGACAGATGGATGAAAGCGACGGACTGACAGACACATGCGGACTCTGACTCCTCACCATGACTCCAACTCCGACCTGACTCTGAATCCTGGTCAGCTTCCTGATCAGATCTACAATTCAGACTACTGACTCTCAGTCCTGACTCAAGAGTCCTGACTTGGGGACCTGACTCCGAGTCCTGACTCCGAGTCCTGACTGAGAGTCCTGACGCCGAGTCCTGACTCTGAGCCCTGACTCCGAGGCCTGACGCCGAGTCCTGACTCCGAGTCCTGACTCCAAGTCCTGACTCCGAGACCGGACTCCGAGTCCTGACTCCGAGTCCTGACTCCGAGTCCTGACTCCGAGACCTGACTCAGCGTGTCTTCACTCAGCGTGTCCTCACTCAGCGGCCTGACTCAGAGTCCTGACTCAGAGTCCTAACTCAGAGGCCGGCCTGCAAGCCCTGACTCCCCACTCCGAGTACTGACTCCGAGTACTGACTCCGAGTCCTGACTCTGAGTCCTGACTCCGAGTCCTGACTCCGAGTCCTGACTCAGAGTCCCTGACTCAGAGTCGGGCCCACAGTCCTGACCCACAGTCCTGACCCACAGTCCTGACTCACAGTCCTGACTCACAGGCCCCAACTCACAGTCCCCGACTCACAGTCGCCAAATCACAGTCCCGACTCACAGTCCCGGCTCACAGGCCTGACTCAGTGTCCCGACTCAGTCCCGACTCACTCCTGACTCACAGGCCTGACTCAGCGTGTCTTCACTCAGCGTGTCCTCAATCAGCGACCTGACTCAAGAGTCCTGACTCAGAGTCCTGACTCAGAGTCCTAACTCAGAGGCCGGCCTGCAAGTCCCGACTCCCCACTCCGAGTCCTTACTCCGAGTACTGACTCCGAGTCCTGATTCAGAGTCCCTGACTCAGAGTCAGGGCCACAGTCCTGACCCACAGTCCTGACCCACAGTCCTGACTCACAGTCCTGACTCACAGGCCCCGACTCACAGTGCCCGACTCACAGTGCCCGACTCACAGTCCCCGACTCACAGTCCCGACTAACAGGCCCGACTCAGAGTCCCGGCTGAAAGGCCTGACTCAGTGTCCCGACTCAGTCCCCACTCACTCCTGACTCACAGGCCTGACTAACAGTCTTGACTCAGAGTCCTGACTCAGAGTGCTGGCTCATAGTCCTGACTCAGAGTCCTGACTCAGAGTCCCGACTCAGAGTCCTGACTCAGAATCCTGATGCGGAGTCCTGACTCAGAGACCTGACTCAGAGTCCTGACTCAAGAGTCCTGACTCAGAGACCTGCCTCAGAGACCTGACTCAGGGTCCTGACTCCGAGTCCTGACAGACACATTCGGACTCTGACTCCTCACCGTGACTGCGACTCCGACTCTGAATCCTGGTCAGCTTGCTGATCAGATCTCCAACTCAGACTACTGACTCTCTGTCCTGACAGTGACTCTTTTCTCTGAAGCCTGACTCAGATTCCTGACTCAGAGTCCTGACTCAGAGTCCTGACTCCGAGTCCGGGCTCAGAGTCCCGACTCCAAGGTCTGACTCCAAGTCCGGACTCCGAGTCCCGAATCAGAGGCCTGATTCAGAGTCCTGCCTACTATTCCTGCCCCCGAGTCCTGACTCCAAGGCCTGCCTCCGAGTCCTGACTCAGAGTCCTGACTCTGAGACCTGACTCTGAGCCCTGACTCAAGAGTCCTGGCTAAGAGTCGTGACTCCGAGTCCTGACTCAGAATCCTGGCTAAGAGGCTTGTCTCCGAGGCGTGGCTCAGAGTCCTGACTCAGAGTCCTGTATCCGAGAGCTGACTCAGATCCTTCACTCAGAGGCCTGACTCAGAGTCCTGACTTTGAGTCTTGTCTAAGAGACCTGACTGAGAGGCCTGACTCATAGTCCTGACTTAAGAGTACTGGTTCACAGTACTGGATCAGAATCCAGTCTCAGAGTCCAGGCTCCGGGGCCCGGCTCTGAGTCCTGGCTCAGAGTCCTGACTCAGAGGCCTGACTCAGAGTCCTGACTCAGAGTCCTGACTCAGAGGACTGGATCACAGTACTGGATCAGAATCGAGGCTCAGAGTCCAGGCTCCGGGGCCTGGCTCTGAGTCCTGGCTCAGAGTGCTTCTGACCGCTGATCACTACTCCTGACTGTGACCCCTGACTGTGACTCCGACTCCTACCTCCCCACTGAATCCAACCCTGAGATCACCTCCTGGGCCCAACTCCTAACTCCAACTCCTGACTCAACTCCGACCCCAACTCCTGACTCAACTCAAGACTGCAACTGCTGACACCAACTCCTGACTCCCAACATCATCAGAGCAGACCACTGTGCCAATCAGTAGGCCAGCCCATGTAACCAGCACTCACTTGAACTGGCCAGAAGAGCACTCCATATATGGCTAATGTATGCTAATTTATGCGGCCAGCCTGTGTTGGAGTGTGAAGATGTCTCACCTGCATCATGTGAAAATGAGTTTTTTTGCTGACCATTTGGTCATTTTTTGACCTTTTGACCTGCGTTGCACGCAGACGTCAAAAGCCACAGACTTGCTGTTTACCACAAATGACCACAACAATTTAGTTAACATTGTCCATTAAAATGAAGTTAATTGAAACATTCCTTCTGAGTTGAAAAAAATCATTTCTGAAAATGATCAATTTTCATTTCATCTTTGACCTCAAATTTGACCATGATGAATGAGACTACTTGTCAAATTTTATGTGCTCATGTGATTGCCAGTATGTCATTTTGGGGGGTCATTTAATTTACAGAAAGCTGTAGGAGTGATATTTCCCACTCAAATTAAATCGTTTATGGAAAATGTCATGTAAGTCGTGAAGTAACATGTTTCACAATTTTTTACAAATTTAGTTGAGGATATGAAACAATTCTAATAGGGGGCTTTTGAAAACCATATTAGTGACCAGTATACCTCAAAGATTTAAGAGGATTGGTGGAAAATAACATGATTTTCAGAATTTTTCAAAACTTCAACTTTTTAAACTTTAATGGCTCATATCACCTTCACTATGACCAATAGGTCAAATTTTTTGGTCAATATATACTTTTTGGGCAAAGTTAAGGGTAGTTCCTTATACATTTTGATCACCTCAGACTACTCCTTCATGAAGATTTTACAATTACACCTAAATTTTGAACACTCGATTTTGAAAAATTGCCATATTTCAAAATATATTGCATCAATCCCAATGATATTACAGTCAACACTGGCCCCAGATACTGGCAAACTTTTGCCACCATCACCATATTCCTATCTATTACATAACTTGAGATCTCATTCGCCAACTGAAAACAGCTCATGTGTCAATAGCCCCTTACCCGTTGGACCAACTCTCATATCACTTTCACCAAAACATTGCCAATAACTTTTTATCACAGGATTTTGACTGTTGACTGATTATCTCAAATACTTTTTGAGTTATAGCACTTTAAAGTTTACTCATTTTCGACTTTGAACGGCTCTGTGAAAACGACAACTGTGAAAATGACATTGAATCACTCAATTACGTAATACCCAACCACTGACCTATCAACTGAAATCACTTACAAAGACGTAAGTCCATTTTGAAAAAATAATAATAATAATAATAATAATAAAAATAATAGCAAAAACAAATAGAACTAGAGAACACGGTAATTGTCATCACGGACAATTACAAAGAATTTACCTTTACTTTCAACTAAACTTTGCCTGTTTGGACAGACAAATGGACAGATGGATGCAACCAATGGACTGAGAAAACACATGCGGAGTCTGTTTCCTCACCATGACTGCGACTCTGACTCAGACTCCAACTCTGAAACCCGATCAGCTTCCTGATCAGATCTCCGATTCAGACTACTGACTGTCACTCCTGACGCAGACTCTTTTCTCTGATGACTGACTCAGACTCCTGGCTCAGACTTGTGACTTCAACTGCTGATGCTAAATCCTTCCTCAGACTCCTGTCTCGACTCGACACGGCCCCAGAGTCCGGCCTCAGAGTCCGGCCTCAGAGTCCGGCCTCAGAGTCCGACCTCAGAGTCCGGCCTCAGAGTCCGGCCTCAGAGGCCGACCTCAGAGTCCGGCCTCAGAGTCCGGCCTCAGAGTCCGGCCTCAGAGTCTGGCCTCAGAGTCCTGACTCAGAGTCCTGACTCAGATTCCTGACTCAGAGTCCTGACTCAGAGTCCTGACTCAGAGTCCTGACTCAGAGTCCTGACTCAGAGTCCTGACTCAGAGTCCTGACTCAGAGTCCTGACTCAGAGTCCTGACTCACAGTCCTGACTCAGAGGCCTGACTCAGAGGCCTGACTCACAGTCCTGACTCACAGTCCTGACTCACAGTCCTGACTCAGAGTCCTGACTCAGAGTCCTGATGGACGGCCAGCTGGATGAAACTGACGGACTGACAGACACATGCTGACTCTGATTCAGAGTCCTCAGTCAGAGTCCTGAGTCAGAGGCCCGAGTCAGATTCCTGAGTCAGAGTCCTGAGTCAGAGGCCTGAGTCAAAGTCCTGAGTCAGAGTCCTCACTCAGAGCCCTCACTCAGAGTCCTCACTCAGAGTTCTCACTCAGAGGCCTCACTCAGAGTCCTCACTCAGAGTCCTCATTCAGAGTCCTCACTCAGGGACCTGACACAGGGTCCTGAGTCAGAGTCCTAAGTCAGAGGCCCAGTCAGAGGCCCCAGTCAGAGTCCTGCCTCAGAGGTCTGACTCGGAGTCCTGACTCAGAGTCCTGACTCAGAATCCTGACTCAGAGTCCTGACTCAGACTCCTGACTCATAGTCCTGACTCACAGTCCTGACTCACAGTCCTGACTCAGAGTCCCGACGAATGGACAGCTTGATGAAACTGACGGACTGACAGACACATGCTGACTCTGATTCAGAGTCCTGAGTCCGAGTCCTGAGTCGGAGGCCCGAGTCAGAGGCCCTAGTCAGAGTCCTGAGCCAGAGTCCTGAGCCAGAGACCTGAGCCAGAGTCCTGAGCCAGAGTCCTGAGTCAGAGTCCTCACTCAGAGTCCTCACTCAGCGACCCAACTCAGAGGCCCGACTCAGGCCCGACTCTGAGTCCCGAGGCCTGACTCACAGTTCCGACTCACAGTCCCGACTAACAGGCCCAACTCCCAGGCGTGTTAACTCACAGTCCAGACTCACAGTCTCGATTCACAGTCCTGACTCACACACAGAGTCCTGCCTAAGAGTCTTGACTCAGAGGCCTCACTCAGAGTCCTGAACTCAGAGTCCTGACTCACAGGGGCCTGACTCACAGAGTCCTGTCTCAGAGTCCTGTCTCAGAGTCCTGACTCAGAGTCCTAACTCAGAGTCCTGACTCCTGACTCCAACTCCTGACTCCAACTCCTGAACCAACTCCTGACTCCAACTCCTGTGTCCAACACTTCTGACTCAGTCATTTGCGACTGTAATATGTTTAAACATTAGGCAGTAGTGTACACTGGCCCCGTCACCTGAAACGGCCAGAACAGCTTGCCATATATGGCTAATGTATGCTAATATATGCGGCCAGCCTGCGTTGGAGTGTGAAACCGTCTCACCTGCATCATGTGAAAATGAATTTTTGGCTGACAATTTCTTCATTTTTCTGACCTTTTGACCTTTGTTGCTTCGAGTTGACTGTACCTACAGACTTGCCATTTGCCACAACTTACCGCAAGTATTTGGTCAACCTTGTCAATTAAAATCAAAACAATTGGAACTTTCCTTCATAGGTGAAAAAAATCATCTCTGAAAACGATCAATTTTCATTTCAACTTTGACCTCAAATTTGACCTTGCGGAAATTGTCACAGGTGAAAATTAATGTGCTCATGTGTTGCCAGCATGTGATATAAAGGGGTCATTTAATTTACAGAAAGCTGTAGGAGTGATATTTCCCAATCAAATTAAATAATTTATGCAAAATGTCATGTAAGTTGCGAAGTGCTATTTTTCACAATTTTTTACACATTAAGGTGAGGATATGAAACAATTCTAATAGAGAGCTTTTGATAACCATATTACTGACCAGTATACCTCAGACTTTTAAGAGGATTGGAGGAAAATAACATAATTTTCAGAATTTTTCAAAAATTACATTTTTTTGACTTCGATGGCTCATATCACCTTCGAATATCACCTTTAGGTCAAATATTTTGGTCAATATAGTGTTTTTGGGAAAAGTTAAGGGTAGTTCACTATACATTTTGATCACCTCAGACTATTCCTTCATGGAGATTTTACAATTCAACCTAAATTTCGAACACTCAATATTGAGAAATTGCCATATTTCAAAAAGTATTGCACAAATCCAAACCATATTGTGAACTGCACTGGCCCCAGATACTGGTCAACTTTTGCCACAATCAGCATCTTCCTATCTATTACGTAACTTGAGATCTTGTTCGCAGACCAAAAACTGCTCATTCTGCTCTAGCCCTTTACCCGTTGGACCAACTCTCATATCACGTGTACCAATACGTAGACAACAACTTTTTATCACATGATTTTGACTCTTGACTCATTATCTCAAATACTTTTTCAGTTATTCAACCTTAAAGTTTACAAATTTTCGACTTTGAACGCCTCTGTGAAAAAGACAACTGTGAAAATGACATCAAATGACCCACTTTCACAATACTGAATGACTGATTCACCTTCTGACCAACTTTCATCGCCATAGGACCATTTTGAAAAAAAAAGAAGAATAAGAATAATAATAACTAGATTTCGATAACCGCTAGCGGTAATAAAACTTCACCGAGCAGTTGGTGAAAATAGTCTAAATATGTTTAAGTATAAAAATAAACAAGTATACGAACAAGTATATGAAGGTATATTGTACATGTTTAAGCAGCTTGCTCAGTGAATGCCCATGTTTAGTTTAGTTTATTTAGTTCAGTGGGTGAAAATAGTCTAAATGTATATAAGTATATAAACAAGTATATAAACAAGTATATAAACAAGTATATAAACAAGTATATAAACAAGTATATAAGCAAGTATATAAGCAAGATATAAAATAATATATAAAATATTATATGAATAAAATATAAAATAGTATCAAAAATATTGTATAAAATGGTACAAAAAATAGCATAAAAAATGTACCTTATTTATTTGTGATATATTGCAATGCACAAGTTAATGAAGCTAGCGGACAGCCCCCCCTTTCCCGGTGAATGCATGTTTAGCTTAGTTTATTTAGTTTAGTTTAATTTATTTAGTTTACTTTAGTTTAAAATTAGTTTATTGACATCTTTTAGGCAATTACTACACAAATTTTAGTAATCACTGGTGTTCCAGTCTGAGTACAGTCATTCGGTTAGGTGAGGAAAAGATGAATTTTTCAGGGTTGACCGATCTTTTTACCTGTTCATGACACAACAAAATGTACACAAATTAGAATAAGAGGAGAATCTGAGCTTTTCCAAAACGGCTTGTATCATTCATATGACTTTATTAGAACCCGAGATAGAGTTGATTGAAGTAATGGTAAAAATATGAAATTTAACCGAAAAATTGACTCTGAAAATATCAAGTTTTGAACTCAAAATTGCTCCCAAAGGTAAACGGTTTGAAGGAGAGACTTAAAATAGCACAAAATACTGTAAATATGTTAGGACTACATCTCGAAATATTATCAAATTTTTTGAAGACTGACTTCTTTGTCAAAAAAATGTAAATTGGTGAAATCTTGACCGAAAACATGTATTTTTCAGGGTCCGGCGATCTTTTTAACTAGCAGAGATACGTTAAAATGTATAGAAAATGAATACTAGAGGAGAATTTGGACTTTCTGAATATGCTTTCAGTTTTTCTGTAGCTTAATTAGAACCGGAGATACAGACCATCAAAGTTTGGGTGCAAGTGCGAAATTGGAAAATGAGAGGGTCAATTTTGCAGTAATTTTTTGACCTTGTGACATTTATTGTGCAATGTAGGTCAATCCGATGGACTTAAAACTTTACACATTTCTTCTAGGGTATTGTAGGACTGACCTGTGAAAAGACTGTAAAAATCCCTTTATTATTTCCTACTTAAAAAAAATTAAATATCTCAAATATCTAATTTTGTCAAATATTTGACCTTGATTTTGACCTTGAAAATACCTTTCAAGGTCAAAATCTATAATTTCTACAGATTCGCGGTGTATGACTTAGGGGGGGTCATTTCATTATTTGAACTATGTAGGATCAATATTTACCTCTCAAATTGGCAAAAATAGGCTAATTTTTCATGTCGCGCGGTATGCCATATTTGGAATTTTTTTATAAATCAGCATGAAGAGATAAATCAATTCCGATTTCAGGGTTCCAACAATATAGCTCCTGGCTATTATAATCTAAAATATGAACCCGATATGCTGGAAATAACATAATTGTTGGAATTTTTGAAAATCGAGTGATTTGAACATTAAACAGGTCAAATGACCTTGAAAAATGAGGTAAAGGTCAAATTTGAAGGTGGCTATGGAGGTTTTATGGGCATATTTGGGGGGGTTCACAATACATTTTATTGGCCTAAAATCGATATTTCAGTGTCAAGTAATCAAGGTCACCAGTTTTGACGACGCGGTTGACACTAAAAATTCCATAATTAAATAACTAAGCATGATATCATCATAAAAATGATCGCTTACCATGGATTAGTCATTTACTGTAACAATTGGCTTGAATTCTGCAATTTTCGAAGTTGCTTATATAGAGATCAGGCGCGCAAACCTCTGAGAGTAAAAATTGACCTGTATGACCTCGACCTTGACCTATACTTTTGAAAATTAGGTCAGTTTATTTAGTATAAGTCTATTATATATAGTTTATTAGGAAACTATAATTGATCAGTTAATATATGAGTAATGGTCAATTGAAATATAGAAAAAATTTATTTCAAAGGGGTCAATGACCTTGAAAAATAGGTCAGAGGTATAGGGTTACATTGGACAATTTAATTAGGTCACATAGGACTATGTACACAAATTATTTGAAAATTTTTCGAGAACATTTTTCGGAAAGAAAAATAATAATAATAATAATAATAAAAATAAATACGAAAATAAGAAACTTCACCTATGGTATAGGTGAAGTTTAATAATAATAAGAATAATAATAATAGCAAAAACAAATAGAATTTACCATAGGTAAATTCTTAACTAGAGAACACGGTAATTGTCGTCAGGGACAATTACAAAGAATTTACCTTTACTTTCAACTAAACTTTGCCTGTAAATTGACAGACAAATGGACAGATGGACAGCTGGGCTAAACCTTGCCTGTAAACGGACAGACAAATGGACGGATGGACAGATGGAACAAACCGACGGACTGACAGACACATGCGGACTCTGACTCCTCACCATGACTCCAACTCTGAATCCTGGTCAGCTTCCTGATCAGATCTACAATTCAGACTACTGACTCTCAGTCCTGACGCTGACTCTTTTCTCTGATGCCGGACTCAGACTCCTGAGTTCAACTGCTGATGCCAAATACTTCCTCAGACTCAACACGGCCTCAGAGTCCTGACTCAGAGTCCTGACTCAGAGTCCTGACTCAGAGTCCTGACTCAGAGTGCTGACTCAGAGTGCTAACTCAGAGTCCTGACTCAGAGTCCTGAGTCCTGACTCAGAGTCCTGACTCAGAGTCCTGACTCAGAGGCCTGACTCAGAGTCCTGACTCAGAGTCCTGACCCAGAGTCCTGACTCAGAGTCCAGACTCAGAGTCCCTCACTCAGAGTCCTGACTCAGAGTCCTGACTCAGAGTCCTGACTCAGAGTCCTGACTCAGAGTCCTGACTCAGAGTCCTGACTCAGAGTCCTGACCCAGAGTCCTGACTCAGAGTCCTGACTCAGAGTCCTGACTCAGAGTCCTGACTCAGATTCCTGACCCAGAGTCCTGGCCCAGAGTCCTGACTCAGAGTCCAGACTCTGAGTTTCTCACTCAGAGTCCCGACTCAGAGTCCTGGCCCAGACTACTGACTCAGAGTCCTGGCTCAGAGTCGTGACTCAGAGCCCCTGACTCAGAGTCCCGACTTAGAGTCCTGACTTAGAGTTCCGACGCAGAGTCCCAACTCAGCTTCTGACTTAGAACCCAAACTCAGAGGCCCGACTCAGAGGCACGGCTCAGAGAGTCCAGGCTCAGAGGCCTAGGGCAGAGTCCTGACTCAGAGGCCTGACTCAGAGTCCTGACTCAGAGCCCTGACTCAGGGCCCTGACTCATTGTCCTGACTCAGGGTCATGCAGAGTCCTGACTCAGAGTCCTGACTCAGAGTCCTAACTCACAGTCCTGACTCACAGCCTGACTCAGAGCCCTGACTCAGAGTCCTGACTCACAGGTCCTACGCCCAGTCTCCGACTCAAAGTCCTGACTCACAGGCCCGACTCACCGGCCCAACTCACAGTCCTGACTCACAGTCCTGACTCAGTGTCCCGACTGAGGCCTGATTCACTGACCTGTCCCGACTCAAGAGACCCGAATCAGAGTCCCGACTCAGAGTACCGACTCATAGTACCGACTCAGAGTCCCGACTCAGATATCCGACTAACAATCCTGACTCACAGGCCCGACTCACAGTCCCGACCCTCAGTCCCGACCCACAGTCCCAACTCAGAGTCCTGACTCACAGTGCTGACTTGCAGTCCCGCCTCACAGTCCTGACTTGCAGTCCCGAAGCAGAGTCCTGACTCACAGTCCTGACTCACAGTCCTGACTCACAGTCCTGACTCACAGTCCTGACTCACAGTCCTGACTCACAGTCCTGACTCACAGTCCTGACTCACAGTCCTGACTCAGAGGCCCGACTCAGAGACCCGAATCAGAGACCCGAATCAGAGTCCCGACTGAGAGTCCCGACTCAGAGTTCCGACTCACAGCCCGGACTCACAGCCAGACTCACAGTCCCGACTCACAGTCCCGTCTCACAGTCCCGCCTCACAGTCCTGACTTGCAGTCCCGACTCACAGTCCTGACTTGCAGTCCCGAAGCGGAGTGCTGACTCACAGTCCTGACTAACAGTCCTGACTCACAGTCCTGACTCACAGTCCTGACTCAGATCCCTGGCTCCGAGTCCTGGCTCCGAGTCCTGACTCCGAGTCCTCATAGTCGAGACTCATAGTCGAGACTCATAGTCGAGACTCATAGTCGAGACTCATAGTCGAGACTCATAGTCGAGACTCATAGTCGAGACTCGACGCCTGACTCAAAGTCCTGACTCAGGGACCTGCCTCAGACTCGACGCCTGACTCAAAGTCCTGACTCAGGGACCTGCCTCAGAGCTCATAGTCGAGACTTCGAGGCCTGACTCAGAGTCCCGACTCAGGGACCTGCCTCAGAGACCTGACTTGCAGACCTGACTCGCAGACCTGACTCGCAGACCTGACTCGCAGACCTCCTGACGCAAGAGTCCTGACTCAGAGTCCTGACTCAGAGTCCTGACTAAGATTCCTGACTAAGATTCCTGACTCCGAGTCCTGACTCCGAGGTCTGTCTCCGAGGCCTGACTCCGAGGCCTGACTCATAGTCGAGACTCATAGTCGAGACTCATAGTCGAGATCCCGAGTCCTGACTCAGAGTCCTGACTCAGAGTCCTGACTCAGAGTCCTGACTCAGTGACCTGCCTCAGAGACCTGACTAGCAGACCTGACTAGCAGACCTGACTTGCAGGCCTGAGTCACAGACCTGACTCACAGACCTGACTCAGAGTCCTGACCTAGGGTCCTGGCTCAGGGACCTGACTCAGAGACCTGACTCAGGGTCCTGACTACAACTCCTGTCCCCAACTCCACTCAGTCATTTGACACTGTAATATGTATATAAACATTAGACAGTAGAGTACACTGGCCCCGTTACCTGAAACGGCCAGAACAGCTTTCCAAATATGGCTAATGTATGCTAATATATGCGGCCAGCCTGCTTTGGAGTGTGAAATTGTCTCACCTGCATCATGTGAAAATGAATTTTTTTGCTGACCATTTGGTCATTTTTTGACCTTTTGACCTTTACTGCTCAGAGATGGCTGTAGCTACAGAGTTGTTGTTTACCACAATTGACCACAACAATTCAGTTCACATTGTCCTTTAAAATGAAGAAAATTGAGACATTCCTTCTGAGTTGAAAAAAATCATCTCTGAAAATGGTCAATTTTCATTTCATCTTTGACCTCAAATTTGACCATGATGAATGAGACTACTTGTCAAATTTTATGTGCTCATGTGATTGGCAGTATGTGATATAGGGGGGTCATTTAATTTACAGAAAGCTGTAGGAGTAATATTTCCCACTCAAATTAAATCATTTATGCAAAACATCAGGTGTGTTGCAAAGTGACACTTTTCACAATTTTTTACAGATTTATTTGAAGACATTGAACAAACTGCATTGGTGGCTTTTGATAAATACATTATTGACCAGTAGACCCTAGACTTTGAAGAGGATTGGTTGAAAATAACATAATTTTCAGAATTTTTGGAAAATTGTACTTTTTAAACATTAATGGCTCATATCACCTTCAAATACCACCTTTTGGTCCAATTTTTTGGTCAATATAGTCTTTTTGGGTAAAGTTAAGGGTAGTTCACTATACATTTTGATCACCTAAGACTACTCCTTCATGGAGATTTGACAAGTCCACCTAAATTTTGAACCCTCGATTTTGAAAAATGACCATATTTCAAAAAGTCTTCCACCAATTCAAACCATTTGTTGAATGTGCACTGGCCCCAGATACTGGCTAACTTTTACCACCATCACCATGTTCCTATCTATTACGTAACTTGAGAAACCTGTGCAACACTCAAAACTGCTCAATAGCAATAGCCCTTTACCCGCTAGACCAATTGTTACATGACTTCTACCAAAACATTGACAACAACTTTTTGTCACAGGATTTTTACTCCCGACTCATTATCTCAAATAGTTTTTGAGCTATGAGCCTTTAAAGTTTACTAATTTTCGACTTTGAACGGTTCTGTGAAAAAGACAACTGTGAAAATGACATCAATTGACCCAATTACGTAATACGCAGTAACTGACGAACCTTTTGACAAACTTTTGAAAACATAGGACCATTTTGAAATAATAAGAATAAGAATAAGAATAATAAGAATAATAATAACTAGTATAACTGTTATTGCGCGCAATACCAAGGATAAATTCCCCCTCCCCTGTCAATTCTCCCTGCGCTTGGACATTCTTCTTTAGCCAGAACATGATTGATGGAGGTATTTTAGTTAGGTGAGCATATAGTTGAGGCGCTGGAAAGTGCGTAATGAATGTATAGGAAGTTTTTGAATTGTATGTTTGATGAGCGGTTAAATGCACTTTTTAGCTGCATTTTCATGTGCAGCATGCTGAAGGGCAGGAGTTTGGGGCGACTTTTTGTGTTGCTTGCCTGGAAATGAGGAGAAAGACGTTTGAAGGAAATCAGAGCAAATACTTGTTTGCTTCAATTCTTTCCTTTGCTTGGCGTGCCTTTCACGACCTGGCAGTGAGTAGTGTTGTTTTGGTTAGCCTGGAGTGCATGGTTGGTTTTAGTGTTATCACTTGTTGCCATGAGGGGCAAAGGGTATTCAATATTGAAGAAATAACAGAAATGGAGGCGGAAATCAAGGGATTTGTTGTATAACGCAATTGTAAATGTTAAAGCTTTGTTTTATTCTCATGAGTGGAAATTGTCTCTCGTTGCAATCCTGTGTTGGCCACAGCAGATAAATGTTAATTGAGGTTGCTGCTGTGTTTCCATCCCCACCACGCGGAGGTCCAGGATTTTCGGGGACTTTTTTTTTTTTGGAGTAGGTCTTTTTCTTTTTTGTTGTTTTTTTTGATGTAGTTGTTTTTCTTGTTTTTTTGTTTTTTTTTTTTGTTTTTTGAGTTTTTTTTGGGGAAAACGAAATACTAGAAAAACATCTAAGTGAAAGCTAATATCTAATACAAGAGGAACTACTATGATCTGGATACATGTTGAAAGAGATTTCCCAAGGCCATGAAATTGAAGCAGTTGTTACTAACATAACGGCCGGCAATATCTACAGTAGGTGAGTGAGTGAGTGAGTTTGTGTTTTACGTCTCATCAGCACCTGATTGGGCTATTTAGAGACATACTTGGGTTGTGGTCATGTTGAGTTAGTCATCTCATCTTTGTTGTTGGCATCGAGATCTTTGAGGTGTCACTTTGACAGGTACATCCGCAATAATTATCTACAGCAGGTAGATATTGATGTGACCATAATATATGAATATAGACAGAACAGTTGAATATTTAGTACAAGAACAAGTACAGAGATGTATGTTTTAACAGTGTGCTTATCAGCAAATCACAATAAACATCTCGAGCGCTTCCAATCAAATAAAATGAAATAATTTTATTTGACGTCGGAGAGAATTTTTACAACTAGTATTAGCCACAGGCTAATCATCCGATAATAACAATAGTACATGACTAGCTAAATAACACATAGAAACAATTTTGACAAAAAAAGATGAAATTAAAACACAGTTTTGACTAACATCATACATGTAAATAATAATTCTACTCTAAAAGTCTAGTTGATATACTAAGCTGACAGTGGGAAAATCAAGAATGACGGTCATTTTGTGTGAGCCATCTTGTCAGCCATCTTGAATTTCCTCAAATATTGATATAACACCATGTAATGGATGTCTAGCCAAAATGTCAACACTCTTAAGTGGAAAATTTAACTGACGGTGGGCAAAAATCAACAATACAAGCCATTTTGTGGCAGCCATCTTAAATTTCTTAAAATGTTCCTGATTCAAACCCTGTAATGAATCCCTACATCAATTTCCATAACTCTGAAGTGAAATACTCAGCTCGCAATGGACGGTTTACAATGTGGCAATTTGCTGGCAAAATAGTGTGAATGAGGAAAATAACATGTTTTGGAATTTTTGCTGTGAATTCTCAATAACCCCAGCACATACAGCATTAAATGATCAAATGCATTTTAGAAACCAAGTATACCATGATTGCTAATCGGTTTTAAGCCTTTAAAACCTCTAAATTTGCCTGCTCAACATTGTACAGAAAAGCATTGCGACCCATTTTCTCTCTATTACACTGGGGGAACGCAGTGTAAAAAGATTCACCCTGAGTGGCCAGAACCAGGTGCTGTTTATGTAATGTGTTAAATTGCAGAATTTTCACAATAATCCATTTCAAGGTGCAAAAAGTGGCATAGGTGATATGGGGAAAAATACATTTCCATTAATGGACTTTGAACGCACTTTAAAATGATGTATGGAAACTCGCATGATCTGCCAGGTAGGTCAACATCCTTTTAGTGGAAGGAGCTGCACATTCATTTTGGTGATTATCATATGAAAATGAGATGAGATGACTGGGAATCTTAGACATACTGTTATCCACTTATAGAATTAGTTGTCTCAGTATGGAACACGCGATATGACAGTTTCTGACATATGTGAAAATCCAATGGGTTCTGACAAAAATGAGTTCCAACACAAAATGTTACACTAAACTATATGGATATATGGCTCCAAAAGTAACTTCGTTATATGATTAAGTAAATATTTCATGTAGTTTACCAATTCGACCGCTCGGCACAAAAAGGGACTTAGTGCCATTGAGATATAATGGCACTAAGTCCCTAATTTATTGTTGACCATCAATTTTTGAGAAACAAAAATATGAGGAAAATATCAGAAATCGTCATTTTTTCAGTATTTTGGTTTTTATGAAAATTTCATGAGTTTAGGCATTTAAAGAGGTATAATTTAGACATGTAAATGTGAAATTGCCGCGGCGTCACTCCAAAATTGGCGGAATCATGGAACATTGAATAATAGAATTTTTTCACTTTCGCTGAATTTACTGTTATTAATTTTTGAAAGAGCGTTTAGACCCCCAAAAGGAAAATAAGGGTATTTAATGCATAAGATGGTAGAATTTCATGCTGATAGGCATAACCATTGCAGCTCTGGAAACGAAATAAAACTTTTTTTTAAATTTTCAATATTTTACACAAACTCTGCTAATTGCGTACATAGGAACACCAAAATGCACATAATATATGCTGTAAGACCCATTCATGTGCCAAATATCATATACACAAGTGCAATAGTTTAGGCACAGCGGCTGATACACAATGTGTGCAGCCGCTTGCAGTGGTCCCACATGCAGGACCAAATCATCTCACCAGTCACAATAGAACCCTCAGGAGAGCAAGATATAAAAGGAAATCACGTCTTACAGCAATGCACTTTGATACTGAAAAAGGGTGTACTGTTGCACTGTGAAAATGGCACTTCGTGTGTCAGCATACAGATGATTTGTCATGATCATACCCAATACTTTCAATGTTAATTTGTTTTAAGGAGACTTATCTCTGTTGTTGGTGACAGCCAAACAAAAGGATCATCCATCTGATTTTCAATACAAAATCAGTTATGACAAGTCAAATGGCCTTCTCTTGATTATGACTAATCAAACTGCCTCTATGTTTCCCATGTTGAAAGTATACAAGATGACACTTCATCAGCTATCATGAATCACGAAGTGCATTTTTCACAGTGAACTGATCCTCATTTTTTCTTTATCAAAGTGCATCACTGTAATTACAACATGCTTGGTATTCATCCCTATGGCAGATGCATGGTCTATAATCATTGTATGCACATCTCTTCACTCAAACATCTCCAAACAATATAGCCGACAGGCCCTATAAGACATTCTGAAAATGCTGAAAGTTCAAATTTCCCGCCAAAACTGTCCAGTTTGTCACTGTGATTGCATAAATGGAGATGTGTCTACACCTCCATTAAAAAGTAACATGGGCATTTAAGTTGTAAATATATACAAAGGGCGCCTATATAAGTGTTGACTTATAGTTTTCATTAGAATGCATATTCTATTGTTTAGTGTAAACAAGAATGTATGCATTAGTACTGGCAACAGGGAGACGTGTGGTAGAAATGTGCTTGTCATTACACTTGTACCAGTGTGGTCGAGTAGGGTGTTTGATTGTGGCATAGTAATGGCCAGAGCTAGTGTGGCGACCTTCATGATTGATCACAGAAGTGAGCTGATATCCGACATTGTGTTTCGTTGTGATCTGCTGCTCAAGTGAAACTTGGCCATTGTGTCTGCTGCCATCCTGGCCGTATCGGAGGATCACTACAAAGAGCACAGGTGGTGCTACTGTAATTTCTGTGTTGCATTCAGTTGGCGAGTTTTGACACACAGAACATGGACGATCAGAGAGCTCTCCTGAGGGTTCTATTGTGACCGGTGAGATGATTTGGTCCTGCATGTGGGAGAAGAGAAAGTTGAATGGCTCAACTGTGAACTGCGAATTGCCACAATCTGAACATGAATATAAATGGCCAAGTTGTCCCCAGATTAAATCCTTCACAATTGAAGGTGCATCGAGTGCTGGAGCGACCTCGTTGTGTACACATTGAAGGAAATGCATGAGGAATTCCTGTGCATCTTTTTGATCACGTCTGGGGTAATCTGCCATGATGTCCATATTGTACAATTCTGCTAGGGTGAGTGCTGTGACTCTTCTATTAGTGAGTGAAGTTTTCAAATATAATAAATATTGTGAGAGAGGTTGATTGGTGTGAAAGAGCGGATCCAATTGGGGAGTGTTGAGAAAAACTTGCATTATGCTGTTGGCATAGCAAGTGTTTCCCAAGTTGTAGATGCCTTTGAAGATGTATGGAACTGCAGGCAACTGGATTGTTTCTGTGGCAGTGGGACTTGTTGGGTGTGAGCTAGCTTGTGTTTGCTGAGTTGATGATTCAACATCAGATTGGGGTGGTATAGGCTGGGAAAGTGCGGAAGCAGAAGGTTGAGGTAGTGGCTGCTGACGATTTGCATGGCGTGAACGACTTGATTTCGTTGTAGACTGTGGCTTGTTTGTCATACCTCTGGAATTTGTCTTTGGATGTTGTTTATGGCGCGTCGCAGTTGTTGGCTGTTGTGCTGGTAAGGGTCCCTGGGAAGAAGGTCGCTTTTCCTGAGGGACTGAGGAGTTGTTTTGTAGTAATTCAGGGTTTATGAAGACTTTGACTGGGTCATGATCTGAATAGTATGTAGGCATGACTGTGCAGTGAACTTTCTCAGAACCCTTAATGTAGACTGCATCCAGCATTGAACCTTGCGTAGTTGTTGGTTTGCGAACAATCTGTTTATACTTGTACAATGTAAAAGTGTCAAGTATAGGGTGCCCTTTGTTGTCAAGTAGGTTCTCATTGAAGTCTCCTGTGACAATGATCATAGTGCTGGGATGTTTTGAATCACAATACTGCAGAATGAGCTTCAATTGTTGCAGGAAGCTTGAGACATTTTGTGAAGGTGGCCGGTAAATGAGAACTACTATGAGATTCGTTTTGAGAGCATTTTGCAACATTAGAACCAAATGTTCAATGGTGATCGAGTCTATGATCAATCTGTCATAGCTAATGGTTTCCTTGATATATGCTATCAAACCACCTGAACCAGAGTTGCTTGGCCTGTCTTTTCTTTCGATTGTGTATCCATCAAAAACCAAAGATGAAGTGAGAACATGCCGTTTCAAGAATGTTTCAGTGAAGAGCATGATGTCAGACATTACATGAGTGTGATTCTTTATGTCTGGCAGCTTGGATCTCAGACCTTGAACATTGTGCTGGGTGATTGTCAATTGTGAAATTGGACAGTCTGGTAACTTGACTTCTGGGTGTTCAAGCATGCTGGTGAGGCTGTGATAGATTTCATCATTTCTGTAAATTTTTGTTGGGTCGAAGTTGCTGATGTACAGGCCGTTGATGGAGGTAACTCGGCTCAGGGCAACATATGCCTGACCTGATGCAAAAATTCCTTGCATGTCAAACACACACTGAGATACCGTAAGCCCCTGCACTTTGTGGATAGTGCATCCATAAGCCAGTTTCAGGGGGAATTGCCGCCTGATGATCTGCTGATATGATGCCATTGGCTCTTCATGCAGTTCTATGAGTACTGCTTTTGACCTTGAACTTGGCAGTGTGACAAACAAATTTTCAGGGATGTTCTGATTGTCAAATGCGATGTAGATACCAGTAACGGCATTATCTCTTGTATGCTTGAAGGCCAAAACTGTGCCAAATGCTCCATTTACCAAACAGGCTGCTACATTGATGTTGCGTGTGAGCATGACCCGAGCACTTGGAGCTAATTTCAGAATGTCTGGCATGTCATCATTCTTGCCTTTTACACTTGTCAGCGTAACCTCCCTTGAATGAGGATTTTTGTGCTGGTCAACTGCCACTATTTCTTGTGGCTCGTCGGTGATTGAAGCGAGCATCTCATCGTTGAATTGTGTGACCTTCTTGTTGGTGGCAAAAATGTGCAGAGCTTCTTTTGGCTGGGGTTGATTTGACCTAGCTTGCAGAGTGGAGAGGTCTTGTGCAGATAGAGACTCATCCTTGCGCTTCAGACGTAATCGATTGAGCAGGTGGGCAAATGGCTTGTCATCCTTCTGGCGCATAACCTCGTCCAAGAAAGCAATTTTGAAGAGGTCATGCCACAAATCGATTCCTTGTGAGCAATCAGGGATGACAAGCGACTTGGACCTGACTGGAGGTAATTGGTGAAAGTCACCCACTGCCAGAACAGACACATTGCCGAACCAAACATCACTAGCAGTTGAGCGGATACCTTTGATTTGTGAAAGGCGACCATGAATGTAGGCAAAAAGCCTTCGGTCAACCATTGAAATCTCATCAATGATCAACAATTTCAAATTGCTCAACTGGCTTCGCAAGGTATTTAGGGTGCTCTCTGCTAGTGGCTCATAGAAGGCTTTGAGTTTGCGTGGAATCTTCAAAGCAGAATGAATAGTGAAACCATTGATTCCAACTGCTGCTACACCGGTTGGGCACAATAGCAGAACTGTGGTGTCTGAAGGACTTACATGTCTGCTGAAAAGTGTGTGAGCCTCGTTCACTATAGTCTTGATAAGGAACGATTTGCCGCACCCTCCAGGGGCACTCACATGTAGGTGGAAGGGTGGAGTATCCTTTCCAGAAATGAGAGAGATACAGTGTTGGCGTACAAAGTAGAAAATAGCTTGCTGCTTGGCGTTCATTGACTTGAACAGCGATCTCGTTTTGTCACCAATCAGTTCGACTGAACACAGAGAGGAAACAGTGGCATCTGATGCATCTAAAAGATCTGGAATGTCAGTTTCTTGTACATCATCATCGTGCTCTGTATCTTTTTCTGCTAATTGTTCAAGACGCGCTATTTCTGTCTCCGGTGAAATCAGGGCCCAAGCATCCTGTAATACGCCATGCAGTTGGAGGTGCTCCCAAGCCTCATCCATTTCAGTTGTGCTGACATCAAATTCCCTGCGATTACTTTCAACTATTTCTGAAACCTGTGCAACATCTGTTGTGCCTTGTAGCTTAACTGCACCCCTGGTGAGGAAGTCCTCGTAGGAGGTGAAAGTTGGTGGCATGAGTTGGGCAAGGTTGCGATGAGGCAAAAATAGCTTGAGCTGTGTCAGACTGTACTTTTCAGGGAATTTGGTCTTGGAATGCCGTGTGTACCTGATGACAGCAGGTTTGCCTCTGGTTCTTTTCATAACATGGCCATTGTTGTTTTGCAAGACATACACATTTGGGTTTTGCGCTTTGATGGCCTTTGTTGCCTCTGATGTAGATAGCACTCTGTAATGCGAAGCAAAAGTAGCTTGGCACATGTCATGGAAAGTTTGGCTGTCAGGTCTAGACAGGTATCGGTCATAAGAACTTGTCATCCAGATATCCTCGCTGTCTTTGTGTTGCTGTTGGATGACAGACAATGGTTTGGTGAGGCGTGTTTGTTCTGCGTCAGTAGGAATAAAAATTGTTTGGCGAGAACTGTCCTTCAAATGCAGGCCACATATTCGCGTAACTGCTTCCTGGATGCTGAGTTCACGATTTTGAAAGTAGACGAATCCTAGTTTTCTCATCTGCTTCTTTATGTCATGGTTGTCTTGTTGTTTGAGTTCCAGGAAGGCTTCCTTTAACACATCACCGAGTTCCTGCTCCGATTTGGAAACATAACTTAATATGTAAAAAATGCAAGCCATTGGATCGAGAATATATTGAATATCCAAATTCGCATCCCACGCACGGAGCAAGTCAGCATTGTAATTGTTCACCCAAACGTCAGAACGGTCCCTTTTGAATACAATGGATGCTTTCTTAGTAACCATCTCCATCGCTTGCTTCAATTCTGTAGTCGTTCTGAAACCACTCTGTGACAATAGTTGCTGTGCAGAGTAAGACACAGTGGTGTCTGCTTCTAGTAAAGAATGCAAATACTGCAGCTGCTGTTTGGCCAGTGGTTCAGTCATACGCGTGTCGAAAGATTCACCGTCAACAGTGATCTGAATGCGTGCATTTTCTTCACCAAGTGGATTTGGTTTTACGACAAATGTCTCTGGTGACACCGGTCGAGGAAAATGAAAACGGCAACCAGATGCTTTTGTCTTTTGACAAGATTTTGTGTGTTGGCGCTTATGTGTCTGCAAAGATACAACTTGGGCATAGAGCTCAGGATCTTCAGTTGGAGATGGCAACTGGCAAGAGATGTACTTATCCACAAACTGGACAATTTCCTCTTGGGAAGACTCTCCATACACAGGAGCATTCTCAATCCAAAAGAGACAGTGGATATGCGGCGCTCCACGCTGCTGAAATTCCACTCTGTAAAAGAAGTCCTTTACTACACCAATTGGTGCAGCAGGGCTCTTGATTAGAGTGGTCATTAGCAGGTGCACGCGGTTGTAGAAAATGCGCACAGCTAGCACTGGGTTACTGCGTAAAATTTCACATTTCTGTGCCCAGTCTAGTTCCGAAAATGCAACTGGTGTGCCTGCCAATTCCATGATGGATTCAATGGTTTCTGGCCAGCGACTGAGTTCTGCACAACTGAAGGTACAAAAGAACGTTGGGAGACCACACTGACGCAACATGCTCATCAGATCCGACATGGTACGTTTCCAATATTGAGGGCTTCCACGAGCAGCTTCCATAAAACGGAAACCCTCATCTGCCTTCATCATATTGTATATAAGCTGCTTGTCTTTCAGCATATTGGCAGTGATTGTACGACCACCAAATGATTTGGTGCCTTTCCTCATGGAAATGGAAATACCAGAGATGATTCGTTCAAGCTCAGTGATGTAATTGGCATAAAAGATGTAATTCGTGTTACGTGCAAATCTCTGATCTGCAGAAAAAAGACGTGCTTTAAAGTAATTTCCTTTGCCAAGCTTTATATCCCGAGGTTCATCTATGGTATTTTCTGCATCTGGGAACAAAACAGGGAAAGCTTTGGCTTCTCCCATCTCACATGTCAGTATGCTTTCGGGTGTATGGCCTTCTGCTGGAGCGATAGAATATATAGCATCAGCTTCAGCAAGAGCTTCCTGTGCCATGTCTATAGCCTGTAAGCAAGTGTCATTGCTCACACCACGCAGTTCTTCATCTTCATCATCATTATCAGTGCTATGAGCATCTTGATCATTACTATCATCAGCATCATCATGACTGTTGTCTTCATCATTGTGAGAAGTGTCATGTGTGCTGTGACTAAGATCATCATATTCTGTTTGAGAATTTTCATATGTTTCCCTTTGGCTGGAAGTGTGATGAACTATGCCACTAGGTGAACTTTCATTTTGTTGAGCATCACTGAGAGTAGTAGAATTTGAGTCTTGTACAAGGCTGTCAATGTCAGACTTGTCTGCATACCATTGGCTGTTAAATTGTATGTCCTTGTACAAGGGATTGATTTCTTTTAAAGTGAACAATGCGTCTTGTACTTTGCGGACATCAATATTTTGATAATCAAGGTAAGATTTGTATTCCAGCTTTCTTTTAAGTTTGAGCGGAATAATTTTGCTGTCAGACAGAGGTCTTGGTAAAGCAGATGTGATCTTTTTTATGTCAGATCGAACCACTGTGACTGGGCCTTTCACTGCCTTCTCCCCGGCAACAGGCAGGTTGATGATCTTAGTAAAAGGCAGGTTGATGGCAAGTAACTGCTGCTCAAGTGAATTGAGTTGCTGCAGTTGAGGTGGCTGTGCTGTTGGCAGTAATTTGTTAGCAAAACACTCAGGCGGCATGCGTTTGGCAGACAGATGAGTGTGGCAGGTTTTACAAAGCCATGCTTTTCCCATGGGACAAGCTTCGTAGCAGTGCGCAGTACATGTGTGAACATAAGTAAATGACACACATTCGTCTCGCAGGGTTTTTTCATATTTTGTTTCGCTGTAGGGAAGTACCTGATTTTCAAAGTGAATCCTATTGCAAGATGCACATACATGTACAGGCTTCTTTTGGCACTCAAGCTTGAATGCTTCAATGGTAGCTTGCATGGATGCATTTGCTTTTCGTTTTTGCCAGCTTCTTGTTGCAGTGGCTTTGACATTCTCTCGGAATGCTTTGTCAGTGCTGTACTTCTCATGTAGGGCAGCCAATAGCTTTTGTTTGAAGCGAGTGTATCTTTGTCTGTGTGACAGTTTGTTTGTCCTATACTTGTCTTTGAGTGTCTTTTTTTGTTTGCTGTATCGTTGTTTGTGGACAGCCAACCGTGCTGCACGGAATTGGCTGTCAGTTGCATACCTGTTTCTAAAGCCAAACAGTCGTGATTCACGGAAGATGCTGTCAGTAGCATACCGATGTCTATGTGCATGCATGAGTGCTGCTCGGAATGTGGTGTCAGTGGCGTAACGATGCTTGGATGCGCGAATCTTTGATGCACGAAACCTACTGTCAGTGGCATATCGAAGTTTAGATGCACGAATCAGTGATGCACGATATCTGCTGTTAGTGGCATAACGATGTTTAGATGCACGAATCAGTGATGCGCGATACCTGCGGTCAGTGGCATATCGATGTTTATATGCACGTATTTGTGATGCACGATATCTGCTGTCAGCAGCATACCGTTGTTTAGATGCACGAATGTGTGATGCACGATATGCGCAGTTGGTGGCATACCGTTGCTCAGATGCACGAATTTGTGATGCCCGGTATCTGCTGTTGGTGGTGTATGTACGCCTTGATGCAAGCAATTTGGCTGCACGGTAATCTTTGTCAGTTGCATATTTGGTTTTTGACACATTGAGTATGTGTTCTTTTCTAGTCACATACCTTTGTGCAGATGCTTGACGAAGTTTTTTGGAGTAATCGGGATTGGTGGCATATCTTTTTGAAACTTTGCGAATTTGCTCTTCTCGTACAAGTTCATCAGATTGGTATGCCAGTCGGCGTTTTTTCTTAGAAGACTCTGAAATTTTCTCATCACTATAACGTTTCCTCTGACGCTTTGCATTTGGTGTTTGACTGAGACATGGCTTTGAGCTACCACTTCGGTCAGCTTCAGCCTGACCATCTTGTTGTTGTTTTCTGGCATTTCTCTTGGATCGAGCACTCTGTCTTTTAACTCTCATGTTGATTTCTCAATGGTAATAATGCTTGAAGTAAATCACATTTTGAATGAAGAACATGTAAACCATAAGTAATGCAGAAAACACGGAGAAATAGCTGGGACCATCGCAGGACAGAGCTGGGAGACAATTTTTGCAAAGTGTAACTCTGACAATAGCTGATGTCGCAAGCGACAATCCATGAAAGACACACAAATGTAAGAGTTCAGATTCACAGGCCTTTGAGGCGAGGGCAGTTTTGTTAAGGACAGATTTACAGTAGCTAATTTGACAACTAACAATCCATGAAGACCCCCACTTAAGCTTCAAATGCAAAGGCCATTGCTTGGAGATCTTTTTGCAGGATGTAATTTTGAGTATAGCCAGTTTTTCAAGTGACAATACACGAACGACACACCAAATCTTGCTTTAATGCACAGAGGAATGCTTTGGGACTTTTTGGTGCATGTCGAAATAAAGACAACAGGTAATTTCACAAGTGATAATGTATGATTGATGTACTGAGTTAGAAGTGTAGAGTCGAAAGCTATAAGACCTTTCTGCAAAGAGGAATTTGGTCAGGAGGTAATTTGGTGAGAATCCATGAAAGACACACAATTTAGCTTTGAAATTCGCAGGTTATTGCTTTGAGACCCTTTCGCAAGTGGAAATTTAGACAATTGTGAACTTTACAAGTGATAATGCATGAATGACACGCAAACTTAGCTTGGAAATTCACAACCCAATGCTACAAGACTTTTCTGCAAACCAGAATTTTGACGATAGCTAATTTGGCGAGAGAGAATCCATGAAAGACACCCAATTTAGCTTTGATATTCACAGGTTATTGCTTCGAGACTCTTTCGCAAGTTGATATTCAGACAATTGCTGACTTCACAAGTATACAGAAACTTAGCTTGGAAATTCACAACCCAATGCTAAAAGACTTTTCTGCAAACAGGAATTTCTACGGTAGCTAATTTGGAGAGAGAGAATGCATGAACAACACACCTAATTTAGCTTTGAAATTCACAGGCTGTTTGCTTTGAGAGCCTTTCGCAAGTTTACATTTAGATAATCGCTAGCTTCACAAGTGATAAGGCACGAATGATACACAAACTTTGCTTGGAAATTGACAACCCAAAGCTACGAGACCTTTCTGCCAACAGGAATTTTGATGGTAGGTAATTTGGCGAGAAACAATGCATGAAAGACACACCCAATGAAAGCTTTGAAATTCACAGGCATTGCTTCGAGAGCCTTTCGCAAGTTGAAATTTAGACAATTGCTAACTTCACAAGTGATAATCAACGAATGACACACAAACTTAGCTTTGAAATTCACAACCCAATGCTACGAGGCCTTTCTGCAAACAGGAATTTTGACGGTAGCTAATTTGGCAAGAGAGAATCCATGAACGACACACCCAATTTAGCTTTGAAATTCACAGGCCATTGCTTCGAGACCCTTTCGCAAGTTGAAATTTAGACAATCGCTAACTTCACAAGTGATAATCAACGAATGACACACAAACTTAGCTTTGAAATTCACAACCCAATGCTACGAGACCTTTCTGCAAACAGGAATTTTGACGGTAGCTAATTTGGAGAGAGAGAATCCATGAACAACACACCCAATTTAGCTTTGAAATTCACAGGCCATTGCTTCGAGACCCTTTCGCAAGTTGAAATTTAGACAATCGCTAACTTCACAAGTGATAATCAATGAATGACACACAAACTTAGCTTTGAAATTCACAATCCAATGCTACGAGACCTTTCTGCAAACAGGAATTTTGAAGATAGCTAATTTGGGGAGAGAGAATGCATGAACTACACAGCCAATTTAGGTTTGAAATTCACAGGCCATTGCTGCGAGATCCTTTCGCAAGTAGAAATTTAGACAATCATTAATTACACAAGCGATAATGCATGAATGATACACAAACTTAGCTTGAAAATGACAAAGCCAATGCTACGAGACCTTTCTGCAAACAGGAATTTTGACGGTAGCTAATTGGGTGAGAAACAATCCATGGAAGACAAACACGATTTAGCTTTGAAATTCACAGGCCATTGCTTCGAGACCCTTTCGCAAGTTGAAATTTAGACAATCGCTAACTTCACAAGTGATAATCAACGAATGGCACACAAACTTAGCTTTGAAATTCACAACCCAATGCTACGAGACCTTTCTGCAAACAGGAATTTTGACGGTAGCTAATTTGGAGAGAGAGAATCCATGAACAACACACCCAATTTAGCTTTGAAATTCACAAGCCTTTGCTTCGGGACCCATTCTCAAGTTGATATCAAGACAATCGCTGATTTCACAAGTGCTAATCCACAAATGATACACAAACTTAGCTTGGAAATAGACAATGCAATGTTACGAAACCTTCCTGCAAACAGGAATTTTGCCGGTAGCTAATTTGGCGATAGAGAACCCATGAAAGATACAGCCAAGTTAGCTTAGAAATTCATAGGCTATTTGCTTCGAGAGCCTTTCGCAAGATGATATATATACAATTGCTAACTTCACAAGTGATAATGCATGAATGACACACAAACTTAACTTGGAAATTCACAATCCAAAGCTACGAGATGATTCTGCAAACGGGAATTTTGACGGCAGCTAATTTTGTTGCGAGAGAGAATCCATGAACAACACACCCAATTTAGCTTTGAAATTCACAGGCCATTGCTTCGAGACCCTTTCGCAAGTTGAAATTTAGACAATCGCTAACTTCACAAGTGATAATCAACGAATGGCACACAAACTTAGCTTTGAAATTCACAACGCAATGCTACGAGACCTTTCTGCAAACAGGAATTTTGACGATAGCAATTTGGCGACCGAGAATCCATCAAAATTACACCAAATTTAGCTTTGATATTCACAGGTTATTGCTTCGAGACCCTTTCGCAAGTTGAAATTTAGACAATCGCTAACTTCACAAGTGATAATCAACGAATGACACACAAACTTAGCTTTGAAATTCACAATCCAATGCTACGAGACCTTTCTGCAAACAGGAATTTTGACGGTAGCTAATTTGGAGAGAGAGAATCCATGAACGAAACACCCAATTAAGCTTTGAAATTCACAGGCCTTTGCTTCGAGACCCTTTCGCAAGTTGATATTTAGGGAATCGCTGATTTCACAAGTGATAATGCACGAATGACACACAAGCCTAGCTTGGAAATTTACAACCCAATGCAAACAGGAATTTTGACGGTAGCTAATTTGGCGAGAAACAATCGATGAAAAACACCTAATTAAGCTTTGAAATTCACAGGCCTTTGCTTCGAGACCCTTTCGCAAGTTGAAATTTAGACAATCGCTAACTTCACAAGTGATAATCAACGAATGACACACAAACTTAGCTTTGAAATTCACAACCCAATGCTACGAGACCTTTCTGCAAACAGGAATTTTGACGGTAGCTAATTTGGAGCGAGAGAATCCATGAACAACACACCCAATTTAGCTTTGAGATTCAAAGGCCATTGCTTCGAGACCTTTTCGCAAGTGGAAATTTAGACAATCGTTAATTTCACAAGCGATAATGCATGAATGCCAAATAAACTTAGTTTGAAAATGACAAACCCAATGCTACGAGACCTTTCTGCAAACAGGAATTTTGACGGTAGCTAATTTGGAGAGAGAGAATCCATGAACAACACACCCAATTTAGCTTTGAAATTCACAGGCCATTGCTTCGAGACCCTTTCGCAAGTTGAAATTTAGACAATCGCTAACTTCACAAGTGATAATGCACGAATGACACACAAACTTAGCTTTGAAATTCACAACCCAATGCTACGAGACGTTTCTGCAAACAGGAATTTTGACGGTAGCTAATTTGGAGAGAGATAATCCATGAACAACACACCCAATGAAGCTTTGAAATTCAACAGGCCTTTGCTTGGAGAACCTTTCCCAAGGTGATATGCTGATTTCACAAGTGATAATCCATGAATGATACACAAACTTAGCTTGGAAATTGACAACCCAAATTACCCAATGGTACGAGACGTTTCTGCAAACAGGAATTTTGATGGTAGCTGATTTGGTGAGAGCGAATCCATGAATGACACACCCAATTTAGCTTTGAGATTCAAAGGCCATTGCTTCGAGACCTTTTCGCAAGTGGAAATTAAGACTATAGCTAATTTCACAAGTGATAATCAATGAATGACATACCAATTTAGCATTGAAATTCACAACCTAATGGTATGAGACGTTTGTGCAGACAGCAATTTTGATAGAAGTTCATTTGGCGAGAGAGAATCCATGAAAGACACAATCATTTATTGTTGAAATTCACAGGCCATTGCTTCGAGACCTTTTCGCAAGTTGAAATTTAGTCACCTTTTGCGACATGTAATTTTGACAATTGCTAAACGTGTAAGTTGTTACAATGGACTTTGAAGTTCAATGGATGTCCTTGTTCTTTCCGAAGCCTTCTTCTTTCCAAAGCGATATGCCTGTCTTTCTCATACAGGAAGTGGTGCCCGTGACCTCCTGCACACCCAACAGGAGTAAGCCCAAGTAGTCGCTCAGTGTAAATGGCGTCTAATGAAAACTCAGCAAAGGCTGGCTGTTGATTCCGCGAAAATGATCTGGAAAAGAGAGCGAAAAATATATGAACAATAATAGAGGAGAAGCTTTAAAGCGCCTGAAAGTTTGTCATGTACAAAATGTTGTCAGATGGAATTAGGAATTAAAAATTGTTGAGCTCTTTGCCAAATGTTATTGATTGATAGCATAAAGGGAATATAATAAATAGTGGCAAAATTTCATAATTTCTTGTGGGAAATACTACTGGTTTTGTTTGTCATACACCAACATAGCAGTACTTATTGATGTTCTTTTACAGGTGTTTTACAGGTGTTTATTTGACATGTGGAAGGGTGAGTGAGCGAGTTTGTGTTTTTTGCCCCATTAGCACCAGTGTAGGCTATTTAGAGGCAATTGATATGTGGAAGGAGTGGTCTGTTACACTGATAATTGCACTTTGTGAGTCATCATACTGATGACTTGTCATAATGAAAGCGTTAGTTTCAGGAGATTTACATTGCATGTTGGTGTCTGACAAACCAAAGTGTTATGAATGGGAATCTTACAGTAATACAGTGGGGTGCGAAAGTTTGGGCGCCCTTGCAGTGGGGTCACATATTTTCTCATTACAGACAAGTCATTTGCAGGACGTTTCAAACGTGGATGTGTGAGTGAAGTATATATATGCACTCAATTTTAGCAAGAAATAATGGTAGAAATATAAAAAGATTGAAAGTTTAAGTATAATTTTGACAAGTCATGACCATCATGAATTATAAGGAGAGTACGGTGGAAATTTCATAGTGAAGTGGTAATATGAAAGGTCATCATGATTTCCAGGGGATCTGGAACCCCCCCCCCCCTGTCAAGCTGAAATATTGAATCCTGACATGGAGATTCCCCGGCCCAATTGGCTTCGGCCCTTCGAATGTCGCTCTTGGACCTCCCTGACTCCCCTCTTTCAAGGTAACATATTAAACCCTGAGACGGAGATCCCCCGGCCGAATTGGCTTCAACCCTTCAGGTCTCGCCCATGGATCTCCCCTTTCGAAATTTATGAATTTGGCCCTGATTTCTTACATTTCTATAGATCTACATGCCGTAGTCGGCATATTATTAGGCAAGGAAAAGAACTATTTCACAGTGTCATCATTATGCAGAGGTATGGGAACCAAATGCATTCATAGATGTGTCCTCTTTCCCGAAAGTGTGGACTAGCACATTATCAGCTGATAGTTTAATAACAGGAGTGTCAGATTCGTTTTGGGGGAAAACGTAAAACCCGGGAGTTGCGTCTGGAGTGACTAATTGCCGTGATATCATTCCGGGACAGCCCTCACTGACAATAAATGGCTCTAGCTAGAAAGCTATTTAATGTACAAAAATGGCAGAGCACTTTTGACATCTTAAATATCAAATATGACTAATTTTCCCATATTTGGCATAAACATGTAGGTATAGCAAAATTTAAAACAAAAGGAAAATAAATATATAATTCGTCAGAGTAAGTTTATTAGTTTCAAATAATTTGATTTCATAGAAAAAGTTCACATCCCATACATAAATTTTAGTTAAACTAATAATTTGCTGCAATTGATGAATGCTAGTTAAAGTAAATCGATTTTTAAAACAAATAAATAGGCCCTGTTTTTTCATTAAAAAGCTAGTTAAAAGCTATCAAAAAGCTTGTTAATAGGCCAAGCTGTCAAAAGCGTTTTCCGATTTCGGATGGTTAGGGGTTTATGTCCTGTATTTACTCACTTAAGTTGCAGGCTAACTTGGGGGGAGGGGGGGGGGGGAATTTCTTTCAGCTAACTGGTTGATAAACCAAAATTGTTTTAGCACACAACTGGTAGGCCGACTTTACCAAACTTTACTCAGACATGAACCAGACTAATAGAGACTGTTGGCCTATAATACATTCACGGCCATCATGGGCCAACCATCTGTCAATGAATAGGATTAAAGGTTCATGACAAGTCATGAACCTTTGCTAGGATAGAAAGACGTGCGTGTTTCTGTAATCTGTGGCTTTTAATTACAATCTCAAATTTGAATCACTTCTAATTGTCATTTGAACTCGTTTCGATCCCATTTTTTCACACAAAGATGAGCATAATTATAACATACTGCACATATATAAGACACAAACACTTATGGGCCATTCCACGGAAAACAGGGAAATTTGGGTCCTCTCTACACAGGCGTATAAAGCAATCTCATTGTCCTCCTGGATGAATTGATGTCTGGAAAATTAGCTATATTGCCTCAATTACATTTATAAGATGAAATGGTAAACCGAAATTCTCAAATGTCATCAAAGCTGCATTTAGGAAAAATTCACTGGCCAATAAGCTGCATTTAGGAAAAATTCACTGTCCAATATGTTTGACGGAGTAGGCATAGTCACAAATTTAAAGTGTTTTTTTTCCCAATTAGGCCTACGAAGTTTAAATGGCATGCACGTCTTCAAAAATAACTGTAACAATTCAATGAGTTGATTAAATTATTGCATTGGCTAAGCCGAAACACCAAATGGCACGATTTAGCTATAGGGGCTGTTCAAAAATTACGTAACGCCGGAGGGGGGGGGAGGGGGTATGAGATAGGGTGATCAGTCAAAACGCTACAAACAAAAACGCCTACAAACAAAAACGCCAACAGACAAAAACGCTTACAGTTTGTTTTGCATTGTCAAAAACGCCTACAGCTAATTTTTCTTTTGCATGACAGTGTCAAAACGGCTATTGGCCATTACAAAAACGGCAATTGCACTGTACCAAAACGGCTACAAAAATCAGGTGTTGTTTCATCATTTCACTTCTGCAAAAGTTTCTTTCTAACTACATAATCATGATTGCAATACTGCAGGGGTTCAAAGTCTGAATCATGTGAATGTCAATATTTGATCCAATTGCTAATTGTCATTATGTCACATAGCAACACAGAACTATAGGCCTATAAATGATAATTGCTATTTACTAAGTATTTAGCCCTTCAGAGGCTGTCAGATGTTGTAATTGGTTTTTCATTCACACCTACTAATGAACTGCTTAATTTTTGACACTTCACCTGAATATTTTTACAAATCTCACAAGAAATTGATGGTAAGTGACAACACCATTGATAGTTGTTCCTGTATATACAGTAGGCGTTTTTGTAAAGTGGTATAGCCGTTTTGGTATAGACTTGTAGCCGTTTTTGACATCTATCAGTAGGCGTTTTTGTATTGCCGTTCTTGCATTGTCTGAAATCACAGCAGGCGTTTTTGTCTGTAGGCGTTTTGACTGCTAATCATGAGATAGTGGTATGCTGTGTTACAGGGGGAGGCCGGGGCGTAAGACTACATGTTACACAACACAATTACATTTTTTGAAACATGAAAAAAAATGTAATCATAGCAATGACGGCTGGCGTACAAAAATTGTATTCTTGTTGTTTGTTGAATGTTTTGGAGCATGAGACATGAAATGTGAACTGGTGTAAAATCAGGATCTTTGAATTCAGTAAAATATTGCGAGCCCTGCGGTTGCGGAACACCAGTGCGTGTGCGTGACTTGCGCGATTTTGAGGGGGGGTATAGGCCTTGTTATGTAACAGGGAGGAGAGTATGGACTTGTGTTACAGGCTGTCACAGGAGGGAGGGGGGTGGCAAAAATGAGCTATGTTTGTGTTATGTGATTTTTGAATGGTCCCATAGCACTAACTTCACCAGGGACTCATTTTCTAAATTCATTGAAAAGAACAATTTGAAATCAACTTGAATCACAGAGGAGCATGTGACACTTGCTTGACACTTCAATTGCCGTCCCAGGAAGTGGCCGCCGCCCCCCCCCCCTGCCCTGGTGGCCGTCATTGAAAGTGGCCGGCTTGATTTTGGCCTTTTTGACTGTACGGTCCCCCCCCTTAAAAATCTTCACTAAGTTCCGAATATCAGTCTGATCAATATATACGACGATGACTGGGCCTATCTTCTCCATACGAAAATTTAGTGCACGTAAATTTCTCCTTATACATTGACGCAGAAATTGCAGAAGGAAAGACTGGATGGATAGCTACTGTGCCCTGCTCTGCTGATTTACCACGATGTGAGAGAGCCGACAAATTGAAAAGTTTCAAGTGTAGATGAAAGTCATAAATTCGCCTAGTTAAGTACAAAACAGTTTAGACAGCAGGAGCACAAAGTGTTATGTGGTTCCAGAAGGCATAATGGAATTCTAATAGCAAAGATTAGGCTACATTTAAGCACAAAACAAAGAGGCTAACTCTCAGCCACACTTACCATGCAGTGGAACCCCTGTTGTGGCCTCGCTTTCAGTTTGATGTCACTGCGTTCAGCGCCCCTAGGAGAGACAGAGTGAAATGCAGGTCAAGTGGGCCAGATATTTTGGCGGGAAATCTACTGTTATATTACAGCCAGCAATCCCGGGCAGCAATCACCATCAGTTAGCTGGTTAGGCTTTGCAGGAATAAAACGGAATTGAGTACTTATAAAAACGAAATTGAGTAGGTAATTATAATTATAAATTGCTGTCATTTATATTTGTTTCATAAAGGATAATGTCAGAGGCCTAAGTTCAGCTTGAGGCTGCAGTTTACAGGTGAGTAGGCATACTATAACCAAGTAATTATTTCCAGAAGGTGTCACTATATATTATGGGTAATTAGCTATCAATAAAATAATGAAAATATATACTTTTTTTTTGTCATTTATCTTTGTTTCATGAGGGGTAATGGCAGTAATTTCAGCTTGAGGCTGCAGTTTACAAGTAAGTAGGCATACTATAACCAAGTAATTATTTCCAGGTGTCACTATATAGTATGGGTAATTAACTATCAATAAAATAATGAAAATACAACTACCCAAGAGGAATTTATGGTTACTCATGGTTTCAAGGTTTTTTATTCAACTCAGACCGCTTATAATGGGGGAAAAAATAATGATGCGTGGTACATTGCACATACTTCTGAGCAGCATGGCCGTGAAATAGTTGTGACGTTACCATTTTGTGCTCTCTCTTTTTAACAGCATGACAGACAGTAATTTCCTAATTAATCTCTGTCATGTAAAGCAGAGGACAAACGTTCGGTCAGTTATCTCAGCCTACAGGCTCTCACCTCAATGGTAGCAGTTTTGGAATAATCATGGTGCATTTCCAGATTGATTAGACAGGATTTATTTTACTCAGGAGTCAGGAGTATAGAAATAACATTGCTGTCTTTTGTTTACGTCTGGCAAGATTTGGCAAGATTTGGTGACGCCACAATGTAAAAAAACCATTGCCATGCTATAACGTCACAAGCATAGAAATACATAGAACGGACATGAGGCTGTATGATGCCACCTCAAGATGAGGTCACCAAATCCGCCATATTGGAACTGCCCTGAGACATGACGTCACAATAGACTAATTATGATGTGACGCCATGCCATTGTTATAAATGACATCACTGTTATTGGTGACGTCACGATACCATTGTTTCAGGATACAGGGCAGTTCCAAGATGGTGGATTTGGTTGCTTCATCTGCCAGAGCCTCATGTCCGTTGTATGTATTTCTATGGTCACAAGAGATGACGTCACAACTTGACTGCAGCGTCCCTAGTGTCAAAAAATCGTTTCCTGCTATGATGTGACAAACTGTAAATCCGATTTCAATCTGATGCAGCTAGAAGCATAATTATTTTTTGTTGAATGCATTAACGCCTATTCTATATTGTTATGGTGCATTTCCAGATTGATTTGACAGGATTTATTTTACTCAGGAGTCAGGAGTATAGAAATAACATTGCTGTCTTTTGTTTACGTCTGGCAAGATTTGGGGACGCCACAATGTAATAAACCATTGCCATGCTATGACGTCACAAGAGATGACGTCACAACTTGACTGCAGCGTCCCTAGTGTCAAAAAATCGTCTCCTGCTATGATGTGACAAACTGTAAATTCGATTTCAATCTGATGCAGCTAGAAGCATAATTATTTTTTGTTGGATGTGGTAACATCTATTCTATATTGTTTTACAGTTTCAGCTCCCAAGCCCTATCCACAAATTTTCTACATTGATTTCTGTGAACTGTGTCTAAAATTACCTGGATTTCTTTAAATTGAGATTGGCACAGTCATGGGACTGTTGTAAAGAAATGACTCGGTGAAAATGTTGTATTTTTGCTGACGTTTGTTTGGAAATAACCTGCTGATGATGTATGCCAATTTACAAAGAAAAATTTCTGATCGTTTTCTTAAAATTTGATTATTGCAAAAATTGACACATGCCAAATCTGTTATGAACCAGTGAGCGGTGGCACTTTGATGTGTCACAGAATTAAGTATTTTTACAATATTCTTCACATTTAGGGCAAATGTAGGTCCTATTAGTGTACATCCATGGGGAAACATTTCTGATGTTTTTTAGTGACTAATGAATGGGATGCTTTATTCTGAAAAGCATAACCAAAACTCAATTTGTGACTTCCACAGTCACTGCTGGGATTCAAACCCATGTCCTGCCAGTCCAATGGATTGAACAATGGCTGTGACCTTTGCGGAAGTACCTCAGCATAGATATCATACTTTAGTTACACACACAGACAGAGAGCCGACCAATGTACAAGGATAAATCCCCCCTGGCCCTTTAACCCTCTGCCCCCTCCCCTTGCCCACCATCCAAAACAAATGTAGTAGTGTGACCATACTATCGCTACTAAGTAAGATAAAGAGTGCAGCCAAGAAAGTTTGATAGGGGATGGAAAGGCTAGGGAACTTAGTGTGTTTTGATCCCCCTGCCCCTTCCTCTACCTTCCCAAAACCCCTGATTCACACAAAAATGTAATTCGGTCACCATTTATTTCAACAGAGAAAATGTGCAGAAAATATGCAGCCAGTGAAGTATGAGAAG
This sequence comes from Platynereis dumerilii, assembly GCA_026936325.1. Classification (NCBI taxonomy): domain Eukaryota; kingdom Metazoa; phylum Annelida; class Polychaeta; order Phyllodocida; family Nereididae; genus Platynereis; species Platynereis dumerilii. The sequence goes on from JAPTHN010000007.1 coordinate 16,092,552, forward strand.
TGATGAAATGGGCATATGACTAGGAAAATGTGTTTCCAGCCATAAGAAGCATTTGGGGAGGAAAAAAGTGAGATAAATTTTCAGGGTCCACGGACAGCGCTACAGTAGAATGCTATATACCATGTGAAAGCTAAGAAACAGAGCTTTCTAGAGGTATTTTTTATTTTTCTGTAGCTTCAATAGGGGCCGAGTTATCGGCGTTTGAAAAATAGGCTTTTTGCGGTGCTATAGCGCCGATACCGTTAACGCTAGAAAGTTGAAATTCTAGTGGATTGTTACACTATAGTATGACTGTAACTGCATGCAATGTCAGCTTGATTGAAGCATTTCTTCCTAGTTTTTGGAAAATTTTAGTGGCAATTTTGGGAATTCCCTTATTTGAAAAATTCATATAAAAAAAACTTTTTAAGATATAGCCAAAAGCCTCCTTTCCGCACTGCGTATATCTTTAGAGATTATTGTGTTAAAATAACATGTATTTTCCTTGAGCGGTTTTGCCAAAACTGTGAACACAAATTTTTTATCAATTTGCTGCGTAATTACCAGCAAACTGGAAATTACATTATATTATTGCAGTTCATAAAATTGTTTACAAAAAGCAAAATGCCCCTTTGTTTTCATGTAGTTATTGCAAATAGTTTCTGAAATACAGCCTGTCAAAATGTTGACGAAAAATAAGAACAAAAAAAAAGAATAAGATGCAGAAAAAAAAAACGAACAAAAACAATATAAATTCCCCTAACGGGGGAATTTATAATAATAGCAAAAACAAATAGAATTTACCATAGGTAAATTCTTAACTAGTATACTAAATTGCACAGCAATTTAAAGGAAGAACTTCCCTTCCCTTCACATCCCTTCCGTTCCCTTCAAATCCTATATCTTCATTTCTCCTCCAGTTCCTTGCTTTCCTTTCCCTTCCAGAGCTTAGCGTGTTTTGATTGGACAAAAACTATCATTGCTGCTACTTTGAAATGCTTGCCATAGTCCATGGAATACAGCAACAGTCATACATACTTAGTCATATATCGCTGGCATTGAGCAAGACCATTGGTGGCTAGAGGTACCATCCTAAAAGCAATACACTTTCATGAAACCCTAACCCTAATGACTTCCTACAGGCAAACCATGACAGCTAGGAAAAGGTGCTTACATACAGAAATAGGGCAAACAGTCAGCATCATGTCACATCTGTTTTAATTGACTTGAAGCATAAATGGATGAGTTATAATGGAAAACACAAAAAAATTCATGTAAAATTGGCTGTTGCTCTGACATACATGATCACATTAAATTAAATAAAGAGCATGATTTTACACATCCTTTAACGCTTTTTTGGTGAAATTTGAGTCATTAGGAAACAAGTTATTGGCATTTGAATTTTGAAATTTCAAAAAATTCTCTAGGAAAAAGTATTTGATGGAGGTAAATTTCCTTTGGCCACATTATAGGGATCTAGGCCAGGTATGAGCAAAAAAATATTCATGAACATCCATGAAGATCTTCATAGGTTTTTGTAACCTAACGTGTTTTGATCGGACCAAAAAGTGACATGAAATTTTCACTGTTAAGCGAAATTTTCTCTTGGACGTCCAAGCGAACAGTGCTATATACCATTGGAAAGCTGACATTCTGAGCTTTCCAAAAATGGTTTTATTCTTTTTCTTGGTTTAATATGAAGGGAGTTACAGCCCTTCAAAAGTTGCACTTTTGAGGCCTTGTGGCACCAAAAGTATTGGACCTGGGGTCCCATACTTTTGCATAGACAGTGTACCCAAGTAGTACTACTAATTCCCTGAAGATAATCAAAATCTGATAATTGCATCATGGTTTTTCATGACATGACCCCTGGAAATTTCGTTTTGCCTTGATTTCGAACTTTTTTATCTCAAGACCTATCAAGCCGTTTACTACTAGGCTCCTTTCTGCACTGCATAAGTCCTTGATGAATGCACAAAAAAAATTTCATGGCAAAAAAGTCAAGACTTTCTTCTGAAACGTTGCCAGAAATTTTTTGTGCAAAACGGCTGTAATTCCTGTGCAAAACGTAATTCCGATGCGGAATTTTTGCCAGGGAAGGGAATTTACCTGGTACATATAAATCTTAGATTATTATTATGATATCTTTCCATGTCTATGATTTAAGCAACATTTAAGAAAAGCCGAAAACGCGGCAGAAAAATAATAAGAACTAGTATAACTGATATTGCCGTACGGCAATATCGGATAATCCCCCGCGCCCCCCCTGTCTCCCTTCCCTGCTTACTCTCCCCTTCCAATTCATGTCCTTCATGATGAATTCTTAAAAGCATGTATGAACGCTGCAATGTTGTTGGAGCATATGCCTATCAAATATCTTGACTGCCAGACACACCTGTGGTGGCCAAGCGTACCACCCTGCAAGCAGTGCATGTTGAGTAAACCCTAACCCTAACCCTAATGGCTTGCTGCAGGCAAACCATAAGAGTTGGGGAGATGTGCCTACATGGAAAAATCAGGCAATAAATTAGGAACATGTCATTGGATTTTCATCTGATTTGAAACATAAATGCAGGAGTTATAGTGGCTTATATAAAATCATCTATGTAAAATTGGCTATTACTATGAGCTGTATGGCCTTGAAGGACAGTAAAGGCCATAATTTTAAGCATCTTTTGGTATTAATTTCATGAAATTTGAATAACCGGAAGCTGAGCAATTTATATTTGAAGTTTGAAAATTAAAAAAATTCTCTAGGACAAACTATTTAATGTAGGTAATTTATGTTCGGGGACAATATGGAGGGCTGATATGGGTAGCCCACATAAAATAATGATGGACATGCATGAAGAATTACATTGACTTTTTGAGCCGAAAAGTTTTTTTGGGCCTAAAAAGTGACATGAAATTTTCAATGTCCGACGCGATTCTACGCCGCGCGCCTGACACTATTATGCTATACACCATTGGAAAGCTGAGAAACAGAGCTTTCTTGTGATATGTCAAACTAGTCTGTAGCTGCAATAGGGACTGAGCTATGGCCACTTGAAGTTTGAGTTTTTGTGCGTCCGTAGCGCACAGACCGTTTGTCCGAGCGGTCCGTAACTTTGTGAAGTTGGTACACTAGGGTAGGTCTGTAAGCACGCCCATTTTCAGCTTTCTACGAGCATTCCTTCCCTGTTTTCCAGAAAAATTTTGGCCAGTTTTCGGGATGTCTATTTATAAAAAAATCATATCTTGAAATGTGTTCATGAAATCTCCACGAGACGCCTTTCTGCACTGGAGACTTTGTCAAGGTATCTTAGAAAAAATCGACAGGTCTCAGTTATGCTTAGGTTCTCAGAAACCTGCGCCGGAAATTTTTTTTATATTTTCCTCATAACTCATAAGTGTCATGAAATTTGATCATGAAATTTCGTGTAAAGTAGCACGCAATGGAGTTGTATATTACCCTTGACTTGTAAAACAGCATCTTTAATAGTTTTGCAGTAATCACAGTTTTCCTGAGCTGAATAATAATAATAACTAGAGAACACGGTAATTGTCATCAGGGACAATTACAAAGAATTTACCTTTACTTTTAAGTCAACTTTGCCTGTAAATGGACAGACAAATGGACAGATGGACTGACAAACACATGCTGACTGTGTTTCCTCACCATGACTGCGACTGTGACTCCGACTCCAACTATGAATCCAGATCAGCTTCCTGATCAGATCTCCGATTCAGAGTTTTGACTCTCCCTCCTGACGCAGACTCAGAGGCCTGACTCAGAGGCCAGACTCAGAGGCCTGACTCAGAGGCCTGACTCAAAGTAATGACTCAAGAGGTCTGACTCAGAGTTGTGAGTCAGAGTCCTGACTCAGACACCTGACTCAGTGTCCTGATTCAGAGTCATGCCTCAGAGTTCTGACTCAGATTCCTGACTCAGAGTCCTGACTCAATTCCTGACTCAGATTCCTGACGCAGAGTCGCGACTCCGAGTCCTGACACCCGACCGAGACCTGCCACTGAGACCGAGACCTGACCCTGAGACCGAGACCTGAGACCGACTCCTGACTCATGAGTCCTGACTCCCAGTTCTGACTCCCAGTTCTACCTGCGTGGTCTGTCTCCGAGTCCTGACTCCGAGGCCTGACTCAGAGTCCAGACTCCGAGGCCTGACTCCGGGGCCTGACTCCGAGTCCTGACTCTGAGTCCTGACTCCAAGTCGAGTCCAGACTCCGAGTCGAGGCCTGACACAGAGTCCTGACACAGAGTCTTGAATCAGAGTCCGGAATCACAGCCCTAACTCATAGTCCTGACTCAGAGTCCTGACTCTGCATCCTGACCCAGCATCCTGCCTCTGAGTTGAGACTCAGAGTCCTGACTCAGAGTCCTGAATCAGAGACCTGCCTCAGAGTCCTGACTCAGAGTCCCGACTCAGAGTCCCGACTCAGAGTCCCGACTCAGAGTCCTGACTCAGAGGCCCCAACTCCACTCAGTCATTTGAGACTGTAATATGTATATAAACATTAGTCAGTACTGCACTGGCCCCGTCACCTGAAACGGCCAGAACAGCTTTCCATATATGGTTAATGTATGCTAATATATGCGGCCAGCCTGCTTTGAAGTGTGAAATGGTGTCACCTGCATCATGTGAAAATGAAATTCTTGCTGACCATTTCATCACTTTTCTGACCTTTTGACCTTTATTGCTTAAAGCTGACTGCAGGTAGAGACTTGCCATTTGTCACAATTTGCTGCAAGTATTTGGTCGACGTTGTCAGTTAAAATCAAGAAAATTGAAACGTTCCTTCACAGTTAAAAAAAATAATCAGTGAAAATAACCTGTTTTCATTCCCTGTTTGACCTCAAATTTGACCTTGATAAAAAGGTCAAAGGTCAAAAGTAATGCGCTCATGTGATCCCAGTATGTGACATAGGGGCGTCTTTTAATTTAAAGAAAGCTGTAGGACTGATATTTCCCACTCAAATAAAATCATTTATGGTAAATGTCAGGAGTGTCGAGGAGTACCATTTTTCACATTTTTTTACAAATTGAGTTGAAGACATAAAATAATTTTCATTGGGGGCTTTTGGTAACCATATTATTGACTAGTAGACCCCTGACTTTTGAGAGGATAGGAGGAAAATAACATAATTTTCAGAATTCTTGCAAAATTCAACTTTTTAAACTTTAATGAATGAAATCTCCTTGAAATATAACCTTTTGGTCCACTTTTTTGGTCAATATAGTCTTTTTGGGTAAAGTTAAGGGTAGTTCACTAACATTTTGATCACCTCAGACTACTCCTTCATGGAGATTTTACAATTCCACCCGAATTTTGAACCCTCGATTTTGAAAAATTGCCATATTTCACAAAGTATTGCACCAATCCAAACCATTTGTTGAATCAGCACTGGTCCCAGATACTGGCTAACTATTGCCACCATCACCATATTCCTATCTATTATGTAACTGGAGAAAACGGTGACAGACCAAAAACTGCTCATACCACCATAACCCTTTACCCGTTGGACCAACTGTCAAATCACTTGTACCAATACGTAGACAACAACTTTTTATCACAAGATTTTGACTCTTGACTCATTATCTCAAATAGTTTTTGACTGATCAGCCTTTGAAATTTACTAATTTTCGACTTTGAACGCCTCTGTGAAAAAGACAACTGTGAAAATGACATCAAATGACCCAATTACGTAATACCCAACTACTGACTTACCTTTTGACAATCTTTTGTGAACCTAAAACCATTTTGAGAGAATAAGAATAATAAGAACTAGAGAAGACGGTAATTGTCATCAGGGACAATTACAAAGAATTTACCTTTACTTTCAACTAAAGTTTGTCTGTAAATGGACAGACAAATGGCCGGACCAACGGTCAGACAGACAGACAAAACTGAAAGACTCAAGGACACACGCAAATGATAATATTCGACGGGACTGGTTCACATTTTCACTACCTTCATCAATGTTTTACATGTCAGGAGTGACAACGTTCATTTCAGAGTCCTGACTCAGAGTCCTGACTCAGAGTCCTGACTCAGAGTCCTGACTCAGAGTCCTGACTCAGAGTCCTGACTCAGAGTCCTGACTCAGAGTCCGACTCAGAGTCCTGACTCAGAGTCCTGACTCAGATTCCTGGCTGAGATTCCTGGCTGAGATTCCTGACTCTGAGGCCTGACTCCGAGGCCTGACTCCGAGGCCTGACTTCGAGGCCTGACTCCGAGGCCTGACTCCGAGGCCAGACTCCGAGGCCTGCCTTAGAGTCCTGCCTCCGAGTCCTGAACTCAGGTACTGACTCCGAGTCCTGACTCCAAGTCCTGACTCAGCGTGGCCTGACTCAGCGGCCCCTGACTCAGCGGCCCCTGACTCAGCGTCCCCTGACTCAGCGGCCCCTGACTCATAGTCGAGACTCATAGTCGAGACTCATAGTCGAGACTCATAGTCGAGACTCATAGTCGAGACTCATAGTCGAGACTCATAGTCGAGACTCATAGTCGAGCCTCATAGTCGACACTCATAGTCGACACTCATAGTCGACTCATAGACTCCGAGGCCTGACTCCGAGGCCTGACTCCGAGGCCTGACTCCGAGGCCTGACTCCGAGGCCTGACTCCGAGGCCTGACTCCGAGGCCTGACTCCGAGGCCTGACTCCGAGGCCTGACTCCGAGGCCTGACTCCGAGGCCTGACTCCAAGGCCTGACTCCAAGGCCTGACTCCAAGGACTGACTCCAAGGACTGACTCAGCGTGGCCTGACTCAGCGGCCCCTGACTCAGCGGCCCCTGACTCAGCGGCCCCTGACTCATAGTCGAGACTCATAGTCGAGACTCATAGTCGAGACTCATAGTCGAGACTCATAGTCGAGACTCATAGTCGAGACTCATAGTCGAGACTCATAGTCGAGACTCATAGTCGAGACTCGGAGTCCTGACTCTGAGACCTGACTCAGAGTCCTGACTCAGAGTACTGACTCAGAGTCCTGACTCAGAGTCCTGACTCAGAGTCCTGACTCAGAGTCCTGACTCAGAGTCCTGACTCAGAGTCCTGACTCATAGTCCTGACTCAGAGTCCTGACTCCTGTCCCCAACTCCACTCAGTCATTTGAGACTGTAATATGTATATAAACATTAGTCAGTACTGCACTGGCCCCGTCACCTGAAACGGCCAGAACAGCTTTCCATATATGGTTAATGTATGCTAATATATGCGGCCAGCCTGCATTGGAGTGTGAAACTGTCTCACCTGCATCATGTGAAAATGAATTTCTTGCTGACCATTTCATCATTTTTTTGACCTTTTGACCTTTATTGCTTAAAGCTGACTGCAGCTAGAGACTTGCCATTTGTCACAATTTGCTGCAAGTATTTGGTCCACGTTGTCAGTTAAAATCAAGAAAATTGAAACGTTCCTTCGCAGTTAAAAAAAATTATCAGTGAAAATAACCTGTTTTCATTCCCTCTTTGACCTCAAATTTGACCTTGATAAAAAGGTCAAAGGTCAAAAGTAATGCGCTCATGTGATCCCAGTATGTGATATAGGGGCGTCATTTAATTTAAAGAAAGCTGTAGGACTAATATTTCCCACTCAAATAAAATCATTTATGGTAAATGTCAGGAGTGTCGAGGAGTACCATTTTTCACATTTTTTTACAAATTGAGTTGAAGACATAAAATATTCTTCATTGGGGGCTTTTGATTACCATATTATTGACTTGTAGACACTAGACTTTTGAGAGGATTGGTGGAAAATAACATAATTTTCAGAATTTTTGCAAAATTCAACTTTTTAAACTTTAATGACTCAAATCACCTTCAAATTTAACCTTTTGGTCCACTTTTTTGGTCAATATAGTCTTTTTGGGTAAAGTTAAGGGTAGTTCACTATACATTTTGATCACCTCAGACTACTCCTTCATGGAGATTTTACAATTCCACCTGAATTTTGAACCCTCGATTTTGAAAAATTGCCATATTTCACAAAGTATTGCACCAATCAAAACCATTTGTTAAATCAGCACTGGTCCCAGATACTGGCTAACTGTTGCCACCATCACCATATTCCTATCTATTATGTAACTGGAGAAAACGGTGACAGACCAAAAACTGCTCATACCACCATTACCCTTTACCCGTTGGACCAACTGTCATATCACTTGTACCAAAACGTAGACACCAACTTTTTATTACAAGATTTTGACTCTTGACTCATTATCTCAAATAGTTTTTGACTGATAAGCCTTTGAAGTTTACTAATTTTCGACTTTGAACGCCTCTGTGAAAAAGACAACTGTGAAAATGACATCAAATGACCCAATTACGTAATACCCAACTACTGACTTACCTTTTGACCATCTTTTGTGAACCTAAAACCATTTTGAGAGAATAAGAATAAGAATAAGAATAAGAATAATAATATTAACAAAAACAAATAGAATTTACCATAGGTAAATTCTTAATAATAATAAAAGGTAAAAGAAGAATATCAATATAATCCCCCGCCGCTGCGCGAGCGGGGGATTATAATAAGAACTAGTATAACTGATATTGCCGTACGGCAATATCGGATAATCCCCCGCGGGCCCCGTATTACCCCCAGGCCTGCATACGCTTCTTTTGAAATTCATGTCCACTATTTTTGTGTATGTCCCCTGGCCTGGTTTTTGGGGGATGAACTTCGATTCCAAGAGGGCACATCACATCATTACAATAGTCCTTGCCTGCCCTAATAAGTCTATTGCACTAATACACAATATAACAGCCTATGTGAAACCCCTATATGCATCATACCCTTTCAATGTACAATGTATATTATTCGCTAGTTCAGCTGCTTTGACAGTACAGTAAGGTTAGGTCTTGTAAAAGGTGGCACTGAGACAGGATGGCCCCGACTGCTGACCACATGCATCTGTTAAAAGTTTGAAAATTTTTTTTTTCGAGATAGGTGGATGTGTTTATACCACAAAATAGGCCAAAAAATTAGCAACATGATTTTTGAGTTGTAACTGAATTGAAGCAGTAAGTCATGAGTTATGATTGAATATGTAAAATGATCTATGTAAAATAGGGTGTTTGTGTGAGGTGAATGCCCTTAAGCAAGTCAAAAGCCTGTATTTTTACGCATCTTTTGGTATTAATTTCATGAAATTTGAATAAGTAGAAGCTGAGCAATTTACGTTTCAATTTTGAAATTAAAAAAATTCTCTAGGAAAAAGTATTTGATGTAGGCAAATTTCCTTTTGGCACAATATGGAGGCCCAACCTGGGTAGCCCACATAAATTATTGATGAACATCCATGAAGTACTTCATAGATTTTTTAGCCTAAAACACTTTTGTGAGTGCAAAAAGTGACATGAAATTTTCAATGTCCGACGCGATTCTACACCGTGCGTATGAGACTATAATGCTATATACCATTGGAAAGCTGAGAAACAGACCTTTCTTGTGATATGTGAAACTAGTCTGTAGCTCAAATAGGGACTGAGATATGACCACTTGAAGTTTGAGTTTTTGTGCGTCCGTAGCGCACAGACCGTTTGTCCGAGCAGTCCGTAACTTTGTGAAGTTTGTACACTGGGGTACGTCTGTATGGGCACCCATTTCCAGCTCTCTACGAGCATTCCTTCCCTGTTTTTCAGAAAAATTTTGGTCAGTTTTCGGGATGTCTATTTTTCAAAAAATCATATCTTGAAATGTATTCATGAAATCTCCACGAGACGCCTTTCTGCACTGGAGACTTTGTCAAGGTATCTTAGAAAAAATCAACAGGTCTCAGTTATGCTTAGGTTCTGAGAAACCTGCGCCAGAAATTTTTTTAATATTTTCCTCATAACTTATTAGTGTCATGAAATTTGATCATGAAATTTCGTGTGAAGTAGCACGCAATGGAGTTGCATATTACCCTTGACTTGTAGCGTAGTATCTGTAATAGTTTTGAAGTAATCGCAGTTTTTCTGAGCTGAATAATAATAATAATAATAATAATAATAGTAAAACGAACAATATCAATATAATCCCCCGCCCGCAAGCGGCGGGGGATTATAATAATAATAATAATAATAATAAGAATACGTACAATATCAATAAGAACTTCCCTACGGGAAGTTCTTAACTAGAGAACACGGTAATTGTCATCACGGACAATTACAAAGAATTTACCTTTACTTTTAACTAAACTTTGCCTGTAAATTGACAGACAAATGGACTTTACTTTTACTTTTAACTAAAGTTGGCCTGTAAACAGACAAACAAATGGACAGATGGGCTAAACATTGCCTGTAAACCGACAGACAATGGACGGATGGACAGGTGGATGAAACAGACGGACTTACAGACACATGCGGACTCTGACTCCTCACCATGACTCCGACTCCTACTCGATGAATCCTGGTCAGCTTCCTGATCAGATCTACAAATCAGACTACTGACTCTCAGTCCTGACGCTGACTCTTTTCTCTGATGCCGGACTCAGACTCCGGCCTCAGAGTTGCGACTTTAACTGCTGATGCAAAATCCTTCCTCAGACTCAACACGGCCTCAGAGTCCTGACTCAGAGTCCTGACTCAGAGTCCTGACTCAGAGTCCTGACCCAGAGTCCTGACTCAGAGTCCTGACTCAGAGTCCTGACTCAGAGTCCTGACTCAGAGTCCTGACTCAGAGTCCTGACTCAGAGTCCTGACTCAGAGTCCTGACTCAGAGTCCTGACTCAGAGTCCTGACTCAGAGTCCTGACTCAGAGTCCTGACTCAGAGTCCTGACTCAGAGTCCTGACTCAGAGTCCTGACTCAGAGTCCTGACTCAGAGTCCTGACTCAGAGTCCTGACTCAGAGTCCTGACTCAGAGTCCTGACTCAGAGTCCTGACTCAGAGTCCTGACTCAGAATCCTGACTCAGAGTCCTGACTCAGAGTATTGACCCAGAGTCCTGACCCAGAGTCCTGACTCAGAGTCCTGACTCACGAGTCCTGACTCACAGGCCCGACTCACAGGCCCGACTCACAGGCCCGACTCACAGTCCTGACTCAGTGTCCTGACTCAGTGTCCCGACTCAGACCTGATTCACAGGCCTGGCCCGACTGAGAGACCCGAATCAGAGTCCCGACTCAGAGTACCGGCTCAGAGTCCCGACTCAGAGGCCCGACTCAGAGGCCTGACTCAAAGTCCTGACTCACAGGCCCGACTCACAGTCCAGACTCACAGTCCTGACTCACAGGCCTGACTCACAGTCCTGACTCACAGTCCTGAGTCACAGTCCTGAGTCACACGCCCGACTCACAGTCCCCGACTCACAGTCCCGACTCACAGCCCAACCCACAGCCCAACTCCTGTCCCCTACTCCTGACTGAACTCCTGACCCCAACTCCTGACTCCAACTCCTGACTCCAACTCCTGACCTCAACTCCTGACTCCAACTCCTGACTCAGTCATTTGAGACTGTAATGTTTATATAAACATTAGACAATAGTGTACACTGACTGGCCCCGTCACCTGAAACGGCCCAAACAGCTTTCCAAATATGGTTAATGTATGCTAATATATGCGGCCACCCTTCGTTGGAGTGTGAAACTGTCTCACCTGCATCATGTGAAAATGAATTTTTGGCTGACAATTTCTTCATTTTTCTGACCTTTTGACCTTTGTTGCTTCGAGTTGACTGTACCTACAGACTTGTCATTTGCCACAACTTACCGCAAGTATTTGGTCAAGCTTGTCAATTAAAATCAAAAAAATTGGAACTTTCCTTGCTAGTTAAAAAAAATCATTTGTGAGAACGATCAATTTTCATTTCATCTTTGACCTCAAATTTGACCTTGCGGAAATTGTCACAGGTGAAAATTAATGTGCTCATGTGTTGCCAGTAGGTGATCTAGGAGGGTCATTTAATTTACAGAAAGCTGTAGGAGAAATATTTCCCACTCAAATTAAACCATTTATGCAAAATGTCATCGAAGTTGCGAAGTACCACTTTTCACAATTTTTTACAAATTAAGTTGAGGATATGAAACAATTCTAATAGGGGGCTTTTGATAACCATATTACTGACCAGTATACCTCAGACTTTTAGGAGGATTGGTGAACTATAACATAATTTTGAGAATTTTGGAAAAATTCAACTTTTTTGACTTTGATGGCTCATATCACCTTCAAATATCACCTACAGGTCAAATTTTTTGGTCAATATAGTCTTTTTGGGAAAGGTTAAGGGTGGTTCATTATACATTTTCATCACCTCAGACTATTCCTTCATGGAGATTTTACAATTACACCTCAATTTTGAACACTCAATTTTGAAAAATTGCCATATTTCAAAGTATATCGCATCAATCCCAATGATATTACAGTCAACCTTGGCCCCAGATACTGGCAAACTTTTGCCACCATCACCATATTCCTATCTATTACATAACTTGAGATCTCAGTGACACACTGAAAACAGCTCATGTGTCAATAACCCCTTACCCGTTAGACCAACTGTCATATGACCAGGAAACAAAATGTTGACAACAACTTTTTATCACAGGATTTTGACTCTTGACTTATTATCTTAAATACTTTTTGAGTTATAAGCCTTTAAAGTTTACTAATTTTCGACTTTCAACGACTCTGTGAAAAAGACAACTGTGAAAATGACATCAAATGACCCAATTACGTAATACCCAACCACTGACCTATCAACTGAAAACACTTTCAAAGACCTAAGTCCATTTTGAAAAAAACATAATAATAATAATAACAGCAAAAACAAATAGAATTTACCATAGGTAAATTCTTAATTAACCATAGGTAAATTCATAATAATAATAATAATAATAGCAAAAACAAATAGAATTTACCATAGGTAAATTCTTAACTAGAGACCGGGTAACCGCGAAGCGGTGACAAAACTTCACCGCCTATAATCGGGGTGTTATTGGTACAATGTAACTAAAGTAAGGGTATTAGGTTATGGGTCCGACTCCAAGCAATCTTTCAGAGCCACTTTCAGCCCTCAAAATCAATTTCCTGTGACGAGGCGATTTTTTCTTGAAAAATGCAAAAACGGAGGTTTTTGGCAATTTGGGGGCTCAGAAATGATGCGATTTTCATCATTTTTGCAGAAAATGCTGCTCTACTAGTGAGGATTAGTAATGTGTCAAGACATTTGGCCCGAGTACGTTCAGGTTGATTCTGACCGGAAGGCCCATTTTCCTATCTTTTAGCATGCGAATGCCGTAATGGACCCACATAGGCCTATGCAAAGGCCTAGAATCACAAAACCATGCAATTCTAGGGGGAAGGGGTCCAGAAAGGCATTAAACTGCCACCGGCACCCCCACAATGCGGTGTTTCAGCTTTTCCCCCCAAAAATATGCGGTTTTTCTGTTTTGACCTGTTTCCGGGGCAATCCCGGTCCATGTCACAGCCATAGTGATGCTAATCTACTCCATTCTAACCAATTTCCATGCTATTTACTGGCCTGCAGCCTCAACTTCAAAGTTCACCTGCATTAAGTCAGCCAATCACAGCACAGCTTTTTGTTTACTGCGGGACTCGAAACCATAAGACATGTGTCGTCTGCTAGAATGGAGTCTTCTGCAAGTATTTCAGCTTGCAGGTTGCTTATATAACATAGAGAAGGCTTGAATTAGGTATATTTTGGCTTTCTACAGTATTAGACCACAGGAGTTTCGGCAAAAAGCATAATTCAAAGGGGGGGGGGGGTGCACCGTAGGATAATTGCTGGTTTTGATGACGCGGTCAATATTTAAAATTATGTAACTGCATAACCAAACATGGGATCACCACAGTTATAACTTACAGCACTGGCCCGGCCACCAAGCCAGCTTTTGGCCTCACTTTGAAAACCCTGGGGCTTACGGTTTCTGACATCTCGCGCGACAATCGCTTAGTACTAAAAATGGCCGTAGCCATCTTGGACCTGGACCTGCGTTTTCGGAAGTCTCACTTTGTAACTTGCAAAAAGCATGTGGAACCTAATAAAAGTGACAGAAACGAAATCCGGGCGTAACCGGATGAGATTTGGGCATTTCAAAAGTATGGAAAATCTGACTTCAAAGTGCTCTGCGACCTTGAAAAATGAATCAAGGTCGGCGAAACCGGGTGGGTGTCATACGGGCATGGTGGGCTTCCTTCATGAATTTTTTGAAAATTTTTCGAGGACCTTTTTTGGAAAGTACGAAAGTAATATAAATACTAGAGACCGGGTAACCGCGAAGCGGTGACAAAACTTCACCGCCTATAATCGGGGTGTTATTGGTACAATGTAACTAAAGTAAGGGTATTAGGTTATGGGTCCGACTCCAAGCAATCTTTCAGAGCCACTTTCAGCCCTCAAAATCAATTTCCTGTGACGGGGCGATTTTTTCTTGAAAAATGCAAAAACGGAGGTTTTTGGCAATTTGGGGGCTCAGAAATGATGCGATTTTCATCATTTTTGCAGAAAATGCTGCTCTACTAGTGAGGATTAGTAATGTGTCAAGACATTTGGCCCGAGTACGTTCAGGTTGATTCTGACCGGAAGGCCCATTTTCCTATCTTTTAGCATGCGAATGCCGTAATGGACCCACATAGGCCTATGCAAAGGCCTAGAATCACAAAACCATGCAATTCTAGGGGGAAGGGGTCCAGAAAGGCATTAAACTGCCACCGGCACCCCCACAATGCGGTGTTTCAGCTTTTCCCCCCAAAAATATGCGGTTTTTCTGTTTTGACCTGTTTCCGGGGCAATCCCGGTCCATGTCACAGCCATAGTGATGCTAATCTACTCCATTCTAACCAATTTCCATGCTATTTACTGGCCTGCAGCCTCAACTTCAAAGTTCACCTGCATTAAGTCAGCCAATCACAGCACAGCTTTTTGTTTACTGCGGGACTCGAAACCATAAGACATGTGTCGTCTGCTAGAATGGAGTCTTCTGCAAGTATTTCAGCTTGCAGGTTGCTTATATAACATAGAGAAGGCTTGAATTAGGTATATTTTGGCTTTCTACAGTATTAGACCACAGGAGTTTCGGCAAAAAGCATAATTCAAAGGGGGGGGGGGGGGGTGCACCGTAGGATAATTGCTGGTTTTGATGACGCGGTCAATATTTAAAATTATGTAACTGCATAACCAAACATGGGATCACCACAGTTATAACTTACAGCACTGGCCCGGCCACCAAGCCAGCTTTTGGCCTCACTTTGAAAACCCTGGGGCTTACGGTTTCTGACATCTCGCGCGACAATCGCTTAGTACTAAAAATGGCCGTAGCCATCTTGGACCTGGACCTGCGTTTTCGGAAGTCTCACTTTGTAACTTGCAAAAAGCATGTGGAACCTAATAAAAGTGACAGAAACGAAATCCGGGCGTAACCGGATGAGATTTGGGCATTTCAAAAGTATGGAAAATCTGACTTCAAAGTGCTCTGCGACCTTGAAAAATGAATCAAGGTCGGCGAAACCGGGTGGGTGTCATACGGGCATGGTGGGCTTCCTTCATGAATTTTTTGAAAATTTTTCGAGGACCTTTTTTGGAAAGTACGAAAGTAATATAAATACTAGAGAAGACGGTAATTGTCATCAGGGACAATTACAAAGAATTTACCTTTACTTTTAACTGAACTTTGTCTGTAAATGGACAGACAAATGGACAGATGGATGAAACTGACGGACTGACAAACACATGCTGACTCTGTTTCCTTGCCATGACTGCGACTCTGACTCCGACTCCAACTTTGACTCCCGATCAGCTTCCTGATCAGACCTCCGATTCAGACTACTGACTCTCACTCCTGACGCAGACTCTTTTCTCTGATGACTGACTCAGACTCCTGGCTCAGACTTGTGACTTCAACTGCTGATGTTAAATCCTTCCTCAGACTCCTGTCTCGACTCAACACGGCCTCAGAGTCCTGACTCAGAGTCCTGACTCAGAGTCCTGACTCAGAGTCCTGACTCAGAGTCCTGACTCAGAGTCCTGACTCAGAGTCCTGACTCAGAGTCCTGACTCAGAGTCCTGACTCAGAGTCCTGACTCAGAGTCCTGACTCAGAGTCCTGACTCAGAGTCCTGACTCAGAGTCCTGACTCAGAGTCCTGACTCAGAGTCCTGACTCAGAGTCCTGACTCAGAGTCCTGACTCAGAGTCCTGACTCAGAGTCCTGACTCAGAGTCCTGACTCAGAGTCCTGACTCAGAGTCCTGACTCAGAGTCCTGACTCAGAGTCCTGACTCAGAGTCCTGACTCAGAGTCCTGACTCAGAGTCCTGACTCAGAGTCCTGACTCAGAGTCCTGACTCAGAGTCCTGACTCAGAGTCCTGACTCAGAGTCCTGACTCAGAGTCCTGACTCAGAGTCCTGACTCAGAGTCCTGACTCAGAGTCCTGACTCAGAGTCGTGCCTCAGAGTCCTGACTGACAGTCCTGACTGACAGTCCTGACTGACACGGCCTAAGAGTCGTGACTCTGAGTCGTGACTCTGAGTCGTGACTCTGAGTCGTGACTCTGAGTCGTGACTCTGATTCGTGACTCTGATTCGTGACTCTGATTCGTGACTCTGAGTCATGACTCGTGACTCTGATTCGTGACTCTGATTCGTGACTCTGATTCGTGACTCTGAGTCATGACTCTGAGTCGTGACTCTGAGTCGTGACTCTGAGTCGTGACTCTGAGTCGTGACTCTGAGTCGTGACTCTGAGTCGTGACTCTGAGGCGTGACTCTGAGGCGTGACTCTGAGGCGTGACTCTGAGGCGTGACTCTGAGGCCTGACTCTGAGGCCTGACTCTGAGGCCTGACTCAGAGTCCTGCTTCAGAGTCCTGACTGACAGTCCTGACTGACAGTCCTTACGAACAGTCCTGACTGACAGTTCTGACTGACAGTCCTGACAAACAGTCCTGACTGACAGTTCTGACTGTCAGTCCGGACTGACAGTCCTGACTCCCAACAACATGACAGCAGACTACTGTTCCAATCAGTAGGCTTGCCCTTGTAACCAGCACTCACCTGAACTGGCCAGAGGGGCACTCCATATATGGCTAATGTATGCTAATTTATGCGGCCACAACGTCTTACAGTGTGAACCTGTCACACCTGCATCATGTGAAAATGAATTTTTTGCTGACCATATTGTCATTTTTTTTACCTTTTGACCCTTACTGCTCAGAGACGGATGTAGCTACAGACTTGTCATTTGCTACAAATTACCAGAAGTATTTGGTGTACATCTGCCCTTAAAATCAAGAAAATTGAAATATTCCTTCCTAGTAAAAAAAAATCATCTGCCAAAATGATCAATTTTCCTTTCATCTTTGACCTCAAATTTGACCTTGCGGAAATTGTCACAGGTGAAAATTAATGTGCTCATGTGATTGCAGTATGTGGTATTGGGGGCTCATTTAATTTACAGAAAGCTTTAGAAGTGATATTTCCCACTCAAATTAAATGATTTTTGCAAAATGTCACGTAAGTTGCAAAGTACCATTTTTCACAATTTTTTACAATTTAAGTTGAGGATATGAATCATTTGTAATAGGGGGCTTTTGATAACCATGTTTTTGAGTAGTAGATGCCAGACTTTTCAATTGATTGGTTGAAAAGAACATAATTTTGAGAATTTTTGGAAAATTGTATTTTTTAAACTTTAATGGCTCATATCACCTTCAAATATCATCTTTTTGTCAAATTTTTTGGTCAATATAGTCTTTTTGGGTAAAGTTAAGGGTAGTTCATTATACATTTTGATCACCTCAGACTACTGCTTCAAGGAGATTTTACAATTCGACCTAAATTTTGAACCCTTGATTTTGAAAAATTGCCATATTTCAAAAAGTAGTCTACAAATCCAAACCATATTGTGCACTGCACTGGCCCCAGATACTGGCCAACTTTTGTCACAATCACCATGATTCCATCTATTACGTAACTTGAGATCTTGTTCGCAGACCAAAAATTGCTCATTCTGCTCTAGCCCTTTACCCGTTGGACCAACTCTGATATCACTTGTACCAATACGTAGACAACGACTTTTTATCACATGATTTTGACTCTTGACTCATTATTTCAACCACTTTTTCAGTTATTCAACCTTAAAGTTTACAAATTTTCGACTTTGAACGCCTCTGTGAAAAAGACAACTGTGAAAATGACATCAAATGACCCACTTTCACAATACTGAATGACTGATCCACCTTCTGACCAACTTTCATCGCCATAGGACCATTTTGAAAAAAAAAGAAGAATAAGAATAATAAGAATAGCAAAAACAAATAGAATTTACCATAGGTAAATTCTTAATAATAATAAAAAAAGTAGCAATAACAAGATGAATTCCCCTACGGGGAATTCATAATAATAATAATAATAATAAAACGAACAATATCAATATAATCCCCCGCAAGCGGCGGGGGATTATAATAAAAGGTAATCGAAGAATATCAATATAATCCCCCGCCGCTTCGCGAGCGGGGGATTATAATTAACTTAGCTGAATTGAGCAGCAATTCACAGAGCGTCCATCTTCATCGTAACTCACACATTTCAACAACTCATATCTGATGTTGGGAAAGCATATCATAGTATTTTGTAAATGTTGTATGTGCAGCTCATGCCTCAAGCAGATAAGACGGGTTCAAAAGTACTCCTTGGGTCAGAAAAGGGTTCAAGGCATTTGATCTTTGGGTTACACCCCCTCAGGAAAAAAGGCATAACTTAATCTTTGGTTCAAAAGGGTCAATTAATAGCAAGGAATATTCATAGTGTTGCACATTTATTGTAGACAGGGTTGTTTGTTGCCTACTTCAAGCTGTGTAGATATTTCACATCTGAATTCATGGCGCACTGAATTAATGGGGCTTTACTACCAGTACATTGAAAATAAAAGAAGAATTGTTTGATCTCAAACAATGATTGTCCAATATGCGTCTGATCAAAGTGGTTGTGTAATCCAGACAATTGAACTTTTCAAAATGTTGAAGAATTTGTTTTTCCTTCTATCAATTGTCTAGTTTAGACAATCGATAGAATGAAATAAACAAGTTATTTGACATTTCAAACAATTCAATTGTCTGGATTAGACAACCACTTTGGACAATCATTGTTTGATTGAGATAATCCTTCTTTTTTTTCAGTGTATCTATAGATGCACTTGGTAGGCTTATAGTGACTGGAGGACACGGTGAAGGCCCTGCACTCTCAGAAAAAAAGAAGGTTCCCGAAGGAGCTATATCCCAACTTTAAGTTTCTTTATAGCTCTAAAAAGTTCTAAGTCTCAAAATAAGTCAGTTCGGCTAAAGTCAAAATACAGCAGCGCTGCTTCATAAGGCATCCCCCGATGCCATTTTCGGCAACCGTTGCCTCATACGGCATCGCGGAGATGCCAAATTCGGCATCTCCGTAATTCAAACGTTTCTCGGCAGGTGGCGCTGATGATCGGGGATGAATTTAGTGCTGCCACATTGAGTTTATATATATTTCTTTCAATCTGCCCAAGGAAAATGACAATCTATCCCAGCATTTAGGAGTTTCTGACGTTTTTAAGTGCTACTTTGCGAATTTGGGTATTATGGAGAGAGGTGACTATAGAATAGTATATCAGTATAGAGAGACAGGGAGCAGATCCATCATCAATGGAGGCTGTGACAGGTATTGGGAGGAGGCAAAAGCTTCATTTTTAATGAGGATCTTACCTTGCTGACAGTAACAAGAACTAATATAATTGTTAGAATAGTATTAGTAAACCTGTGTTGGTGTAATTTTACTGTTTTAGACTGAAAATGTCAAAACACTGCAACAGTTGCCTTAAACAGCATCGGGGACGCCTTAAACAGCATCGGGGATGCCTCAAACAGCATCGGGGATGCCTTAAACAGCAGCGTTGCCGTATTTTGACCTTATTCCGAACTGAGGGGTAATGTCAACATTTTCACCATCCTGGTGAAATAAAAGATTTTTGACTTTGACTTTTGACTTTGACTTAAGGTTCCCATCCTTTAAGGTGCCAGCATGATAGAACTTTTTGCGATGTGAAAGTAATTCATAAAAAGTTATTTGATAATAGAAATAATATGTGGTGCGAGTTATTGTCAACAAAACCAAAACTTAGAACATATAGAAATTTAAAGAATGCAATTATGGCTGAAAGTTATATTCATATTGAAAATAGAAAAAGAAGATCACTAACGGCTCAAATACGTCTCGGTATACTACCGCTAACTATAGAAACTGGTAGATTTAGAAATCAGCCTGTAGAAGAAAGGTTATGCCAAATATGCGAAAATAGCCAAGTTGAAGATGAAATACATTTTATATTGAACTGTCCAGCGTATGAAGATAATAGAAAACAATTGTACGATAGTATTAACTGTAACGATTTCAACGAAATGGAACTAGAAGAGAGACTGATATATATGTTCAAAAATGAGTCCCTAAAATTTAGTAAATATATATTGAGAAATCATGGGAAAATAGATGTGTTAAGCAATACAATGTGTAATTCTCAATTCATATTTGCTATTGTTAATTTTGACTTTTTGTAATCGTTAAGTTTTGACTCTTTGTAAATAGTCCTCTCTCTGCCCTTAGCAAGAAACTGTTGTTACATAGTGGTTGATAAGCCCTACACAGGCTGGGTATCTTACGATCATGTTTTTATTTGTACCTGCCACTATAATAATAAACAAGAAAATTGTTTCCAAAAAAATAGAGGCGATTTTCAAAGCAAATTCAGCTTGTTCAGTAAAAATAATAGACCACATCTGCATGTTTTTTACGCTGATCCCGCAAAAAGCGTCCCGTTCCGCACCTCCCCGTCCACATTTTATTACGAAATACCGCGTCTCGCCGGTCCGCAAAATTTGCACTGTCCGCATTTTACAACGATGCTAGCCCGCAATGTGATGACGATTCTTCACAGCTTGATTTTCCAGATTTGGCCTCTGGCCTCCTGTTGGGAGGCCTGTGCCCAGCTAATCAGAGGCGAACGGCGCCATATAGAATCACTAAGAATACATCAGCGAAGGGCTGATGCATCGCCTCAAAAAAAGTTTCAAAAAGTTTCAAAGTTCAATGAGTTTTTTATAGCACCTTGGACATATTGGGTACATTCGATTGGGTCTACTCCAACTACTCCGGAAGTGACGTTTCTACTCCGGGGCTGGTGTAAATGCTTGACGAAGGCTCGGGACGGCGGGACAGCAATAAATTGATGAATATGACCACAGTTACAAATGGCAGAACACATTTTAGAAAGTCCCGCTCATTTGCAAGCCAGTTTTCTGCATAACTGACGGCTAGCTCTGGGCTAAATGTGGTTTTTCAAGAGACATTAAATTTGATCGGACATACTTTTTTGTTTTTCACAATATCTTCAAAATGGATAGACTAGATTGAACTGTTCAGAATGAAATATAACACAACTGGGTTGCGTTACAAGTGTTTTGAAAGCTCCCATTACACAGATATTTCAATCATATTTGGTATTCCATAGCTTCAATTTTAATAGCGTAACATGACAATTATATAGATCTATTTAACAAGAGGTTGGCACTCTGTAGAGTGCAAAGAGAAGGGGGGTGACTCATGTCTTTCCATAATTTGCTGCATAAGTAGTACATTGGAGCCTATTCAGTGTTAACGGTGATGTGAGTCATTGAATGAGGCTCTGGGTCCTTCTGGTCAGGCTCGAATGACAGACATTCTAGGAAACCATTCCATGTGCTATTTGACATTACCAAAACGGCGATTTTGCTTAACCAAATTAAACGCCGATTACCTATGTCAAAAACGCTATTTCTTAACACTAATGCTTCACAAATAAAATATATAGCCTATAATCAAAAAAACAAAAGTTGTTCAGTTATCATTATTTTGTTCTATAATCGTCTCTGTTAGCCAACTTGATAGAAAATCAAATAATCCAGTGAGAAACAAAATGGCTAGCAGGTATTGGTAGAAATCTTGAGCTATAATATATATATATTGTAAAAGTGTATTTTATATTTTCATTAAAAACTACCCAGCACAAAAAGGAGTTTAAATTATGCTTCCCTTGTATAAAGTATAGGCAATTTTGAGCTATTTTGCAGTACAATCCGAATGCATTTGGTAATTTTAATAATTTGAGCGCTTCAAATGTACTTTTTTTTGCTCTTGGTCTAATTACATGTATACAGGGGTGCCGGAAGGATCGCGGACGGCAGAGGCGGTCAGACTAGCAAAGGGCAAATCATATTCGCGCCAATTTCGCGTGACAAAATTTAAATAGAGTGTCAATTATAATTTTGAATATAGAATTACTAATTTGTGCCTAAAATAAGGCATAATAATGTTTTATTATTAAGATCAAAAGGGCACACCAAGGGGGGCAGGGGCAATTGTCCCCCCTGCCTAGGCTACCCCCCCCCTGTTCCGGCACCCCTGTATGTATACATGCGCAGACCAGAGTGCAGAGCTTAGATAGACCCCGAAGTCGACTAGTGAAGTCATAATAGTTAGCTTTGAGGCTCTGAATGGGGTTTCGTGTCCCCCTGTCCCTTGGCCATTTTACTTTTGAATTCCCTGTCTCTTTTCAAGTTTACTAATGATGCTTTTGAATTCCCTGTCCCTCAGCGCTGAATTGAGTTTTATGTCCCCCTGTCCCTTGGTCATTTTACTTTTGAATTTCCTGTCCCTTGATAGCTCCTGATCATTTTACTTTTGAGTTCCCTGTCCAGGGGCGTATCTAGAAATGGCCTGGGGGGCATTACATGGGGTGAATACGGGGCGCTCCGCGACTTTTCTCATCTATTCCATGTTAATTTTTGGCCTGAGGGCCCCCCTAAATATGCCAATGTCCCTGTCCCCCATATTCCCCCATCCAGAGCCTCAGCTTTCCAAGCAGCAAGTTATTGTTTAGTCCAGTCAAGTCAGAGTTGAGTCAGCTAAAGTCAAGTTATTGTTGCATAACTATTTTCAACTCACAGAAATGGTTTAGGTACCATTCTAGACAGCATAAAGAGCACAAGATACATTCCACACTATTTAAGGACTTTTTTAAAGTCTCTGCAATATAAAACAAAAATGGACGCATTTGCAACCTACATGATTTCTGAGTGAAAAAATTCTGAAATTTCCGAAGTTATAATGTATTGTTGGTGATTGTTTCAGAGAAGGGAAATTGCATTAAGTCAGCTGAAGTTAGTGAAAGTCAAGTGAAGTCTGTCTGAGAGTAGCTGAGTCAACTAGTCAGTTGAACTTCTTTCAAGCAAGTCAGGGTTTCAAATCTGACTGACTTTGGGGTCTATGTAGACCAGAGTACAGACCAGAGTGCAGAATAAAGTGCAGAATAAAGTGTAGAATTAAAAGCAGAATAAAGTGTAGAATAAAGTGTAGAATAAAGTGTAGAAGAAAGTGTAGAATAATTATTTAGAGTGTAGAATAGAGTGTAGAATAAAGTGTAGAATAATTATTTAAAGTGCAAAATAAATTGCAGAATAAATTGCAGAATAAAGTGCAGAATAAAGTGCAGAATAAAGTGTAGAATAAACTGTAGAATAAACTGTAGAATAAAGTGTAGAATAAAGTGTAGACCAGAAGACTAGCAGACCAGAGTGCAGACCAAATGCAGACCAAAGGCAGACCAGAATAAAGTGCAGGCCAGAATGCAGCCTAAAATTAAGACCAGCTAAGTATGGCTCAGTTCACTTTTATTAATACTTAATTGAACAGTAACTGTTATCATGTGCTAAACAAACCTTGACATGCAAGGGTGCTCCTGAAAGCAAGAGGAGGAACCTCCAAGAGGAAGAAGAAGAATACCAAGATGCTGACAAATCATTCCATTATAGGCCTATATAGTTTATATAAATTGAAATAAATGTATGCATGTCCCAATAAATAATTCTCTTTGGATACAGTCTACAGACCCGGACACAGCAGTCTACCGTATTTATTGAAAAAAAAAGTTGTCTTTTTCCTTAATTAATTAATTTATCTGATAATTTATTGCAAAACCACTATATGGACCTGTTATCCAGTTGGTCCACATGGTCTGCACTTGGACTGAATAGTGTTTTCCCAAGACTTGAACCAATAGACTGGCTGCCCCGCTGCCGAAACATCTGTTCCGCATTTTACAGTTACTGCTCTACTCCAGGGAGCACTTTGGAGCAGCGAAACGAATGTACCCATTATTGTCATTCCTTTTGGCTGTTGCCATTTAAGTATGTTAATCTCTTCACAGTTTGCGTTTAGCACCTGAAAATAGCAGTCAACTGTCATTCTTTAAGACAACTTTGCAGCGAATACATGCATTTAAAAGGTGAGACTTGTTCCTCTATTTAGTAGGAATTTAATATACATACACTGCAAATTTTACATTCAAGACAAAAAGTATGTGGATCATTGGAGGAGCCTGATATTATATATAAACAATATTTCGTTATATATAAACAATATTTTCTATGTGGGCTTAGTATTACATGGCAGACTATTAACAGTTGTAAAATTGCATTTTGCACTTAGGGTAAGTTGGGGCAAATCCAACCTCTTTTCACTAATACAGTGTTCTTTCTCCCAACTGTCATTATTTATGAAGATTCATCAATTTCAATGCATGGGAATATGGAACCTATGTACAGTTAAACTTATGAGTGTATTATTTTGATTTTTTACATAAATATGCTATAACATGATATTGTTTTTTTCTGGCCTTATGCCTGGTTCTCACGACGGCGATTTGAGAGCGACGCATCAAGAGAAGTCATTTCTTGGAAAGTTGTGGCGTAGAACGTTGGTTTTGGCACGTTACGTAATCAATTAGTGTCATGTGCGACGCTTAAAGTTAGTAGCCGCGGTGAGTCTTGAGGTGTCCGCGGCGCTGCTTAAGCTTTCTTCGCCGCGTTCCGCCTCTCTTTCCTCAGCGCAGTTCCAAACAGACTCGTCGCACTTTGTTTTGGAATTCAGCGAGGCTGCTTTTACTTCGCCCGATGTTGTTTCCTCTTACGCCGCTGATGGTTGTGAGGCAGCTACGTCTGAAATTGGCGACCTGCGACGCATCAGGAAACCTTCGGCGTACACCCGAGGTAAGATGCGCCGCTGAAAATGACAGCCTCGCCGACGACTGTAACGATGCAACGCCGCATTTAGGGACTTGTTACTGCGTAACTTGATGGTTCATCGTCGCACATGCATTCATAAAGCGCCGAGGACATTACAGGCGCGTCGATGCTGACCTTCTTCGTCGTCCTTGCCTTAAGCAGCGACGAAGGTCTCTTAAGCATCGACGAACGTCTGTTGTTGCAGCGCTGCGGCAAAGTGTGTTTGGCTGCTGCAGGAGTCACTTTTGGTCATTATAAAAAGGGACACAGAGGACGTCCTTGCTTCATTTGCTAATTGCCCTTCAATGAGAACACAACGACTGCCTACTGAACATATGCATGATGAATGAAGAAGAAATTATTGTTGTGGCTGGTGCTGCTGCTGTTGCTATCGGAGCTGTCTATTTGAGACACAGGAGGAGGAGGGCCAGGAGACAGAAAAGGTGGTGGATTCGCAACTGGTTGCTGCAGAGGGAACAACATGGTCACTTCCATCAACTGCTGCCTGAACTGCAAGTGCGTGACGTGTCCGGCTACTACAACTACACTAGAATGCCCGCTGCCATCTTTGCTGAAATCCTGGAAGCTGTTGGACCACTCATCGCTAAGCAAGACACCAACATGAGGAGGGCTTTGGAACCTGGTCTGAAGTTGGCTATCACCCTGCGGTACATGGCAACAGGAAACAGCTACAAGTCCCTAGCTTATGCTTTCCGTGTGGCACCCAACACCATCTGCAACTTCATCCCTGAGGTCTGCCTTGCCATCGTTCATGCCTTCGAAAGACAGCTGGCACTACCCACACAGCCTGAAAGATGGAAGGAGATAGCCAACGCTTTTGAGACGAAATGGAACTTGCCCAACTGCATTGGAGCTCTGGATGGCAAGCACGTCGCAATCCGATGTCCCAAGGCTGCAGGCTCCTTGTTCTACAACTACAAGGGATTTCAGTCCATTGTCCTGATGGCCCTCGTTGATGCCGACTACAAGTTCATCTATGTGCAGGCTGGCTGTCAAGGAAGTGCATCTGATGGCGGCGTCTTCAAGGACACAACACTTCGACAACTCCTGGACGACGAAGATCTAGGCCTACCACCTCCAGAACCTCTACCTGGCACAGAAGACAATCCTTTCCCATATTACATCGTGGGTGACGAGGCATTTCCCCTGAAGACATGGCTGCTCAAACCAATGCCAAGAAGGAACCTTGACATTGCTTCCAGAGTGTACAATTACAGGATTTCAAGAGCCAGGAGAGTGGTGGAGAATGCCTTCGGTCTGCTGTCACACAGGTTCAGATGCTTCCTGACCACCATGCCCCAACGACCTACAAGAGTGACATACATCACAATGGCTGCTTGTGTTCTACACAACATTCTGCGAGACAGAGTAGGCGTCCACCATGCCCGTGACAATGAAGTGATGGACAGAGAAGATCCACAGACACATGACGTCACTGAAGGAGTTTGGAGGGGAGACCGTCAATTAGGAGACCTAGGAGAACCACTTCGACACGGAAATGCCTCCAGAGATGCCAAGGCTGCTCGAGACTACCTACGTGACTGGGTCAACAGTCCGGCAGGAAGTGTCCCTTGGCAGTTGGAGAAAATCTGAAGAAGATGCAGACTATCTATTCAAAACAACAAACCCCAGGCCCTTTTAAGGGCCACCAAATCCTCCCAATTGAGCTGGCCATGTACACATCCTATGTTGACAAAACAAGCCCAAAAATCAATCAATCAATCAATCCCTCCATCCCTCCATCCATCTATCTATCTATCTATCTATCTATCTATCTATCTATCTATCTATCTATCTATCTATCCAAGTCCAATTCCTGCAAAGTGACGACAACTGCTTTTCTTTTGCTGCAGTGTATATATGTAACGAGCATTGTGTTCCATCTATCAAGCTATCTATCTATCTATCTATCTAGCTATCTATCTAGCTATCTATCGAGCTATCTATCTATCTATCCAAGTCCAATTCCTGCAAAGTGACGACAACTGCTTTTCTTTTGCTGCAGTGTATATATGTAACGAGCATTGTGTTCCATCTATCAAGCTATCTATCTATCTATCTATCTAGCTATCTATCTAGCTATCTATCGAGCTATCTATCTATCTATCCAAGTCCAATTCCTGCAAAGTGACGACAACTGCTTTTCTTTTGCTGCAGTGTATATATGTAACGAGCATTGTGTTCCATCTATCAAGCTATCTATCTATCTATCTATCTAGCTATCTATCTAGCTATCTATCAAGCTATCTATCTATCTATCTATCTAGCTAGCTATCTAGCTATCTACCTGCCACTTGCCCTAGACAAGTGAAATTACAAAGTGATGCACTTGTACTAGTGCAACCAACCAACACAAGTTTTAAAACCAAAGCACTTGTACTAGTGCATTACATTTTAATTAAGAAATTCATGCACTTGTACTAGTGCAATAAAAATATGTTTATACCAAAGAATGCAGCACTTGTACTAGTGCTGCACTTGGTATGTTTTGGGGCAAAGAAAGGGGGAACTAGCACCTTGCTTTTATGAAGGTGATTACTTTTAATGAAGGCCAGGACCGGACTTTTCTTTTGGGGGACTTTTTTTTTGGGGGACTTTTTTTTTGGGGGATTGTCAACGTTTTTTTTGCTCTTTTTTGGCTCTTTTCGGTCAACACAAGCTCTTTTTTTTTGTCAACATAAGATGTGTACGTGGCCTGCCCTTTTGGGAGGATTTGGTGGCCCTTAAAAGGGCCAAGGTTTTTTGTTGTCTTTGCTGCATCTGGTCTTCTACTTTCGTGGAGAAAGGAGACTCTCAGTCCAACTGGGCGAAGGGGAAGGCTGGTGCTGGTGATGGGCGGACGGTTGACCAAAGCTGGGTCCAGGGGGGTAGCCGTACTTCTCGGGGCTCTCCTGAGCATCCATCATCAGTGTCATGGAGGATGGGCTGGGCTGCATCACGGTGTAGCTGGGAGTCTGCCTGGAGGATCCTCCTTCCCTGGGCTGGTGGTGGTGGTAGTGATGGCTGCTGCTGGAAGCGTGGTGGTGCTGCTGGTGGTGGGATGGCACATACGTCGAAGAAGGAGGAGGAGGAGGAGGAGGTGGCATCTGCAGGCGCTGAGGAGGATGAGGAGGCTGGAAGGTCTGCTCCTGATGATGTCTTTACTGGCGGCTGGCCTCATCCATCTCACTCTCCTTGTCCCAGTAGAAGGCGGCCTCTGCAATGGCCCTCACCATTTTCCTTCTGATTTCAGGGCTGGCGTGACATCCCACGTGGTAGAGGTCCTGGCACTTCATCCTCCAGTACTCCTGATCGGGTGTCAACTCCTGGTGGTCGGGGCACATATTGCAGCCAGAGCCTTTCAGGATCTTCTTGGCGGAGGACATGGCTTGCATGCTGCCTGCGATGACGTTCATGGCGGAGTGCATGGCTTCATCTGCTGGGGCCTTCTTTTTGGTTCCCTTGGCAGCGGCTCCAGGCTTTGGTGCTCCAGGGAAGACTTGGGACTGCTGGCTGTCAGGTCTGTCCTGTGCTGGCTGTTCAGGTGGCAGGTCCGGCATGTCATAGGAAGCTGGCAGGGAATCCTCAGGGTTGTAGCTGTCCTCGGAGTCTGAGGCTGGCCGGTTGGCAGACAGTTGAGAGATGGCGGACAGCTCCTTGCCTGGCTTGTGGACGATGGAGTCCTTCAGGAACCGACAGTTGGTTAGGATGTACTGGTCCCTGTCTGTCAGAGTCTCCTTCCTGCCGGATCCTGAAGCTTCAGGCCTGACGAGTCTGGAGTAGTGGGTGCGGACTGTCTTCCTCCAGTTGAAGATGTCCTGGGAGGTGTACTTGGGTCCCAGCTCCTTGGCTTTTTCTGTGTCCAGCAGCAGCTTCTCGTTGCCCTTGTATCCTCTGGAGCCCTTCATGTAGAGGACAGGATGCTCTCTGAACCAGTTGATGAGGTCGTCTTCTTGGTCAGATGTGATGCCCAGGTTGTTCCTGATGTTTTTCTTGGGGGCCTTCCCTTTGCCCTTCTTGCCCTTGGACTTGGCTTCAGCAGCTGCAGGGGTCTCATCAGCAGAGTCTTCTTCCTCCTCGAAGGTGTCCTCATGTATGGTCACTCTATCTAGAGCAAGAACAGGCTGGCTCTCTTGTGTTTTCTTCGGAGTCTTCTTCGGAGTCTGAGTCTTCTTTGGAGTCTGATGAGTCTTCTTTGGAGTCTTCTTTGGAGTCTTCTTTGGAGTAGACTTGGCAGTAGGCTCTGGAAGACCCGTGGAAGACTTGGCAGCAGGCTTGTCAGCAGGCTTGTCAGCAGGCTTGGCAGCAGGCTTGGCAGCAGGCTTGTCAGCAGACTTGGCAGCAGGCTTGTCAGCAGACTTGGAAGGCTTGTCAGCAGGCTTGTCTCCATCCTCTTCAAACAATTCAACAGATGAATCTTCGTCTGTGCTGTCTTCTGGCCGGCCCTCGAAGATGGTCTCGCTGACGACAGTGGCTCTGCTGGTTGAAGTGGTGGTCTTCGTCTGGCTGCCAGCTGTAGTGGAGGTGTAGAGCCCAGGTAGAGAGATGTCTGCCATGGCTGTTGTGAAGAAGGCAGTCACTGCAGCATCTGAAGGTTCATGGAGAGGAGTTGCAGCTGGAGTTGTAGCTGGAGTTGTCACTGGAGTGCTCCCAGGAGTGTGAAGTGTTGACCTGGTGCTGAGCTTGGTTGGTGCCCTGGTGACGACGGTGCCCTTTCTCCTCTTTGGTCCCATGTTGTAGCAGCAAAAGTACAAATGTAGCAACAAAAGTAGCAGCAAATGTAGCAGTTGATAGTGTCGTGGATTCTAGGTGTGTTCTGGTCGAAGGTCTGAGTGGGTATGGTGCTCTAATCTGGCCCCCTCTATATATATGCAGGGTGCGGACCGCCTCTTTTCCCCTCCTTCGCCCCCCCTGCTTCGCTGCTGCTGCCCCAGCCGCTGCGCAAAAAGAGGGTGACACGCAGACAAAGGGTTGATGCTAAAAATAGAACAACGCATGCACTCAGGCGCCACTCTGTCTGCTGCATTGGGGGTCCATAAGACGCGGCGCGCACCCTCTCACGTGCGTCGCACATGTGACTTTCCGCGACGCGTGTCTGAAACACGTGACATGAAGCAAGAGCTTTCTGCTACACTGCTGTTTCTGCGTCGAAGCTCTTCTTTGTGCATCGCAACTTTAAAAATCTGCGGCGCGCACTGATTTCTTTTTACGCTTCTTCTTGCTTCACCACTTCTTTCCTCGCAAAGATTCAACCGGTTGAATCTTTTTTTCCTGCATCGTCAAATTTCTAGGAATTGCGTAGAAAGACCTCTTAAAACGGCGCATGCTGTTCCTGTTGCGCCGTAAAGCCAAAATTGACGGCGAACATGCTCAAATCTTTGCCCCTTCCTGGAAATATAAGAAACGCCGTCGCTTAAACCCTCTGTTACGTCTCCGTGAGAACTAGCCATTAGCTGTGTTCTTGCAGCTTATATTTTTCTGTGGGTTGCCAGTACAATTCTCTTTAATACACTGTATAAGTAAAATTATGTTTTTAAATATCAGCAAAGATAAACAATGCAACGAAGATTTATCATATTTTATTTCCAGATTACTCAGGCATAATCCAACTCAAATAACTAAGAAAATGGTTTCAGTGAAGATGGACTTCAGACCTGATTTAGGTATGTTGTTCAACCTTGGCATTGTCTGACAACCATGACAACCAGAAGTAAATGTAAACATGCCTTCATTTTTCCAGAGAAGGTTGACGAAAGACACAAGGTAGTTACAGGCTCAAAGCTGCCAACTTATAAACAGGTTTTGATGCCTATAAGACATCTATGGATTACGATTTGCTCTCTGCATGAGTGCACATCAATTTTTTTATATCGTTCATGACTTGTGGTAAGATTGTGCAGAGTTTGTTTCATTGGCAAGCATTCCATCGTACTTGCCAACTGTACTTGGTAAAGGTTCCTCTAATCCTCTTTTGAGAAATCCAGCAAACAGTACTGCAGAACATGTACAAACTCACTATGCAAAGGCAAGAATTCCGACTTAACTTAAACACAAGATGGCAGAGAGAGTTGAGGAATTATTTAAAGAATTCAAAAACCAATTGAAAGTTGAGAGAAAGAGAAGGGATCAATCGAACAAAAGACATAGGAGGTTCAAGGGAAAACTTGAAAAGACTATGCCGTTTTGCACAGAGAAACCCTGAAAACGATGGAAGAGTCAAAAATGAGAAAGAAGGAGACAGAGCAAAGAAGAATTGATGAAGATATACAGTTCTTGAAGAGCATGATGTCGGACAGAGTGGCCTCATATACTGGGAAGGACATGGTAATGGCAAATATAGTAGGAAACAGAGAAAAACGTCAAAGACCTGTTGACCATAGCCCAGAACCATCAACTTCTGGGGCAGGACCTGTTATTCCTCTCACTGATCTTGATACAAGTCACAGCAATGAGTCCGACTTTGAAGCGGAAGGACTGGTCGAAAAGAAAACATAGACGGACTGTGAAAACTGGAACTGAAATTGTCGTCCCACATGACATTCTGAAATCACCACTGGTTGTTTCAACTGCTGTTTGTAATCGAATTACGCCAACTGCTTTGTCAGCTACTCTAACATCTGTCATCAATGCTTGTGCTGGTGATTCTTCCAAAGTTAATCTCTCAGGTGAGTAAATACAAATTGCAGTTTCGTTGTCTTACTTGTCTTCCATTGAAACAATCTCAAACACACAAATAAGTCCTATACAATTTGAATGAATAATCTAGATATTAAAACATATCATCATTCCAGGTATCGAGTGGAGACCAGCAGGAAGATTGCTGAAGAGATAAAGCCCCCTGCTGTTGGAGTCATACACTGGGATGGCAAGCTAATGGACAGTCGACAAATAGATAGGTTGAGCATCTTCCCGTGCTGCTTTCAGGCAAGTCAATAAAATTATTTCTTTCAAAATTCTCCTGAAATTTCATTTCATATTGCAAATGAATAATATTCTGATGATTTATTTTTTACGCAGGTGAAGGGGGAACAAAACTTCTAGCTAGGAGTACCAGCCTTGCCTACACGAAGTGGAGAACCAATGGGTCATCTAGTTTCCCAAGCCAGCATTGAATTATTACTTGATTGGAGATGTAGAGAATGCGTAGCAGCAATGGTTTTCGATACGACAGCAGCAAATACGGGTAAGGGTGTGCATTTACTGCATAATACTGTGCATTCTTCAACAAAATTTGTAAGGAAAATAAGACTTAAAAATTTCAAATTCAAGCACTTAGCCTCTGAGGCTGAAGTGGAAAATAATTATTATTCATGATTTTATTTCAGGACACCTTACTGGAGCATGCATTTCACTTCAGACCTGTCTGGATTGACCTCTGCTGTGGCTTGCTTGTCGTAAACATGTGAGGGAGGTAGTTCTGAGCAATGTTTGGGAAAGTTTGAAAGTTGAGGTATCTAAAAGTCCTGAAGTTTCCGTTATCAATTCTCCAAGTTAATGGCAAATTACTTATCTGAGTTACACTTCGAAGTCACAAATGTTGAGCCTGAATTACTGGCCAAAAAGTCTGAAATTGTGGACTTCACCCAAGAATTATTGAAATCTGATAGTATCTGGTCTTCGTGGCGATTACACAGAGCTAATGAAGTTAACAATTTTGTATTTGAATGATGACACAGCCAATTTTCATTTCAAAGGCCTGGTGCTTTGCACAAAGCCAGATGTATGGCAAAACTTTTGTATCGCATAAAGATGACTTAGCTGCAGACTAAAATTATGATTGCAGGATATAAGATGACTTTGACAAAAGTTGAGGAGTGGTCAATGACAAAAAAGCCTTCACATGCTACATGTGAATGCACAATCTCTCCGCCACAAAACTGATGAGATCTCCATTCCTGCTTAGAAAACTAAACCAGGAAATATCAGCATCTCAGAATCCTGGTTTGACGAATCCATCACCGACACAGAAGACATACGTAGTAAAAGTCCCAGGATTCAACAACATAAGAATCGACTCTAGGAGGAGGTGTCAGCAACTACATCCCAGGAAACCTGGCATACAACCTGAGGACGGCTCTCCACAATGAAGCGATCGAAGGCATATGGATAGAGCTCCTACTCCCAAAGACCAAGCCAATTCTGATTGGGTGCCTGTATCGTCCAACCCATCAACAAGACTTCACAGAGAAATTAAAAGAAACCATCTCAGGAATCTCAACTCAAGCAGAACTTTTCATATCGGGGACTTTAACTTTGACATAGATGTATTGATGCATATTATGAATCATCCAGTTGGTAATCAAAATTGTGTAAAATTATAAATTGTTACTGAAGTCCATTGGTAATGGATGAATAGTCATGCAATCAATGCAGGTCCAGTGACAATTTATAATTTCACACAATTTGACATAGATGTATTCATTCCATTTCAAATTCTGTTAAAAGATATACAACACATTTCTTAAAAATAATTGGCTTACACAAATTATCAATGAACCTACTAGAATATCCATTGATAAGAGCTCACTTATGGTCGTGTGTATTTTACGTCTCATCAGCACTTTATTGTGCAATTTAGAGTCATACTTGCATGTATTTTGCATATATATAAGTACCAAATAAAATATATTCAAATCAAACTTTTATGAAAGATCAAAGCATTCAATGCCAAATTTCTCAGGTTTAAAGCAACTACTCTTTGAGAGTAACGCACAATTCTAGGAAGGAACAGGTGTTCAGATGCTCATTGCAGATGATGTCTGTCACAGGGTATAAGTCTGTGAGCACACTCAGCTTTTATCAGCGCATCACCAACAAAGAAAACTTCAAATGTGGGTCCTGATCTCAAGTGCAACAAGAAAAGTACCCTTAAAAAAGGGTACTGTATCGATCTTACCATTAACCTGAGGGCATGTGGCATGTAATAAAAGGTTTTGATATCTGTAAGTAGGCATTTCTATGAAATAAATGCCCATAGAAAAAATTCCAAGCCCCTCCTCTTGTTTCATGAAAATCTTACACAACCAATGAAATGTCAAATAAAATCAAACTTCACTTATTTAAAACCTCAGTTATTTTTGCACAAAGTAGAAGTATATTTCAGTTATTTAAGACCAATTTGCAAATACCCCCCCCCCCATACAAAACCAATCCAGGATATGCCACTGGTTTGTTGTGGTAACTGGGATTTTGCAATTTGCATCTTCACAGCGTAATGCGCCAAAAGGCTTTTTGCGAACTTGATATTGCAAATAGAGAAAAATCAATAAGCGCATTAAATTCAGAGGGGTTTACTTGATATATCCAGGTTTTTAAATTTTGGAAATCGGACAAGTATTGAGGTCTGTAGGCCAAGTTTTGTATTGAGCCTCCATGGAAAATGTACACACTTTTTGATGACGTTTCACACGGAAAAAGTTTCGCACTAGATTTTCCTAACTTGATGAATCGATGTACTGTGAGGTATACTTACATGTAAGTTTTTTTTACAGATTAAGACATCGATACAATAACTAACAAATTAAGGGACCTACAACCCATAGTATTTAGCCCAAAACATTTATCTAACAATGAATTGGTGATATAGAATAAAAATGCTTTAATTGGACGTGTTTTAGGGTGGATGGATGAGGACAAGGCAATGCAATAATCTGGATACAACTTTTAATTAACTACGCAACACAACAGATCTGTGCTTGACATTTGCTCTGTAATGCAAAACTTTAATGAGC
The DNA here is from genome assembly GCA_026936325.1 of Platynereis dumerilii. Taxonomy (NCBI): domain Eukaryota; kingdom Metazoa; phylum Annelida; class Polychaeta; order Phyllodocida; family Nereididae; genus Platynereis; species Platynereis dumerilii. The sequence continues at coordinate 16,127,317 of JAPTHN010000007.1, forward strand.
TTGTCAAATTAGTTTCAGAGACATGCTCCTGCGGAGTGAGTGGGGATTTCAAAGTTGTCTGAAAGCCATTTGCCTCAATTTCACCAAATTTAGTTCAAATGACCAAATGATCCAGCCATTGATCCCAGATTAAAATCAACACAGGCATCTTGATTCTCCTTTGTGTAGGGCCAAGGATATCTGGAATGCTGGCAATAGACTAAACTTTGAAAGTACATCATTTAAGTTTCTTTCTGCACATGTGTACGAGCACTGTAAATAACCCTCACATCTTAACATTTCTATACTATCTCCATGCCACCTGAAAGAGCATCAAATGGGTGACATTACATGTAAACCATACAAACTTTAAGATTAGGTTAAAAGCAGTTGAAAGTTTTTATTTCCTTCTTATTTCAAAATATGTGCTTCAGTCAAAATACCTATGACCAGTTTAACACTGGTAAGGTCAGTCAATTATCGTTTTCTTAATTAATAGAAATGGTAATTCAAATGGAACTGCATGAATAAAGTCAGTTTATTTCATTACTGCAGATTCTATAAGTATGAGTTTCTATGGCTAGTTTACTTACAGTGTACGTAGCATTTTCAGCTAACCTGATTGGACCCTGGGCAATAAAACGTCTTCCAAATTAATTTGTTGAACGTAGAAAGCAATGGAATGTGAATTGTCTGCTTGAGTGAGCAGCTCAGTTTGACAACTTAAATCAGATTAACAGGTTAATGCAGGCAGTCACTGATATTTCCAGACATGTCAGCTGTGATTGAAATAGGTTTTCATGCTTTTCAAATTAGTTTTGTGTCTTGTCATTCAGTCCCTAAACCAATCAGATGAACTATATTTGCTACGTCTTGCTATGCTATTTCAGAAACTCATACTTATTGAAATTGCAGTAAATCAAAATGAAGGAAATGCAACAGCACATGACAGTAATCACTGGAAACATTTTGATGAAACCATCCCCACTAGTCTTACAGGGTTCAGGGCCTGATGTATTACCAGCAACTAAACTAAGCCAGATTGAATCCCTGGGAGTATCACAACTATTCCCAAAGGACCCTAGATGATGTATTAGTCGAACAAAGGAGTTCATCCTTGGAAATGTCAATCCCTGTTTGATTGCCACCTGAACTGAACCTCATGTCCCTTTACATGTATGTCCCTTTATTTGTACCGCTATACTTTACTCTCCCCTTCTCTGCTCTATATAACTATAAGAGTGTCAATTCAGATGGCTTGTAATTAAACAGAGACTTTGCAACATTGCATTTTGAGCAAATATTCCACCGAAAGCCATTTTAACCATCACATAAAATTACATTTCCAAGTCCAACATGCAGAGCACGTTACGGATATTTTCACAACGATAGTATTTTTACACTGCAACTTTTGTCATGCCTCATGCCATGCTAAATGTCATATTAGCGTATGATAGTACACTGATAGTGTGGGCAGATGCTGCCACTGAAAGGCCTAACCTGATTAATCCTGTTTCAAGAACATTCTAGCCTTGGGTAGTTTGACTTATAAGTCCTATGATCAGGTCCCCTGGTTGTATTGTGCATATTTTCTCAATTTTGCATTTCAGGCTAACATCTGTTAAATACAATTTAACAGTCAGTCAAATGATCTGAACATGGAGATAGTGTCCCCTTCAAAAAGTATAATGACAAAAAAGTTGTTCTTCAGTTTCAATCAGGTCTGGTCATTCTTCATTTCAAAGAAGTAACAACGCAATCCTTCTAAAAAACAACTTGTTGTCTGACACTTATACAGTGCCTGTACGTTAGTGAGACGGGTGATATTTTGATATTGCCGAAATGCTAAACATCCTCCACCAAACTGCTTGTAGTGCATGAATTCTCATCCGATGACAGGAAAACCTATTGCATGAAGGCCGATATTTGAGGCATGTGAGAAAACAATGGCTGCCAATTTTCTTTGCTGTACTCAGACTTAGGTATGGGCCAAGGCTTTGATAAGTAAGTGAACCACCCCGCTATTGAAATAACATTGGGCCTGTGTTTCACTTACTTATCAAAGACTTTTACCCATGCATACCTAACTACGAGTACAGCAAAAAAAATTGGGTAGCCATTGCTATCCCACAAGCCTCAAATATCGGCCTTTATGACCCAATAGGTTTCTGTCATCAGATGAGAATTTGTGCATCTACAAGCAGTTTGGTGGAGGATGTTTAGCATTTTGGCAATGGCAAAATATCACCCATTTCACTAACTTACAGCTGGCACTGTAAATTCTTGTGCCAGTTATGAAGAATCTTTAATCCAAAACTTCCGATTAATTTAGTAAAACTATGTAATACAGACATAAATTAAATCTAGTCTTGATTTACATTGGATGCAATGCCCATTCTTACAGCTTTTGGTTTTAAAATGTGTTAATTCTATTTCCAAATTAACCATTTGCTGTTATTGTTTTAAACAAGACGTTAATTCGACTTTTGTCTCCATAAATCTTCATTATACTCTCTGCCACATTTCCCCACTAATTGCTTCTCAATGATTAAGAGAGTGTGGTTCATTCAGTGGCGTAGCTAGGGTTTTTCTCTGGGGGGGCAAATGACCCTCAATTTCCCCAAAAAGTAATCATCGGCATAATAGTACCGACAACACATTTTTCTGAGCTTTTAAATTACTTGATTCTCAAATAACAATGCGTCGGCTTGAAGTAAAATTGGCTCTAGTCAGACTTATTCCATTTTTGCACTGTGGTTCCATTATAGGAAGGCCCTTGTGCTTATAAATGTGCAGAAAAATATTCGAACTTCTAAATCAATAAATGCATGAAAAACTCAATTTTACCGAAAATTGCCAAAAATGCCTCAGGCCAATTTTGCTTAAGGCTGACGACATACAAAACACTGAGAACTCTTTTGTCATGATGATGCTGGTAAACTAGTTCTCACAAGAAGAGCTGAAATGTTGGCAATTTATTTTGTCAAGGTGTTGTGCATTTCACCTGCCATTCTCCTTTGATATGTCTTACTCTCTTGAGTCAAAGGTTGCACTAAAACCTTCATGACCAAGTGGGGACCATGTAGATTTAATGGATTTATAAACTCACAATGAGTTATTGCTGAAGCAAAAAAGATTACACTTTAATTTCTTTGTGTGATTAACTCTCTTCTATTGGTTAGTGTTTATCACATTTCTTTTATGTTAATACTGCACAGTTAAAACATTGCCACCATGAATTTAAGCAGAATTTCCAGGAAATATCTTAGAATTTCCTTCCCACTTTTGTCTTCTTTCTTTGTCTTGTAAGTGTATCCACCAGAAAGGAAAAACAGTGAAAATTTTCCGCAGGGAAAATCACAGAATATGAAATTTGATTATAAATTCAGGGAAAACACAAGGAATTTGGCTTTACTTAATTTTTTTCATCTTTACACAATTGTGTATTTGAAAAAGATGAAAAAAAATTCTCTCCATTTTTAGCTAAACCATTCATAAGTCAAGATTTTGGATTACGATAACACAACACTAAGCGCGAAAAAGGTCAGGGGAGACATTCGATGTAGCAGGAAATAATACAGGAAATTCATTCATCTAATTAAAGTGGATATCCAGTTCCTTTTCCCTTTTCTTTCCCCATTTTCCCTGCGTTTTCCTCCTTTTCCACTTTTTCCCTCATTTCCCTATTTTTTCCCCATTTCCCCATTTTTCCCCAAAAAGTTGTCTGGGGGGGCAACTTGCCCCCCCTGCCCCCCCACTAGCTACGCCACTGGGTTGATTGTCAAATTAATGATACAATTGCATTGACATTGAATTATGCTAAAATCTCAGTTAAAGCTGAATGAGAATAACAGCACAACTGCAGAACATTTCACATGTCTAATTACATTAAATTAATGTCAGATTATGATTTAACTAATTTATTTGCTCGCGATAATTATTGGCAATCTTTTTAAATGTATAAAATAGATATAAATGTGTCAGCAATGGTAGGGGCAGCAAACCATTTGTATGCATCAGCTTTCACCTTAGAGGTAAACCTTGTCACGTTGCCTCTAAATAGCCAAAACTGGTGCTGATAGGGCCTAAAACACAAATTCACTCACTAAACCTTGTCACTATTATTACATGGTAGTAGCAGCTAACCTACAAGAAATGTCCATTACTGGTACAATAGGTATACTGTATACCAATCAACAATGAGTCATTAAAAAATGATGGCAGAATCACTGCGGTAACTATGAAAGATCCCTAGAGCTCATACATATATATACAAATTATACTATACATATTGTATTATCGTATAAAATATATATATATATAACGTATAATGACACAAAGCACTGAAGATATTCCATGTCTTCATTTGAAATGCATCATTCTATACTAATACACGTTCATGGTGACAACAAATACAGACCAGTTATTCCAAGACAGAAAATAGTATAGAATGGAAAAACATCTATCAGTGAAAACAGGTGCTGCAAAAATCATTACCCCAGGGGCCAAGTTCTGTTGTATTGTGATTCTTTTTTTCCAGCCCCCTGAAATGTAAGTAAATCATAAATAAGTGATAACCCAACAAGTTGAAAGCAAAGCAGATTTTGCATTGAGCAAGAGCCACCAATTCCTCAATCTACTTATTTGCAACTCAGATAGCGTGTGTGTGTGTGTTTGTGTTTTACGCCTCTACAGCACCTTATTGGGCTATATCGAGGTTTGCTTAGGTGTTATTTGTCTGTATTTATTCTCAACATAGTATGTCGGTGTGCAACTCAGATAGCAATGAGGAGACCTGAACAGTCTTTAAGATGAGCAAGAAAACCTTTAACAAGTCCAGTATATTCTCATGGAATTACATGTATTTTGGTATTCCCCTACATGTTTTACACAGATCATTAGATGGGGCCTGTTGTGCGGCCAAATTGAAATCTTAGTGGAATGACTAAGTTTTCCCAAAGGACCCTAGATGATGCATGGGCTGAGCAAGGGAGATCATCCAAGGAAATACTAATCCTTGGAGATTGTCACCTAAATTGAACCTTGTGTCCCCTAGTTTGTAACACTATACAATTTTCAAATTTCTTCTGCCTTTTTCTCAAATATGAAGCATCAATTCATCTCCTAAATACCCCAGATCTCCATTGTAAATTCAGCAACCCATTGAAGCCATGCCACAAAATTAAAATAGAGTCTAACACGCGGAACAGTGGGGCTTTTTTCAGACAACGTTATACCATAGCCATAATTATGAATCATGCAGCATTGTCACACATGTGGATCATAATACACTAATAGTGTGGGCAGATGATGCCACTGAAAGGCCTAACTAGATTAATCCTGTGTCAAGAACACAAGTTCAGCCAATCTAGCCTTGGGTAGTTTGACTTAGCGGTCAAGTCCTATGATCTTGTCTCAACGAACCCAACCTCATGCTGAAGCTGCGGCAGCTAGACATGTGGCTGACAGTGTGAATGTTGTATTTGTGTCATTGGATATTCAACTAAAACATTCAGTTAAGGAGGTATGGTTTGAAAGGTGATTGTAATGGTCATCCTACACAAGCCAAAAACCATAATCAATGCAGTCAGTCACCATGGATTTCTCCTAAACTGCCACACTCAAGGTGTCTATACCTAGCCTAATTTTCTTTGAAATGTTACACAAGTCGAACGTTCTCGCCCTCCCATGCACATGTATAAATGAACACCAAGCAAAATACACATAATGATGATGCTATGTCAGTCTATGACAAAACATTTAATCAAAAAAATTTGCAATACATCTAGGACCATAACAAGTTTTAATTGATATCAACCACTTTCAAATTCAGCCAAATGGTCCGAAAACAGGCACAGCACTGTTTTTATCAGACGGTCTGGGTGACAATTTGATCTGTTGCTCAAGTCTAAGTATGGCAACTCTTCATTTAAGTAACATTATATATTTATATTCGGTCCACACTTAAAACAATCAGTCAGTTTATTTAACTAAACCATAATACACACATACAAATGATATCTACTCTTGGTTCAGATTTTATGATTCAAATTATTACAGTTACAGCCTGCTTAAGAACATGTATTTAATTAATTCAACAAAAAATAATTGTCATTATCATTTTTAATTAGACATTAATTTAGTTTTGCCTCCATTAAATTTCATTATACTCTCTGCCACATTTCCCTACTAATTGCCTCTCAATGATTTAGTAAGCAAGTGCTTCTTTGTCAAATTAATGATAGAATTCCATCAGTCGTGAATTATAAAAATATGTGAATGTCAATAACAACACAACAAATAGCAGAAATTTCAACCTGATAAGGTTACAAGATGACTGCGATGAAATCAAATTAATCATGATGAATATTAGAAACCTCTTAAAATTTAATTACTCAAAATAATTGGAGCAAGTTATGTCAAAATGTCATACCAAAAATACACAGGCCCATTGCACCATGAAATAAATGTATATTTGGAAAAGCAGGAATTTTGACATAATGTTTTTAAACCATATGCAGCATTCCATGTGCATCTGTGCATTGTACATGTAGATTACAGTAAAAGTTATATAATTACATTCAACTGTCTAGATTTTATTATATCGTCAGCTGTTGAGAATCCCTCAATAAATCAACTACGCAATATCACAAATCTGAGCTTGACATTTTGCCCTGTAATGCAAAACCTGTTTAACGAGCTCATCAGATTAACTTCAGAAACAAGCTCATATGACGAGGTTGAGATATTTCAATTCACCGGAAAGCCACAAAGCCTCAATTTCACAAAATTTCGTTTCAATGATCAAGCCATTGATTACAGACCTAAACAGACACCTGGGTCCTCTATTTTGTTGAGCAAAGCATATTTGAAAATAGGGAAAGCCACCAAACTCGCAATCACAGCTGATGTCATGCATATTTTCCAGTTACAATACTTCTGTTTTGTAAGTTATACTTTCGTTTTGTCAGATGGATCTCCAAGGAGGACAGAGGAAGTTCAGACAAAATTCAGTGTCTTTACTAACCTTGAACAGTAAATGGATAACAAGAACAGTTTATGCCATGTCAAATCAACCATCTTCCAAAATGGATGCCACATTGGAATGTAGTTGGCAAGCATCTTTTGTAGAATAGACCTAATAGATCATGTGCAAATTTTCATGATCACATGATATGAATACCAATTTGAAATAGTGTTAGCGACAGCTAGCTGTCTGTTGCACTATTTCAAATGTGTTGCACCCAAATTTCTTGAAGGAAGTGCTGATGATGAGCTCCTCATTATTATGAGATAAAAGGGAAACAGAGATGATATTTCTCGGAAGGTAGCTTTATTGGCATAACATCATCTCATCATCACAACTGCTTTTCTGGGTAAGATGAGTAACAATGAAATTATATCAAATGTCTTCCGCAATTTCAGGGTGCAAAAAAATCAGTAATTCGTGCATCGTCAACAAGTGTTGTTATTTTTCATTGACTTGAGCATAATTCAATAACATTGCAATCCTATCATTAATTTGACAAAGAAGCACTCGCTTACTAAATCATTGAGAGGCAATTAGCAGGGAAGTGTGGCAAGGAGTATAATGAAGATTTAATGGAGGCAAAACTAGAATTAACACCTCATTATAAATGATGATGGCTGACAATTAATTTGCATGTATATAATTGGTTCATATTTAACCAGGCTAATGCAACAGTTGGCTTTGTGTAAAATGTTGGGCGAGACTGGACTTCAGCACATCAGAAAGATACCAGAACTGTGATGTTATTAATACACAGGACTTGACTAATGAGTCGAACCGTCTGAGGAAAGATTGGCCGCATTTGTTCTGACACAGCATTAATAAGGTTTTTCCTTTCTGTGGCATAATCTAACCACATATATAGTCGAGGAGAGTGGCAATATTGGTGAAAATTAACAAGACTCCACATGACAAACCCTATACAGAAAGCAGCAAAATGAAGGAATTGACCACCATTTTGGAATATGGCTTCCGTTCGCCACCAAAACGAAATCTGAGGTGGCTCCCTATCCAAATACGTTTGTAAAGATGTTTTTAAGAGTGCGCTAAGTTTCATGCTTCTATGTATAAAAGCACAATTTTTTTACGTAACTGCCCCCCGCTAATAAAAAAGATATACTGTATAATCCGAGAAGGAAACCAGAAGTGGGTCCACAATACTCCAAATGTTGCTGCAAGGTGAGGTATATATTTTTCAATATTTTGCATGTGGACGAATTTGTAAACCTGCAAAAACGAACATGTAGACGAATTAGGCAGTCGTGGAAGTCCTAAATATTGTCATCCACGAATTTGTATAGGTGTAATTACGAACATACTAACCCTAAACTTGGCATAAACTAACCCTAAACCTAATGTTGACCATAAAACTGAAACCTGCAACACCTCCACGAATGTTAGTATTGGCAGGTCCATGAATGAATAATAAAGCACATCCACGAATGTTAGTTATTACATATGCACGAGCACTTATGCTCGTTTTTACACATCCAGGAATTCGTGAGCATGCCAAATTATGAAAAATATATATACATGGCAAGGCTGACAAATATTTAGAATAATATTTCAGAGAGAATAATATCACACTTACCTGAAACCTAAAAACAGAAACAAGAACGAAGGAGGGATGCAAAAGTTTATAATCTTGTAAATTATTTTTAGCAAAATAGTACACATCTTAGCCAATATCACAAATGTTTTTAACTCACACATTTCAACTCATATCTGATGTTGGGAAAGCATATCATAGTATTTGTGAATGTTGTATGTGCAGCTCATGCCTCAAGCAGATAAGACGGGTTCAAAAGTACTCCTTGGGTCAGAAAAGGGTTCAAGGCATTTGATCTTTGGGTTACATCTCCTCAGGAAAAAAGGCATAACTTAATCTTTGGTTCAAAAGGGTCAATTAATAGCAAGGAATATTCATAGTGTTGCATATTTAGACAGGGTTGTTTGCTGCCTACTTCAAGCTGTGTAGATATTTCAAATCTGAATTTATGCCACACCAAATTCAGTGCCACAAGTGATTGGATGTATTATTGGGGCTTTACTACCTGTAGGGGAGAGTGGGGACCGATGGGCCGCTTGACAAATTATTGACCATGGAGGAAAATCGACTTCAGATAAAGGATTCATACTGTGCACCCTATTAGCCGGTGTAATACTCTTTAAAATGATATAAGATTCACATAGATCAACCTAGGAAGAAAGATGAGAAAACATATATTCTGTCAAGAAAGATGGTGGCCCGTCGGTCCCCAACCATCTGAGTGTATAGGACAATAAGAGATCGAAAGAATATAGATATGCCCAGATTTTAAATTTTGAAAAAAAGCTTAATTTTCACGAATGTCATGAGTTACTTTTTTGTAGTTATAGTCAATCTATTGAGATGATTTTTTAGCAGTACATGAACAGATGCATTAAAAACTATATTGGATAATTTCAAAACGATTGGTTCATTGGTCACTAAGAAAAAATATTATTTGATAGTTGGTCAATACAGAAGTTTGGCTACCACTGTGATCATCAAAATCATGCCTAAAACCTCAAATTTGTTGATGAATATTAAAGAATGAGAATATTTTAATTTTTCCTCCATCAATGAATCATTTCTGTCAATCATTTAGATTTTTAGGGGAAAAGTAAAATTTTCCAATGATACTGTACTAGTATGCCACCTGCAGGAGAAATCTTGAATCAAAACAATAAAATTCATCAATAACCCTCTATTAGCTTATATTTTGGTGAAAATTTAACTTACACTCAATACTGCATCAATGTCTAATGGGGTCCTTATGTTTATTATATCCCAAATACTACCTTGATTGAAAATTTGTGATTATGGATATTTTTAACTTCCACCATTTTGTGTTTGAAGTCATTACTAAGGCAAATCTATCACTAAATTCGAGGGCATTCATTTAAGTCAAAACTTATCATTTAAATATGCAAGATGAAGTTCTATAGTGCTTTTTCCTATAAAAGACTTTAATATCCAGCCCCATGCCAATACGCCACCTATAGAAAATCTCAAGAAATAGTGGCCCATCGGTCCCCATGTTGGGTGGCCCATCGGTCCCCAAAAGCTTTCTGAACAGTTAAACCCCTCTTTTTTGGTGAAATATGGTTCTTGTTCCTAAAATTCAATGTGTAAATGGTCACCAATATATAGGACAAATCATCATAGAAAATATATTGCGTCCGGACTACACAATTTTGAGATATTAAACTTTTTCTGAACCAGAAAAAAAAATTTTAGATGTTGAAAATTTCATTTTGCCTCCTACACGCTTGCGCTATCACTTATTAATCAGTGGTCGATATGGTATTCATAGATGTGATAAGCAATATTAAAAATGCTAATTAGATGTTATGAAACATTTTTGATGTGGAGTTAAGAGGATGGCCCATCGGTCCCCATGGCTCGTCGGTCCCCATGTTCCCCTATATATGAACTTGGTAGGCTTATTGGGACTGGAGGACACCGCAATGAGGTGAAGGCCCTGGACCAGGCAATTGGCAATTGAAGTAACGTAAGATAGTACCGATACTGCTTAATCACCAAAATTCCAAATTCCAATATTTGGCGCCAACAATGTAGAACGCCTGATAGACTCAGGAAAGGTAAAAAGCAGAAGATATAGAATTTCAACAGTTGTCAAGTTCTGCAAATCCCCTCCGTTCAACCAAACCGTTGCATAAATTTGGCTCTAAAATTTGTGAAAATTGAGCGATATTGACACTTTAAATTACAGAAGCAATCTGAAATTTTCACATATATTCTGAAACATTTCCTGCCTCTCAAAACTTTCGATTTCGCTCAGAATATTCCAAAGTTAGCTGCGACAAGTTATCTTGTCGCAAGTGTTCAGCTCAATAAAGTCTTTGTCTCCAATCCCTCACAACTGCACTGTGAGGGGCAGTCTTCCTATCCTTGTCGCATTATTGTGTATACTTGAACAGAGGAAAAAAAGAGCAACTACACCATTTCTGCATTAAATTATATTGTAAATTTATAAAGTGTGGGGTCCGCAATTGAACGTGAAATGGTTCATAGTTTATTTTCTGTATCTATTACAGAGTAAAAAGGCCACAATCTTGCCATTGACGAATACGTGGAAACGTACATGGTCAAACCGTTGAAAATTTACGGGTCTGTACACACGACACTTGCCATGCTAAAACCCATCTGTGTGTGGTCCCCTTTGAGGAAAATTAGATGGATGGATGATTGGGGCTTTACATCCTGTACTTATGCACACGATAGGCTAAATAGGACAGTGAACGTAAAATTGTCGTTGTTTATTTTTGGTATCTGTTACAGAGTAAAGAGCCATAATATTGCCACTGATGAATATGTTGAGACTTACTTGGTCAAACCGTTGAAAATGTGCATGTCTGGTCACACGACACCTGCTGAAAACCGATTTCCGTGTGTGGTCACTTTTGAGGCAAATTAGATGGATGGATGAATGGAGCTTCACATCCTGTATTTATGCACTTGGTAGGCTAATTAGGACAGGAGGAGGATGCGATATGCATCATATTACAAATCATTATCAATGTATTCATTTTTATTCCATTTCAGAAGATACAGATACGTCAGATACGTCGCCTACCAACAATTTGTGCGATGGACACATGGAGTACTAGGAAGGCAAATCTGTACGCCACTCCCTGCATGTGTCGTTGGTCTTGTGCGGGAAACTTCTCCCTTGGAGGAAAATGAGGAGTTTGTGGGTTTCCACTGGCCTGAAGACACTCATGCTTAACATGTTCACATCATTCATTTCACAATTGTTAAAATATGCTAATTAGATTATGGTTGATGCAAAGTAAATTGCAATTAAATGCAAAGTAAATTGTAATTAAATGCAAAGTAAATTTTTTTTTCTAAACGTAAATAAACTGCGTAACAACGCAAATAAATTGCGTTTAAAGCCAATAATATTGCCTAATAATTAAAAATCTATTGATTTAAATGCTACTAAATTGTGTGACAAAGCAAAATAATTGCATTATAATGCAAAATAAATTGCGTTTAAATGCAATTAAATTGCATTGCAATGCAAAAAAAGTTTCTAAAACGCAAAGTTAATTGCATTGTAACGCAAATAAATTGCGTTATAAATAAATTGCGTTATAACACGGAATATTTTAAAGACTTTAGTTGGCACTAGTGCTCTTCCGTAGATGTACTATTGTGGGGATACATTTTTTAAAAGATAATGTAGCCTACAACAGAGACATTTGGAGTGAGTTTATGTATTATGCCGCAATCAGCATTAGTGTGGGCTCTTTAGAGGCAAAAAGAGACTTTTGGGATAAACAATAAATTAGGAAGCTTACCAAGATATTAACTTTGGTTACGGTTAGGATTAGTGGTACTTCCATTTGTTTTCCCTTCTTAGTTATTACCCCAGAAAATGAAATTTTGAAAATATGCAAGTTATTAATCAAAGATAAAAGTGAGGATGAAAAATGTTCTTATCACATTCAGGCAATTGTATTGTTTAGTAAAATTTCAATGTTGAATTGATATGAAGTGCATAATGGATGTGGGATAGTCTGGGCTGTATTATTGTGTCTTTGCACAGAAGAAAAGAAGCAACTACACCATTTCTGCATTAAATTATATTGTAAATAGTGTGTGGTCTGCACTTGTACGTGTAATTGTTAATTTTGTATTTTCTGTACCTGTTAAAGAGTAAAAAAGGCCATAATATTGCCATTGATGAAAATGTTGAAACTTGTTGGTCAAACTGTTGAAAATTTATGTGTCTGGCACACGACACCTGCCATGCTAAAACCGATTTCCATGTGTGGTTACCTTTGAGGCAAATTAGATGTTGGATGATTGGAGCTTTACGTCCCGTATTTATGCACTTGGTAAGCTAATTATGACAGGAGGAGGACGCGATCTGTACCATATTACAAATCATTATCAATGCTTTCATGCTGTTTATTTTTATTCCATTTCAGAAGATACAGATACGTCGCGTACCAACAATTTGTGCGGTGGACACATGGAGTACTAGGAAGGCAAATCCGTGCACCTTCCCTGCATGTGTCGTTGGTTATGTGTGAGGAAACTTCTTCCTTGGAGGAAAATGAGGAGTTTGAGGGTTTCCACTGGCCTGAAGACACTCATGCTTAACATGTTCACATCATTCATTCCACAATTGTTAAAATATGCTAATTAGATTATGGTTGATGCAAAGTAAATTGCAATTAAATGCAAAGTAAATTGTTTTTCTAAACGCGAATAAATTGCGTTACAACGCAAATAAATTGCATTTCAACCCAATAAAATTGCCTAATTATTACAAATTTATTGATTTAAATGCTATTAAATTGCATGCTAAAGCAAAATAATTGCATTATAATGCAATATAAATTGCGTTTAAATTGAGTTGCAATGCAAAAAAAAGTTTTTAAAACGCAAAGTAAATTGCATTGTAATGCAAATATATTGTGTTATAGTGCGGAATATTTTTTTAAAAATTTAGTTGTCACTAATGCTCTTCCGTAGATGTACTACATGTTTGGCAAGAAGGTGAGTGAGTGAGTGAGTGAGTTATTGTTTTACGTCTCATCAGCACCTGATTGGGCTATTTAGAGACATACTTGGTTGGTATCAATGGTTGTTATATCTTAAAAACTGTCTTTTTACTTTTGTCTGTGCAAAGAATCAAATGGTTTGTTGAGTTTTCTTGTTTTGTTGGTTTGGGTGTTTTCTTGTCTTCAGAAGCCAAAGCTTCTTTCTTCTTGACGTGGTTGAGTGGTGTCTTTGCCCGTAGGGTTGGAGAGAATGTTTGGCTTGTTAGGATTGTTTTCCTGGGTGAAGCACAAGCAACTGGTTCAGCAGAATCCATCGTTTGTTCCTTCTTTGGTTGATCTTGAGCAGGCGATTTCTGCAAGACATCCATGAAGAGGTTCGTCTTCAGTTGAAGCCTTCTCTGTGGGGATTGACGCAAAACTGGTCGAGGGTAATCTGATACTTCATCAATTTTGTCCATGGTTTCTTCATCATCCCAAGTCCTGGGATGGGGAGGGTGATCTTCTTCTACAAGGCGCTTGGCTTCAGTAAAGGATATTCCAGTGTAAATCTGTACTTGTACAATTTCTCTTTGTTTCTTGAAGACTCCACATTCAGGGCTAAACGCAGGGTGGTCCCCTCCACAATTAACACAATGTGGGGGTCTGCAGCACGGTTTATCTCTGGCATGGGCATGATCTCGATCACCACAATTGGCACAAGCTGTTGGTCTTCTACATGTACTGGCAAAATGGCCATATATTTGGCAATTGAAACAACGTTTGGGTCGGGGAAAGATAGGGCGAACTCTGCACTTTTCAAAAGCAACAGGTACTTTCTCAGGAACTTTGTCATCTTTGAATGTCAGTTGTAGTAATTCGTATCCATTTCGTTGGGACATACGTCTGAATTGTTCAATGCCTTGTTTCTGGAACCACTTTTTTAGCTGAGAGTCAGTGCATGTTTTACTCTCTTTCGAGAAGATAAGGCCTTTGCCTGGTCTTGTGAAAGGTTCTATGGAGACTTTGGTACCGTCTATTTCATTGACTGATGTCAGTTTCTGTTTTTGTTTATCAGTCTGAGGGTAAATAAGAAAGGTTCCGTTGGTTTAACCCTTTATTTGTCCTGCTATTGTATTGTCACAAATGTCTGCAATGACTTCATAAAAAGCAATTGCAGAGAGGTCGTCAAGTGATTTCTTAACACCTTTTATCACGAGGCAATGTTCATCTTTTGTCATGTGTGAGGGGCAGTCAGGGTCAATCAAGGCATCCGGGGATGTCCTTGTCCATTGAAATCTTGGTAGTCCAGTCGCTAACTTTTCGATCTCAGCCTGGTTTCCCGCTGAGGGACGCGCACCTTGCTTACCCGGTTGACGTACGATCCGGTTTGGAAACATGGTAAATGACATATTCATTGATATTCCCCTGTAAGGTAGGGGACACACCGTGCATGCGCACTGTCTCATGTTGGCCACTAAGGATAGAGGTCTTCACCTTAGTGTTCCCACCCACCGCCACGAGGAGGCCCGAGACCTGCGGGGGCGTTTGGCAAGAAGGAAACACACTCAATTAGAAATCAAGGAAGGATAGGTCATGTAGAAGTTAAGGAAAATTCAAGGAAAAGGCGGTCACATCCATGGCATAGGACTCATATTGGTTTTATGAAAGGTCATCTACAGCCTCTAGAAGAAGATAGGTCACAAAAATCAGCAGGAATACGAAAATCTGAAATATATACGAAGTTTGGAATCAAACAAACAGAAGCTATTGAAGCTAGAAGGAAATTGTCAAGGTTCAGACAAACTCCAAAATATCTGCATGACTACATTCATTACTAAAAAGTCAAATCAAATTTCATTTCAAATTTCCATATTTCATTTCATGTATTTCGATATCATTTGAAAATTTTGAAATTGTTCCATTTAAATACTTTATTTTGTGGGGGGAGAATATCATGTTGTTAGGGAAGAATGTTATATATTTATATTATGCCTCATTCTGGTAACGTCACAAGATGGCGTCACATGGTTTCAAGATACTGTATCCTATAGCAACTGCATTACATAACAGTTAGTATTAAAATAGCTTCCAACAAGACGGTTGTATGTTTTACCTCTGGTTTTACCTAAACACAACATATTGTAGGGATAAATTTTTAAAAAAGGAAATGTAGCCTACAATAGACAATTACAAGAAGGTAATTGAGCAAGCCACAGGGAAGCATACCAAGATATTAACTTCGGTGTTTTCCCTTCTTAGTTATTACCCCAGAAAATGAAATTTTGAAAATATGCAAGTTATTAATCAAAGATAAAAGTGAGGATGAAAAATGTTCTTATCACATTCAGGCAATTGTATTGTTTTGTCCAATTTCAATGTTGTATTGATATCAAGTGCATAATGGGTGTGGGATAGTTTGGGCTGTATTATTGTGTGTCTTTGCACAAAAGAAAAGAAGCAACTACACCATTTCTGCATTAAATTACATGTATATTGTAAATAGTGTGTGGTCTGCACTTGTACGTGTAATTGTTAATTTTGTATTTTCTGTACCTGTTAAAGAGTAAAAAAGGCCATAATATTGCCATTGATGAAAATGTTGAAACTTGTTGGTCAAACTGTTGAAAATTTATGTGTCTGGCACACGACACCTGCCATGCTAAAACCGATTTCTCTGCGTGGTTACCTTTGAGGCAATAAGATGGTTGGATGATTGGAGCTTTACGTCCTGTACTTA
Organism: Platynereis dumerilii; assembly: GCA_026936325.1. Taxonomy (NCBI): domain Eukaryota; kingdom Metazoa; phylum Annelida; class Polychaeta; order Phyllodocida; family Nereididae; genus Platynereis; species Platynereis dumerilii. The sequence continues at coordinate 16,143,606 of JAPTHN010000007.1, forward strand.
TGCACTTGGTAGGCTAATTAGGACAGGAGGAGGACGCGATCTGTACCATATTACAAATCATTATCAATGCTTTCATGCTGTTTATTTTTATTCCATTTCAGAAGATACAGATATATCGCGTACCGACAAATTTTGCGATGGACATACGGAGTACTAGGAAGGCAAATCCGTGTGTCACTCCCTGCATGTGTCGTTGGTATTGTGCGGGAAACTTTTCCCTTGGAGGAGAATCAGGAGTTTGTGGGTTTCCACTGGCCTGAAGACACTCATGCTTAACATGTTTACATCATTCATTCAGAATTGAAAAATTATGCCGATTAGATTATGGTTGATGCAAGATAAATTGCAATTAAAAGCAAAGTAAATTTTTTTTCTAAACAAAAATAAATTGCATTTCAACCCAATAAAATTGCCTAATTATTACAAATTTATTGATTTAAATTGTGTGACAAAGCAAAATAATTGCATTATAATGCAATATAAATTGCGTTTAGACACAATTAAATTGTGTTGCAGTGCAAAATAAATTGTTTGAAATGCAAAGTAAATAGCATTGTAACGCGAATAATTGCATGATAGCGCAGAATTACAAAAAAAAAAGAATTTTAAAGAAAATGTACAGCCGAGCCTTTAGGAGTGAGTTTGTGTTTACATCAGCACCAGTGTGGGCTATTTAGAGGCAAAAAGACACTTTTGGGATAAACAATTTAAAGGAAGTAATTAAGCAAGCAACAGGGAAGCTTATATATTTAAGAAAGGACATCGTCACAAATGTGAGAATCACCGACCGGTCAGCCTCATTTCCCAAGTAAGCAAGTTATTTGAATCTATCAATTAATCGCCCCAACCCTGTCAGGGACCAAATGGAACATCATCTCAAGACTTCTCGATTAATCTCAGACTCCCAACATGGTTTCAGAAGCGGCAGATCGTATCTCACCAACCTCCTAACCTTTCTGGAAGAAGTAACACAGGCAGTGGATCATGGTCACCCAGTCGACACAATATATCTTGATTTTAGTAAAGCCTTTGACAAGATGCCTCACCGAAGATTACTGCTGAAGTTGGAAGCCAATTGTACTTTACATTACAGGCCTCTACACTCCCAGCAGTCACAATCACACGACAACTTGTAGCAGGCTACCAGAATGACAATGAATTCTGCATTGTCACTGCGGACGGCGAAGAATATAACATCAGCAACGACATGATGGAAGCGTTTCTGGAAAACCAAGACAACGACAACAGTGAAGATGTCTTCCTTGCCCAGGTCCAGATTAGTCAGGTCACATTTCCAGAAAAAGGGCTTATTTAAGGTGCCCAAGGCATTTTTTAGTAGAAGCAGGCAACAAGTTGATTCTTATGTAAAATTTTCTGTAGATTTCAAATTTTGCTGTTGCCAAGCTGAAATATGACTCCTTCACCCCCTAATTAGCATAAAACAAGATGGCCGCCAATTTCCTTTTTTTAGTGATAATTTGGCTTCAACTTGCACTAGGACAACAAGTAAAAGGTGTATTTTGATGTTTTTTGACCTGCTGAGTTCAAATTTGATGACTGCAAAGTGGAATTGTGACTCCTTCACCCCCTAATTAGCATAAAACAAGATGGCCGCCAATTTCCTTTGTTTAGTGAAAATTTGGCTTCTACTTGCACTAGGACAACAAGTAAAAGGTGTATTTTGATGTTTTTTGACCTGCTGAGTTCAAATTTGATGACTACAAAGTTGAAATATGACTCCTTAACCCCTAATTAGCATAAAACAAAATGTCTGCCAATTTCCTTTGTTTAGTGATAATTTTGCTTCTACTTGCACTAGGACAACAAGTAGAAGGTGTATTTTGATGTTTTTACATCCAATGAACACAAATGTGACAACTACATAGTTGAATTATGACTACTTCAACCCTTAGCATACAGTATACAATTCAGACAAGTTATTGTGGTGTGGCCTCAAAATGGGTTCTTTTCAGTACAGAATGAGTCAATTTAGCGTTTTGGAGCAAATTTCAAGAGCAACATTCACTTAGCTTTGGAGGGTTGACAATTATGTATAGTAACATGAACCTCGAAAGCTGACATGAAGGGATATCCATCCACATCCATTTGGGTTGGTTAAAATTAGTTTTCTAGTGATATGGATGGGTGAAATTGAAAATACATGAGGAGGATTTTGTGTTTCTCAGGAGATTATCTACACTGACAGTAATATTTATTTAGCTTTTGGAGGGTTGACAGTTGTAGTAGCATGGATATAAAGCTGCCAAATAAGAGTTGACATCAAGGGCTATCCATCCACATCCCATTGGGTAGGTTAAAAATGTGTTTTCTAGTGATTAAGATAGGTGTAATTGAAAATACAAGGGAGGATTTAGGGTTTCGGATGATATTTCCGACACTGACAGCTACATTTATTTAGCTTTTGGAGGATTGACAATTGTGATAACAAAGAAATCAAGATGCCAAATGATAGCTGACATCAAGGGCTATCAATCCACATCCATTTGGGTTGGTCAAAATGAGTTTTATAGTGATGAGGATAGGTGAAATAAAAAATACAAGGGAGGATTTTGTGTTTCTTTGGAGATTATCGACACTAATGGTAATGTTTATTTAGCTTTGGACGGTTGATAGTTGTAGTAACAAGGACATCAAGTTGCCAAATGAAAGCTGATGTCAAGGGCTATCCATCCACATCCACTTTGACTGGTTAAAAATGACTTATCTAGTGATTAAGTTAGGTGTAATTGAAAATTGAAGGGAGGATTTTGTGTTTCGGAAGAGAATTTTGACACTGACAGCTACTTTTCTTTAGATTTTAGAGGGTCGACATTTGCAGTAACAAGGAAACCAAAGTGCCAAATGAAAGTTGACATCGAGGGCTATCCATCCACATCCATTTTGTCTGGTTAAAAATGAATTTTCCAGTGGTTAGGATAGGTGAAATTGAAAATACATGGGAGGATTTTTTACTTCTCAGGAGATTATCGATACTGATGGTAGCTTTTGGAGGATTAGTAGTTGCAGTAACAAGGAAACAAAGGTGCCAAATGAAAGCTGGCATCAATGGCTATCCATCCCCATCCATTTTGACTGGTTAAAGGCTACTTATCTAGTGATTAAGTTTGGTGAATTTGAACATGCAAGGGAGGATTTTGTGTTTCGGAAGAAATTTTTGAAACTGACAGCTACATTTATTTTGATTTTGGAGGGTTGACATTTGCAGTAACAAAAAACCAAGGTGCCAAATGAAAGCTGACATCAAGGGCTATCCATTCACATCCATTTTGCCGAGTTAAAAATAAATTTTCAAGTGATTAAGATAGGTGAAATTAAAAAACATGGGAGGATTTTGTATTTCTCAGGAGATTATCGACACTGATGGTAATATTTATTTAGCTTTTGGAGGATTGATAGTTGCAGTAACCAGGAAACAAAGGTGCCAAATGAAAGCTTACATCAAGGGCTATCCATCCGCGTCCATTTTGACTGGTTAAAATTGACTTATCTAGTGATTAAGTTAGGTGAAATTGAAAAATGCAAGGGAGGATTTTGTGTTTCGGAAGAGATTTTTGAAACTGACAGCTACATTTATTTAGATTTTGGATGGTTAACATTCACAGTAACAAGGAAACAAAGGTGCCAAATCAAAGCTGACATCAAGGGCTATCCATCCAAATCCATTTTGACTGGTTAAAAATGACTTATCTAGTGATTAAGTTAGGTGAAATTGAAAAACGCAAGGGAGGATTTTGTGTTTCGGAAGAGATTTTTGAAACTGACAGCTACATTTATTTAGATTTTGGATGGTTAACATTCACAGTAACAAGGAAACCAAGGTGCCAAGTGAAAGCTGACATCAAGGGCTATCCATCCACATCCATTTTGTCTGGTTAAAAATGAATTTTCCAGTTATTAGGATAGGTGAAATTGAAAATAAATGGGAGGATTTTGTATTTCTTAGGAGATTATCAACACTGATGGTAATATTTATTTAGCTTTTGGAGGATTAATAGCTGCAGTAACAAGGAAAAAAAGGTGCCAAATGAAAGCTGACATCAAGGGCTATCCATCCACATCCACTTTGACTGGTTAAAGGTGACTTATCCAGTGATTAAGTTAGGTGAAATTGAAAATGCAAGGGACGATTTTGTGTTTCAGAAGAGATTTTTGAAACTGATAGCTACATTTATTTAGATTTTGGAGTGTTGACATTTGCAGTAACAAGGAAACCAAAGAGCCAGATGAAAGCTGACATCAAGGGCTATCCATCCACATCCATTTAGACTGGTTGAAATTGAATTTTCCAGTAATTAGGATAGGTGAAATTGAAAATACATGATAGGATTTTGTGTTTCTTGGGAGATTATCGATACTGGCGGTAATATTTATATAGATTTGGGAGGATTGATAGTTGCAGTAGGAAGGAAACAAAGGTGCCAAATGAAAGCTGACATCTATGGCTATCCATTTACATCCATTTTACTGGTTAAAAATCAGTTTTATAGTGATTCGGATAGGGGAAATTGTAAATACATCGGAGGATTTTGTGTTTTGGATGAAATTTTTGACACTGACAGGAACATTTATTTAGCTTTTGGAGGGTTGAAACTTGTAGTGACAAGGATACAAAGATGCCAAATGAAAGCTGCCATCAAGGCCTATCCATTCACATCCATTTTGACTGGTTCAAAATGACTTACTTAGTGATTAGAATAGGAGACACTGAAAATACATGGGAGCATTTAGTGTTTCAGAGGATATTTTCGACACTGACAGCAACATTTATTTAGCTTTCGGAGGGTTGACAGTTTTAGCAAAAATGAAACCATGCCGAATGAAAGCCCCCCCCCCCCCCCCATAGCCCACTTCTAGCATGGCTACCAAGTATAAACAGGAAATGCCAGGAAAAAAGATTCTAGAGGCTTTTTTTAATTTGTTTCTTATTGCAATCAAAAGATAGATTACTGCAAAGCAAGGGTTATTTTTGGCCACCTTGTTTACACTAATTGTGGGTGAAGGGGTCAAAATTCTATTTTGTAGTCGCCCAATTTCAATTCAAGATGTCAAAAACCATCAAAATACACTCTTCACATCAAGTGACTCACTTGGTGTCCTGGTGCAATCAAAAGCAAAATTATCGCAAAACAATGGAAATTGGCAGCAATTTTGTTTGATGCTAATTATGAGTGAATAATTCATAATTCAGCTTTTTAGTGTCAAAATTTGAATTCAGTAGGTCAAAAACCTCAAAATGCACCTTCTACTTGTTGCTCCAGTGCAATTAGAAGTCGAAATATTGCTAACAAGGGAAAATTAGGAAAAAATTGGCGGCCATCTTGTTTTATGCTAATTAGGGGGTTAAGGAGTCATAATTCCACTTTGTAGTAACCAAATTTGAACTCAGCAGGTCAAAAAACATCAAAATACACCTTTTACTTGTTGTCCTAGTGCAAGTAGAATCCAAATTATCACTAAACAAAGGAAATTGGCGGCCATCTTGTTTTATGCTAATTAGGGGGTGAAGGAGTCATATTTCAGCTTGGCAACAGTGAAATTTGAAATCTACGGAAAATTTTACATAAGAATCAATTTGTTGCCTGCTTCTACTAAAAAATGCCTTGGGGTGTTCACTTTTTTGAAAATGTGACCTGACTAGATTACAAGCCAACTTACCATCCAAGGCCAGACCATCATTGCCGTAAGTCAGTAAAAGAAAACATCACTGCTGTAGATCAGCAAAATCTTAAGACTATCTGACTCATTATTGTAACTAATATGAAAATGTTAATAAAATGTTCCGAGACAACGATGCCACTTCAGTTCAATTGCTGGATGCAGCCAGGACAGTCTCCGAAGAATTGGTGCCACAGCTGAAATCCATGCTCAGACAATAAATGAGCAAATGTCAAAATTGAATGAGTCAATGCCATAATTGGTCAACCAAATTTCTTCTCTGGAGAGCAGAGTCAGTGCTACTGAATCCTCTAAAAAGAGTTCAACCAATTATTCAAATAATGCGTCTGCTTCACATGCTTCTTTGTGAGGCCTTCAGAGTGATGACTGGCACCTTCTTGGCTTGTCTTGGCCCAACTCTGGTCAGTCTGACTTCTATACTCCTCAAGTTCTCAACTTTGGGCTTCGCTCTATCCCATGCCTTTTGCTATCTTCTCAGGGGCTTTGCATCGTTTTAAGATCTTTGCGGGCGTCCCAGATGCCATCGGCGGATACCTCAACAATTTTCAGGCCATCTCTCAAATCCCCTGAGAACTGTCAACAGAGTCTAGACTCCATGCTTGCCACGCGTGCAGCTTCTGGTTTTTCTGTTCAGTCTTCCCTCCTCCCCTTCCTGAAGCAAAACAGCCAACCCAACTCCAAGGCCCAGCAAGAAGAGAAAGACGCTACTGCTCCACACCCAGCTGTTGGATAGGACCTGGTGGCTAACATCATGAAGAACCAAGACGAGAGAGCCTCCTGGAGTCCCACTTAAGAACTCCTGAAGCAAGGGATTCAGAACCAGGAGTTGAAGATAGCCAAACAGTAGCAACAGTTGTCAAAAAAGGCCGGAGTGCCTTGAAAATGAACATGTTTAATTTGGGACTTACGTTTTGTTTGTATTAAACATAAAGCTCACTTTACGGACAATTAATAAGCCCTCATTATTGACTAGGGAAATACTAAACGAAGCTCTATATGTAGTGAAGTTACAAATTGCCAAAGAAAGGGCAACTGGCTACTGTACACTATCCTACATTGCCATATGTAATGATTTTACTCGGGAGGGTGTCTCCTTGAGTCATTAATTATTAATGGGGAAAGTCGTCCTGCCACCAGACAGGTAAATTCAAAGATATAAATTAAAAGAAATTGTGACCATTAACCTTTACAAATTACAAAAGTTACATGTGGCTTACAGGAAAAGCGTACGTCGTCTGTGGGGTATCCCTTACAGAACACACTGTAACTTGATTCCATCATTGACTGAATCTGCATGCATTGAACACTTGATCATTAGCCGCTTCGCCAAATTTGGTTTGTGTGGGTTGGACCATGACTTTCCGGTTGTAAGGTACATTCTGAGAAATTCCCTAAACGAGAAGAGGTCACCTTTTGCCCTGAACTGTAATTATGCCAGAGGGAAATGTAACCTCGACTTTCATGACAGTTCATTATGCTCAAAGATCAAGCTCCAATGCAATGAATCATGCACTACGACAACATCGAGAGCCACAGCAAGAGCTATCATTGAACTTTTAAATTGTAAATTTGGACTGATGGAATGTGGACTTTCCAATTTTGAAATTGACTCTTTCATCCCTGTGCTATGCACAGGGTAAGTCTTTCAATATACAAAATTACTTTTCTTTCTTACAAATTGTACTCACTGTACGAATAAACATAATAATAATAATAATAATAATAATTAAATAATCAGATTTATGTCTCTGCCCACCAATTCCTGATTGTCGGGTTTGAAGATACCGTGCACAGAGGTGGTCATCAACGCCAGACTGATGACGAGGCTCATCCAGAATATACTCACTACATTATTGACGCGAAACGTCTTAACATTGTTGCACTACTAATATACTAGACCACAGTTGAGGGCTTTGAAGGAACAGGACTGTCACACGGCGTGCTTATCGAGACCAAACAAGCTTTCACAAATCCATTTTTCTATAGGGGCAGCAAGAGCCTTCCCTCTCCTCACTTCACCCATACTATTCTCAGTACCTAGATCTCGCCTTCACCGGATTCTCTTTTAAATGCATGGCCGTAAGAATCATAACAAACTCAAAACCACACAGCAAAAGGGAATCACAAGACACTATCAAGATCAAAGGACTTCTCCATATTCAAACTAGAATTTTCTCAAGACGAAAACATCCCTTTATATGTAGATGAGTCAACCAATACACCCTCTGATGATATTCACAAGTCCACATAGTCATCAAAAAGTTAACTCTGGACTGTTTGCAACAGCATAGCAAAATGGAACAATTCCTTCAGCAATTAACTCATCATCAACCCAACAAATGGTATTTACAAGTTTATTTCCTTCTTTAAAATTTGACACAATTATCTGGTGTCCTCTTCAACAGTTTCGCAGTCATCTCTCCCATGCATTGAATGATAAATTAATGTTTTTTGTACAAAATGATAATCAGTTATGTTGGTGTTTAGAAACGCAGCCAGTACATAGCCCCTCTAATTCTGTTGTAATCGGGAAGTCCTTCAACTGGGCCTGAAAAAAAGAAACAAATAATTAGATCAAATCTTGTTGAGCTTATAATTCATATTTTATTTTTTATACCAATTTTACATTTCATGAAGTAATCTAGAGTTGATTTTATCACGATAGTCTGTAACAAGCTACCCTGGGTATTTTTACAAAGGAACACTTCGGCAGGATATCCAGCATATTTAAGCCCTATGGTGATTATTGTACCAGTTAAACTGCAAAATATCCTTACTTGTTCCAGTCAGCAGCTACTACATGACACATTGGCCCAGGACTATTTGGCGACCAATTACTGTATGCCATAATGTGACTGTGGAAACCATATTAGGAAATCACACAGAACCAGGAGAAACTTACCAACTCCAGCAACAGCCGGGCATTTGTCGTAGATGTATTTCATGCATGTATCTCTCACCATTTGGGCATCAACAGCCTGAAATGAAAAGTAATTTCCATGAGAATTACAAAACAAAAATCATGCAATAGGAAAACTTTAAATGAAGTATTTCAAGAAATTATGAATGTCACAACTTCACGTGCAGAGGAGTTTTTTCATAGAAATCCAATATCCCATAGCAGTGCTACCAACGACTTCCACATTTTTGAGCAGGAAATTGTGGCATGACCACTGCCAGAGCTACTAAATTGCCACATATCCTTATTCAACTTACATCAATCCTAGCATCGAGTTCAGAGAGAGGGACACGGCGACCGTAGCAAAGCAACTGACGACCAATATCCTCGCAAATTGGGGTAGATCCGTCCAACATCAGCATCATGTTTGTCTTGAGAAGATTCTTGGCTCTCTGCACTTCAAATTCCGTCACACTGGAGCACAGACGCATCCTGAAAAGTAAAGGGACAGAAATAAGTATGAGGACTTAAAATTCATGTTACGAGACACCCTTCTGGTCATAACATATGTCACAATCTCATATTATCTAAATGTTTTGAGCCAGTTGAGTTAGTGTTTTATTTCCCATCAGCACATTAGTGCAGGATTTTAATGTCTTGAAAAAAGACCCTTTTGAGCATTGTACAATTTCCATTTACGATGCATCCCTTCACCTCAGGATATAGTGGAGCACAGCAACAGCTCATAATTCTACTTGTTTAATGGATTACTTAGCAATCTATTAAATGGTCGTTCATTCTTTGCATTTTTTACCAAAAAGTTCCAACAACTTACCATTCTCCCTGTACATTGAACATCATGTCTTCAATGGATTCTGCTTCTGACACAAAGTAGATACCCCTGAAAAGAAGAATTGAAGATGATGTCACAAATATATAAATTTATATCCTTCCTTCACCTCCTCTAGAAAATCACAGAATTCACATGAAACATTTTCTATTTGCAAATTTTGTAACTGAAAGTTTCAACTGAAAAGTGATCACATATGGGAAGTCTTCAAACTCTTTTCGCTCTATATATAACTCAATACTAAAGTCATTACTCTACTTACACACATTACAGGAACATTTTGGTTGGCAATCAACCGATAGTTATAAATGATCCAGTGACCAAATATGGTTCAAATAATGGTTGGTCTTCAAATACTTTAGTATGATAGAAGTCTCAATACTGAGGTCATTGTGTAATTCCATAGCAAATTATACAATCATAAGGCTTAAACTTTATGCCCATTTATATACTAACCATAGACCAGTGTCGGTGTAGCACGTATTGAAGGACTGGAAGCTGTGGGCCAAGTTGGACTGAGCACAAGCAGAAGCAAGACGGCTGGCCAAGTTTCCGCCGCCGCCATGAGAGCGGTCCCAGCTGCCAATGAGGGTGTTGGCCACCATGAGGGGGATGTTGTCTCCGTTCTCCCAGCCACATCCTTCCACGGCAATGGCCACATGGGCCACAGGCATGGTGTCGTCACGCACTCTGATCTGTGATAGAGAATGACGATGTTCTTATTAGATTGTGTGATTTTTATGTATTGAAGTTTACAGGAGCATTTAAGATTCAAGGTTAGTTTGTATTGAGCATCGGCACAGGCATGCACTCAAAGCTACAGTTTTATGATTCCAGGAACTAGTCGGTCAAAGAAATAGTAAATACACAGGAAATCCCACAAGTAAAATTTGGATTAATTTGGAAGTAGTCTGATTTCGGGTTATTTTAATCTTAGTCAAATATTAGAAAAATTTAAGATATCAATTCAGCAAGGTTAAATTGCTAATTACAAGAAGCAGAACTTCAGTTTCAGAATATTTTGACTAACAAGGAATATAGACAACAGTCAGTGATGCAGGATATAGGACTGAACTTCTGCTTCTAGTGATTTAAAAGATAGCTTGGCCGATATAGTATCTTAAAATTCCCAATCATTTGTCAACCAAAGAAAACCAAGAAGTAAATGCGGAGTATCAGTTACCTCACTTCCGGTGAACCTGCAATGGGGCAGGACGGGGATCTCTCCAGAGTAAGACGTGCTCATTTTTCCAAAGTGTTGCTCGGCGAGACTAGCGAGCTCTTCGTGGTTGACTCCTCCTGCTCCAGCCAAGACCATGCGGGGAGCTTTGTAGTGGTTGCCAACATACTCGACCAAATCGCCCCTGGAGATGGACTTGATGTTCTCAGTTGGGCCGAGGATGGTGCGCCCAAGAGCCGTACCCTGGTAAGCCGTGGCGTGAAGATAGTCAAACACGACCTCCTGAAGGTTGGTCTCGACCTCTTGCATTTCACGAAGGATGACCCCACGTTCACGCTCGATCTCCTGTTCTCCCAGAGTGCTGTTCTGGATGATGTCTGACAAGATTTCAACAGCGTTAGGCAAGTCCTTTGAGAAGCATTTGGCATAGTAGACTGTCTGCTCTCTGGAGGTGTAGGCGTTCAAGTGAGCTCCCATGTTTTCAACCTCCAGCTCAAGGTCGGCTTGACCCCTCTTTGATGTGCCCTGTACACAGAAATTTATAAAGAACGTTTTAGAAATCAGAAAACAGAGGAACTGACAGCATTTATATATTATAATGCAGACAAAAACATGCAATTGCATCATGCTTTATAGTCATACCTTGAAGGCCATATGTTCAAGGAAGTGGGCAACTCCATTGTTTCTCTCATTTTCATAACGGCTTCCAGCATCTATCCAAAGACCCACCTGAAAAGAACACATATTGAAACTTTAGCACAAGTGCACAACAAACACTTTTTTCATGGAATCTTTGTCAAAGATGCAAAATAAAATGAAAATTGATCTGGCTTCAACAGTGACAGAAACACAATTGACTTACAGTTGCTGTTGGAATGCCGGAGTCTTCTGATGCAACCCTGAGACCATTTCCCAAGCTGGACACTTTGGTCTCGGGAACGTTAAGCAAAGTTTGTTCATAAGTTGCTGCTTGTGTTGACTGCCATCTCCTGTTTCCAAAAACTGCCGTTACTTGCAGCTGAAATTAACAAATTATGTTACATTAGAGTCAGTTATTGATTCATTCAACAAAGTAAAGGTTTGAACGGCATGCATATAAAAACCATAATTTTTGACAGATACTTAGTCACAGATCAAGACTTAGTACTGATAGATGAACCCAAATAAGATGAACCCCAATAATAGGACTACAAGATATTGAAATAGCCACACGTATTACTGTGTGTGTGCCTAGGTGTGTGTGTTGGTGTTTTGTGTCTCATAAACGTATTATATTGTATAATTCCCCACTAAGCTTGCACTGTGCCCAGACAGGTGCATAAAGTTTCAAGCCCAGAAGGAGGGTGGTGCGAGTTTATTAGATGGAGCATACGTCAAGGGGGGTGTCATTGTGTCAATGGTCAAAGGTAGTACAGATTGAAATATAATAGATTGCACAATGCAAGAAGCGCAGTAGTAATATGTTGCGTTTGGTAACCAACGATTACCTAACTTCAATGAAATGTCACTTGTCAGATCATGTCCAGAGACATCAAGGAACATTTTTAGGATAGATATCATTTCATAACATTGACAGCAGTTGGTAACCAATAAACATTTGGCAATATGTCACAAGGACATTGTTGCAATCTCCTTTCGACAACTCAAGGTCGAATTATTAACCTTGTCATTCACCAGCTCTTTCACCCCATCATACTGCCTGGCCACTTTGTTTATGGGTTTATCCAATTCAAAATGTATTGGATAATCATGCCTTTTCAACCAATGACCTTGCACTGGTTCCTGAAAAGCAGACGTGCTGTTGAATGAAACAACTGGTTGACATCTTGACACACACAAAACCAGATATTCTACAGCTCTCAAACTCTAGACTATGGTTTAAAACAACCCATAGAACTATTGTACAAATTTTTGTTGCCATTAAATACTTACTTTCGGTGTGAGAGAGGCAGATCTGGCTAAAGTTGAGGTGACCCTCAGCAACCTGAACGCCATGGCTGCACTTGGTGGAGAGACTGCGCATGTGCAGGTGCTTTTTTCTGAGGAAATTCCGACAGATGGCACAAAAGTCTCAGCATCCCTCTAGTGGAAATTTGACCAACTACACAAAAAGTTGACCTCCACATTTTTGGCAAGCAACATGTAAACATCTGAGCTATGTGGGGTGATACGTGAGTATTTTGAAGATAATACTGTGTTCTAGTAAATGGTCAGTCCCTATGTTCTGTAGATCTAGCAATGTATAATTTTCTGATACACAAAATCTGTTCTTAAAAGTTAACAGCAGAACATGTGTAAAACTTATAAAAGCTAGCTTACATAGCATGCATGGTCTTTTGGGATGCAATGCATCATGAATGCATGTGCTATGTATTGGCCTATTGGCCTATTTAATAACTGAGTATTTACATCAATACTATTATCAAAATTCAATTTGCCATATCAATATTCATGGTTTATTTTTCAGAGAGCCCTCCAAAAGCCGTAGGATGGTCTCCCGAAGAACGCTGGCTGATCTGCGCCTCGGAGACAAGATCAGTGGGAGTGACCCATCTCATCTCGATGTCCTTCCCGCCTGGTTGGACCGAGAGCGCTTCCACAGGGGGCAGATATTTTTCCAGAAGAGACTCACTTCAGTCACGTTCGCTTTCCACATGTCTCTCGTTTGTGGGATCTCCGTTCCCAACTTGCAGAATGTCCTCGTTCAAACTCAACAAACGAACACTCCTGTGAAAGCCATGAAAAGATACTTGGAAACATTCCACCACTTATTGCTGTGGCACACTGGAGACGTGTGGAATGTCGGCTCGAAGGCTCACAGATCTCTCGGAGCAGTCAGGATCATGCACGCCAAAGCTGCAAACGAAATGCGCATGGTGGACAAGTCTAGAGTGATACACGTCAACCAGTATGACATGGCGTTAGTGCAATGTGGATTTATGGGTGCAGTGATTTTGTATCCCCATCAGCTTGGTATTAAGTGTTCTTTGGAGGAACTTGAGGATTATATTTATTTTTGGAAGTGTATTGGTTATTTACTGGGAATGGAGGACAAATATAATCTCTGCGACTCTGCTGAATACGAATCTACGATGATGTTAGCTCGCGAAATTGAGCAAAAGATTCTTCTGCCTAGCATGAAGAACCCCACAGCTGACTGCATGCTTCTTACGGATGCTTACTGCCTTGGTGTCAATAGGATTGTTGGTTTTCCGCTTTTTACTAAAGAAGCATGTTATGCTCTTGCTTTCGATTTTGCCAACGTAAAAGTCCCCAAGCTTAGCTGGAAAGACTGGGCAAGGTACCACTCTTACAAGCTGTTCCTTAGGCTTGTTAGAAGTTGGCCCTGGTTTAGCATGAAATTGAATAACTTGGTTCTGCAGAATTTTTATCTATTCGAACAACGGTCTGTCCCCAATGCTCCGTCGACATAAATTTATGTGTGCATAATATTGATATCAAACATTGTTAACGTTGTCTCACTTTTTTGCTATATGGTGAGGGATTTAAGTCTATGCTCGGGAATCTTGTCTCAATATTGATTGAATGTATAGCATTACAGTATTAACTGGTCAATACAACTTGAGAAATGTACAAATGAACTTCCATGCAATGGTAAAAATATTGAGATTTATGTCAATGGGGATTTTCATGACAAGCTAAACTTCTAGTATTATAATTTATAAAGTATGCAATTGATGCGTAGCTATGCTACTTCAAATGGTAGTGACTAATGATACAAATTAATGACACTTGTAATTGATAATTATTAATTTACAAGTACTCAATAGTCTCACACAGCCTTAATTACATAGACTACAGTAGTGCCTTCTTGCTGTTATTCTAACTCATTCCACGGATTGTACAAAATATGTCTTGCACTAATTTATAAGCTTTTAGACAAATGTACTTTTTAAGGGAGTAAAGATACTTTTCACAATGTTCACTATTTTTATGCAGACCTCTATACCGACACTGCTGTGTTTGTGAAACTTGCTGATCTTAATGTATTCCACACATTGTAATACACTGCCCTGTTTGATCTGTCGATGACATATCTTCTTTCAACATATTCCTTTTTCACTCAGGACTCTGTGGCAAACTCCTGAGTAATTTTAGCACATTAATACTGTCAATATCACTGGTTGGTTACCAGAGCAGGGCCTTGCTTCATTTTAATTTTAAAAATTTCATATGTGCTGGGTTAGTTTTGTCTTCACGTGGGAAAGGCAATGTTCATTGATGTATTAGTGTATACATATGGTTTGTTCAATTTCTTGTTCAAAATAATTTTAACATTTACATGTTATACGAATGCCTTATTAAATGTAGACTTAAACCAAATTCTGCAGGATTTGTTTTGTACTCTGTCTGATAGCTGAGCTCAGCTGTTTCAAATATTTAGCATTCTTTATCAAAATCAATATTTTCTTTTACATCGTCCTGCAATGACATGGTCATGATGGTTGCATGTTTTTTAATTTGCCTTGCTATTTTGAAGCTCGCACAGCTTGTATACATAACATAGGCTTGCAAGGCAACTGAGCAAACAAGATGATATTTGAATAATTAAGTTCAAAATATGTCAAAGGAAGCACACCTGTTCTATTCTTAATAGTGATTTGTGAGTGTTTGAATTTACATAAGTTATGAATTGTGATTTATAAAGTATTCACAAGTTTTAACTTGACAGCTGACTGCAACATGGATTTTGAATTTAGTTATAAGTGGCCCAATGGTTAGGCCTCTTGCAGTTTTCGCCTATTTGTGTGATAGCTCATAGCCTTGGGTTAAATTGTCTATTAATTCATTCAACAATGTTCAATACAAAGCTGCTGTTACCAAGCACATGGTTGCATTATTTTAGCTATATAATGAGAAGTAATTGGTCATGCATTTTAAAAGGTCACACTTTTCTTTCCTACAGAAATAACTCCGTGATCGAATGGCTTCACCATCTTCCGAATTATTCAGTCCCACAGACCAACGCCAATGCATGGAGTTGGACCTCAAATTGACAACAATATATAGAAAACCTGCTTTTCTTGGAACCATCTTGGAACAATTTCAAAATTTGTGACAAAGCAAGATGCCAAGGATGGCCATTTATAACGACAGTCCACTCGTAAAGACACAAGTATAACCTTAATTTAAAAGCAAAAGTGCAGTGAAAAATGTTTGCAAAACGAAATTCAGTGCACTGCCAGAATGGTGACATCAAGACTCATAAAGGTGGACTTGGTCATCGATTGTTCTGTAAATGAAGCCTTAACCACTTGGCCACAAAATTGCTTAACTGCAATGAAATTAATCTCGAATCCAGTAGGCTACCTATTAGCCAAATAATGTCTTGTGTCACTCCCTTTACAAATAAATGCAATAGGCAATTAGCATTTAAAATATATACACTCAATTTATTTTTAGTTCATTTATAATCTCCTTAAATGCATTTTAAAATATAACATTTTAGGCTACCGGTACAAAACCTGCTCGAACCGGTTTCCGTACATCAGTTTCCAAGATGGCGGCATTTTCCAATTGAATTCATTTCCTAAGGATGTTGACTTGGTCTAAAAATATTAAAAAACAAAATTCAATATTACATTGTAGTTGAATTTAAGCATGAAAAGTGAACATTAATAATTTCAGTATTGTTTTCATGCAATTACATGTTCATAAATAGACTATAATATCGTCAGCAAATAAGGGGAATAAGGGGGTGGCCATTTAATATCCGGGGGGGGGGGGGGGGTTGCATGAAGATTCTTTTTTAAATGAATAATTTCCAGCTCAGTTTCGGTGAAATATAATTTCTTGC
Source organism: Platynereis dumerilii (assembly GCA_026936325.1). Taxonomy (NCBI): domain Eukaryota; kingdom Metazoa; phylum Annelida; class Polychaeta; order Phyllodocida; family Nereididae; genus Platynereis; species Platynereis dumerilii. Next base: position 16,160,050 of record JAPTHN010000007.1, read on the forward strand.
TCATATTTGGTGAAATCAATTAATTCTCTTTGGGCAATCTTGAAATAAATAATTATACTAATTATACAGCTAGGGGTATTTCTCAACATGGTGTAATTGGTGTTGCTTGATTTAGGAATGAATATTCGGGGACTATGCGCACTTGAAATAAACAATTGCTGCCACCGTACTGTGAAATAAAGAATTTCCCGTCGAGGAAAACTCCAAGCCTCCCTCTCCCCCGGAGATTAAATGGTCGCCCCCTAATGATGAAATGACAGAGTCCCCAATAACATACAGGACTTCCAACACTAACTGCTCAGGATAAGATCAGACATTTCAGTTACTCCAATGTCTACTCCTGGCTATTTTGGCTAAAATAAGTGCAGGACCCAGACAGTCCACATTCAGGAAATAGAGTAGGTCTCAGAAAGTGGCCCAAAAATTAACAGATATTAACATAGAAGAGATAGGAAAACGCTGCAGAGGGCGGCATATTTGCCAAAGTTATGCTACCCCAAGCCATTTCTCACCCCATCCGAGGCCATTTCTAGAAACGACCTGGTCTCATTGTTATTTACCTTTTGCAAAAGATCAACAGCAGCAGTTCCAAGCTGAATAGCTTCCGGAATGTTATCGCCCTCGGCACAGAATTCAAGGATAATTCCAATGGGTATTTTTTCTTCAACACTGTAAAAAATCATTGTCTTATCACAAACAGGAAAATCAATTTTAGGGTCAAAATAATTAACATATTAAATGAGTCACTCAAATGGCAAAGTATACAGCATGTTTGACCTTTTCAATTGGGATTAAAATTGTGCTTAATAAAGAAATTTTTCAGAACATTCAAAGGGTGCTTGCCTTCTGATCATTTTCAAATCAGAGAATGCCATGAACAGCCAATTGTTGTTTCCCAACAGTGTCTTCTTTTAAAATATTTTCAAAATCAAAGCGATTTTCTTAAAATGCTAATTAGGTCTAAAATTAAGACAAATTTAATAATATACTTTTAACAATCTCTCATGTTAAATATAAATCACAAATTATTTACCATCTATTGAAGAAACTTTTGGCTATTCCACCTCCTGGTATAAATATCAGATCACTATTTTGGTTGTTTGAGGAGGAATCGGCTCCATTTAGCAATTTCCTCTTTTCCAATTCCTGAATCTTTTCACCGGTTCTCAAGGAAATGTTGGATAAATCATTTTGGAGTTCTTCACTTGCCAGATACCTTAACTGACACCTGGAGACAGACAAAAAAATTCAAATAACTTTCAATAAAGGCAAAAATTCAGATTAATAGAGTGAATCATTCTGTAAGTACTAAATGAATGCATCGGGATTAATTTACAATTATACTAAATGGAACTTAAAATATCATTACATGGCAAATTGTTATCATGTCCAGTGACATTTGATGCCAGGTGTCTCAATTCCTTAATTAATTATCTAAATTGCACATAAACAATTTTCAACGACAACATCATCAGCTTACCCAATCAATTGGCTGTCCAATCTCTCGTGTGCATGACTGCTGGTCAGGACGACAACTTTCTTGAACTGGCACTCTTTTACCCATGCAGTCAGCTGATCTACAAACATTTTCTTTTTCCCCTGAAAGTTTCAACGATAAAAATTTAAGTGAGTTGATACATATATACTATTCAAAAACCATTAAAAAACAATTCTATTTGGCACAATATACAGGGAAATAGAACTTCGACACATTCTCTTTAAAATTACTCACAGCTATTATAGGAGATCGTTGCTGCACAACAACCAAGTTATCTTTTTTGCTGCCATACACTGAAAATAAAAGGATGACATCACTAAAAATTGAACACAATTTTTTTTTTTTTTCACATTTCTAGTCTTTGGTAATTTCACTGCTTCGCACGGTTTTTCTTTTAATTTACCCAGTTTAAAATACCATATTATTAACTGTGGCAATGACAGATGCACTGTAAGCTGGCCACAAAGAGAAATAAAACAAAAAGCCAAGTCTCTTCACACCTTCAATAGCAGTCATAAGGGAGCACTTATTGCTCTTTTCACTGAATGGGTCATTGCCAACAACGGGAAGAACACATTCAGAGTGGAGACGTCCAACTTTCTGGAGTTCTAGAGTTGAGATGAGAAGGTCTGCTGCCAACTGCCCGACATTTCCCACTGAAACACATGGCTGAAAAAAAAATTGTTTTGAAATTCACTCCATTGAATTTAAAATCATTTTATTAATTATTTGCAGTAGCTAATCATTGCAGTTAATCAACTTGATTACAACGATTAGTCTATAGCTACTACTTAGTTTAGAAAAAGTCACAACACAGTCAATAGGCCTAGCTACTACTTGTAACTTGACTGTCTTTCAAGCATATCATAGTCTCACTGTCAGTGTTCTTACAAGCACTAGAGTTGCACCATTCCAGTCAATTTTCTCCTCCCCAGCTAGTGGAACAAACATTTTCATCACTGAAAAATAAATCATGAAAGGGATAAGACTATTAGGCTGTAACTGGCCAGGCTGTTATAAATATTGATCTCTGATTCACTCAGTTTATTACACTGGGCGATGATATGGTTTCCTAAGAAACCGGCATACTTTAAAGGCATTTGTTTCACTTGGCAAGATCATCAATCACTTTAAAATTGAAGTTTGGTAATAAAGAAACATTTCTGTGTATTGGCACTATTCATACCTCAGCAACTGAGCTTAAAACACTGAATTTTAGAAATGGCCAGTCATGCAGACGCATCCATCACTGCCTCTTTCCCAAACTAGATTTCAGCCTCAAACGACAGCAGCGCCCCTACTTACAACAGCCAACAGATTTTTGATAACTTTTTTTATTGAAGACAATTTTAAACCTTCAGTACAAATATTAGGGGATTAGCTTGGAGTAAAAAAAAAAATTCTTGTCCACTTTTCATGGAAAAAAGCAGGAATATTACTGTGTTGTTTAAAGGGGCCGACCAGATGAACTTTGGCTAAATTTGGGGGGGGGGGGGGGCTATGGCTTTTTGGAGAAAAAAAAAGTTTGTTTCCCTCTTGACGCTGAAAAAAGAAGTTTGTTCAACACACAAAAAAAAGGTTGTCTCCACCTGTAGCTGAGGTACCGTAATGCATAGGCGTACGACGTGCACCATTTGGGGGGGGGGGGGGTATCCAGACCTATAGGTGAGGGACACTTTCCCAAATTTCAAGATCTAGATTTAAATTAAATTGCCAATAAATTGCTAATTTACAATAGTATTTATTTAATCATCTGCCCAAATTTCTTAGCCTTTTTGCCCGAATCTTACTATTTCCAAAACTTTTGTGGGGCGATCACCAAGCTGGCCCCCTCCCATACGCCTATGCTGTAGGCCTAATGTTAAAATTGCAATAAAAAATGTTTGTCGTGCGTTCAGATACATGTGAAAAAAATTATTTGTCGACGCTTTGTGAACGGAAAAAAAAGGTCGGCCCCCTACAACTTTTCATAGAAAAGCATAATTTTGGATATTGAGAAAAGTATTTGAATTTACACCAAAATGACTAAAATGATGAAACAAAGACACCTTATAACCTCAATGTGAGCCTCCGTGTCGTTTGATGTAAGTATTCAATAAAAATAGTGTTGAAGGTGAAGTATTTCGAAAAAAACCTCACCTGGCATATTCAAACTTTCGGAGGGTAGTGTAGGCCTAAGTGTTGTCAACTTTTCATCATCCGGAGTTTTCGGACTGTTATGATGGAGGACTGCCTCTAAATGTGAGGCCTTTTTTATTTTTTAGAAGCGCCTTCAGTTTTCATTGGCCGTAGGAGATAATATGAGCCAAACTGCACAAAAGCATTCTTTATTCTCTTGTTACTCAGCCCTGTCAATATGAATTAGTTGTAAATTTACAAAGTCTTCCACTTACACCAAAATTTAAAATCTGTCAAATAGTGCAAGTTTAATTTCCCACGCTGTTGCAATCGTAAGCTAGTTCGTCTCAGGTGTTTACTGAGAGCAGAACACATCACATGGTGGAGAATCTGATATCCAGGCACTCTCTCTAGATTTTCTTATCTGGGGTGCAACCAATCAGAGACCGTGTCTGTCAGCTGCATGCCCAACAGCATTACATTCCCCAAGAAGTTATATGGGATTGGAGAGGCAGACAGCCAAGGATATAAATTGGTACTCTTTTAGTTGCTGGCTACATTTTCTATTTATCCAATGTAACATATTCTAATATTATATAACAATTAATAATTTAATTGATTTACATATATATTTAGAAATAAAATAGATTACTTTGAAACTGGTTAAACCACGTCAAGCACTTTTACTGCAAAATCCATGAAGTCCACTTAATAATTTGATATAATAAATCATCGAGGTCAATCCGAAACAAATTCATGATTTATACAATACTAGCAGAATACCAGTTAAATATGGGTGGGCTGAGGCCGAATTTATATGAAATACAAATTTGAACATAAAACCCATCCTAAAACCTTTTAGTGGGTAACTGTGGGTTAGAAAAGGTTGCATGCAAGTTTTTGTGGATGGGCAACTTATACTTCGGCTGGGAAAGACGGAGGGGTCCATGAATTAATAGTAGGATTTCCTCTTTATTCAGCCATCCTCAGGTACAAAATGACAAGTTATAGGAAATGGAGAGCTGCATGAGAAACAACAAAGAACAACATGAAAACTGTGGGAAACATAGACAATGAGGTTAGAAGGGGAAAAGTTACCAGAATAAAACAAACTCTTTTGAAGACTCTGCATTCATGGCTAAAGGCAGGATGGTACCCAGAACAATTTACACAATGTGAAAGCAAGAGCAAGGTTTGTCGGTTGTGTCAGTATGATCACAATCGCCAAACTTGGCACAAATTGTTGACCTTCTGCATACATTTGACAACTGAAACAGCGTTTTGGATGGGAAATGAAAGGAGAAACTCTGCACCATTCAAAGGCTACAGGTATACTCTTTGGTACACTTCCGTCTTAGAATGTTGGAAGCAATAACTCATAACCATTCTTGTGAGGCAGACGTTCGGAAAGTGGAATCTCATTTTTGTGAAACAAATTGGTAAGTTCAGAGTCCGAGCAGGTGTTGCTTTCCGTGGAGAAGATAATGCCTTTCCCTTGTCTTTTAAAACGCTTAATGGCGACTTTGGCATTGGCTATCTCATTGATGGCAGTCGATTTCTGTTTTTGTTCAGAGGTTGCATGTTTCAGGAGGAATGTGCCATCGGTTTGGCACCTTAGGCTATCGGCGACTTTCTTGTTGCAAAGGTCTGCTATTGTTTCATAGAGAGCAACAGATGATAGGTCTTCCAGTGATTGTGTGACACCTTTAATAACAAGCAAATTTTTTCTTTAACAGCTGTGGGGGGGGGGGGCGGTCAGGGTCCTGAAGTCAAGTCATCCGAAGATGTCCTTGTCCATTGAAATCATCTCGGTATTCCAGTCGCAAACTTTTCGATCTCAGCCAGGTTACCTGCTGAGGGGCGCACACCTTGGTTACCCGGTTGACAACTTGACATGCAATCCAGTTTTGAAACATTGTGTTTTAGGCCTACATAAGGAACCATTGATATTCCCTGTGTAAGGTAGGGGACACACCATGCAAGCACACTGTCTCATCAATGGGGAGGGTGGTTTACTCACTTATCAAAGACTTCAACCCATGGATAACTAACTTTGAGTACAGCAGAGAAAATGGGCAGCTACTGTTAACCCACATGCCTCAAATATCGTCCTTTTTGACCCAATATGTTTTCCTCTCATTGGATGAGAATTCATGCTGCACAAGCAGTTTGGTTGAGGCACTCACCAGTGAGGTAACATGGCTAGCAAATTGCTAGTAGAAATGACAAATTGATCACTCATTTCAATGTATAAACAGGTCCTGTACTAACCCCTGGTACTTCTGTTTGTGACATGTTTTTGGTCATATTTGTCATCATAAGAAAAACTTTCAAAATAGTTTTACAGACAACATTCCAATTTTCAATTTTTATTCTCATCATAAAATATCAATATTGCACATGTTACTTAAAAGAAGTCCTGACAGTCACATTATTCAAGGTTGCTTTGAAGATTCTTCACCTCCGTCCATAGTTTTTCTCCTGGCTCTGAGATGGAGTATTCTGCAAGTTATCACAACTCCTATACACAAAAGGAGAAGTCCAACAGAGGCACAACTTATTATGATAATTGTCATTTGGTTGAAGAAGCCATTGCTGCCAGAGTTCAGATATCCAACTTCATAGTCCAACTCAAGGCCTATCTTCACCTGTTGAAATAAATAATGAAATTTTGATGACAAAGCAATAATCATAAAATTTTCCAGATAAGGTGGCATTGGAATTACAGCGAAACACTTTGATATAGAATTAAAGTGGACAGTGGCACTGTGAAAATGGCACTTTGTGACTCATGATAGCCGATGAAGTGTCATCTTCTCCACTTTCAACATGGGAAAACATAGAGGTTGTTTGATTAGTCATGATCAAGATAAAGCCATTTGACGTCTCATAACAGATTTTAGAGTGAAAATCAGATGCATAAATAATCCTTTCGTTTGGCTGTCACAAACAAGTGGGATAAGTCTCCTTCAATCAAATTAACATTGAAAGTATTGGGTTTGATCATGACAAATCATCAGCATGATGACACACGAAGTGCCATTTTCACAGTGCCACAGTCCACTTTAAATCTATATCAAAGTGTTTCGCTGTAATGGTATGACCATGACAATAAGGCACTTCATATCATGACTCACAAATTGCATTTCTCATGTTGAGACTGTCCTCCTTGTCTCCGTATATAAGTCCATATATCAAAATTACTGCACATTATAAAACCACAATTCAGGCATTGGTTTTCTTTGACAATAGTTCAAAGTTTTTAAAGGAAGGGGGAGGACCACCTCAGAGTGAACATTGCACTTTGTGAGTCATGAAGCTGATGATGTGTCATGATCAAACTTAATTTTAATAGCACTTCTATTATAGATGACTTCGATGTAGATTGTTGGTGAACGACAAACAAAAGACTGATGACTCTGATTCTGACACTAAATTAATTTATAGGCCTACGACTCATCATTTTGATCTAATCAAACAGCATATTTATATATATGATTGTCTAAAATTTACATGTGTTATTACCATAATTGTTATTGTCAGGGCCTCACTGAATAACAGACATTGTGTGCTGAGTGTTTTACCCTGTTTAAATAAAGATACTTTTGACTTTGACTTTGACTTCCCATGCAACATTACATGATGATCAATCACATGCAGAAAAAGTTATACAAAGTGTATATTTCATTATGAAATGTACTATCTTTTGATTCCTTTCCATAAATAGTTGAACTACTGTGTGGTAAATTCATCGATCAATGAAGATTTGTAGCGCTTTGTGAGCTCAGTGTAACAGAGTATCAGTCCAATTAAGAAAACACATTTTAATCTAATGACAAAGAAAGCATCACTAATACGATTTTCCCATTTTGCATCTGAAAGTATAAGGTGACTTGAAACATTTCATCATGAATGTCTTAATATTAGCGATAATGCCCCAACTATGAGGTTACACGACAATAACTCATTGAGAATCGTAATTACACAGTTAATTTGTTCTCAGGTGGCAATTTGTCTTTAATCTTCCAAAGTAATCAAAACAGGTGTTACAGCCAACAAGTTAATTCACCTTCAGGTTCTTTTGCAACCTGTTTGTTCTGCAAGAAAAAGCTTAGCATATATAGAAGTACTCTGCACACAGAGTCCAAAATAAAATATACGGTGCGACCAGTAAATATAAGTGAAACGGGTGATGCCAGGCCATTGGGTCATCCTCAACCAAACTGCTTTTAAGAGCATGAATTCTCACCCGATGAAAAAATATATATTGGGTCATAAAGAATTATATTTGAGGCATGTGGGATAATAATCGCAGCCGATTTTCTTTACAGTACTCAGAGTTACGTATGGGTCAAAGTTTTTGATAAGTCAGTGAAACATACAGCCAATGTTACTTTAATAATTAAGGAAACGGGGTTCACTTCGACCTAAACCTAACTTCGAGTACACAAAAAAAAACTGGCAGCCATTTATTTCCCAGATGCCTCAATTATCGTCCATCGTGACCCAATATGTTTTTTTTTCTCATCGGATAAGAATTCATTCTCCCACAAGTTTGTTTTGTTGAGGAGGAAGTTTACAGTCCTTGTCATACTTACGTGGAATCTCAAGTTTTTTTTCTATGCTGTTGAACTGTGATGTCAGAGATGACTCTATTCTAGCATTGCAATTTATGTAAATTAACTACAAGCTGTGATGTCATTTCAAACTGGGTCAGATTCCCCAGCTATTACCCAATGTTGATCCTCCTGAACTGAGCGTCACAGTTTCAACACAGTGTCAGAGTAAGAGTTTTGTAATAGATAACGCCCTCGTTTGTGACAATATGCAATATATCCGAGGGCTTTAGCCCGAGGATTATTGCATATTGTGACAAACAAGGGTGTTATCTAACTTATACCACTGAGTACAAAACAAATTGATTTAAATCCCTTTGTTTGCCTTCAATCCTTCTTGTTTGACAACATTTCATTGTATTTGTTGCACATTCATGTTCCTCAGTTCATTTGAAGGTTGGCAGCCCTGAAGGCAACAGGTCAGAATTCTTTGTTCTCAGGAAATAATACAATACATTAATTTTGTAGATAGAAAGATAGATGGAATGATAGATAGAAAGATCGATAGATAGATGGAAATAACACAATACATTAATTTTATTGATTAATTTTATACAGATAAATTGATAGACGGATATATAGATAGATATATAGATAGATAGGTAGGTTGATAGTGCAGCCATCTCAGCTAAGTTCACTTTGGGGAGGTAGATTATTACAGTCCCTTAGCAAATGTTATTTTTAAATTATGAAAGATATTTGAAAAATAACAGAAAGCAAAGAGCAGGGGTTCGGGGGCGGCAGCCCCCGAATTAAGAAGAAAAAATAATTCTTTGAGCTTGCCAAATGGGGCCAAAATTGTTGGTCTGCTGCTCCACTATTTTTTTTGCAGCTTACATATCCCAAATGTACTATTTTATCAAGTAACCTTAAATTTGATCATTATTTCAGATAATGGTATTTTTAAAAAAGAGTGAATATAGCCTTTTTATTGAGACCAGTTACACTTGATACAATCTTCCTCCTTGTTTACTGTCTGTGTTGTTCAGTTTTAATCCTTTGTTGGTCAGTTTTGTTTCAGTGTTTCTTTCAATTTTGTCAACTTGTAGTCAGCCAAGCATGCAATATCATGGTCAGGTGTATGAGCTGTGATATGCATTATATCAGAGCGAAATCCTGCCTTCTGATTGGCCAGAAAAAGCAAACAGTGGTATAAATCAGGGATAGCCCCTACAACTACGTCATCACAGCTTGATAGCCAATGGGCTGACCGTAAACTACGTCATCACAGTTCAAATATTGATAAATTGAAGGAAGCATTACATTTTTGATCCCAATGATTTATCACAGCAATCACCAGTCTAATCCTACCAAATGGCAGCTTTGTGAGCATTCACAGTAGACAACTGTTATAATCCCCACAGAGCTGTTTGATAAATCTACAAACTTGCTAACTTACAACTTTAAACTTTGATGGAAGTTGGTATAAACAGAAGGCTTTGACAATTTGTTTGTATACACATGGCTTATGTTATGTATTTGTTCTGGCCGCCCATTGGCTGAGAGGCTGTGATGTCAAACTTGCATGGGTTTTTCCCAGACCCAATTTTAACTCTGACACTGAGTTGAAACTGTGATGCTCAGTTTGGTGGATTCGCATTGGTTAGAAGCTGGGGAATCTGACCCAGTTTGAAATGACATCACAGCTTGAAGTTAATTTACATATATTGCAATGCTAGAATAGAGTCATCTCTGACATCACAGTTCCACAGCATAGAAAAGAACTTGAGATTCCGCGTAAGTACGACAAGGAATATAAAATAGACCCTTATTGGCCAAAACTTGGCCACTACAGCGTGTACATGGATGAAATTTGCTACACATGTCACCTATGACATTGTTGTTCCTTTTGTGGGTGTGATTCATGGATATTCTTTACCTTTTGAAATATTGACAAAAAATATACACTGAAAGACGAAAGTTATGCATATGTTGGAAGTGCAAGATGTTCGAGGGGTATGGTCAATATGATGGTTCCATTGTGTAAGAGACCCGAAAACAGGGTCACAAACAATAAATCGCTGAACCGGGAAACATTTTCGTTTTTAAAAATGGCCGACAAAGGGGAGTTTTTAGAAAACACAGTTTTTGCTGTTGACCCATACCATTTGCAGGTATGCGGCTTCATGTTAGCTTAAATGAATCCTTAAATATGCAAGCACACAATTCTTTTACAACTGAATTTATTGTGTCCCCAATTACAGAATGTGATGGGGATGAAAGTATTGGAATGGTGCAGGTGTGAAAACCCAGCTTAATGGTGTAGAGTGTATGATGTTCATCTTTCAAGTGTATCAAATAAAAGAAAGCTGCCTATTACAGGGAGATAGGGTAGACAAGGAATAAACAAAGAGGTGTTGGACCTAGAAAAACAACCGGAACTCAAGATACCCTCCATTGTAATGAATGCATGTTTCTGGATGTTGTAGGGGAAGCTACAGATGAGAGGACATCTCAATCTTAGAATGAACCCCAAGACCATTGGTAGAACCTTATATTGAGCACACAGATGAGGTTCTTGAATGGACAACATATGCATAACTTTTGTCTTTCAGTGTATATATAAATCATTATATTTTGTTTCAAGGCCAAAATGGGTATTTTTAATGCTTTTGGGATATTCAGAAAAATAAAAATAAAAATATTTTTTCCGACCCACTGCTCACATTCTATTCCTTGAATATATGCATGAAACTGCTCCATAATATGTGTAAATTAGTCTAGTTAGGCCTTTCCATGGTTTAGGAAACCCTTTCAAACCAAGACTGGACACTCTTATATATATCCTAACGCAATTTCGTTCACATCTCTTTCATGGTGTAGTTGTATCCTTTTTAAAATGGTGTGTTTTTGATTTGTTTTTTTTCGCTGAAGGTTTGCTGCTAAGCAGCCTAGTACATGTTTTGATGCACCAGTGCAGCACCACGCACAGTTTTTTGTGCTTTTTATGTACACAGTTAGCCTCTCAGATCACTGTCACAATTATCTGCTTAGGAATAGCTATCGAGCTTGCTGACTATATCTTCCTAGGTCTTTGACCTTGATGCCCGTCTCATGATAATAATAAAATTATATATCATTGTTTTTTTAAGTTTGACTTCTTTCTGTATGTTCTATTTATTGTTGAAAATTAATTCAGAGTCCAAATATGCACTTTTAAGTTTAAAATAGGCCTACATTTCTGAGGTCAAACGTATAGATAGTATATATTTTACAATTGACAAAACTAAGTTATTCTGTTGGGGTTCCCAGAAAATCACTCAGACAGTAAGTAGATGTTGCAAACTGGGTAGCAGTGATGAGCTGTCAAAGACAGTGATCACAGTTCAGAAAAAAGGGACTGTGGTCATTCTGGCCTGAAGCCATGAATTTCTCTGGCCTGAGAGACCTTATGGACAACCATGCAGGGAGAACTTCAACCACTCTAAAACCAAGTTGGTGAAACATTATTAATCTGAGTGAAGTCAGAAGTTGCAGCCAGATAAAGATATGGCAAGTGCAGCTCTCTAAGTCAGGTTATTTGCAAAAATTGATACCATATACTCACCAATACTATCAGCTTCTTGTGTTTAGACTGCACTTCTTCAACTCCAGGAAATTTACAAATCAAATGATCATGAGACAGATGGGTAACAACACAATCCCTGCCTCCAACAGTCACATTGTAGTCTTCTATCTGCGCAACATAATTTAGTCTCTTTCCCTGGCAAAGCAAAAAATACAATATTATAAACCATGAATAGTCTTGACAATCTACTATACATTTTTCGTTCTTTGGCATTTGAGTCTAAATAGTATTTTTAAGTGCCAAGATTATGATGATGTATTTTCAATAATTCAGAAAAGATCAAGGGACCTTTAGTGTCTATTCTTTTTCTTTCTTTTTTTTTTTTTAAAGAAAATATTTTTTGGTTTAAAAAACAATCCTTTTGATTTATATAAATATATATATATTGACCACATATCTTACTTTGAAGCAAAAATAACTCTGGCTATAGTTGGTAACATCCAGCACCTCTGACGATTAAGCTAAAGATTGCTTCAGGCAGCTGGGATCAGAGAGGGAGTGCACAGAGTAGTGAGCTATTTAAAGACATTTAGCACTAGCAGTACCTCATCAAGCCCCTGTTGAGGACTCTATATGATTCTTAATGCAAACTACATGTTAAACTTAGGCCTCTTGTTTCTCCTCCTAATCTACATAATTATTCAACTTACTGTGAGAGTGAGATCATCTCCTGGATATTCCTGAATCTGGGGTTGCCATGAATCAATAATTGGGTTTTCTGACATTCTCAAACTGTATTCATCAGATTTGCCAAGTATGAGTCCATCAAAGTAAAAGTGCATGAACCAATCACTTCTCCAGCTGTTTAAGAAAAGTTTGCCTGGTGACACGTCAGCTTTGGCAGATATAACTGAAGATTGGATGTCATCCATGGTTTTTGGAACAGTACATAGCATCAGGGAAGAGTTAACTACTTCACATGTTGGATATTTCTGAAAATAATTGCATTTGAAAAAAAAAGAAAAAAGTCAGAGATCTTCATATGTGATGAATTAAATACTCATATCATTAGTTAAATATAATACAATACAAATTCACTTCATGCATGGCAAATATATGTATACATAAAATATCTAATTTCAAATCAGGGAAAGAAAGAATAAGAAGGGGTCCACAAACAAACAACCAACAAGAAAATTAATATGTAATATACAGGCCTATACATAAGGAGAAATTGTGCTCAGATCAATTTTCTCCAACTCTCTCTCTATTTATACACAGAGATCAAAAGAAGTAATAACTAATACAGGAGTACCATTGAAGGGTTGACATACTATATATTAGTTTTGGTTTTTCCAAATAGAAAACACCAACATGTATGTCACGATCTTGGCAAGGTCATGAATGCCAACAATTATCTGAACAATATTAGTCATGAAATCAAGAAGTAGCTAAGATCAAAACAAGGACCATGTGTCTCTTTAAAGTGTTTATTCTACATACTGCAGTTCTAGTTAGGAAATAGATGTAAATAGATCCCAAATGGCCTGGTGATCAATGTATCAAATTACCAATTATGGTCTGTTATGATGTTCTGTGGCAAAAAAAATCAATATCATTTAATAGGACACCCTGATTTAAAATGTAATCAAAATTCCCAGGGATTGAAATCTACTACATTAGATATTTTAGGAATATAATATATCATGTAGAAAACCTCTTTTTTCATAATATTATGACTACACCACAATCCATTTGATAATCATGCTTTTTGCGATATTTCCAAAACAAAGAAAGAGTATTTTGATATTTTTAACACACAAAGATACATGTGCCATGGAACAACAGTATGTAGAATGAAACGAGTGATGTTTTGCCATTTGGTCAATGCTTTAGAAATATCATCAACTAAACTGCTTGTGGAGGCAAGGATGATCATCCAATGAGAAGAAAACATACTTGGTCATAAAGGATGATATTTGAGGCATGTGGGCTAGCAGTAGCTGCCCATTTTTCTCTGCTGTACTCGAAGTTAGTTACAGTATGGGTTAAAGTCTTTGATAAGTAAGTGAACCCCCCCCCCCTTCCCATTGAAATAACATTGGCCTTGTGTTTCACTTAAGCCTACTTATCAAAGTCTTCGACCCCTACCAAAGTGCAGCAAAGGAAATATTGTCCTTCACGACCCAATATATTATGTTTTCATCTCATCAATGAGAATTCATGCTTCCACGAGCAGTTTGGATGAAGATGTTCAGCATTGAGCCCATGGCAAAACATCACCCATTTCACTAAATTATAAGTTAGTTATGTATACATGGCATTATTACATGCGTCACTGTGTACCCGGTAATCACGCAAATTTTGTGTTAGGTATCCAAAACAACTACACAGAATTTAATATACAATGGGCATTCACTTCATCATGTAATATTATCTATTTTTAAAGAAACATCCTTCAAACAAGCTGGATAAATTCATGACCAAGAAATCAAAAATATTCCTTTGCATCAATTGGAAACCATTGGAATTACTTCATCGTGTCATATTATGAAGTCTCTATTGTTCTTGCAAAATGGCCACATCACAGCAAATTCAACTGATTATATATCTTTAGGATACCAATTTTGTCCTTTGCAAAGAACCATTAATGGAACTCCCCACTGAACTTACAAAAATTTTCAGCCAACTGCATGTTGCTTGTTGTAGTTTAAAAGTATACTCACATATATGTCATACAAATCCTTGGTGTGTGAATCATTCCTATAAAATACGTGCATTGCAGGGAAGGCCACAGAATCTAAATTCCGTCCTGTAACAGTTTGAAAAGTGCCGCCACTGTAAAAAGAAAAAAAATCATTGCATGTAAATTGGCTGCATTTACAAATAAACATGTCTTCTTACAGCTGAGGAATTACAAGTGCCTAGAAATGCACTCAAGTGATATAGCAAATCTAATGATTTCAAATGAAAATGATGAAAAAAGCCAGACAGTGGACAGGTCAGAGTTTTTCACACACAATGATATTCCAGTGCAACAACGCAAACATGGGAACAGGTCCTCAAACAGCCTATGGCCTATCTCAAAAATAATGAAGCCACAGTGTGACATGACCATCAAAATTTTAAAATGTATTTTTGTATGAAATGACCTAAGCATATTGTAAATAACATATTTAAGTTCCAGAAACTATATTGGCCATGGTGCTTTGATGAGCGGAAATAATTGATAACAGCTGAATATTACAGAATTTTTAAAAGTCTGTTTTTCATGGCAGTGAAACATAACTGGGCTGAATGGTAATTTGTCATGAACTTAAATCCGTTTTCTTTATTTGACAACAACTGGCACATTTTTAAAAGTCTTCTGGACGATTGTCATTCAAATACACCAAATATATTTTGAGAAACACCCAACTTTTCGAAATTTTTCGGAAATTTCTTTTCAAAACTTACATATATTAACCCCAGAAGCATATTTTTTTGTTTAAAATGATTTTAACTGCCCTATGTTATGCATCTATATGTGGTCTTCAAATTGATACCAAATAAGTGCCACCGAAGTGAATGTCTGCTCAGCAAATGATGATAGAAGGGTGATTTTTTGCCCATTTTTCGACATAAAAAGCTGATTTTAAGTACTGGTGTGATATGAATCTTCAGAATATGTTCTAGTTTTGACTCAAATCGATTTTATATTAATTATCAATCATAACTGGGGGTAAAATACAACCATTAACAAAATAAAAAATATTTTGCTACTGTTTATTGCCTTTTTAGACAATTTGGCCCCAAATTTTAAAGAATACTCCATAAATGTAAAAAATTTTGTAATTAGGCAATGAAACGTACGCCAACTATTGAAATTAATTGTTAATTTTCACTCTAAATAATATTAGAACGATCAAAATTTTTCAGAGCGTTACGCGTGCGACGAACATAACTTTTGAATTAAATCACCAGAAACCAGTCAAAAACTTGGGTTAGTTCATAGATTAATAAAACTTCATAGTTGTACTATATTTTGAGCCAATCCAGATTAAAAACCATTTGAAAGTACTCTCGGCGTTACGCGTGCGACACATTCACCTTTCTAGCTATTCATTGGAATTTTTCCGTGAACTAGATTTTCCAGAATCATAAAAAGCTCCAAAACAACTAAGTAGATGTAATACTAGATCTCAATGGCAAAAAGATTCGACTGAAATATGCTAAAGGGAAACTAGAGCATTTCTGATCAGGAACATGCAAATTTGACTCAATTTTACAAAGTCAACCTTTGAACCCAAATAACTCAATTATGTCAAAACAAGTGGATGGAAGTGCTAGTTTCAATGGATTTATGAAGCCTGGGGATGTGGAGATTCCAAAAAGTAAAAGGAAATAGCAATGGAACATGTCAAACTTTGTAAAATTGAAAGAATTCATCAGGTGAAAAAGTCTCTGTCACGCTAAATAAGTGAAAAAATGCATGTTTTCCGGTATACTTTCATCTCTATCTCAATAACTTTTTGACGAATTACCATGAAATTTTCAGGATTTCGGCATAAGAATGTATTTAAGGCACAACTGTAATATGAAGTTGTTTCATAGAGCTGTTATCAAAATTTGTGACCCTCAGTGAAAACCAGCCGTGTGGCTTCATTATTTTTGAGATAGGCCCTATGCAAAAGCTGCTGAGTGAAAAAGACCAATGGTATATCAAAAGACCTCACACAATCGGTGTAACAGCTGCTGAAGTAAACATCAGTAATGTGCGTACCCTCCTTGTGCTATTGTCACAACCACTCATCTACCCCTGTAAGAAAAGCATGAGGAAGGCACACACAATACTGTTGTCTATCCTACAGCTGCTGTTCGGGAAATGTGACGTCTTTTTGATAGACCCTAAGCATTTTTTAGTCGCAAACTTTTGCACAGTTTGTGCAAGGACCTGTTTTCACAGTTGCATTGCACCAGAAAGTCATTGTGTGTGAGAAACTCCGACCTGACTTCTCAAACAACAACATTTTGATAAGTTAGGAGGCACAAAATGAAATAAATTGTGTGGCCCTTTGCATATGTTCTTTTCAGACGAAATCATTAGATTTGCTGCATTGGTTGCCTAATGTAAATAGTTTTGTGTTTTTTAATTTGGTTCAGTTTACATTGCTTAACAAAATCAAATTAAACCTTTTCAGACCAGCCTGTAAATTAATATCGGTCGACAATTGCCTTGTCAGGAGCATTCGTCCCGGGCAGAGCAAAGTGTGCCACATAGGAATAGGATGGGTAACTCCTATGGTGATGCAGAGAGAAGGGGGCAAAAGATTTGGTGTGTCACCGAATACTGTCTCTTGGCTATTGCAGGTGCTATAACCAATAGTTCTGACTGCCCTATTAGCCCATTCCATTAGAATTCAGAGACACATATAATATGTTCCACTAAAATTGAAAGGGAAATATTCAAGGAGGCTTACTTGAGAAAGGCTACAGCAGGATGTATAGTTTCAATACTTGGGTTAGGTTTGTAGATAAATGGTGACTCAAACGTCTCAGACCTCCCACTAGGAGGCATCACAGTAATGGAAGCAATGACGTCATCATTCGAAGAAGTACTACCACTTGGCTTTGTATTGCACAAAAGGATAGATTGTCCAATGCTGAAAAACACAAAGATACAATATTTCACTTTGAATTAGATTTTTACTTCCTGACAGACTGAAACTGAAAATTAAATGAAATTGGGGGAATCAGAGCATTAAAACAATAGCTTCTGTTGGCCAATACAGGAAGTTCATGATTTAATATTCAATGCACATCTATGGGACACCAAGGTGAAACATTTAGGATATTTTTAGTCCTGAATGTTTTCCTTTGCATTTGTCTGTCTATCTGTCTGTCCATCTAGCTGTCCGTCCGTCCATCAGCGAACTACAGCAGAAATTGCCATATCGTTTCTCATGGAATTTGGTAGGACTTTACCAGTTACGACACCGAAGAGTTAATTCAATTTCGATGAAGATCCATGGATCAGATACAGCATAATTAGTAGATACAGATCTGAAAATATGCTCTATACTTGTAAATTGCAACTTAGCCAGCAAGCTATACTAAACCTTCAAGTAAAAGAATTGGAAGTAAAAAACCACCTACACAGGAAAGAGATTGCTGCAAGGCCCTTGACCAATCCATACATCATACAAGTGAATGTTTTCTGCAGTGTCATTCATTGAAATGGCCACCATGGTCCCTCCAGCATGAGGCCCATACAATGGCTTAACATCAAGAATATGTGTCTGTAAAATAAAGGAGATATAATTGCTGAAAGGCAAAGGAAATGCATCACATTCTTTCAAATATACATATCAAATAAACCTTGTTTTTTAAATGTGAAGTTATCCAGGCCTCAAATATATAGTATATTAAATACATTAAAGTAGTTTTATCACAAATAATAAGATGCGAAACCTTCAACCACTCAATCTTAGCATGCAATCATGCAGCAATGAGATCAATTCATATATCAAGGACAGTCCATGGTTTATTACAATTTCTTTAAAAAATACTATTCATCTCCATAGATCTAGAGTATTGTACGTTATTCAATGTCAAATCCATTTGATGGGAGGGACTGGAACGATCACCAAGGTGTTTCATGTCCATAAAACAATCCTCTTCTAAAGCGTTGACTCTAAATTTTCACTTATGGATAGCTAAGCTGTGGTAGTGTGGCGCATGTGTATTTTACAACATTTAGTGGAAATCGCTCATTAAAAACAATAGCGAGCCAAGCTATGGCAAGTAACAGAGTGGTCAAAAATATACATAAACCAGTTACACGTCTTTTACATCAATTACATCAATGAAATGAAACAAGAAAAAAGTTAAATGTGATCATATGATGTACATATTAAGTCGAGTCTATATTCTCATGACTTTTGCAAAGAAACTTTGAAAAGGATGGTACTTTAGGAGGAAAATTAACCCTTGATTATGTCATGTCAGGTCTAGTGACAGGGAAAAACCATTGGTTTTGCACGGATTACTGGACATAATACACAGAAAAAAGGTCTAATAAATGAATTTTTGTTCCAAATGCAGTGGTTCTAAATAGAAATATGAATAACAGATGTAGAGTGACGCTTCAAATATTAATTGCATTCAAATTAATGTCAAGGAACACTGCAAAAAATTCCCGTTAAATTTTACAGTTAAATTAAATGGCAACTTTGTTCCAGGTCTAAGAACTGTAAAAATACTAATAAACCTGAACAGGACAATGAACCGTAAAAAGCAGATTGGTACATTGAACTGTAATTTTACGGATTCAACAAAGTGATATTACGGTATAATGTACATATATAAAACTGTTTATTTAAAGTATATTTTACAGTTATATCAACTGTCAATCATAGAATGTAAAGAACGCAAGGAGCTGTATAATCTACTGTAAAAATACGTATAATATGTGTTATTCTTACTTATTGCACAAGTGTGAAAC
Source organism: Platynereis dumerilii (assembly GCA_026936325.1). Taxonomy (NCBI): domain Eukaryota; kingdom Metazoa; phylum Annelida; class Polychaeta; order Phyllodocida; family Nereididae; genus Platynereis; species Platynereis dumerilii. Next base: position 16,179,273 of record JAPTHN010000007.1, read on the forward strand.
AACAGGCTAAGCATGTAATTTAAATGTCGCATAGCTGTAGGGATGTACCCAAGCTGGAATCAGCTGAGAGAGTGAGAGAGCCACTGACTCCAGGCTCGGCCTTGCTCATCTCTTGCTTGACAGCAGGGAAGTAATTCCATCAATTATACCCAGCAATTAATTCGCACACGTTTGCTCACAAACCATAAAATTGATGGATATTTTCCAAGAGAACCAGGTGTCTAGTTTATCGAAGTATGTTGTATTGATGTAGACTGCGCCTGGGTTATTTTGGTTTTAATAGTGTCATTCTTTAGATCACATCATAAGACTCACACAAATGTCAATGTCATATATAAATATAACAACTTTTTCATAATGACAGAATCTTTAATATCATATGAATGAGGATGTTCCCTTACCTTCAGATAAGTTATAAATTAAGTTTGATTAACAACTGTGTAAAGCATATGTTATAGATGGCACCACATGTTCCGTGGTTGAAGTCCATGCAATCTCTTGTTTATAGTTCCTAATCTGACCAGGTGTATTGATTGTTTGGCCAATTCAAATGTTTTGTCTGCATATTACTAGTTGCCAGTAAATTAACGGTTGAAGTAATTGTTCATTAACGTGAACTGAATGTTAAATGACATGTTGCAGTAAATTTATCTTGGAGCCATTTTGTAACTGACAAAGAACTGTAAATTCACAGACAAAGTCTGTTTTAAAAAAATACTGATAAAATAACAATAAATTTACGGTTCTTTTAGCCAGAAAAACACGGTCATTTCTTACAGTGAACTGAAGTGACGCAAATTGTCACGAAATTTGAGAATGACCCAAAAATTTTATCGGAAGGACCTTCAGCTTGATGAGAATATGAGGATCATCCGGGACCTGAACTTCACAATAACGTTTGCAGATTCACGTTAAATAAGCCACATTACAATTTGCTACGTCATAAATAATGATTATAAACCTCAAGGGCCTATGTAAGCTATATTGAAGGAGTCATAGACACCATAATGACTGCTCTAAGGCATCATTTCTTTTACCTGAGAAACTGTTATGGCACCGAAAAAGAACAAAATGAGCCAAGGACGTAGAAACATCATTCACGTAACTGTTGGTTACCATGGAAACCATCTTAATTCTGCAATTAAAGAAAATGTATATGTGATAAATCATCTTATAATGTACGGATTCAAAATGACTGCATAACCAATTCTTCCCATTCCTTTCGCTTTTTCCATGTTATAACTTCCCTTCTGTGAATTATTAGTGCATTTTTAGAGACCACATAAATTACATGAAATACTGGCCATTCCTCTAAGAAATTAATTGTATCTATTAATCGTTTCTATAACATTTTAACCATATCTTGATAGACAAAGAAACAAAGCCTTGTTAAGTAAAAATTCATATTCATGTCCCAATGTCCCATCATATATTTTTGTTCATTTAATTACAAGGCACACATGTAAATCTATTCAAATGTTGATGAAATAAATTACCAGAGTGACAAAATTTATAAATGTATGTGTTGCTCGTGGAATATATATCTCCTGAAGTGTTAAGTGCAAATATATGTGAGATAGATGGTCAAAATATTTTGCAGTGCTGTGGTTGACTGACTTGACTGAATGTTACTAAAGTACTGCAGAAGTTGGGTCCTGTTACATTACAAATCATGGAGAATATAAGTAAAATTGTAGATTTTATTTTTAGAAATGCCACTTCAGCTTTCTTATGAAGTTAGTAGAGAGACAATTAGACCCACCTTTTAATATCATGATCCAATTGGTAACCTGGAGTCCATGTTTGAAGTAGCCATCAGCACACAAACTCAGATAAATGGACTAATGATCAGTAAACAGCCAATGTGGCCAGATCTTTGTTGGGAGCGAGTGTGCTGGAGCGAAACACACAGCAGGGTGTAGGCAGGGTCAACAATTATCAAAAATAACTGAATAAAAATAACACAAAGCAAACAATTGGAAGTTGGGTAGACAGTAAATCATCCAGGCACGCGTTTTATTCAACATCCATTTCAATAGAGTACAACAATTAAAATTGTAATGCAATGAATAGCACTCCTTGCACTTCAATGTGCACCAATGCATGAAATTATTAGGAAGTTTCTTTGTGTCAAACAAAATTTTACAGAACTGATATCGCTTCATAACACATGCAGATAAAAATGTGAGTCAGGGAATTTTCAATCCAATTACCCGCACTACTTCTTTCCCCAATTTTTTTTGACAGAACTGAAAAATAGATATAAGTACAGGACTGTCACATGATGAGGGATTTTGTCCTGAGTGAGAAAAATGCATTTTTATTATACGAATCACAGAATTTGTGGCTAAAATTGTCTTGATTCACAATCATTTTTATGGTAGCTGGGTAGCAGAATGATTAAGGTTCCTGTCTGCGCCGCTTACGGTCTTGACCTGCGTGGGTTCGAACCCCGGTAGGGGATTGCATGGGGAATCAGCAATTTTCAGTGGACTTTCATGAGCAAAATTCCAGCTGGATGCGACATTACATTGGCGGCCCCTTTTATCACCTGGTTGGCTACGAATATCACTGTTTACAGTCAAAATATCAGGGCCTATGATATTGTAAAAAATACCACCCTTCAAGGGCGATATTTTTTAACAATGGTTGTGACATCACGGGCATTTCAGATGCCTGATGACGTCATAAACCAAGCAATGGCCAAAACAAAAGGATTGTGACGTCACCTCCATTGTTGCTCCATGGTGACGTCACATTTTTGTAATGGCAGAAAATAGTCCCTCTTTAAAATTGAAAATTTGAGGATTTACCTCAAATTTTCTGTTATGAAACGGGACTATTTTCTACCATTACAAAAATGCGACGTCACCATGAAGCAACAATGGACATGACGTCACAATCCCATTATTCTGGCCCTTGTTTGGTTTGTGACATCATCAGGCAGCTGAAATGCTGGTGATGTCATAACCATTGTTAAAAAATATCGCCCTTGAAGGGTGGTATTTTTTACAATATCATAGGCCCTGATATTTTGACCGTTAACAGTGATAGTCACAGCCAACCAGGTGATAAAAAAACAAAACAACCACGCGTCAGGGCACTTCATACAATATCACTCGCTGTTGTGTGAATTAATATCACTCTCGCCCTGCGGGCTCGAGTGATATTAATTCACACAACAGCTCGTGATATTGTTACTCAGTGACCCTGACTTGGGTTGTTTTGTTATAGTATCAGTGTCTATGCTGGGCAAGTCAAAGATCCCTCTTTTTGTGCAGATGACACGCAGGGACTCCTTAAATTGGATTGTTTGAATTCTCCAAAAATGTTAACTGATTGCTTACGCAACTCTTCATAAACATTGGCTTTTGCTTATGTCCAAAAACACCTTGTGTGATTAATTATCAAAGCCTGTAATTTCACTTTGTTGTGATTCTCCCATTGTCATAGTATAATGTATATCTTGCAGAGGCACTGACAAGTATAAACATTAATTATGTTATCCAAAATTGTTGTTATTAATCTATAACAATTAAAGATTCCCAGTGTGAAAGAAAACAATTTTGTTTCAAGTTCACTCTGCCATATCTTGCTCATTTGCATGCTGCTTGTGGTCATATACATGGCCAGTTCCTGCAGACTGCACTGGCCACATGCCTCAATTGGCTGTCATCTTATTCCTAATTGTCATCTAAGGATATTTTAACTTGTTTATATTTTACACTGAAATTTTACATTGATATTTTCCATTTTTATATACATTTCGATCTGTACATTGCAGGCCCGTAGCCAGGGGGGGTGTGTAGGGTGTGTACACACCCCCCCCCCCCCCCACAGCCCAACCTCCCCCTTGAATCCACAATGATCTTACGCGTTTTTGCGAGAATCCGCGAATGTCGATTCACGCGGCCTGCAATGCTTTTTGATTGGATTTTTTTCCAAACTAAAATTATAGATGTAAGCATTGCTCAAGAAACAACAGTGCTTGACCATTTGAGGGACCATTCAGAATTTCTCTAAATAGGGCTTGCTAGTAGTATTTCTGAAAGATGAGGTATAAGAATAGTTTTCTTTGATTTCAAGTGGTGGCGAGATTTTATGCATTTTTGCAAGAAAAAGCTTACACGATGTGACTCATCCATATTTGAGAGGTGTTTTAAGTGGATGGGCACAGGGCAATGTTGCGATATAAACTGTACACCCAAAGATTGGAGTAGGCATCGGTATTGATTTTTAACAAATAAGGGACTGTTTATAATTTATGACTGGGGGTTGGGAGTATTGTTCCTAGGGGTTAGTAGCTTTTCACACGTGTTTCGGGGGGGGGGGTTTAATTTTTGACAACATTTCCAAGGGCGCTAAGAAATTTTGACTGAGAAAAAATGATATAAAACATACACTCAATTTATCTGCACCGATTTAAGGGAAAAAGTCCACGAATCTGTACGAGTGACTGTGTGTAACAGTATATGTGTGTGTATTGCTTTGTATGTCGAGGAGCGGGGGGTAATAAAAATTTGCGTGAAACCTAAGGATGGGGTTCTAAAAATCCGCATGAAACTCAATGGGGGGTTATCAATTTTGACAGGAAGTTCCAGCAAAACTCCCACCCCCAGTAGGGCGAGGCTGGTCCCCCAAGAAAAGTTAAATTTCAAGGCATCCCTCCTGACTTTTTTTTGGGTATGAGGTTCATAACAAAGAGTATTTCTGCCAAGTTTCATCAAATTTGAACATTGCCCTAGGGTGGCTCATTTGAGTTGAAGATTTAAGAAAAAAACGCAAATTATGCCAAAATCGATGTCAGACTTATGAGTATGTCTTTATTCAAACACAACCATGAATCAACCAGAACAAATTATATCACATCCAAACATCATATACACTGTTAATTCCTTTACAATAACAGAAATACCTGCCCTACAGAACCAAAAACCAGCCTTTGTTGTCCTGCTCCTTTCGCTGATTGATGCAGCTTTTTCGGTCATTCTCCACCGCTTGGATGACTTGCTGGTACCGCTGTTCTTTTTTGGCCGACTTAAGGAAATCAGAGGCCAGTTTGACCCCTCTCTCTGCACTATCATTGCAAACTTTCAATGAATCAACAATTTTCTTACCATTAAGATACGATTCACAGGTGTCCCATGTGGCAACTGGTGCATTGAGGAAGGCAGAATCTATTTGCAGCAAATTGAAAAACTGGCAACTATCTTGGTCAATTAATAATTCTAATTTGGTATTCTGGTCTACACTGGGAAATTTAGGCTTTCCGAAGCCATTACCAAATCTTGTCTGGTAAGTATCTCTCAGCGGATATTGCTTTATGGCATCAGCCACGTTTTGTTTCTGTTCGTTCTGCAAATTAGCATCAAAGAGAACAAGGGGTACCATATCCGACGAGAGATACCACAGATGTCGTTTGAAAGCTGTAAGTGCGCTTTGGCCTACAACTTTATCAATTTCTTGGTACATGATGAAATGGTTGATGAACAATAGATCATTGGAAGGGGCGATTGCACTTGTGCTGCAAGTGAACCACCAAGGTACATAAATGTGTACAAGAAAGTTAGTGAATCTTTTGATTTTCTCAATTTGATGCCTCGAATATGGCTTTGGTGAAATTTTTGCAATTGCTTTTTCAAGAATCACAATTTTCAATGCATATAAGAGTTTACCCATCCACCTGGCCTTGTGGGTGGCACCAGGCTTTTGCATAGTATAATTATCAGGTACAGAGGAGGAGAGATACATCAGAACCAAATCTAACAATTCTCTATAATCTGCTCGAATCAGACTATTCTCTCCTTTGAAATTACTTAGCAAATTACAAATCAGCTGCCTCTGCTCTACAAGAAAAGGATTGTCTGTTGGTGGCGCAAAGGTGAAACTAGACTTATCTTCCGAGGTCAAAGCACCAAAAGTTTCCCGAAATTTCAAAAATACGGAGATATCCTTACTGGACGATACTTTAACTTTGAGAGAATCCCACACTTTAGATAGAATTATTTCTCCAACATGCTTTCTGCAGGCGCACCAGAGCAGTGCTCTCCCCAATTGGTTTTGGATGCATATGCAGCCAGCTGTGAGATGACCTGCACAAAAAAGATAATTAAGTTAAAAAAATCTTTAAGAATTACACTTGGGAGAGCATTAAAATAACATATATATTATATAATAACTTGAAAAAAAGAAAAATGCCAGTATTTGACGCGGTCGTGTCAAACACCATAGCTGCAACATTATTCTCGCAATTCCACTGCTTCAATAGGCCAACAGTGGCGTCTGCTATCAAATCGCCTGCAGGTACCCCAGACTTGACAGGTAAAGCTGGAACGCCAAGAAGTTTCACACCTCCAATCCCAGAAATCAAGGTAGGAAGCCTGTCATCCTTCTTATACTTATTCTCCAAGGTCTCAACCAATTTTCCGTCCCAATGTAGAGCAGCTGGATTGGGAGGAGCCCAGTCAGTCTTAATTCTTTCTGCAAGGTCTTGAACAGTTTGCACTCGATATCTGGAAAAGAGAATTGATAATTATTAAATTTTAAAGTTTTATACTGTCAAGTTAATTGAAGTTTGAAATTGTGAAATGTCAGTACAAAAGTTATAAGGGAAAACTTACCTATAAGCTTGACTATGATGCAAGTTTAGCTTGGAAGTGTCGCCATGACAGGCAGAAACCAAGGAACGCACTGTTGCTGCCAAAGCCGTAGGGGTGATGTTGTTCCTGACAGCAGTTGAAACCAATTCAGGGGACTTTAATACATCAAATGGCACATGGATGTTTTCTCCAGCCTTTTTGCGACGTTTGTGTGATTGCTTGACTTCATGCGGCTTGAAATCTGCATCGTCAGTATCACATTCTGCTTCCTCACCAGATGATGCCTGGCTCTCTTCTTCAGACCGTCTTTTTCTTAGTGCTTCATTTTCAATTCTCTTCGTTTCTTGGGCATTTCTCTCCTCTTTGCGTCTTTCCTTTTCAGCCAGTAGTACATCTGCTCCTGCCATATTGGCCTTTCTGTCACTTAGCATACTAAGCAAAAAGTCACGATCTTCCTCATTTTGTAAGCTTGCTAATGCATCTCTTGGCCACAGGTTCATTGTCTCTCTTAATGTGCTTTTGAAGTTTTCAGCCCTTTCTTTGGGCTTTCCAGGTTGGTCTCGTCTGTCATGTGGAAGTTTTAAAATTCCTTTAAAATCTTCATGCAGTTTCAAGATCTTTGAAACAACCTTGTTTGGGGCTAGCATTGGGATCCGAGCCTTTTCAAAGAATATTGTTACAAGTTTTGCAGTTTGATTGGCAGCTTTTCTCAAGATTTTCTTGCTTGGGCCTTGATCAGGTATGTCTTCTTTGTGAGCTATAAAAGACGACAGCACCTGTTTCCGTGTAGGCAATCTGCTGCCAGTTATTATCTTGTCATCTCTGGTTGGAACTGTCTCTAGGATCCAGTATCTTGGGTCTTTTGCTCTTGCCATAATGGAACATATGAACAGTCAGCAATACTGATGGCAGAAAGAGTCACAGTTACAATGATCAATCCTTCATTGATGTATTTGACCTGATTGCCATCTGAGCACCGGAGAACATGTCACAGTCTCCAGGAGATCTGGCTCTGCACACCTAAGCCTTTTTTGCAGACTAAGATGAACATGTAATATTTAGGTCAGTGACCTAAATTAGCTAGTGATTAGTAGACAGACAGTCACAATGGGTGACAAGCACCTCAAGTGCATTTGTTGCACTCAGTCACCTGGTTGATTGTCTATTATGCAATACATTTTGTAAATGAAGTAAAATGCTGAGAGTAACTATAAATTAAAAATTAGGTCATTGTGAACAGCAGTGTAAACCCTCAAATTGAAAGTTTCATCATGCTGACACCATGTAACACTAAGAAGACATAATAAGCTTTAATAGGCCTACCTCACCCACAAAAAAAAGTCAGGAGGGATCAGACAATGTTGGGGGGCCAGCCACACCCTAACCCCCAGTCATAAATTCTGTGAACGGTCCCTAATCCAATGGAAAAAATATCCCCCACGGGGCCATTCAAAAATTACATAACGCAAAAATAGCCCATTTTTGGCACCCCCCCTCCCCCCTGTAACAGCCTGTAACACAAGCCCATACCCCCCTCCCTGTTACATAACAAGGCCTATACCCCCCCCCCATCTCGGAAGTCACGCAAGCGCACTTATGTTCAGCGACTGGATGGCTCACAATATTTTACTGAATTCAATGATCCAGATTTCACACCAGTTCAAATTCCATGTCTTTTAATTACACATGCTCCAAAAATCAACAAACAACAAAAATACAATTTTTGTACGCCGACCATCATTGCTACGATTAAATTTTTTTCATGTTTGAAAAAATTTGACTGTGTTATGTAACATCTAGTCTTACACCCCCCCTCCCCCCTGTAACACAGCATAACACTATCTCCAGGGTGCCCACCGAACATCACACAAAATATTATAGGAATATAGGAATTTTTCACCGTAAAATATAGGAAAATATAGGAGGTTTTCGCCTATTTTAATGAGACAATTTAGGAAATATTTGACAGCGAAACCATCGGCAAATCACAGGATTGCTTCCATCAAAAGCCCCAAACGTCATGTTGCGGACAAAAACGCGTCTAAAAATTCATATTAAGCTTTTTACTGCGAACAAAAACGTGCATATACGCGCGAAATATCTTGAAAACTTGAAAAATATAGGAATTTATAGGAATTTTTCCAAAAATATAGGAAATTATAGGAGGCCTTAAAAAATATAGGAATTATAGGAAATATAGGAGGAGTGGGCACCCTGTATCTCATACCCCCTCCCCCCCCCTCCGGCGTTACGTAATTTTTGAACAGCCCCCACCCCCTCACAAAGAAACCCTGAATGGTCTGGAGGGATAGAGCAAAAAAGGGAAAGTGAAGAAATGAGGAAACAAAAATTCCAAAACGAAAAGAAAGTGGCACAATGGCATTTTGAAATGGAGTTGGATTTTTGAAAATTTTCTAATCCCTTTGTGCCTCCTCCTCCTTCAGTCACCTTACTCTCTAGAAACATCCCTGCCCTCTCCCTCACTTCTGCCTCCTTCCAACATTCCTTCTCCTCTCTCTCTCTGGGTTTCTCCCATTCCATCTCTTCTATAGCTATTCCCTCGTTCATGTCATCCCCTATACCTCTCCAGCTATCTCTGACTCTCCCCTCCCTGCATTATCCCTTCCTGTCTTAACTCAGTTCTAGTCTCTCCCAACTGGCCCAAGATCCCTTTCCTCCTCCTTAGCTCTTGCTTCCTCTGTCTCTTCAGTCCTCCATCATCTCTTGGGCCTCTCTCATTACTCTCTCTCTCTCTCTCTCGCTCTGCCTTCTCCTTAATGCCTCCACACTCTCTGGTCTTCTCCTCTGTCTCCTCCCTTGTCCTTCCTTCTTCCTCCTCGACAGCTTTTCTCTCCTCCCCTACATCTCTTCTCTCCTCCCTCTCTGCCCTCTCCATGACAGATGCCTTCATCTATTACTCCATTCTCACTGCTTTCTCCCTTTCTGCCTCCTCCCTAGTTCTTGAGGCTTATAAATTAGTAATAATAGCTCACTCCCTGGCTCCTCCCTAGCACCTCTCTGCTTTCGACCTCACTCCGTTACATTTTTGCATAAATTTCTCTTGTCAGAAGAAATGCTCGGACTAACTCCTCCCTAGTTTTTGCCTCCTCCTGATAGCTCAAGCCTTCTCCCGTATTCATCCTCTACCTTCCCTAATCATCTCTATCTCCCTGACTTGCACCTCTCTACATTCTCCATTACTACATTTCTGGAATCAGAAGCTATGATTGGACTTCTGTAAAGCTCTTGTGGCTCTCTTGCCTCCTTCTGATAGCTTTAGCCTTCTCCAGTATCAATCCTCCACCTCCCTCCCTAGTCACCTCCATCTCTCTGTCTCATACTCTCCATTCCTTCTATTGCCTAGCAGCTACTCCCTTTTCTCCTGCACTTATCACCTCCATCATCGATTTCCCTTGGAGACACTCCAATTCTACCCTCACCCCAATTGTTTTTGTCCCCATCAACTCTTTCTCCTTCCTAGCTCTCGCAATCTCCATCCCCGCCTCGAAGCTCTGTCCCTCTACCCTCTCTACATTCTCCCTTTCTGCTCCGCCCAACTTCTGCCTCCTTCTAATCGGTTCTTATTTCCTCCCTCTCTACCTCCTGCCTAGTAACTTTTGCATAGAAAGTTTGGAAACTGCCCTGCCTTGTCAGTATGGCTCTGGCCTCGGCATCCCTCTATAGAATACAATTTCCCTGAAAATAACTCCACATTATATGTCTATGTGTTTTCACAAAAGCTAAATGACACTAATACTAAATGCTACAAAAATGGTTCATGACATTAAAATTATAACTTTTTAGTGAAAGCAAAGACTTTTCAACATTTTGTTGTGGCATCTACATCGTAACTTTTAAAAATCTTTTGTGAGTTTTGACCTGTTCTTATAGGGTGAAAACTGATGATTTTGTAATTGCAGCGAAATTCCATAAAAAATGATTATTAAAACCAGTGATTTCAAAAATAATTTGCTCAAGGATAGTGTCCTTTGACATTTAAAATGTTATCATATTGAAGTTTTCTGGGATTTTTCTTTTAAAATTAACTCTCTGGAATGCTCAGAATGCATCTGAGAGTGTCTGAAATCCATTGGCTTCTGGGGGCCTTTAGCGGCCCCCACACCCCCTGCCGCAAAGTTTCGGCCCTACGGGCCTCAATTCCCCCTCAATTACATTCCACACACCCCCCCATAAAATATCCTGGCTACGGGCCTGCATTGTATCTTTCTATATTTTCCCATTCATGGGAGTTGAAACAAATAAATAATAATAATAATAAAATTGTAATGGATCAGTCAGCTTGAAATCATCACTTATCAAACAAGTAGCCTGCACAGATAGATAGATATGGTTAAAGTCAAGATCGATAGATTATTCAAGTGCTTGTGGTAAGTGCAGTCCTCTGAGCCCAGTTCTAAGCACTCTTGAGTGTTGACTGATGAGATGGGAGAGAGAGTGGGAGTCCTCAACATGTTACACATTTACCCTTGCGTAGAGACAATTTTTAATTTTTATGCATTTTCAAAAAGCACTAGAGTCTAAAATGTGCATTTTGACCTGGAGAATCCAAATCTGTTGTCGAAATGTTGATACGACAATTCTTACCTACTTCAATTTTGGTCCAAAGTTTCAATATTTTTTTCCTTTCGACCATTTTCGCCAATCCGCGGTTCTCTATAACTTTCTCAATATGTGTCATATAGCATTCTAATGGCCATGGTTGGAAAGCTCTCAAAAAGACCTTCATTTTGCAACATCAGTGGTCTAGGGCGATATCTTGATTCCCATTGGTTCTTCAGCCTGCACTTCTTAGAATGAAAATGACGCAGATTGTCTAATCCTGTTAAAAAATTACTTTGGAATTTTTTTCAATGATAATTGCAGTGATTCACATACATTGTTCACATACTCCAAGTTCCAGAATGACCAAATGCGAAAAACTTTTTGATTTTTATCATGGGAGTGCCTGGCTTGCGTGTGATGACGTTTTAATGTTAACATTAGTTGAAAACTCGTAAAATGTGAGATGGGGTCTGTTGCATTTCATATCATATCTTCGTCAGAATTTATTGCAGTGCACCATGAGTGGTAAAACATGAAAGACAATACTCTTAGCATTCTCATGGTACCAATGATGTTGTCCTATATTTAATTCCTATGAAGTTAAATTATGAAGTATTTGCATTACAACTTCCAAACTCATAAAGCAGGATTTTCCGTGACCAAGAATTAAAAAAATATTTTATTTGTTTACTCTGGAACTTGGAGAATGTGAATCACAGCAATTATCAGTGAAAAAAATTCCAAAGTAATTTTTTAATAGGATTAGACAGTCAGCAACATTTTCATTTCCAAAGAGTCAAAGGGAGTCAAGATATCATCCTAGACCATTGATGTTGGTATTCAAAATGTAGGTCTTTTTTAGAGCTTTCAAACCATGGCAATTAGAATGCTGTATGACAAATACTGACAAAGTTACGGAGAACCGCGGATTGGCGAAGATGGTCGAAAACGAAAAAAATATTGAAAATTTGAACCAAAATTGAAGCAGGTAAGAATTGTCGTATCGCCATTTTGAAAACAGATTTGGATTTCCCAGGTCAAAACGCACATTTTAGACACTAGGGCTTTTTGAATTTGCATAAAATTAAAAATTGACACACCCTATTGATACACCAATTTAACATCTCATCTGAACGACTTCCAGGTGGGATTTTGCTCATGAAGGTCCACTGAAAATTTTGGGTTCCTCAAGTAAACATAGCAGAGAAAAATAACACAAACCATTTATTTAAAATCTTCATTTATTAAAAATTCAAGAGGTCTTGCAGGCACCCAGGAACAAACAGGTGATATGATTATTGTCAAGTTGTAAGTCAGCACTATATGATGAGATACGTCTTCATAGCTATTCATACATTTCGGTGACATACCTTTTTTCCAAACTGCTTCAAAATTCGCTGAACCTCGCACCGAATCTGTTTGTTAATGAATCCATACGTGAGGGGATTGAGTGTCGCAGCGAACAGAGCCAAACAAAGAGAGAAGACATAATAGTCAACCATGTAGGCATAGTGGATGAACTCGGAGTGAGAAATTATCACCACAATAGGAGAGGGAAGCCAACACAACAAAAATGTCACCATGACGAGAGTTAACCTCTTCGCCGTTTGCACTTCCACTCGTCGTCGTCCTCGTTCGCGATTGGAGTTGTTCATCACGCAGATGTCTCCGACGACATCCTTCCTCGTTGTTTCTGCCGTGTACGTATCACCATTCATGTCACACACTCTGATGACGGACTTCTCACTGTTTCTGTCATCGTCTTTATTACCATTCCGGCCATTTGCTTGCTCAATGTCTGAACGAGATTTCTCTGAAACGACATTTTGTTGGTCGTCGATAAGTTTTACGTCATGCGATGCAGCATTTCCAGGACAAGCGCTCTTGATATAATTGTTCCAAGATGCAGTATTTTCATCCTTTGATTGGTCTGGTTTTGGTTTCAATGTGGTGCTAACAGATCGTGCACTCATGTGAACCAAAGACTGAATGGAGGGAACGTTAAATGAGATTACACTAACAGGTGAAACACTTCGGGAAGTTCTGGGTGTCCAATGATGAGACCCACCACTCTCTTTTGAAGGACAAAGGCTGGTCTTGGGTCCAACTGTTGTTTCGGATGTTGTCTGCTCCACAGGAGACATACTACTCTGGTGCAATTTGAGTTTTGGAACTTGGAGGAATTGGTGGTCCTGCGAATTACCGTCACTTAACCTGTGTGCAATGTCCGAAGAAGTCTGAGTAGAGGAGTGAGTGTAAGTGGTTCGGGGGTTTAATCGCTCCACTTCTTTCTTCGGCTCACAGAAGCTTGGTTTGATTTCCAAACCTGGTATTGGTTCAACTTTGGACTTGAAAGTTAATCCTGACTGTTTCTTATGGACGTGCTTGTGGACAGTCCACAATATCAAAATGTAAAATAAGATTATGGAGAATACAGCAAAGGCAGTCAATGGCACAACGACGTACAATCCAAAGTCAAACCTCCAGTTGGTCCGATGACTAAACGTCTTAGTGCAGAGCACAGATATGGGACTACCAGAGAAATAACTGAGGAACAAAATGCTGCAAAACAGTCCGATGACCCACGCCAACGTTATGGTGAATTGCACTCGACGCAGTCGCCGAAGTTTGTCGAAGGGCTTCGCGATGGCTTGGTATCGCTCGAAACTGATGCTAACAACCGTTATGAGTTGAACAGATGAACTTAAGGTGTGGAAAATATCCACAATGTCACAATAAACAGGAGATGACCTGGGTGAAAAAAGTACAGCCAGTAGTAGAGATGAAGTAACGGCACAGTTGATGATGCCGGCCAGCGACAAGTTGACCAGAGGGTAATTCATCGCAGTCCTCAACTTCCTATTCGTCAAAACTGCCGCACACATAAAAGCATTTGAAATAATCCCGATAGTCACATTGACACACATCACAGCAGCAGAGATGTGTAGGGTTGTTGGAGTAATTCTGTAATCAGCTATGTGCTCAGGTGTCTCATTGTGATGCCACTCTGCTGCAGCTGATGTGTTATCCATGGCTGCTGAGACAAATTTGAGCTAGGAGCATCTCTTGATGGCCCTTAAATAAGGTGCTGCCAATGTGAAGCAGCAGGCACCAGCCACATTATCATGAGGCCACACACACTGCTCACATTTAGGGGGCGACTATTCAATAATCATTAATAATCAGAGGAATGAAGGGCTTAATAGTTTTCGTTGGTGGGAAATTATTGATTATCATGTTTCTGATATACATCAATAATATTGCAGACGGCACTACCTCATCAATGAAGCTCTTTGCGGACGATGGACTACTATTTCGTTAAGTTAAGTCCATAGAAGATTCTGAAGAACTGCAGAAGGACCTCAGCACAGTGACATCATGGGCGCATACATGGCAGATGAGATTTAATCCCATCAAATGCTATGTCCTCCGTATTTCCCGGAAAAAGAAAAACATCATTCCAGCACAATATGAGATGATGGGATCGCCTCTCCAAGAAGTAGAACACCATCCCTACCTGGGAGTAGAACTTGACAACAAGCTGAGTTGGGGAAACCAAATCGATCAATGCACCTCAAAGGCATATAAGACCCTCAACTTCCTCAGACAGAACATGTACTCCTGCCCCCGCAAAACTAAGGAGATGGCTTATAAATCCCTTGTAAGACCATTAATCGAGTATGGTGTGAGTGCCTGGGATCCTGGACAAGTAGGAAGAATCAAGCAAGTCGAAATGGTGCAGAGGAAAGCTGCTCGCTTTGTCCTTGGAGAGTGGAGACAAACAGAGAGTGTCACAGCTATGCTGGAGAAGTTGAAATGGCAGAGTCTTCAAGAAAGAAGATTAGTTAGACGACTGGTATTGTTATACCAAGCTCACCACAGTCTATTCACCATTACTATTCCATCATATGTCAACATAGCATCACAACCATCATTAAGAAGACATCCCATACAGTATTTAGCCATCCTGACAAGAACCAGCACGTATGCAGATAGTTACTGGTCCCGTACTATCCAGAGTTGGAATCACGAGCACTTGGATCTTATATTTATCATGACGTTATGTAAACTTAATATTAAAATACTAATAGTGGCGTCATCATCAATGATTCAAGTGCTCGTGGTTGGAATAGCCTATCAACAGCGACAGGTGATCAAGAAGACGGCAGAAGCTTTTAAAGACTCGCTTACCAGGGACATACAGTGGGTTGCAGAAGTATACACCCCCCTTGGAGTGGTCTATCATTTCCTGACATATCTTTCTTCTGAAAAGAATCATCATTCCCATATTGCTATATGGTCATACTGACCTGTCTTACAACCTATATACACCATAAAATGCTGGATTGAAAAGTCATGGTAAAGTTGAAAAGATTAAATCAGTGAAAATTGGCGTTGCAAAAGTATACACCCCCCTTGTAAGTTGTGATGTACTTTACTGATAAACGTGCTGTTTTGACCTGAAGAAGTAGAATTATGGTATAAAACATTGATCTCTGATCGGTTTTTAGTATTTAGGATTGTTTTGCCTTATTTGTGTAACTTTGTGGATGGAAAATATCAAAAAATCCACCTACTATAATAAAAATTATGATAAATTCAATAAAAAATAAATCAAGTATCTAATGATGTTGATAAGCTGCATTTGAGAAGTTTAGAACTTGCATGGGGAAACAAAAACATTTTTGAGCCCTAATTACACACCATCATCCCCAATTGCGATGTCAGAATTAACTGACATTGTTACCTGACAGAATGTGTTGGGATGCTATTTCCTCGAGAAACCCCCAAACAGGAAGAAATTGGACGTACAGGTAGGGACACACCCTGATACAACCTAGAAAAAGTTTTGGATCGATATCTGCAACATGAGTGAAAATAGGTATGGTCACATTAATTGGTAATGATGCTTAGTTTTGGCACTCTCCCATTTGATGTCTTGTGTCTTAAAAGTTTCCGTTTTCAATAAAACCATTCATTGTGCATGGTTCTAACAGTTATGAACATCAAGTTGGTGCAATTTGACAATGATCAGTGGAGTTTCAGTGATATTTTTAGCAGTCTTCCAATGACATGACAAAATATGAAAATTATCCAAAAATTGACCGCATCTATTTTCCACTTCTATTGCAGATATTGAACCGAAACTTTTTCTAGGTTGTATCAGGGTGCATCCCTGCCTGTCCAGCTAATTTCTTGCTTTTGGGGGGCTTCTCAAGGAAATAGCATCCCAACACCTTCCGTCAGGTCACAATGTCAGTTCATTCTGACATTGCAATTGGGGATGCTGATGTGTAATTAGGGCTCAAAAATATTTTTGATTACCCAACCAAGTTCTAAACTTCTCAAATGCAGCTTATCAACAGCACTACATAATTGATTAATTTTCATATTGTATTTTTACAGTTTTTATTGCAGTAGGTGGATTTTGTGATATTTTCCGTCCACTAAAGTAACACAAATAAGGTAAAACAATCCAAAATGTTAAAAACCAATCAGAGATCAATGTTCTATACCATACTTCTTCAGGTCAAAACAACACGTTTATCAATAAAGTACATCACAACTTACAAGGGGGGTGTATACTTTTGCAACGCCAATTTTCACTGATTTAATTTTTTCTACTTTACCATGACTTTCCATCCAGCATTTTATGGTGTATATAGGTTGTAAGACAGGTCAGTATGACCATATAGCAATATGGGAATGATGATTCTTTTCAGAAGAAAGATATGTCAGGAAATGATAGACCACTCCAAGGGGGGTGTATACTTCTGCAACCCACTGTAAGTGCAGGACGACTAGGGATCGTTGACAGATGTTCAGCTAGGATCCTGTCACCAGCTGCAAGACAAGAACTTGGCAGCAACACAGTCTTCCTCTTTTAAAGTGCTAAACCGAACTGTTTTTATAACAGATTTTAACTGTGTATTTCAAGGATTTTAAATGATTTTATCTGCTCTGCACTGATCACATGACCTGCACCCTGGACGTCAATGCAACTGCCCTAGTCCAGTATCCAAGTAGAAGTACACTGCGTTCCTAATTATTATGCAACTATGATTTTTTGTATTATCTCAAAACGAAATAACACCATTTGAACATTCTTTTCACACAATGATAAGTGTACCATGGAGCTAATATCCTGCCAATTTTGTCCAATTCCATTGACTCATTTGGGAGTTATGCCATATAATGATGTTTCGGGGTGTTCCCAATTATTATGCAAATTCTTGGAAAAGCATCCATTGCCACCCAAAATCAACAAAGTTGATTATGAATTGACATTAGAATATACCTCATAACACTAAATAAAAAATGGAACCATCATTTCAAACGTGGATGCCTTCATGACCAAGAAATCAATATAATACAATTGCATTGAAAAACCATTGAAATTGGCTTTTTTCTCAATAAAGAAGCCTCCCATGCTCTTAAAAAAAATTAATATCAATAAAATTCCAGCTTAGAATATATGTGTAGCACACCACGGTCATACTGTGCGACGAAATACCAAATCTGGTATCTCTGCAAAATACAACACCAAATCAAAAACTCACACTTCTGTTTCCCATTGGAATAGCATTGGCGTTCAATTCATTTCAAGATATTTCTCAAATACATGTGGTGCAACTTAATTGCCATTGGTTTACAGGAGAGTTCTAAACCTAAGGAAAGTGGAAAATGACTTAGGTAATGATTTTTAGATCTCATAAAGCAAAGCTTAATGAGATCTATTACATTTCTGAAGTTCTCTGTGCTAATCTGTGTCTAGTTGTCAATGAGGTCACTGTGACCTAGATATTGCAAAGGAGTGTGGAAAAGCTATCTGCTCAATTCTTATTCTGGAACGGAGGCAAGTGGGACGAGAGTTTCTCTTAGTTGGATTAACATAGGACCATGGCAGCATCACTAAACAAAAACCGGGAAATTTTAGTTTTACAATATTTTAGGTGAAATTTTGCAGCACTTGTCTAGCAAGCACATTTACAGCAAAATGGCGCTTCTTTTTTTAAATAGGTCAAGAGAGAGAGGCATTGAACCGTGACTTCATCCACCTGAAATTAGGTCAAAAGTTGTCAAAGGCTGGCCAATATTTAAATTACTCTCAAGAGGGCAGCACCTGGGAATGTGTGGAGACGCGATATAAGGGTCAAAATTTGAAAACCTTGAAATTTCAGGTGAAAAAAATTGAAATTTTTTTTAGTCCAGAAATGCCGTTTTAAGTTGGCATTGGGTAGGTCAAACAATCAGCTATCACTGCACTGTCATGTCCAAGGGTCCCAAATGCTCTGCTGATCTGTAATGAGGTGATATTTACAGCTGTGATGTTTTTTGACTGTCATTAAAATCACACTTATAACTGTAAAATCCTGACCACTTAGGGTTAAATAATCTATTACCAATGATTAGGCAGGTAGCTTGCACATTTTAGGCCAAGTTCCAGGTCTCTAGCACCAATTATTTTTGAGATAATGCATTTTGGTCAATTAAATTTAGAATATATGTGTCATTAGCATCATGCCTATAACTTGAAATCCGCACCACTTAGAGCTGAAGAATGTATTACCAACGTATGGGAAAGTGGCTATTCTGCAAACATTTAGCTATATTTCAGGTCTCTATGACCAATACTTATTAAGATAGAAGATTTTCTTGAACTAGAAATTTACAAACAGAAACAAAAATATTCTTTTCACCAATAGTTTGGATTCTGAATAACAAAGATGATCTCCACTACCCCTCCAGTGCTCAATGTCTTTGCTGAACCATATTTCAGGTGCTAGACAATGGTAAAATCTCACTGACACCCCATATTTGATTAGTAATCTCAGAGAACCGTCAAATTCATACTAGGCATGTCAGATGCAATGAAAAAATTCTGTGTAATATTTTGTTAAAACATTAATTGATAATATATATTGAACACAATTTCAACTCTGTCACCTGCAACTGAATTTAATTGAGGTAAAGGAAAGAAGCCATTTTTTGTTGTGATGCTAATGACAGCGTGATGCTAATGATAATTAAGATAAAAATCTTTGTAGGGACCAGTGCAAAACTGGTAATCTGGCAATTTGTGCATGAAATGATCTTATGAACACCAGAAGCATGTTCGTATTGATTCTGGTCCAGAAATATGCAGTCAAAATAGAGCAGCAAGGCGTTTGCTAATGACAAATTAAGATAGGACAACCGACATACCAACAGAAATACTCAAATATTTTGGTTTATATAAATGATACAGAGCTACAGATAGCGCAGTTATTTTCTTGGGTTCTCAGACAACGTTAGACACAAGGTTTTCTCACAAAATGAGCGTACCTTTCATTTTTATTAAGAAACCAAACTGGTGTGATGCTAATGACGCAATATTGGAGACATGGACACAACAACCTCCTGCTCTTATACAGGATATTATTTCAGAAATTTGAAACTATATTTTAGAAGAGTGATAGTCAAGTCTCCATATATGGAAGAGTTTAATTGAATCAGGATCCTGTACAATTTTTTGTGATGCAATCTTTCAAAGAAAATGTTGGTGGAGACAGGCCATTTTCAGGGGGGTTGGCCACTTCAATGCTATTTTTGGATGGGATAAAAATAACCTTCCTCATATTTTTTGTGTCAGAAGTTTTGCTAATATCCTTGTCTATGACAAATGACATCAAGAGGTCCTGCATGTGCCTTTCTGTCATCATGAATTATTGTTAAACACCGGAGACAAGAATTTCAGACTTACCAAATTTTGACCCATAAGCAGCCATGGAAGCTCATCTAGCAACTGCAGCCCTTACATCATGGCTGTCATCTGCACAATTCAGTCGGCTATACATGCTGTCAATACATTCAACCCATGTTTAGAACTTAATTCCAATCAACTTTGTTAATTCCTATCAAATTTCAGTTTCACTTATTACAAACACACACACAGTCGTTATTAAAATCTTTCGGTGTAATTACATTTCACACTTCCCGGTGTTGTTCCTGTGATCGAAACATCAGCATTGAAGCAGTCCAATGAATGAACTAACTCCAAGGCTCAATGGTCTTCTACTTCATCAATTTTAAAAGTGCACACCTGTCAATACACAACCTCAAAGGTCATTCAGTGAATTTCTCAACTGAAGCCATCCCCTTCATCTTCAAATAGATAACTGCCCTTCATCAAGCAATTTGTACACTCAATAAAAGACATGTACATCTCTGCCTCATTTTACTTTCGCAAATTTAACTATATCGTGTAGTTGTGTAATATTAAAACCTAAATAACTTCAACCATTGTCCATTCTTTCTCATTAATATAACCATTTTGTACCATGGGCAATTTCCAGTTGGTTTATATTTTGCAAAAACATATCAGATCTTTCAGTTATCTACACATGTTAAAATCACTCAAGAACAGCCCATCAGTTGCCTTAATTGGCTTTTCGTCAAGCCAGTAAACTAACACTGTATAGATCACAAGAACTTGGTTATTTATCACTTGTTAAGAAATGGGGTTTTGTTGCAATTCATTAATTAATAACAGCTGGTCTATGCGCATAAGCTAAATGCATATAACTGTCAATTCATCTGATACATCGGTTGATAATTGGAAGTACATGTCTGTTCTTCCTTGATTTTCACATCATTTGAGATAGGATGAATCCATGCTCCCACCACTGTTCATGTTGCCCAATGTTAAAGGCTTTATGAACAATTCATCAATTATATTTCCCTCTGTCTATTGTACTTCACATAATTTGTCTCTAGCCATTCTCCTCTATGAAACATTTTCGCACTCTCAGTGGCGTAGCTAGGAAATTTTCCAGGAGGGGCAAAATTTTCAAGTCAGCAATGGAAATGGAACATTTTTGTTCACGGAGCTATTATCGCTGTCGCGACAGAGGCGTGCCATCGGCAAAATGCAACGTTTGATGACAATGTAATCGTTTCTTTCCTGGTCAGGATGGAGCCAGGGGGGGCGACCGCCCCCCCTGCCCCCCCTGTAGCTACGCAACTGCGCACTCTCAAAATGTGCACACAGCGAGCTTGAACAAACTTTGGGGTTAAAAAAAAATTGACCAAGAAAACGATTAGCGCAGTGATGTAGAGGAAGATCAGGCAAACATTTTGATGTATCAAACGAAAAAATCTGGTGAGATCACACCCTATTGTTAGCATGGAATCTCCATCTAAAAATGATCCAAACTGCCCATTTTTCCTGTTACGTAATATATCTAAGATAAAAGTCATTATTCAGAAGTAAATATGCAGTCATTGCCGCAAGAGCAAGTACATACCACCTCATTCAGACTGACAGAGTTTGAAAAACCTATAACAGTAAACATTTCTCTGAAAATTTATAAATATGTTGATTATCCAGCTTGTCCTCAGTTTCATCATTCTGGTGAATAATTGTATTAGAGTCTGCCTCACTTTTGAACTCTACGGTGTCTTATTGAGGTTTTTGTGTGTTTTTTTAAAAAGAAATTTCACCATTGCAAAACAAACATTCTATGCATGCATTTTCTGATAATTTACTCAACTTTGTCTATCCTTTTGCATTGTTATGAAATGCTTGTTTCACGGTGGCAAAATTTGCGATAAAATGCACAAAAAACTCAACAAAGCCTGTTACAATGAGATGATGAGACCAAATTTGCTAAAATTATTTACTAGAATTATGTAACTAACACAACCTGGTATTGCAAACATTTTCTCAGGCCTTTAGCCAGAATTTTAGCTGTTATAGGTTTATCAAACCCTGTCAGTCTTGATGAAGTGGTTCATACTTTCTGCAGAGACAATGACTGCCTATTTTTACTTCTGAATAATGACTTTTATCTTAGATATTACCTAACAGGAAAAATGGAAAGTTTTGATCACTTTTTCATGGAGATTACATGCTAAGAATAGGGTGTGATAAATAAAAAATGTCAAACTCAAATATCTCAAAAAATTCCCAACAGATTTTTTCATTTGACACATCAAAATGTTCATCTGACCTTCCTCTACATCATTATGCTAATCGTTTTCTTGGTCAATTTTTTAAACCCCAAAGCTTGTTGAAGCTCGCTGTGTGCAGTGTGTTCTCTCAAGACTGCCACTAAACTTCTCTATATACTAGGCCTCCCAGCCGAAACCCAAGTTGTTCCTAGCAACTGCTGTCTTTATGAGATCATTAAAACCGAAAGGTTCTAGTTCATTTTGTCTGGCTAACAGAGGCTTTTTATTGCAATAAAACTGTAATTTCAATGCTATTTCAATGTAGGCGAATAACATGAATTTTTTGGCTATGGATGTATCTCTGTTTGAAATGATGGTTATACTTTTTCTTTTGTGTTATGGGGTATATGTCGATGGCATCTTCAGATTAGTTCAGGTCATTTTGAGTGGCCATGGACCCTTTTCCAAGAATTTGCATAATAATTGGGAACACCCCAAAACATCATTATATGGCATAACTCCCAACTGAGTCATTGGAATTGGACAAAATTGGCAGGATATTAGCTCTATGGTACACTTATCATTATGTGAAAAGAATATTCAAGTAGTGTTATTTCTTTTTGAGATAATGCAAAAAAGCATAGTTGCATAATAATTGGGAACGCAGTGTAGAATGTCCGGGTAACAGCGACAGTAATTATTTATTTCGAATGCGTGACATCCCCAGATATTCATTCTAAACCGAGCAACCCTGTTTAGAAACACCCCCTAGAAATTATTTATTTCAAGACTGCCCAAAAATTATTTATTTTGCAAAAACTGAACAAGAAGTTATTTGTTTTAAAAAAAACTCCCAAGAACCCCCCCCCCCCTCCCCTTCAGATTAAATGGTAGCCCCTTACAATTAAATTGAATATACCTTGAAGGACTGTCAAGAAATGTTTTTTCATGCTCAGATGTTTATTTATTGTTAGTATGGGCCTTTGGGGCATGCTCAATGAAAAAGGCATTCCAAAAACTCTACCAGTAAGATGGCCTGACATCTCTTTGACCGGAGAGAATATGGTCTCTTTGGCTCAATGGGTTTGGTATTTTGGAAATAAGCTTGAGGACATAGCAGAAGCCTTATTAATACAATAAGCCCAGCAACAGCGAGCAACTGTAAGCTAATCTCATTGAAACTGGATACACTGGATGATGCTACGTATCTTATGAAAGACAGTAAATGTGGGCAGATTTGCATGTGCAAGGACCTATAAATAGGTAAAACCGATATATTTAGAACAGCTAGAGTAACTGAAGATGGAAACCTGTGGGTAGCTCCAGCACTATGGCTTCCATCTTCATGACCGACCGTCTGCACTCTGCAATCCGGGAGCACAGGAGGTCGTAGTGCGAGGGTTTACACCGAGAATACTCAAATGCCATAGGCCTACCGGTAAAAGGTATATCTCCTAAAACACAAGAATATTTTGTATGTATCCTTCGTAAGTTTTAGGGCTTTCTTGACATTTCGCAACTTGTAAGATGACATCGACAATTAAGTCATATTACCGACATTTTAACAAATCAAAGCTTCCTCAAATCGGATGGGATTTGGTAGGTTTCAACGACTTAAAAACACTACAGGGATGCTTCATCAGTGACCCCAATATTGTAATCAATGAGACGAAGTTCTCTTTTAACAAAAATTTCTGCACTGCCGAAAACAGACGGACATTTATCAACCCCAAATTTCTCCATTTTTTCATATGATTCAACCAATTCCAGATCAAGCAAAGTTTGATGAAATTCACATGCCTTCATAAATTAATAGAGAGGACATTTTAATACATTAACCGACTACGAATAACCATATTACACGAATGTCACATCCCGTGGCTACGGTGGCCTGTTAGGGCCACTTGTTTTCTAACTTTTTTTGTGTTATTTCGCAAAAAGTTTTGGTTATTTCGCAAAAGTTTTGGTTATTTCGCAAAAAGTTTTGGTTATTTCGCAAAACTTTTGCATTATTTCGCAAAATTTTTGGTTATTTCGCAAAATTTTTGGTTATATCGCAAAAAGTTTTGGTTATTTCGCAAAACTTTTGCATTATTTTGCAAAAAGTTTTGGTTATTTCGCAAAAGTTTTGGTTATATCGCAAAAAGTTTTGGTTATTTCGCAAAACTTTTGCATTATTTTGCAAAAAGTTTTGGTTATTTCGCAAAAGTTTTGGTTATTTTGCAAAAAGTTTTGGTTATTTCGCAAAAAGTTTTGGTTATTTCACAAAACTTTTGCATTATTTCACAAAACTTTTGCATTATTTCACAAAAAGTTTCCCAAACATCTTTTGTCTTTCGAAGCCAAATAGACCCATCTATTACAGCAGTTCAATTATAAATCTGGCAAAAAAAAAAGAAAAAGAAAGAGGGGAACGTTTCACTGTTATGTTTGTGCCTTGGGAGTCATACAATGTGTCATATTCATACCTTTTATCATGGGACCTGGCAGCTTTCCTAAAAACATAGGTAATATCTCTAAAGGTTGATTGCATGCTGGCAAACGCAATTATAAATTCAGTGTCTTCCAGTTATGAGATCTATGGTTTGGTTGTCTATTATAAGTTAGTACTTGTCTGGGTCCCATGCATCATTCCAGGATATATATGTAAATTGCACCTTATGAGTCATGACGCAGGTCGATGATGTGTCATGATCAATTAAAAGCTCCCTCACATGGGGTAAATGTGTAACATGTTGAGTACGCCCATTCTCTCTCCCATCTCAATCAATCCTCTTGATTGCCCAGAACTGGGCTTACATAGACAGATAGATAGATATGATCATGCAGTGAAGCCAAATAACCAACGGGGGCAAGCAGTCTATTTTTTTTTTTGGTAGACATTTTTGAAATCTTTATATTATATATGGTATACTATAATGATGGTAAAGAATGATGGATTCAAACCAAATTAATCTGAAAGTATAGATATAAAATGTAGAAAAGTGTGAGTCCTATAATGTTGGAATATTAACTAAGGATTGCAATATATTATCAATCCTGGCAGGAGGGGCAAAGATGGCTGATTGGGGGGGGGGGGGCACTTGTTCTCCCCCTGCCCCTCTCTGGCTAAGCCACTGTTAATTGATAACTTAGTTTAGCCATGGAAACTATCAAATTTGGCCATAGTTTAACTGTAGGCCTCTATCCCCTTTTCAACCTCCCAAACAAGCAATCTAACATTTTAAGAAATATTTTAAAACGTTACTTTGTTTTTAAACGTTTCATAATATTGATTCAATTAAAAAGTTTTTTTAATGTTAGGTGGTTGCTGGTGATAGATAGATATATAGATAGATAGATAGATAGATAGATAGATAGATAGATAGATAGATAGATAGATAGATAGATAGATAGATAGATAGATAGATAGATAGATAGATAGATAGATAGATCGATAGATCGATCGATCGATCGATCGATAGATAGATAGATAGATAGATAGATAGATAGATAGATAGATAGATAGATAGATAGATAGATGGAATCTGATGGATAGATATTTTTTATTTAAGTCTCGCGTCATCTGATGGTCATCAATACAGTTATTACAGAACATACACAATTATACAATTCATGACCCACAGTTCAAAACATAAATTTTCAAAATATTAAAAAACGATTGACTAGTACAATAAATTGTGATAAGAGAGTCTACATACTGGACGAGCACGAGGCTCAATTCTACTAGTATTACAGATAGTTAATTGTCTTGACCAAGCAATCTACAATATTAATCAAAATGAAGGTGTCCAGTTCATCACACTTTAAGTAAAGGATAGATTGATTGATAAAAACATAGACAAATGGCAAAAAAAATAAAAAGATAGATGGCTAAAAATTAACTTCAATGAGTTACTCTCAAGTCAATTTGTTAAAACATTGTTAACGCAAAAGCTCTACTTCAATGACAATTTTTTGCGAAATTTCGCGATGTTTTTGTGAAATTTCGCCTTCCATTTTGTGAAATTTCGCCCCTTACTTTGTGATATTTCGCCCCAAATTTGTGATATTTCGCCCCAAATTTGCGATATTTCGCCCCCTGAATGCGATATTTCGCCCCTAAAGGTGCGATATTTCGCCACAAAGTCGCGAAATTTCGCCCCCAAAGATGCGAACTTTCGCCCCAAGGTGCGTTATTTCGCCCCCAAGGTGCGTTATTTCGCCCCCAAGGTGCGTTATTTCGCCCCCAGTTTTGCGAAATTTCGCCTCCTGGGGGCGAAATAACGCAAAACTTTTGTGAAATAACGCAAAACTTTTGTGAAATAACGCAAAAAAAGTTAGAAAACAAGTGGCACTAACAGGCCACCGTACGTGGCTGAGTGTTTGCTAGGCAGCATGTCATTGTTGTTACTGTACCGCACACTCCATCACACTTGCCTGCACAGGTTCAAACCTTTCATTTCAATACTTAATTTGATGATAGTCACATGCTCTAAAAATCGAGACATTTTAATATGTTTAACTTAATGAAGACATAAAGGGAGAAGTAGGACTTTGACAATAATTTGGTCTGTCACATTCAATCTTTCCAAGACATTATGCATATAGGCCTATGCAGTGCGTATAATTATAGTCACACCAACTACATGCTAATCCAAATAAATTTCAGTAGAAGCTGGCAAAAGATGCAAACCTATTTGCCATCATCATATAGAAATATTCAATACGTAAAAAGTTTAACATACAGATAATGTTGTGGTTGCGACGTGGATAGAGAATAAAACACAAGATTAAGCATAAAATATTTTAATGACATAAATATATCACATTTCAGTGTATTTCAATAACAAATTGATAAAAATTATGTTTTGAATGCCACAAATAACTCAGTGAATGATGAGAAATAAAACTCATAAATAAGTGACTAGAATCTACAGATAGCAACAGTATAAGAACTACAGATCTTTTCTTAAATTACAATTGAGTACAAAAAAAAACAATTCTGTAAGGACAGTTGTAAGGTGTCAGCATCACGGTTAAATTTACTATTATCAGTCTTTATAGATCCATGTTCACAGAAACCCTTCTCATAAAGAGTACAGCACAGACAGTAGTCTTCCGAAGTTCTGACAGAACCAGAAAAACTTTTCCCCATAGGCAATAAAATGGCGCAAATATAGCCAATTCATTCGTCAAAATTTGTCAAAATTAAAGAAAATAACTCAATCAGTACACAAATTCTATGTATGTTCCTGGAATGACAGACATGATTTCTTTACACTACACTGATGTAACTCTTCAGTAAAGTCCACATTTGTCACTAGTTTAAGCAGTGCACCTGTGTGATATGATAAGGAGACTTGAGAAGTTTTACAATGCTTCCCATATTGTGACAGGTACTGCCACAATTTTCCCACAATTAAACTATTTGTTAAACCTTGCTCTGACTAACACAGGTGGGAAATGCTTTTTCATTATAAAATGAAGTGTCCGTGGCTTTAGGCGCTTAACTCAAAGAAGCAATAGCTGATCTTCAATAATAAATAGCATAATTGAGCTCCCGTCCTCTTTATTTAAACCCTTATTACATGAAAACAAGTTCCAGTTCTCAGTAATTACACTGTACCATAGCAAAAACAACCTGATAGCAAAACATCATTAATTTTATAAAATGAAAAACATTCCTAAAATTTCCTTTCCCTTAAAGTTAAACCCTCAAAATTAAACTGTTGTTTCCTAGTGTTCAGTAAACAGGCGCAATCGTCCATCTAATGAAGCCGTCACCAACTGAAAAATAAAACATTGAAATATTATATCAAGAGATATCAGTATGATTTCAATTTCATGTAAAAACTTCTGCAGTAAAAAATATTATAGATCTAAGTTTTAAAATGAGAACATAATATTAATAGCAAAATGGTTCATTGAGAATTTATGAAAGCTTTATGTTCTGATGCGCACACAGCAAACGTCTGCATTTAAACAGGAAAGCAGGTAGATACAGCCACTAATTGTCTTGGGAATCTAATACAACCTAAATCAAAGTTCTTGTGTGTGGTTGTGTCGCTCAATTGCAAGCAATCGCCAAACATATAGACACTGAGTGATGGAAGAGACAGTGAACTGGTAGTGATAGCCTGAAAAATTAAATGTTGGCTCTCTACGTGGAGATTTCAGGGATCACAGTGTCTATATATGCCGAGGGTCTCTGACACTGTCTGCTTTGTGTAATGAGCAAACATGACGTAATAGAAACAGTGCAAGGACTACGTGTGCTGTTCTTGGTTGCAATATTCATGAATCGTAAACCTGAGCATGAACCGATAGTGATAACCTGAAAAATTAAATTGCTTGCAGTCTATGCAGGGAGTGCAGTGTCTGTACAGTGCTGAGTGTCTCTTGCACTGTCTGCTATACACTTCTATGTGTAATGAGTAAACATGACCTAATACTAGAAGGCAAATTGCAATTTGCATATCTGGACGCTGATAATTGACCTGAACATTGTAACATAATATTGGTCTGGTAGTCTGGTTGGCTGAATTATAATAGCAGTAGTCAGAAGTTATCAGGGCATAGTGGCCAATGGGCCTTAAGAGAGAGAAATAAATTAATTGCTACATAGCGATGCATGAAGTTTTTTGATTGTGTGTGATGGAGTTGTGTGTTTAACAACTTGAAATAGTTGTGTTAAGCTGACAGAGGAGATACACACCCACAGCTCATCATTGCTTTGCACATCTTAAGCTAAGGTAGATACAGCTCATCTTCATGAAGCAGACCCACTTTTATGATTTCAATAAAACCTGAGATGTTCGAGAAAGAAAGCAATAGCATAATTTAAACGAAGTCAAAGAGCCCTGAGGCTATTGCCCTACTTCATTGCACATTGGCCTAGAAAAATGGACCAAGGGCAGAGTAAATGTATTTACCCCTTTTCACACCTCTTTCAAATTACCCAACAATCTTGCTGTATGTGTATGTGTATATGCATATGCAGCTTACATTTACCATGACAGTTACCCTTGTAACTGTCATGCATTTACTAAAAGTACACTGTATAAAGTTTATAAACTTCAAATTAAAAGTAAAACTTTTATTTGATTATGTATACTACACTTCACTTTATTAAAACATATATGCATCATGGGAGAATTCTTTTTATTTTGTTTCTATACATTGTCAAACTAGATGGGAGCATATTTCCATATGCAAGACTAGCAGGGGGTCGATCAGCAGTTTGTTCAGCTCATCACTGACTGACATTACTGGCTGACATCATCGGCTAACATCACCGGCTGACATCATTGGCTGACTTCATCAGCTGACATCATCCTATAACCGGCTGACATCAGTGGCTGACATTAGTGACTGACACCAGTGGCTGACATCAGTGGCTGACATCAGTGGCTGACATCAGTGGCTGACATCACTGGCTGACATCACTGGCTCACATCACTGGCTCACATCACCGGCTGACGTCAGTGGCTGACATCAATGGCTGACATCAATGGCTGACCACCGGCTGACATCACTGGCCGACATCACCGGCTGACATCAGTGGCTGACATCACCGGCTGACATCAGTGGCTGACATCACTGGTTGACATCAGTGGCTGACATCAGTGGCTGACATCAGTGGCTGCCATCACCGGTTGACATCAGTGGCTGACATCAGTGGCTGACATCAGTGGCTGACATCAGTGGCTGACAGCAATGGCTGACATCAGTGGCTGACATCAGTGGCTGACATCAGTGGCTGACATCAGTGGCTGACATCACCGTCTGACATCAGTGGCTGACATCACTGGTTGATATCACTGGTTGATATCCCGGCTGACATCGCTGACTAACATTGATTGACATCATTGACCATATCATAACTATCAATAGGGGAGCTCCAAAACACAGGAGAGAACTCCCAATAAGAAGAAGAAGAAAGTGTAGCTACCTTGTGTAAATAGACAGTACTACTACTGTGGTTGCCATGGATATGGTAGACTCGGAACTGGACGACACCTAGTATCCCTAAAGACTAGCCCTGCTAGTCTAACAAATGGACCAGTGTAGTATGCTTCCTCAAAAAGCCATTCTTTAGGTCAGAAGGAGGTGTGAATGAGGCCATGGTTGTAAAACTGTTCATCCTGTCTGAGCATAAGTCGGTCACAAGTTGGTCAATAGCTTTAGGGCTCTTTAACCCCCTTTTAAATTGTTTATGCATGCCAGTTTCAATCTAATGATCTAGTTGTTGAACACCGGCAAATCTATATAGCTCTCTCAACCAATAGCATTAGTGCGTATTTTGCATGCTAGGTGGCTACCGCGTGTTGATGATGGGTGTGCGCTGAAGCATATCAGATTCTGGTAGACTGGTCCCCCCTCCCTGGTGTGCCATAGGGACAGTATATCAGTTATAATTCTAGTACATTGTCCTATTTAGAATCCAGTCAATTTTCCATGATTGCAACACAGATTTCCAGCTATTCTCGGTGTTAAGGACCAATTCACCGGGTGATATCTGTAGATCTATCGACTATCTGTTTGCTATATCAGTCTGAGTCACTTGGATCACGTGTGTGCAACATAAAGTAAGTTTGATGGGTTTACTGTGTACATCACTATGTCTTATGTTCAGCCCACAGGAAACTGAAAAACACAAGGAAGTAGGCCGTTGTGAGACAGTATCTGCACGCCAGAGGCGTCCAGATAATAAACACTCAAACAGTGCAAGGACTATGTGTGTTGTTCTTTGTTGCAATATTCATGAATCGTATATCTGCCAGGTATTACCTGAGGATGAAGAGGATGGTACTCCACATCTCCCACGGTGTCCGTGTGCCCCGTCAGCTTGTGAACATACGTCCCCGATCGGATGTCAAAGATGTACGCCTGGAAAGAGGTCAATAGAAATTGCAATAGGTAAGGTCGTGAGGGAGGGTGACCAGAGTTTTAGGTCATGTGTATAATATATACTGTATATGCCAAGTTGCGAGTATAACAGCATCCAAGTTCATAATCTAACAAATGCGGCCAAAATTATTGGTTATTAAGGTGTCAAAAACACTGAATAAGCCACATTGATTGGATTATTCAGTTAGGCAACTATATTGGCTATTTTATATTGGCGATTTTATTACTAAGGTCACTGTGGACAATAGAGTATTGCGGGCTATTTTTTTGGCAGCCATCTTGGGTTTCTCGAAATGTTCCCGATTCATAGCCTCAAGCAAATCATCATACAAAATTTCATAAGTGTAAGAGACACACTAAGACCCATGCACAAACCTTGACAAGGACAACACGAATGAAGGCAAGAAAAACTATCGAATGACAACAATAGCTCCTAGTTTTTGAAGAAAAGAGACAAGCTAAAACATGGATATTGAATAACACAAGTATTAACAGTCACAATAACAAGTATGTTTTAGCATGAATCCGTTCTTTTTCCCAGTAGGCCTATATTCTGAATCATCCTACTTTACCAGCAAACTATTTTTTTGCAATGACGTACAATAATATTTTGCATCAGATCTTGGAAAAACGTATAGATTGCCCCCATTCACACTATCCCTTCATAGCGATTATCACAAGGAAAAACAAATGCACTATAAACATGTTAATTACATGCAATTGTATCACTCAGCAGACCTGTATTGAAGCCTGTGTATTGAGACAGGTCTGTGTCTCTTTTGTCCTGGTGATAATCTGATAGAAGCTTACAGCCAAAGATGGATGGATGATACGGGCTTTACGTCCTGTATTCATGCACTTGGTAGGCTAATTCTAACATACAGGAGGAAGAGGACATAGCAATGATGTGATGGATGATTGAGACTGATGTCCAACATACGCCAAAATAAATCGGCAAGAGCTGGATTATAACCCAGGACCCACTACGCTACCATTCCCCCACTGTAACAGTATTTCTGATTTCTATAAATCACTAATAAACATTTATAATAAGTCTTTTTCTGCCAATGGAGTGATAACATGATCACGAAATAACATATCAAAACAACTTACGCATCGGTCCTCAGATCCTGTAGCGATGAATCTGGAACAGGGAGAAATGGCCACTCCACAAGGGTAGATGCGGTTGGCGTGCCCCTCGTACCTACGGACACATCTACAAAAGAAAACATCTTTCATCAAATCTTTCGTCCAGATCACATAGTCTCAGGACTAAAAATACCACAATAATTCAACTAATGATATTATATTATATGAGATGAAAAAGAGCTCTGAAAGCTGATGACAGGCCATGGACTTCAGCTCAAAGCCTGTAATCAATGAAGGAACAGACTCTGCAGTTCAACATCACATATTCGTACAGTATACAAGTATATATGTAAAGATGGCTCATTTGAAATCAAAGACATTCTTGGTATTTCTTGACATGGCTACGAGAGTGACACTGAATTATGCAGAGTGAAATACTGTCTCCAACCAGAACAGACGTTCCCAGTATCATCATGCTATTCTTGTTATTATGGCAAATAAAAGGACTTCTGACTTCTAACTTCAGTTGAGGTCAGAAAAATAACCAGCTTCAAAGTTGTCATTCTTAGATCAAGTAATGCAATGTCATTTTACTTTTAAGGTAAGATTTATAAGACGTTGTCTTATTTCAATCTGTAAAAGCTATTGTAAACAAGATGGATGGATAAGTGGGGCATTATGTCCTATATTTATGCACTGGGTAGGTTAATTTGGAAATGATGAGGACCAAGCAATGTATCCGAGGTGAAGGATGATTGAAACTGCTGTTCCGTATACAATACTATGGGTCA
Organism: Platynereis dumerilii; assembly: GCA_026936325.1. Lineage (NCBI taxonomy): Eukaryota > Metazoa > Annelida > Polychaeta > Phyllodocida > Nereididae > Platynereis > Platynereis dumerilii. The sequence goes on from JAPTHN010000007.1 coordinate 16,212,139, forward strand.
AGATTAACAGGCCAGAGCTGGAATCGTACCCGAGACTATTAGCCATAAGAAGCCCAGAGCTCTACCAACTGAGCTATGTATCCCCTTGCCTATTTCGAACAAGAAAACATTGGTTGCGAAACTGGTGTATGCACTTCGATGGCTGGATGATTGGGGCTTCATCCTGTATTTATGCACTTGGTAAGCTAATTAGGACAGGAGGACGACACAGCATTGAGGCGAAGGATGTGTATGCACTTAAAATTAGAATTATATCATATTTTTGGTTCCTGCATATTAGCATTTCAAAGTTACTTTGATAGAACCAGTGTGAATGCTCCCACGCCCTCATCCATGCCATTTCATGTCTCCTCACTGGTAACGAGGCAAGCTTGAAGAAATATTGATTGGTTCAACCAGAGACAGGTCTATAATAGAGTGGTTGTCTCTTTTACAAAGAACCAGTTTTTAATGAGGTGCAAGAAACACATTTGTGCACCTGAACAACATTAAGATCTCAAAAAAATATTAAAACTGCATCATAAACATGCAAGATACACATTATTTTGGAATTTCTAAGCATAAAAGTGGTTGGTTTGTCATGACTCAGTTTGAAAGAGCTAATAAAATACAAGTCTGGCTGATCGGTCAATAGCATGTGGTCGCAGTGAGCTGAGTACATACCCTAAGTTTTGATAATCATGTTCGTTTTAATTTAATCATTCCTCAAACAGTGGCCTTCCATAGTGAATATCTGAGGGATCTTCCTTTCATTATTTCACTCTTATAGTAGTCATACAAGGGAAGAGTAAAATCTATGTCAAAGCCTCAATTACATTTACAGCACATTGGTTCAAACCAGACAATCTGTGCAGATTGGACATTTCATAATATATAATCCTATTTCATGATTTCTCATCATCATTTGAAAATAAATATGTTTCGTACAAAGGTGGGTGGTCATTCTAAGGCGACAAGGGGTTGTCGCTAGAGAATAACCCCTACATGATTACAGCAGGCCTACATCGCAACAGAAAGCCTGTAAACTTGGTCAGATATTAAATTAAGGTAGCAACGGTATAACAAACAGGCACAAAATAATATTGGAGAATACATAATGCCATACATGATACAGACCTGTCTGAGCGCAGATCCCAAAGTTTGATGCAATCATTGGCAGCTGCCGTCAAAAACAGATCGTAAGCTGTGCTGGCATGAGTGACATAGGGAGAACCCTGCAATGAAATGTTTAAATAACTTATAAGAAGTCAATTCTTCACAAATCATCCAATATTACATCAAGAATAACGTCATGAAAAGGTAATTATCATTCACATCTTCTCACCTGATTTTGGCAAATTGTGTGAACAGGTCGACTATGTACATCAGTCATCGTTCGTATTGATGCGGCAACGTTCATGTCATAAACTTCTATGGTTTTGTTAGACCCTGCTGCTAAAGCAATATCTGACATCGTCAAGGATTTTAATGATGGCAAAACTGTTTAAAGCAGTGCATTACAAGGATAATTTTGTGATTAGGATCACATACCGTAAAGTGGGCGAAAGTTGGCCACCTGATTTGTCCCATTGAATGACTGACATGCCAACTTTCCCAACTGACACAGGTGGCAAACTTACCCAAACAACCTGTGTCAATGGGGAAATTGGCATGTCAGTCATTCAGTGGGGTAAAATAGGTGGCAAATTTTCCCACTGCGAGCCAACTTTCCTTCGCTTCACAGTATACAGTGAGCAGACTTTTAGGGAGGGCGACTGACACAAGTTTGCCTAAATCCAGGGGTGCCGGAAGGAATCGAGGGCGGCAGGGGCGGTCAGATGAAAAAGGGCAAATCATATTCACGCCAATTTCACGTGACAAAATTTAAATAGAGAGCCACTAATAATTTTGAATATATACTTACTAATTTGTCCCTAAAATTAATAAAATATGCCCAAATAATGTTTTTTCTTTAAGACCGAAAGGGCACCCTTGCCCCCCCTGCCCTCCTTGGACAAGGGCAGGAGGGGCAATTGCCCCCCCTGCCCCCCCTGTTCCGGCACCCCTGCCTAAATCTCACGACCCCGATTTCCTACCATTTCAAATGACACATCTCCTGAAACATTGACATGCAATGGTACATTGTTGATCATGAGCCCACATTTTTAATATAAACCAAATTTTGGGGATGTGCTTGTTCTCCCGGCCTCCTCTCTGGTGGACGTATGCATGAAACTGAAAGCGGTCATTGTTTACAACTGAACATCTGAATTATGGTTAAAATGGGACTAAAAGTCGCTCAAAGAGGATTAATCACCCAAGTTCAGCTTTCGCCAAAATTTGACAACCATTAAAACATAGCAAGGATACAAGAATGAAAACTATTGACGGCTGAAAAAGCGGTGATCTGCTGAGCCTGCTCCATCTGGAACTCCTTGACGAGCTTGTAGCGGTTGTTGCTCAAATATCTGAAACGGGAGACACAAAGTTGTAAACTTACATCAGGGGGTTGCTATTAGACTGTACAGTTTGTCTCACAACACGCGAACTGGTGTTTGACCTGATTGCTCCTCATCTACAGGTCACACATGAGAAATACCCATACTCACGGGTAGATTAGCGAATTTGTAATTTTTCTGTCACATTTTTGTGATGTTTTGCTGCTTTTTTTGTAAGATTTTTGACGAAGAACGCTCATTCAACAAATGAGACAAGACTGTAATCAGTTCCTTCTGAGTTGAGAGCAGATGGATGGATGATTGGGGTTCTGTTTCCTGTATTCATACATTCGAACTTGGTAGACTAATCCAGACACGAGGACACGGCAAAGGATTGGAACTGCAATGCAACATAAGTCCAGGCAACCTAGCCAAAGCAGGAATTGAACCCTGGACCTTGTATTGGAAGCCTAGTATGCAACCAACTGAGCTAACCCTACCCCTCGAGTTGAGAGCAAAATACCCACAAGGGTATCCAATTTGATATCTCGTGACAACTTTAACACCACCAATTTTTAATGGGGCTCCAAAGATGTAAGGTTTCGATACATGCAGCCCATAGTAACTGATGGTGACCAAGGTTAAACCACTGATCTGACTGTTACCTACTGTTCCCAAAAGGGGAAAAAAAACATGTTCTGGATTAAGATGAACCATCCCCGATCAGCTTACGATTTGTTGTTGCTCCACAGTCCACATTCAACTAATTAGTGAAACCGATCAGGCCCAAGGGGGTGCTATGACGAAGTAAACAACAGCTAATTGACGCAATTAATTTGACTAATGAAGCTTTTTTTTTCAATAATAGAAATAAATTTGTTTTGGTTAAATTAATGAGGCACCTGATACCTCTCACTCAAAATAGAACATGCTTTGTCAGAGAAAGGAAATCTCTTAACAAATTTCCTCAGCCTGATTGATCCAACAGATCGAGAAATAATTAGATTATGAAGGGACTAGCTGTTGTCTTTTCAAGAACTAGTTCAATGTCAATGCTGTGCTGGCACCTGTCACTTTGTACTCATTAATATTAATTCAATACATTAAGCAAAATTGTTACATATTAAGCACTTCTAAAAAGATTGACAAACAAAATGCATAACAGCAAACGAAAACACATGTATCAAATAGTAGAACTTCTTGGTCCCCTGGTGCGAGGAAATTTCTGGTGAGCCTTCCACTGATTACAGCTCAGGTCAGGCACAAGAGCAGCACCCATGGGCAGAGGATATGAGAACATCACAAGGGTTCCCATGCCATAGCATCCTCCAGCGTGGGTGATCGCCGTATGATGAGGACTGATTATGAAGACTAGGAGTCTGGCCCAAACCTATTCATTCAGGGATGTCCAGGGTCTTTAAGCCTCATGGCACGATACACCGCCCACACTCTCTCATAAACTCGGTACCCTCAACTGAACCCCTTTTACCCTTGACTTGCCTCAAATGCCCTCAACTCCCCTCAAGTAACCTCGGCTCCCCCCCCCCAACTAAACTCGGCCCCCTTAAATAAACTCGGCTCCCCTTAACTAAACTTTATTCCCCTCAACTAAAATCTGGATCCCCTCAACTAGACTCGGCTCCCCTCAACTAAACTCGGCCCCCTTAACTAAACTTGGCCCCTTAACTAAACTCGGCCCCCTTAACTAAACACTGCTCCCCTCCAACTAAACTTGGCCCCCTTAACTAAACTTTATTCCCCTCAACTAAACTTTATTCCCCTTAACTAAACTCGGCTCCCCTCAACTAAACTTGGCTCCCCTCAACTAAACTCGGCTCCCCTCAACTAAACTCGGCTCCCCTCAACTAAACTCGGCTCCCCTCAACTAGACTTTATTCCCCTCAACTAAACTCAGTTTTGCTTAACTAAACTCGGCTCCCCTCAGGTCCCATCAACTCCCCTTAAAATTCCCCCTTAACTACCCGATCATAAAACAGCAGTGACCCCGTAGGAACGAGGTGTGTCCTGCCATGAGGTCCACCTTTCAGTTGCACCAGCATAGAACACAGAATACAGCCTCCATTTAAATTAATGTCACATGGGCTCGGGCTAACTTGAGTTCCAGGGTGGATTGGAATCCATGCCCACAAGGCCAATGGTTGCACAAACTAGCTCTCTTTTATAACCATCAGACCAGGGAGGAACTCATACATGCAGTATTACAGGCTTTATTTTTACAGCCACACAATAACAGGTTAACGTATATTACTAACACTTGAGCTTGTCATTGAAACCAATGGCTCAATGCTCAGTGACTGAATGCTCTGACATTTTGCATCATTTTAGCTCTTTCACAATTAATTAAGACAATTTTTCTTCATTACTTTTAGCATGCACAAGACTTTCGTCCAAGCACATTTTGGACATGGTAGAATATTTTTTAACATTTGTTAGCGATGAGACTTGCGTCATAATCCCCTCAGGACCTGTGTTGTGACAGGTTAACTCCACAGCACGTTTTAAGACTCTTGGATCTGACAGCCTCAAGTCTCATTTGATGGGCATCTTAAACTGATTCATGGCACCATTGACCATTAGAGGGCATCTAAACAGGCATGACAATAAGGAAGGTAAGACGGCAAAGTGTAACACGGTCGAACAAACAATATAAATCACATCAAATGTATTATAAAGACTAACTTACCTTTTGATGTCAGATTTAGAAGTGTCCACATGATACTTGTACAAATAGGTGGAGTTCCCGCTGGTCAGGAGAATGAATTTGTCCATGTAGTAGAACTGGGCAAAGCGGACTGACTTGGTGAATATTGGATTGTCCTGCAAATGAAAGATACACATCACTGCACTGAATGTTGACGTCTACACCATGACTTGAAAGGCTGATGTATTATAGCAAAGGACTTTAAAATCAGATCTATACCAGGTTTTTCAGGTGAACTACATAAATATAAAGATTGTGAATAATAAACAATTCAAATTTATTATCTACCTTGCTTGGCTTCATTCCACCTTCCTTGTCTGCTCCAAAATTGTCCTTCATAAAAGTGAAAGACATGACGGGGTCAGGTACGCTCAGGGACCACAGGTTTGCCGTTTTATCATCTGAAGCTGTCACAATCCACTTGTTGTCATTGCTCCAGCAGAACGATGTCACACTTCCATTGTGACCTGGGAAACAAAAAAATTAAAGGGATCAGCCACTCATCATTTAGTCTAAGTGGTCTACCAGACCTCTCAACTTTGAGAAGTTGAGTCCTCCAGTAACTTCCCACATTTTTAATTGACTGATGGATTTAACTTCAAAAGAAAGTCCAAAGAAGCCTCTCTATATCGCGAACCTATATTATTCTTGGCACCCTCATGTCCCCAAACTTCAGAGAAAGCACTTCAAAGGTCGTTGTCACAATATATACAATAACTTTGTTAACAAATTGTAGCTCTAACAAAATTTTCATATCTATTGACCACAATAATGACAGTGGAATATGTTGGAAATTCATGCATATATTGGAAACAGCAGACAAGATGGAATAAAACAACACCATTATCCAAGTTCGCTACAGACTTTCTGTTCCAACTCCAGGTGTCAGGACAGAACAACGATTACAAGCTCCATTATCATGCCACCTGGAGGACACAATAGAGCACACAATGTTGTGCACATACTGTTTAACGTGAACCATCAACTTCAAAATAAACTCACCAAGAAATGAAAGACCCTTTCCATTGAGCGGCAACTTGAATACTTGAGCAGAGGTGTTAGCCAGAGCACAACCTAAACTAAGACCACTCGGAGAGAACTTAATAGAATTGATTGCAGTTGGTCTCTCTGCAACATCCAGTCTTTCTTTGATTTGAGTCGGAGCTTTGCTATCCATCGGGTATTCTTTGGTGAGTTTGCTGAAAAATAAAAATATAGAATTGCACATCAAAGGAAGAGGAATTCCTGGGAAGAAATTTAGAAAGTTGCAGAAGTTGACATACGTGAAAATTACCCAAAAATAGAGAATTGATAATAAGACCACATTATCAACATCAATAAATTTTAGTTGCAGGAAAATGCACAATCATACTACAAACACTCTCAATAGCTAGGGGGGAAATGATTTGACACAGGGCCAGTGAGAAACTGAATGCACAGAATTAATGGATCTTTAATAAAAGCAAGGTAGAGCACAACTTAATTTGGAAAACAATCTTTAAAAACTCATAAATGATTATGAACTGACCTTAGTATTCCCACACTGTGGCTCTTCTGCCTTGTTTTCAACACAGGAGACTGGGAAGTTCTATTCGTCTGAGGTTTGAACATTGTTTTCCTAGGAGATGACGTGTACCCGGAAGATTTGATTTTACTATGTACAACCAACGGTTGGTCGAGATTTGATACATTTCCTAAAGAAGAGGCTTTCTTCACTTGACTCTGTTTGAGGGAACCTGAAAAAGAAGGGGACTTGACGTGAGAATAGGTTTCAGAATTGAAAAAGAAGATGAGTAAGATGAGAATGACACAAAGGATCGAAACTTCAGCCATGAAGCATCATACATTTTGATACAACACAAGTAAGTCTCATGTTAATTAACTTTGCTGAAAAATTGAAAATGTAATAGCTAAAACAGCTTACTTCTTCTTCCGGCACTCGGCTCTTTCGGTTTAACTTGTAACTCTGACTTCAACGGTGAGTTTGCTAATACTGGGGTGCTGAAACAAGAATCACAAGTGTGAGACGGTCATCAAATTTCATGCCAAAAAAAACAGAGGGTCAACAACGCATAAATCCAAATCGTATCTCTTCAACAATTGAAAAATGTACCTTGAAAGAACGGTGATCACAGTGGGTGTTGCAGACTCGCTGCCCTCAGAACTTGAAGCAGGGGATTGCTCTCGTTCTGAGACTCCTAAATTGTTAGTAGACAGAACAGTCTTGAGGTTATGAACATCATTGGCATCAGGGGGCAGCACCCGCAGGAGGTTCACTTCATTGCCAAACATAGCACCAAGCGCACAATACGTCTGCAATAAAAAAGAACAATGACAAATAAATAAATAATAATATATTAAAAGACACACAATATGATCAAGTGAAAATCTTATTCATACCAAAGTTACGATTAAGTGATAATGCTAATTTATTGTCACGAATCAAATAAAAGGGAATCAGCCTACCTGTTCAGTTAGGTTACTTTGCGAAAGCACTGCGGATCCAGTCAATGGCAAGGCTTTGCTTGTTTCTTCTATAATACTAGCTGAAGTCAAGGGATCTGTGGGGGAAAAAGTTAAATATAATCATCAGGCCTGCACAACAACATTTTTCCAAGATAAATCATTATTTTCAACTGCGGAACTCATCAGGAAAACTTTAGTTTCAGAATTGCTAATGCAGAGAGACAATAGGTCTAAATGTGATAAATTAATTTTTATAAAAGAGCTTCAATGTCTTTCCCAAGATAGCGACGGTATATTATACGTTAAAAGAGTAAAACAAATACAAGCAGTATCACATCAAATTTTCAAAAGACTTTCACAATATAAATGTTAGTCCCCTTACCTTGCAGGTTAATAAAGGAACACAACTCCAAAGTTCTAGCGTTAATCTGGACAATAGCTCCACTTGTTACCACAACCATTGTGGGGGCATGCTCCAACAATTCCCTAAAGAACAAGCAAGGGACAAGCAAGGGGTTAGAAGGAGTCACCACCACCATGTGGTTAATTACAGGCAAAGCATTCATTCATCAAAACATGCCATGAACCAAAACCCAAAATAATTCATTTAAATAAGTTTTTCTGTTAACTTATTCACCAGTCTCAGTGTGAGCACACAAAGTTCTGCATATTATAGCAGCACATCCAAGCACTTTGAAACATAGGCGTACCAAGTGCACAATTTTTGGAGGGGCGAGCGACATTTGCCCGAATTTCAAGATTTCAATTTAATACCATTTCAAATGAAATTGCCTGGAAACCATTAATTTACAATGTTTTTTATTGAATCATCTTCCCGAATTTTTTAGCCTTTTTGCCCAATTCTTACTGTTTTCGAAACTTTTGGGGGGCGACCGCCCCCCTTGCCCCCCCCCCCTCCGGTACGGCTATGCTTTGAAAGCAGCATTTTAACACCCACTGTCCTTACATCAAGTATTTACCTTGGAAAAGGACTGAGGGAACAATCATTGAAGGGGGTTTGTGTTAGCATCTTGATAATGCAAACCTTCCATAATAGCAACTGAGAGGGTATCCGTTTACTTCGCGTGCACATTATTATGGTGATTCCGGAAATTATTGAGCATTAATACATGCACACTTCCATAATATCATCATACTTCTTTCAACAACACCCATAGACTATGTACTTACTGCACGAGGGAGTCATCTTGCAGAAACGGCAGATGAGCAGGGGTCGGGGTTTTGCTTCTTCCACTCATCACAGACGCAGCTTTGGGCGACTTCAATGCGTACAATATTTGCAAAATACTGCAACCTATTTCTGCTTCGTCCTCGTCTTCATCATCCTGAGCTGAGTTGACCCCTCCATCTCCTCTCTGCCAAGATGGCTTGCTACTGATTAATACTGGACCTGAGATACAGAATAGAGGAATTCAAAATCTGGGCTTTAGCAGTTGTTGTATGCCTCAATGGTAAGATGTTTCACGATGAGTGCATATTTATTGTACCATAATTACTAATTTTAAGGACATATCTGCCACTTAGTCAACTGATTTAATTTGTACTTATCACAATTGATTAAGAAATTATGGCAGAACTTTAGCCCTTACTGTTGTTTACAAAAAATCACAGACCAAAAATCTCTTGGAAAAAAAATTCAGGTTGAATATTTCCATGGATATTATCATTTCAATAATGTTCAAAGCGAAACACAAACCTTTGGTGTCTGCACTATTTTGTTTCTCCAACTTCTTGACTGCAATTGAATTTCTAATTTTGTTGAGAAGTTGTTGAACGTCAACATGATGCAAACACCGAAACCCGTTACCATCCTTGAGGTCATAAATGCGGATCTGAAATTAAAAGCCATGATAAGGATAACCACAATATTAGTTTCATCATTTTCATGATTGGTGACAAAAGTAACAATTTGCTAACAAAACTTTTAAAAGAACCATCAATCAGACATGCTCAATGAGTAAGATTCTCTGACCAATGTTTTACATTCACATTAATTGAAAGTAAAATCTAACTTTAAAATATTTAACACAGCTTATTCAAACAATAATATCTGCAATCAGAATGGGAATTTTTCCATCATGTCGGTCACACATACATTGAAATACTCATTAAATTGAAAAATTTCAAGTTGTGGACTTCCACGCACGCACAGGAGAAACTCAGTAACTTGATCTGGGCATGGAGATCCCAACAGACCTGCACCCATCTATTAACTTTGCAACCTTGTAAATTGACAGGTGTTTGATTTTTATGATGTCAGAACAAAAGCAAAATTTTCTTGAATTTTAAATAAATCACCTGTCCGTCTGCAGTTCCAAGAGTAAATGCTTCCATTAGAGGGTCCATCGTCATGGCGATGAATGGAGAAGAGCTAATAATAGTACTTTGGTACAGAAGACTAGCTTGGTCAATATCCCAGATCTGTAAGCAACACATTTAAAAGACTTAATTGAGAAAAACATACACAGCATTTACAATTTCTGTTGAACTTTCTTTCGCTAACATATAAATAAGCTAACAGAAATCAGACAAAACACACCTAACAATTATTTTTATAAATAACATTTTCACTTTACTCATTTTTGCATTATAAACTATTGTTACGAGTCTGCAGATCAATTCTGTATTTCTACTACAGTACGTTTTAATGTTTCAAGAAATTCTACCTCCTCATTCCTCAATAATGAAGAAAGACTTTTACCTTAAAAGTACGGTCATCAGAACAGCTGACTAATGTGGCGGTGTAATGGGGACAGAATTCAGCGCAATTCACCTGACTGATGTGCCCTTCAAGTTTGGCAAGAACTTGCTCACTCTGAAATTAAATTAATTTGTTCCATAAGGCTGTCAATTGCTGTCATTTTAATTCAGAGTGAGAAATTGTGAAATAAATGATAAATTATATTATCAAATAAGCGGCCATCAAAAGACAGATTTACAGAGTAGCACCGAGTAAATATTTACAAAAGCAGTAGCAAGTAAATTCCTGAAATTAGCACCATATACGATACAGTGCCGCCTGTAAGTAAGTGAAACGCATGACATTGTGCCATTGCATCAATGCTAAACAACCTCAGCCAAACCGCTTGTGGAGGCATGAATTCTCATCGGATGAAAGGGAAACAAAGTGGGTCATAAAGGCCGATGTGTGAGGCAAGTGGGATAAAAATAGCAGCCCATTTTCTTCGCTGTAGTCGGAGTTAGGTATGGGTCAAAGTAAGTGAAACGCCGGCCCAATGTTAAAACATAGGGAAGGGTGGTTCACTTACTTATCAAAGACTTTGACCCATACCAATGTCATGCGTTTCACTTACTTACAGGCGGCACTGTATCTATATGAATTCATGATTTGATGAATAATCTTTCAAGTCTATGTAATAATGTCTGAATGCTTGCATGTGGCTCAAAAGCTATTTCAGCTCATAATACAACTTTTTTCATTTAACTTGATATGTGCCAATGGTATCAGTCGAGGTCACCAGACAGAAACTGTCAAAGCAGCAATTATTGTAACTTCAAGCTTAGAGTAAATCTTCTGAGAAATTCAAGCTGAAATCAATTTTTCTTAAATCGTACCTGAGAGCTGAGTATAATGACATCTCGGTCGACACAGACTGCCACCATCTGGTCCTCTTCATTAAAAGCACAATACTGCACGGGGCCCAGGGTGGTGCCTATCACATGGCCCCTGATCTGCTGACCTACAACGGAGTACAAGAGAACATGATGAACATTAATGCTGAAAATTTGGACAGAAGTGGCTTGATAAATGAATTAGCTTTCTAATACTGATTCATTACTGACAGTAACTTTCTTCTGAATCAAATTGACTCCATTCTCCTGGTAAACCGGGTCAAGTTGCTAAATCCATTAAAATATCCACTGAAGTGGAAGTCCTAATTCAAAAATTTCAATATGCGCACTCATTTGAAACATAGACTACCAATTCCAAGTTACAGCAAACACGCCCCACATTTATAAGAGCCACAATGAGAGCATGGAGCACAGAGTCAATATTCAGATTATTATTTCATGAAAAATTATGTTTAGTATGCCTATGCAAATACTATTCATAATAATATAATAAATATTATCCAGTACCTGCTTCATAGGCAGCCCTAGCTCTTTCAATATTCCAGATTATCACATAGTCATTGGCACAACTGCACAACAGAGTTGGGTTGCCGCGATTTCCGAAGCTGAGAGCTGTGACCGGCTTCCGATGACCCTCCAGTTCAAGGGGCTACAGTTGTAAAAGTCACAAATCAATTAAGAATAAGTCAAATAGACTGCTGCCATGGGGAAAATACAACTTGTGCAATTCAAACTCGAAGCATTCATACTGAGTGTTTAAAAACAAGGCACCCAGGTTTCGGCTAAAGTTAAGTGATCTTAAAACAGATAAATTTGCTCAAAGAACATCCATGTTTTGATAGACCTGTATCATCCAATATAATTTGAAGTCTTTTGATAAGTTTCAGAACAACTAAAGTGACACCGTAACATGCAAATAAACTTACTTCAGAGCTAAGGTCTCAACTTTAAAGCGCCAAGGTGCAATTGATTGAGAAACAAGACCATGGTCACTGGAGACCAAGCAATTCTAATAATAATATTGTACACTACCTTGCAAGTGACGTCCTGCAGACTCCACACCCCAACATTGCTCCTGGTGTGGGGCAGAGCCAAGTAAGTTCCATTGCAGCCGAGCTGGACATGAGACGCACTGGAAAGCAGGCGCAAGGTGTGTTCATGGACGGCTGCCATTGGGCCAGGTGGTCATTGTTGATTCATGGCGAGGTGGTCATTGTTGATTCATGTCTGTGCCTGCAAAATGCAACATGGTACATGAAAGATTTGATAACTTTATTCAATTTAAAGTTAGTATTTTGCAGTTGTTAGTCTAATATTCTGAATGCTGCAAGACAGCCAGAGCAGTTGTAAATTATTAGAAACCAGACAAGCACAGACAACAATGTCAAACATCCCACAATTTTGTGGAGACAAAGAACATTGAGTGCTTCCTGCCAAAGAGTGTCTTAGTCTTAGTAGTCTTAGTCCTTCTGGAAGCAGGCAAGGTTTGCCTCTTTTTCCAGATCGAAATTATCCAGTTGTGACTGATATAGAAGTAATCCATGTATTAAAAATAATGTGCAAGCACTTTAACAGCTGCTTGTAGATAGACTATCTATCTGGCCATCTATATATCTATCTATATATCTATATATCTATCTATCTATATATCTATATATCTATCTATCTATCTATCTGTCTATCTGTCTATCTAACTATCTAACTATCTATATTTGTCTATATATATATCTCCCTTCCTTTCATGCTTCCTTCTTTCCTTCATTTCTTCCTTCTTTCCTTCCTTCCTTCATTCCTTCCTTCCTTCTTTCATTCCTTTCTCCTTCTCTTCTTTTATTGGTTTAAGCTTTTTAATGAATTTGTAAACAATCCCCCTGGCAGGCACTTGGCAGCTGCCATCACTGCAGCAGAACGTTTAAAATTCGCGGGAAAAATGTACATTTTAGTTTAGAAAATAAAAATTTATTGTCTCAGAAGTTTACCAAAAGTTGATGGAAGCAAGATAATATTCTATTCAGACTGCATGCCAAGTTTTAATGACATAGGTGAAACAGCACGACCAGGGCAGTTGTCATAAGTTTTCCTGAAACTCCTCTCGTAATACAGGCTGCAAGCAGCTGTAAAAACCATTGCAATTAAACGATAACAGAATCAAGAAATTCTAAACACTGGGGAAATACCTGATAGTCCCGAAACTGTTGACTGAGGATGACAATGAGATCTTATATTATTCAATAATTCGGCATGTCACCATCTAAACTGAAAAATAACTGTTTTTCTTATAACATACTCCTGGGTCCTGGCTGTTTCAAAGTCGGTTTGAGAACTCTGTTGGTGAGTTGCAATGTGCAAGAGCCAACACAGACTGACCAAGTAATGCTATTATAATGATCTGTTTGTTTTGTTTGAAATAATAAGTCCCAAGCCTGTAAAGTCATTGTTCCAATAATGCTGTTGTTTGCCTATCATTATCTACATACATGTACTTTAATAGCAGCCTTATCTGGTCATGCTGCTAATTACATGTGTCTGAAATCCATCAAAGATAGAACCATATAATTTATGATAGCACTATCCAGAGTCCGCGAAAAGTGCTTTTGACACACAGGACATTCGGGAAGGTGGATTTTGAATTTTACCTGCCCAAATTAAATCTTACCAGCCCGAAATTCCAATTTCAATATTTTCATCCGGTTTTCAGGAGTTAATGGTGCTTTTAAACATGTCAAAAATATGAAATTACTCCAAACCCCTTCCCCTGTGTTACACATAATTGGTGTAAAGATGTAAAAACTCATAAAAAACATTGCTGTTGAGTAGCTTTAAAACTGATAAGGAACATCAAAATTTCCAACAAGAGAACTGTTCACCTCATTATTTAGATACACATGCAACTGAAGCACTGCCACTGCATCCGCTGCATGTATTTTGTGACAAATGCATTTTGAGCTGCCTCTTGCTTCTTTCTAAGCATCTTTATATGCATGTGTAGTTTGACACTTCACAATGACATATTTTGCAATAACATGTAAATTACCACAAATAACAGAATTTGGATCATTGACAAATTTACTGGCACAACAGAATCCAATCCAGAGTCCCAGACCTCTGCTAACATAGCTAACTATCCAAACCTTGCAATTGACCTCAAATCCTCTGTAGAAACGTTTGAACTATTGAGCATGTTGAGTCCAATGGAATCATACCAGCAATTAAAAAGATGAATATTGCTAATTGCAATAAGCTAAGTGTTGACACTATCTATGTAAATTGCAATCCATTTGACACTTAGAACTGAGTCCAATTTGCATCATTGATGTTTGTTAATTGCCCTTGAGTCTGCAACAGCCTGTACTGATTGAATTTACTGCTCAGTCATCTCAGTGACTCTCCAGCTTCCTGTCGGACATTTGGGCAGGTAACCACTTTATTTCTGCCGGACACACGCTGATTTTGCCGGTTTTGATCGGCAAACCGGCACTTTTCGCGGACTCTGGCACTATCATGTGTTTGCTTTTATGACCTACTACACGATGCACAACACACTTTAGAGTATTGATCAATTTATATGGGAATATACAAATTCAAATCAAAGTCAAGCTGCTATACATAATATTTGAGAGTTCCAATTTTCACAAAGCATGTTTAAATACTTTTTATAAATATATATAAAATGCAATTCAACAAATAGTCAAATAGTAATAACAGGAGTGCAGGGTTCCCACTCTTTAGCCCAGTTCAAATTCAAGGTTTTTTCCAGGTTTTTCAAGGCTGCCAAAACCAATTCGAAACCTGCAATTCTTCAAACTGATTTTGAGCCCGGACAGTCGTCGAAATTCACAATTTGTTGGACCGTTTCAATTTTGGCAAGAGAACCCCAAATTCCAGACTCTTTCCAGGTTTTTGGTGGAAATATCTCATTTTCCAGGTTTTTCCAGGCCGGGAAAAGCAAGACCCACAATTCCAGGTTTTCAAGGTTTTCCAGGTTGAGTGGGAACCCTGGGAGTGGGGATTGCGGAGAGAAAGGAGGTTCCAGCAGCACAACCATCTACCCGGACAAAGCTTAGGAATGTCATCTAAAAGGATTCCTTGTCGATATGATAATCGACATTAAACCAGTAGATATTCGATATGTATCGATAACTTAAAATTTTCAAGTAGTCGTGTAGAAAGCTCCTAAATTTTATTGCAGGAGGACAGATAATTCTTAAAAATTGCCATTAGACATTACCGTCTATTTCTTTCATCAATACTCTGCCTTGCACTCTTCTCTTATTGATAGTGAAACTAGTTTGAATGATCATTCAATACTCAGTACCTTTTCAATGCTTTTGTTTTGGCAAATTGAGTTTTGGAAATTGAGTTTATCTTGAATCTAGAGTATTTCATTCCTTATTTCATCAAGATGTCGTCTCAGAGCAATATCTATGTGCCATTTTAATATGGCGAGTTTGCATTGATTAAGCAATTGCCCATTCATTTTTGAGATGAGCTGATCACCCTGCACTGGCTGCAGTGCAGTCAGTGTAGTGGCTGAAGCCAGGTCAGGTGGATGAGGCCATCTCAGATCTCATCAAAAACTTGTGCTTAACCTGATAAACGGGAGGTGTACTCCTCAAATGAGAATGGACACTTGACGAACAGCAACTTACCGTCTTGCCTCATCAACTGACAGCATAAATGTTCTTTCCCAACAAACTAATCAATGAAATTGTTGAAAATTGCTCATATTTTCCCCAGTTTTTGTTTTGGTAACACTGGCCGGAAGCTGCAATAAAGTTGTAATCGACAGAGGACGCACCTGTTGTTCAATGCAACCGCGCCACCTTCAGGATCCAAAGATTTTGCCAAACTCCATATCGGCCAAATTCGCGCCACAAACCTCTGCGGATGGTAGTGGAAATGAGTGTCATCCGCAAAGAAATAAATTGCCAAATCGTCTTGTATGTCATTACGGATGGTTCTGGAATTACACAAGCCTGCAAAAAGACCTATTTTTATTAAGTGCGAAAATGGAAAAATGTTTAATAAAACAACTAAACAGTGGGTGAAGAATCCCCCCCCCTGAAATTTTTCCTGTTTTATGCATTAGGTGTAACCAATTAAAAGTAATCTAACAACAGAACAGGGGGAGACAAATTCAGCCAGAAATTCTACTGCAATGAACAAAAACTTCATGCAAAATGGAATATTTGTTTGTATGTTTTAAAAAACAACCAAGCAGTGAGTAGAAGAATATTTGAAAAAAAAACCGGATAAATCTCCCCCCTTAACCACCCAGGCCCTATAATATACTTCTCTATTATAAATTTGATAATACACAATTTTAATTAATATTAGCCAGTGGCACTTTTTTAACATATTGGGTCAACGTAATAAAATATTCAGTCTGAATTATTCTTTTTTAAAAATTGTACAGGGTGTCTACAGAAAAAGAGGACAGCCACTTGTCTTCTTTTTTGTACTCATATAACTTCAGAATTTGGTGATAAGTCTTGACATACGAGTGGATTTGATAGTCAGCCATATTAGATCTATTGCAAATATATTTGTTTGTTATTAGACCACTACTAAAGGCAAAACGGAAGCATATACTCCTGGCTCTGGGGGGGGGGGGGTCAGAGTGTCCATCTCTCTTTTAGAGCAAAACTTCTTATAATCATGTTCCATATGGTTAGACCTTCAAGAAAAGTTTGGGTAACACTTCAGGTGGGTGCGCATTTTTTCTGTATAGCCTTTTTCGTAATTGCCGTGGACGTCAAAATTACTGATTTAACAAAATGTGAGTATCATTGAATAAATCAAGACAAAGAATTAGTAATTCAATGAAAGTGATTTATTTCAATTACAAGGGTGTAACTGACAAGTTTTAAAATAATTTTGGTTCTATAGCAGTAGCAATTTGTGAAAAAAAATGCAAAATTCAGTGGAATATCGTCAATAAATTCCTTTCAATTTGAACTCGTGCAAAATTTCGATACTCTCTCAATCAAAAAGTATTATGGGTAAAGCTATCAAATTTTACCCAAAATTTCCTTATGAGGTGTTCTTGGCAGCAAATACTTCCATTTACAGATTATACACATTATACACTGCTCCTGGACTGATCTATGTTTCAAAATCTGCCCTACCCCAAAGTTCGGATAAATTCCGCAATTTTTCATGAATCAACATTTTCCAAAGTAATAGCCACAAAAGGATGATCTGCTTATGTAGTCATGTTTTATTTATATCAAACATGATTTAGATTCACATTTAAACCTCTTTTTTAATGCAAAAATATGTTTATTATCAGTATTAGATCTAAATTATGAGGTTTATCATTATTTCCTGGACATGAGACATAGTGAAATTTCGGTATGGATCAATTGCAGCGAACTTAATAACTGACTCCATCAAAAAAATAACAGGAGAAAAAAAAAATGGATGTGACACTGTAAGTACAATTTACACCAATTATATTATTATTAGTATTACAAAATGAACAAGAATCTGCAGCTTCAAAGCCTGGCTGGGCATTTACAAAACATCTGAAATCTGGATTTCATAATCAGGTATACCCATTGCCAGAATTATGTTGAAGCGCCCAAAGTTATATGGCAATTGGCAATTTACTGTTCTTACCATTCATTCAACAATAAAACATAATTTTTTTTGCAATATTTTGGGGGATGGGCTTAAGGTGACTCAACCGTGGTAGTTTGATCATACAGACTTTTCTAAAATTTTGCACAGGTAGTCTATGGGACCCATACATTCCAAAAATGAAAAATAAAAAAATTTCACCGACTCGTTTGGTTGCCATGGTAACAGCATGTTTGGCCTGATGACTGCTTAAAAGTTATAAATTGAGTTTTTGGTTATGTACCACAGAATAGAGCATTACATGCATTTGTCACACAAAAATGTCAGAAATGTATTCCCATGGATGTAAACCAGTACATTTGCCACAAGTTTGAAGAAAAAGGTTAAAATACTTTTTTCTGTAAGAGCTCAAAGGGCACAAACACACTAATTAATTGCAGATTTTGCATGCATCAATTTTGGCAGTAATCAAATTTTAGGAAAACGATCATACAGATTTTTTAAAAAATTTGCATATATCATAAACAGGTTATTTTCAAACAAATGTCCTAAAATAAAAAAAATTCAACGAGTTGTTTTTTAACTGCAGTACCATGACTATGCCAATGTCAATTTAAAGAAATAAAGACAATTTTAGACACAGTTGAATGAAATTAGTTGAGAAAATTCTTTTGATAAAGATGAGAAGCTGAAACTTTGACTTAGCATAGAGATTAGAGAAGTGTTACTGCATTCAATAAAAAAATAATTATGCTTCTAGCTGCATTAGATCTCATTTAAATAGCAAATTACTGGCTGCCATGCTGTTAAAAAAAAGAGAGCAGAAAATGGTAACGTCACAACTTTTTCAGGGCCTGCAGCAGTGGTGACGCTATGTTGCTAGGCAACCAGGCTGCTCAGAAGTGTGTGCAGTGTACCACGGTTGAGTCACCTTAATGCTCCATTGAAGGGGTGCTGAGGCACTGGTCATTTCTTGAGGGCTGGAGTTTGGAAAGGGTGAAAGATCCAGTGTGGGCGAGAGTGCATCATATTCGCATGTGTGATTTTAATTGCCAAAGCATACAGATTATTACCTCTATTGGTATCTGTATATACATGTATAATTTAATGTACTTCTTTGATATATTTTATATATTTTATTAAATAAATAAATAGAATGATAAAAAGAAGTTGTACATGTATGTGGGAACAGAATCTTTTCATGAATGGTGGATTGGCGACCCCATCTGCTCCTGATCCTATTTTGGATGGTTTGCCAGCACCAATGACAAACATTTCACTCAGTTCAGTTGGGCATTTGTGTTATGAGAGTATCATTGATCATGGAAAAACTGTTTCAACTCTCAACGCACTTACACACTAAGTTACACAGCCCACTAAAAGAAACAACATTGCAACGTCAGAGTTCTTATCATATTGATCGAAACATTAGGACATTAACATATAAAAAGTTACACATGTAATTTCATCTATATCTTAAACATTGTCTACTAAAATATTGACAATGAAACATGCCTTTTCTGTAATCTCACATGCCATCTCCCTTTCATGACCCATGTAAACCAAATATTATATTTGCCTACAATTACTACAACTAGGCCTTGACCATTGGCATAGCATAGTTAGCCAAAGGAGTTGAAAAAATATAATAGAAGAATAAATTCTTCTCTATTGTAAGCCTATTATTCAAGTGCCACAATATGGATTTTCATGTTTCATTTCTTTAAATTTCAATATGTGTTCGAGCAATGTGACTTATGTCTGTGGCTGAAATACAACTTTGAGGAGTCAGAGCTTTTGCAATTTTTGGGGGGGCGAACGACATTTGCCCGAATTTCAAGATCTAGATTTAATACAGATTCAAATGAAATTGCATGGAAATCATTAATTTTCAATAGTTTTCATTTAATCATCTGCCCAAATTCTTTAGCCTTTTGTCTGAATCTTACAATTTCCCAAACTTTTGTGGCAGCGACCTCCCCACCCTCCCCCCCCTCCTATACGCCAATGTGTTTTTGTATACAGAGGTAACAACCAACTTTAATTCACAGCCAGCATGTAAGCAATTCCCATAAGAAGTATATGAAGTGAATCGGTTTTGTTTTGCTGGGAGAAACAGTTGTTTTGCATACATGTGCAAGAGATGCAAGTCGTATACATAATTATATGAAGAAGTTAATTAATTGTCCTAAATGTAAGATTCTATTTCTTATTATTTCTAACCATTTCAGAGGTGCTGACTAATGGAGACCTTGAGTGATTTGTCACTCTTGTAAACTCAAGCTCAAACACATTTTTTCAACACTTATAGGCACATTATAAGCATTTAAGATAGAATATACTTCAAAATTCTGAAAAGTAACATTTTCGCATCCCTTACCGTATAAGCACCTTTTTACTTAAGCAATTTTGTCATCTTTGTCATGGGCTACCCTTAGGCCATGGGGCTGGGTGAATGCCCCATTTTGCCCCATGGTTAACAAGGCCCTGAATAAGACTGATCCATGCACTATGACATGGCAGAAGACCTACATCCAGGCTATGATTCAATTCCTTGATGAGCAGGGCTCCCATTCTAAATAAATGCCACAGCCCTAAAAAATTTTACAAAGAAAAACATGCTTGTGAGGGCAGATTGTGCAGACAATTTCCTTTATGACTTTATTAAAATGTTTCATTTTTTCGCTATTTGGAGCCTTCGGGTATCTTTCTGCATTGCAACATTTTTAAAACTGTTCAATACCATTTTGCCAACTATTGGTGAGTAGTATAGTAGAGCAGTACAACAGTCGCATTGTATTGTATCACACTTATACCCATGCATGAAATGTGGCTATAAAATTTATGGCGGACCTTCAAATTATTGTCATTTAAGACAAACAAACATGCTTTAGTGACCTGATTTTACTGTTTCTGCTCATGGAGTGGTATGCAAAGATCACTTCTTTGTATGAAGATTTTAGGTGAGGCATTGCATTCACTTTGCCATTAATAAACTTAGAAGTCGTGTGAACTATATTTCACTGCTATTGTTCAATGAATGTTCATATTGTTCATGTTGGCAATTATAGTGGGTATTTTTCCCTAAAAAGCTGCTTGTTTGATAGCCAGAATGTGTTCATCTTTTATGATGATGATGAGTCCTTGTAATTGCACAACAGCCGGACATCTCGTATACTCGAGTTACTGCGAATCTAACATTCAAACTGCATAACACCATCAAAAGTAGTAGTATTATTATACTGTTTACTGGTGCCTCTGATCTTTCGAGTTTGAGGTCCTACAATGCAAATATTATATTGTAAAGCCATCACAACACACAAACTCCGGAAATTTTATAACCCTTAAGTTTCATGCAGATTTTTAGTACCCCACCCTTAGGTTTCATGCAGATTTTTGTACCCCCCCCCCCGCTCGACATACAAAGCAAAACACAATACATATATACTCTTATTCCATGACGAGCCATGTATTGTCCCCCCAGTCATAAATTCTGAACGGTCCCTAAAGCCAGAGGATCTTGAATATGATCAAAATCTACTGGGACCTACAATTTCATGGAAGACCTTCAAGACTTTATATGTATCAGTGTTATATCCCCCGAAATAAGTGTCTCTATTTATGGTTGATGAATGAAATTAATTTAGAACAGGAATATATATAAGTATGTAATAATCCAAAATAGGCCTAGTCATATTCACAAATTGTTTGGTTGACAATGTCAAAGTTGAGATTTTTGTAGGTTAAAAATAAATCACATCGTTTAATGATTTTATAAATTTTGTGTCACCATTCACCAACATTATCATTATTGGTTAAAATTGTGCTAAAATTGCCACAAAAATTATTTCAGTGTTTTATTTTCTACTATTGATATATTTATTGAGTCAGTTAAGTAATTTACAGCAACTGATCAATTATGTGAATATGATGCACTCTCACCGACCCTGGATCGTTCACCTCTTTCCAAACTCCAGCCCTCAAGAAATGACGAGCGGGTCACCACCCCTTCAAAGGAGCATTAAGCCCATTCCCCAAAATATTGAAAAAAATTTATGTTTTACTGTTGAATGAATGGGAAAAACAGTAAATTGCCAATTGCCATATAACTTTGATCGCTTCAACATAATTCTGGCAATGGGTGTACCTGATAATGAAATCCAGATTTCAGATGTTTTGTAAATGCCCAGCCAGGTTTTGAATCTGCAGATTCTTGTTCATTTTGTAATACTAACAATAATATAATTGGTGTAAATTGTACTTGTCACATGAATTATTTTTTTTCTCTTCTGTTGTTTTTTGATGGAGTCAGTTATGAAGTTCGCTGCAATTGATCCATACCGAAATTTCACTATGTCTCATGTCCAGGAAATAATGATAAACCTCATAATTTAGATCTAATACTGATAATAAACATATTTTTGCATTAAAAAAAAGGTTTAAATGTGAATCTAAATCAAATTTGATATAAATAAAACATGACTACATAAGCAGATCATCCTTTTGTGGCTATTACTTTGGAAAATGTTGATTCATGAGAAATTTTCGGAATTTATCCGAACTTTGGGGTAGGGCAGATTTTGAAGCATAGATCAGTCCAGGAGCAGTGTATAATGTGTATAATCTGTAAATGGAAATACTTGCTGCCAAGAACACCTCATAAGGAAATTGCTTTAAAACTTCTCAGTTACACCCTTGTAATTGAAATAAATCACTATCATTGAATTACTAATTCTTTATCTTGATTTATTCAGCGAAACTCATATTTTGTTAAATCAGTAATTTTGACGTGCACGGCAATTACTAAAAAGGCTATACAGAAAAAATGCGCACCGACCTGAAGTGTTACCCAAACTTTTCTTGAAGGTCTAACCATATGGAACATGATTATAAGAAGTTTTGCTCTGACCCCCCAGAGCCTACAGTAATATATATGGGACAAATTTGGTAAGTCTGAAACTCTTGTCTCCAGCGTTTAACAATAATTCATGAGGGCAGGAAGGCACATGGAGGACCTCCTGTTATCATCATTTGTCATAGACAAGGATATTAGCAAAAATTATGACACAAAAAATACGTGGCAGAATATTTCTATCCCATCCAAAAATAGCATTGAAGTGGCCAACCCCCCTGAAAATGGCCTGTCTCCACCAACATTTCCTTTGAAAGATCGTATCACAAAAACTACGAGGGGTTTTCCAAAAGTTCTGTCCAAGTTGCCATAACTTTTGCAATATTTAATACAGAAACATTATATTTGGTTCAGATAATATTAAAATAATTTACAAATGATCCTCAAAAAATCAGATCAAAGAAACAAAAATAAATGGTTAATTTGTTACCATGGAAACCAGAAGTCATGAAATGCTGCCCAGGCCACTTTTAGAGACACATATTCATTATATCTTGTCAAAAATATAATTTTTACCAGGGATACAGAACAAGAAACCTATTAAGAATAATCCCTAACATTTCCCAAATTCTTAAAGTAATAAAATTGACACTGAGTACATTTCTTCTAACTTTATATCCCTTAAAAAATCAATGCCTCAAAGTCCTCATATTGAGATCACTGTTGGGTGTTTCGAAGACTTTTTTTACTTCACGA
Source organism: Platynereis dumerilii (assembly GCA_026936325.1). Lineage (NCBI taxonomy): Eukaryota > Metazoa > Annelida > Polychaeta > Phyllodocida > Nereididae > Platynereis > Platynereis dumerilii. The sequence continues at coordinate 16,235,549 of JAPTHN010000007.1, forward strand.
TGGGTTTTCCATAAGTTCTGTCCAACCTGTCATTACTTTTACTAGATTTTATACAGAAACATGATATTTGGTTCAGTTGATATTGAAGTAATTTGCAAATGATCCCCAAAAAATCAGATCATAGAAGTAAAAGTAAATTGTTGATTTGTTGCTATGGAAACCATAGGTCATGAAATGCGGCTGAGATCTTGTCAACAGACACATACTTGATATTTCTTGTCAAAATATGTAATTATTACGAGAGATACAGAACAGAATATATTCAAAATATTCATAGTTATTCACAAGTCTCTAAACTTTTGACTGGAACCCTGTAAATACATTATTTCATACTTTCTAACCATGTCTAAATAAGCACCCTCAGTCGTCGTGTTAAGGTCGGTTTTGGCATTGTCCAGTCTTCTTTTCTTAGGTTTTCCAATCTGCGTTCTCTTCATTCAGAAAAAAATTTCACAAGCTTCACTTGGTTCTATCACTCATACAGTCTTCCTTGTATGTATGATAAAAGGTTCTTACTCTCTCTGCTAGTTTTTATCCTATTAGATTGAAGAAATACAACAGGTATATGTATGATGTCATTTATACCCAAAAAATCTCTCATCTCATAAAAAATGAGAAACTACATAGGGGATGGCAAAGTAACTGAGATGTGACAATAATACCATTTTCCATCTTTTTTAATGATTTTACAATTAACTGATTGTATTTCATGAAAAAAATTATGAATATACTTTAATTCAATAAGTCAAGACAGAGATAATGCAAGCAGGTATTCCATCACTTTTTAGTTTGCACTACTAAGTCTGGGCCGCATTTCATGACTTCTGGTTTCCATGGCAACAGATTAGGCATTTATTTTTATTTTTATGACCTGATTTTTTGGGTGTTATTTGCAAATTACAACAGTATTATCTGAACCAAATATCATGTTTCTATAGCAACTCTAACGAAAGTTAACACAAGTTGGACAGAACTTTTGGAAAACCCCTCGTACTACAGGATCCTGATTTGATTAAACTCTTCCATACATGGAAACTCGACTGGCAGTCTTCTAAAATCTAGTTACCAATAGCTGATATAATATTTTGTATAAGAGCAGGAGGTTGTTGTGTCAGTGTCTCCAATATTGCGTCATTAGCATCGTGCAACGGATTTGTTTCTTAACAAAAATTAAAGGGACATACATTCTGTGAGAAAACCTGGTGGCTGACGTTGTCTGGGAACCAAATAAAGAAAATAACTGAATAGCTCTGTATGACTGTATCATATATATATATGTAAACCAAAATATTAGGGTATTTCTGTTGTCATGTCACTTGTCCTATCTCAGTTTGTCATTACATGAATTCCATGAAAAGTGAAACTTTTGAGGAATATCACCTTTCTTTATAGAAAGTGACCTAGCGAACACAATTTTCAATATATTTACATGAAATAAATTTGTTTTTAATATTGATAATTTTGGTCATTTTTTACTTTTATTCATTTGTAGACTTTAATGTTGGTTAGATTGTTATCATTGAGATATTGATGGAAATTGTGTTTTTTTGGGTTGTATTTGCCGAAAAATGGCTAAAAATGGTCTTTTTTGGAGGTCTATTTATAAATGAAACACTGTATCTGCACTAGGGATATTGAATCCATCAGATGTAATTACTTTTCAAATTTACAATTTTTCAAGAATGTTTTGAAAATTTTTCATTTTTGATGCCCTGCTACCAATTTAAACTCACAAAATTGCTGAGTGTGACTCCGTCACATCATCCAGTGACTCCGTCACTTTTTTTGAGGAGCCTTGACGAAAATATGTTAGACATTTTGGGACTTTATTATTATTATTAACAATAGAGAACAGTCTAAATATTTGTATTCTTTAGGAGTTTGCACTCTGCCAGCCAAGTTGGGCCAGCAAATGCAGGAGAAAGCATGTCTTGCGAGAATTAGGGTAAAATAAAGGTGACTCCGTCACGCGAAATGTTGAGGCTACTTTTTATTACTCCTAGACAAATGGTGTAAATTAATATGCATCATATGTAATGAAGTTACACAGAGCAACATTCATTTTCCGTTTGAACTTGTTTTACTCTGCACTGGGTCCATAGATATTCACATTTTGTGTTCTGGGGGTGACTCTGTCACAATGGAATTGGTGATTAGCAAACGCCTTGCTACTCTATTTTGACAGCATATTTCTGGACCAAACTCATTGTGAACAAGTTTCTGGTGTTCATATAAGGCCATTGCATGCACACATTGCTAGACTGCCAGTTTTGCACCGGTCTCTACAAAGATTTTTACCTTAATTATCACTAGCATCACGGGGTCATTAGCATCATGTCAAAAATGGCTTATTACCTTTATCTCACTAAAATTTTGTTGCAGGTGACTGGAGTTGAAATCAGTTTAACATATATTGTCAATAAATGTTTCAACAGAATATTACAGAAACTTTATGCATTTTCCTTGCGTCTGACATGCTTAGTGTGAAGTTTGATGCTTCTCTGAAACTGCTAATCAAATAAGGGGTGCCAGTAACATTGTCATTATCTGAAATATGGCTTAGCAAAGACATTGGGCACTGGAGGGAATAGTGTAGATCATCTTTATTATTCAGAATCCAAACTATTGATGAAAAGAGTATTTTTGTTTGTGTTTGTAAATTTCTGGTTCAAGGATATGTTTTATCTCAATAACTTTTGGTCATAGAGACTTGAAATATAGCTCAATGTGTGCAGAATAGCCACTTTCCCATACGTTGGTAAAACATTCTTCAGCTCTAAGTGGTACAGATTTCAAGTTATAGGCATGATGCTAATGACACACATATTTGGTTTTTAATTGATCAAAATGCAGCTTCTCTAAAATAATTGGCACTAGAGACCCTGAACTTGGCCCAAAATGTGCAAGCAACTTGCCTAATCATTGGCCATAGATTCTTTAGCCCTAAATGGTCAGGATTTTACAGTTATAAGTGTGATTTTAATGACAGCCAAAAAACATTACAGCTGTGTTTATCACCTCAGTACAGATCAGCAGAGCTTTGGGACCCTTGGACATGAAAGTGCAGTGATAGCTGATTGTTTGACCTACCCAATGCAAACTTAAAAAGGCATTTCTGGAGTGAAAAATTTTCAAATTTTTTAAAGCTGAAATTTCGTTTTCAAATTTTGACCCATATGCGAAAGTGCTTGCGTTGCTTCAAGGTGACTATGGTTGTCCTGTCTTCCTCATTGTTGATGAGAAATTTGTCACCACTTATGGTGCTTGTAAGAGAAGCAATGAATCATTTGTGAATAATGGGACATTTGCTGATGCTCCAGCTGTCGACAATTCAAATTAGGGACCTAACACTTGGTCTTCAACGTGGAGTCATCTGATGACAATAAAATCACAAAAATGTCTCAAATAGTCATTGATCAGAGCAGCGGAATCAATGCAAATGCTTATAACAACATTGTGAAAGAATTTGTGATGCCATGGCGTCAGACAAAAAACTCATTTTGTGGCAAAATCATCTTCCTACAAGGTGAAGCACCTGTTCATACTGCATAGGAGACTCAGGAGTGCCTGAAAACAAACCTGTTGAGCAAGGTAGAGTGCCACCCCTTGTCTCCTGAGCTGGACCAAGTGGATTACTCAGTATCGCAAATTGGGAGAAAGCATCCAGCAAGTTATCCCCACCCTCACAGTAAAGTTAAAGGCCTCCATCATGTCTGCATGTGGCAAAATGTTGGAGGAGTGCATCAAACATGTTTTCACATCATTTTGGTCTCATCTGCAGGAAGTTTCCACCGCAAGGGGTGCAAATATTGGGTAATTTGACTCTTCTGATGATACTGTTCATATACAAATCATGTTTTGTTGAATAATGATGCTTGGCATGGAATGAACTGTAAACAAATCAAATTGTGTTGACTGTCCTTTTTTTTCCGTGGACACCTTGCTGTTTGATGTTTTGAAAGCAGAAGTTGTTTTATTATTGAGAAATATCTGTGGTAGAATTACGCAAGGGAAATTCACTAAAATCAAGCAAATACTAAGAATGTAACAGTCGATTAGAAGTTATTTATAAATCATGTTTATTGACTGCATGTTTGTTCAATAATTGGGATGATTGATGTTCTTGATTCAGTAGCTGTTGAAGAGTGTGTCAAATTTTGAGTGACAGCGCTCGACAACCGCTCAGAAAAGAGGCCCAGCGCCTTCTACATCTGTTCAATTAACACACGACAGAGAAGGATATGAACTTTACTAGTGAAATCCCTAATTCTTGGTACGCCCTTTCAAATTTTGCAATGTTGCCGTGGTAATCATCATCAATTGTAAAGCCAATTGAGGCTGAAAGAGCATCACAAAGTGGGACAAAAGCAATGTGGAACTTCATGAAGTGTTGAGGTAAAATGTTGCTCAGCATTTCAAGGTTTGCGAGGAGCTTGTTGCACTCGTTGCCCTCAGAGGTACATCCATGGTGCTGCTCCTTTTGGATGTAAAGAACCTCGGAGTAGTGGTCAAGATCTGGGAAGAGTTTCTTCAATTCAGAATAGATTTCATCACAATCCCCAACTTAATATGCAGTGCAGGCGGAGGAACTACAGTAAAAACAGTGGTTGATAGCTCTAATTTACCCTTCAACACTGGTTCATTTGAAAAATAGTTGTAATACTGCTTTAATGTGGTTTTGTTCCCACTTTCATTTTTCATTTACAAGTAGTTTCAGAGTCAAATTGCTTAATACAAAGGTCCGAATCACTTTTATGTCAGTGGAACTTAATAATCTTGATACTTTCCTATAACAAATAACACATTCCTATAACAAATAACACAAACTTTTTTCCGAGCATCGAAGTGATCCATCTTAACACCAAAACCAACTAAGTCCTTAAAATTAGATGAAACTGAGAAGTGTGCTATGAAGCCCAGCTTACAAATGCAAACTTGAACTTGAATGCAAACTTGAATTCTCACCAATATGAAATACTAAATAAACTGTATCATACTCAAAGTAAGATTGAATCCACCGGACAGAGAACAGACGAGGCATGTAAATTTAGAAATGGCTACTGCGCCAGTTTAAAGGCAAACAAAGACACACATTGACATTCATACAAACAGTCACACCACACATAAAGAAACAAGATACACAGAAAGGAACCTACTGCTCCTAGACCAGCTGACATTAAACCGCAGTGGCCTCGTACGGCGTTACATAATTACTAACTGACACATAATTTAGACAAGCACGATAAATAGATAGCATAAATATATGAAATATATACAAATGATACAACAAGGAACATTCAAGAGGAAAATAAAATAAGAACAGTATACATAAAAATAGAAATTTGAAAATTTTAGATTACAACAAAACACATTTAATTATACAGCCGGAGACCTAGGTAACTTTCTGAGCCAAAATTGGCAAAATTTGAATTTTGAGAGAGAATTTTTTTTGGTTAAATTTTGAGATTTTTATTTCTTTTTGTTGGGTTTAGGGAAGCCCCGTTCGTAACTTTTTCGGTATACTTTGAAAATCTTGCTTTTTAATCAGGAGCGCTGTGTCCTCATTGACTGGGCTCTTTCTAAAATGTATGATTTGAACCATCTTAGAGCTTAGCCATGTAGCTGCTGTGCACAACAAATCTAATCTTTAATCGGTAGCAGAATATTGTAATCAATTGTGTCAAGTATCACAGATAAATCCAACAGTGGCAGCATTATCAAATCTCCATTGCTCATATTTAGCATTATGTCATTGTGGATTTTTGTCAGGAGAGTTTCTGTACTGTGGAATTGTCGATTGTTTTTCTTCATCAAGTTTGTTCTGAGTGATAAAACTGCTAACACTTAAAAACTCACTCCTCTTACAGCGAAACACTTTGATATAGAATTAAAGTGGACTTTGGCACTGTGAAAATGGCACTTCGTGTGTCATCATGCTGATGATTTGTCATGATCAAACCCAATACTTTCAATGTTAATTTGATTTAAGGAGACTTATCCCGCTTGTTGGTGACAGCCAAACGAAAGGATTATGCATCGGATTTTCGCTCTAAAATTTGTTATGAGAAGTCAAATTGCTTACTCTTGATCATGACTAATCAAACAGCCTCTACACTGTGTATCAACCAAGTGACCCAATTAAGGATTTTCTTTGTTTACATTTTGCTAGTTTGCATATATAGAGCAAGCAACAAACGTATGCTGTCTTATAGTATACACAATACACATACAAAATTTGGAATCAATCAGTTAAGTTTTCTGGGCGTTTAGGCAGTTTTAGTAAATCTTAGTACATTTTTTACTAGAATCACCAAATCTTTTGATTGCTAAATATTTAAAGCTTTAAATTTCTCATCAAGATTTCTGATACATAAATAGAGCATACTGGCTATGTGATATTGTAATTACATTGTTTTCTTGTCTAAAATTTAAGATTTTATGATTAACTAGGTCGCTTCGCATAGAGCAAACGGTACACAGTGTCTGTTTCCCATGTTGAAAGTAGAGAAGATGACATTTCATCGGCTATCATGAGTCACAAAGTGCCATTTTCACAGTGCCACAGTCCACTTTAATTCTATATCAAAGTGTTTCGCTGTAAAAGACATAGAACTTGTAAATTACTCAATATAATTCTTTGTAACATTCTAAGCCTGCTTATTAAGGGTTGTTTTTCAATCGGGGTACATAGTTTTGTCTCAAGGGGGTCAAAAATAAAGGTATTTTTTTTCTGGCCAAATTGACTTTTTTCTGTTGCTAGATACCGTGCCATGGATTTCTGAAAATTTTAGGGCTACAAGTATTCTGAATTATTATTTTTTTGACTTTTTGTGTTGTTGTAGATAATTTGACCAAGGCTCATCCCTCTATTACTTGATGTATAGAACATCCAGTTGTACGGGCTTGTGCTGAGTGGATAGATATATATCTGACAATGAAAAATCATCTTACTTGCTTAATTTTGGCCAAGAACTTTGTGCGTGTCAAGGAAAATAGACATTTTTGGAGAGAACAGCATATTTTCGGAGAGGACAGTTTATTTGACGAAAGCTCTTTTTGGTATTTTCCGCTACGAGCATTGTACAGTTTGTACAACTGAAGTGAAACACTTACCAAAACTTTGTCTAATCTATTGAATGAGTATTTCTATAAAATAAAAATATCTTTAATTTAATGTTATTGCTGTCTTGCTGACCCTATTTCGGAGAGGACAATATTTGACGGAATTGACCTTCATGTGTTCAATGCAGGATTCTGAAGAGACTAATCATAGTTGTTACATGTAATTCTAATGTTGAACTCTCGGGACCAAGTTGAAAGCATATTCACATTGGTTAAAACTTACTGTTAGGTCAGGACTGAAAAATCTGAAGCGATATTTGCCTAATTTGCAAATGAGACAGTCAATTTTGGTCAAAATGACACAAATACATTTTTTTCGGGCAGTTATCAACCGATTTGAATAATTTTTTCGCTACTGTAGGTCCGTCTCAGTATGTTTAATCATTCTGTGTAACGTTTTTTCCACATATATGCTTGGTATTTCTGGTATTTTTGATATCGTGTGACTTTCCAGAGCGTACCCCGATTGAAAAACAACCCTTAACCTCTTGGTCAAAGATTTTGAAAGTTTTAAGAAATCCGTGGTTTTTCAAAGAACCAGACACAATTTATAAGATTGTTTCAAATTTGGGATTGACAAAATTTAATGAGCCTGTAATGTGAAGAATACGCACCACATCCATGCGTTGATGATTTCAAATTGTCAACAAAGAAGTTCTGAAAGAGTGCATTGCAAAAAGTTGTCACATTTGGGTGAATGTCCACGCTTATGACACAACTTTTTTGAAAACGATGTGACAAAGAAAATTGAAAATCCCCAACTTGGGCTAAAATTCAACCCAAATCCAATTAAATGCAATAAAAAGGTTTGAAGGAAGAGGGAACAACTTTCATTATCCATGATCTCCAAAAATGTGACTTAGGCCTAATGCAAAACTGTTTCCTGGCTGTTTTTGCATTTGGTTGTGATATTGGTTTTTGAAGCAGTTTCACTAAATGTGGCCTGATGCCCTGTCTCACTGTGCACCGCCTGCTGTCTCACTGCGCCCCGCCCATGGGACACAGTAAGAATCTTGACCAGCATGGTTATAACTCAGAAGTTTCTCCAAACCTTCAAAAGTAGGAACCTGAAACTCCTGGACAATATAACCAACTTCGTTATCTATAATGTGGACGTCATTTTACTGGGAACTGCCAAAATTTTTGAACACTTGAAAATAAAATAAAAAAGTCTCACAGTGCCCCACTTTCCCCTACAAACTTTCAGTTTGATCCTTTAAGAGGAAGTGCCATTTTAAGCCATTTTGCAATGTCGTGTTTTTAATGATGCTTGATGAAGTTGGGCTTGTTGGCTGCATGTTATGAAGTGAAAGATTTCATTCATGAAGATGCTGAAGATGTGTGGTCTCAGATATGATCCTTGTTGGATTTCCCTTGTATTGGTGATTGCACTCCAGTCACTCACTGACTCCTGCTGGCACCTACCTACAGTTACACGTTGCTTTCTTCCACTCAACCAACTCCCCATCAGCTTGCATGTTGCTTCACTGACCCATGGATATGACCTGAACTTGCAGATTGGGGCCCCCCTCTTCCTATTAGGGGCCCCCTCTTCCAATAAGGGGCCCCTCTTCCAGTAAGTGGCCCCTCTTCCAATTAGCAGGGGCGGATCCAGACAGGGTTTGTCCTGGGTGTAAGCCCTCCCAAAATCCAATCATCTGGTCGGCCCCTAAAGCTCTTCTTTTATAAATGATTAGGCTACATTAATGCAATACGAGACTCTTTACGCTTGGTTCTTTTTCAGAGGTATTTTTCATGGGCCTGTTATAAAATCAATCATAATAGCGGGCCAATATTTCACCCAATTCTCAGACAGTCAGACTATTTCTCTTGTGATGTATTTGAAAAATTAAGCAACATGCAGATGCAAGCATAGGATGCAAGCATGAAACAGGTTATGATTGTTAATCAAGCCAAATTTTACAGAGGTGTCAAATTCTCAAATCCGTTTGTTCTGCTGAATAAAGAGGAAAAATTAATGGGCAATGAACAATGTTCCAAACAGCCATGGACTTGAAAGAAATCGGCAGAGGGCGCCATGGCAGTTGTGCATTGGCACAGAGGGCGTCCTATTTCACAGCCCCCTTTTCTCCTCTCTTCTCCTCTTTTTCTTGTGCAAAATGCTAATTCAGGTAATAGATAAAGTTACCAGGTAAACGGTCTCACAGGTGGCGCACAGCTCGCCAGGAAATCAACCATTGCCACATCTTTTTACCACAGTTTGTAAATCCTGCCCAAAATTTACAATCTCTAGAATTTCACTCAAGAAAAAGTGGTTAAAAATGCAGTTTATAAGGTGGCAAAAGCTACATCTGGTGAAAAACAGTGTTCTTTCTATTGTGATCCAGGGCTGGTTTCTTGTAGAATAACAAAAAGTTGAATGAAATATTACCTAATTATCACATGCATGTTTGGTCCTGTGCACAGCCACAACAAAGCTAAAACAATAAACAGGCAACCTTTTTTTTGTTCACCACTTTTTCATTAATAACCTGATCACACCCAACAGTGGCACAGCTCCAGAAAACCATGTCATGAGTGAGATTGTTTAATACAACCCTGGTCATGTTAAGACTTACAATTGAAAACAGGTTTATTGGTAATTTTTTTTGGGAGGGGGGACCTTCTGGTAAAATTCTGATTATAATTCAGTGGTACTGCATACCAATGACATCTTAGTGGTACTGCATACCAGTGACATCTTAGGCCTATAAAAAAACATGCCAATAAAGCATCTCATGACATGAGTGACATGTTGGCCAGGCCAGCAGAGAATCATAGATCTATATTTTTTTAACAATTTTATGAAATAAAAATTCATCACTATAACTCCCCCTCCAATAAAAACTAGAGACAAATTGGCACATTTTCTCAATTTCTATAAAGTGTCTGAGTGGTGGGCCTGCATAGCTGGTTACTGGGCCACAACAACTTCACTAACTCTTGTGTCTTCACCGGTAGTGTTGGGCAAAGAATAGATACTGCCCAGTGAACTAAATGTGTATCATGACATGGGGTCTCACTCTCTCATCTCACCAATCAACCTTCATCCGCGATAAAAAAAAAACTGGCCCGGGGGGGGGGGACTGTGCTCTCTGCCACTATCTATTTATAAGAAGATGTGTTCAACTTATTTTGACAAAGATCGAGTTGGTTCCATCACGGAAATTGTCACATTTTCTTGTCTCGTGACAGAGGCTGTTTCATCAAGGTATCTGCAAATACATATGCAGCTCTTGGTCTAGGGAAAATGTGCACAATTTCATTTTTAAAAACGTTCCAAGTCTCATCGATCAGTGATCGGTTTTGAGAGCAACATTTGACCAATTACAGTGGTGACATATTTTTCAGTTGTATCAGTACTCAACTTGACTGTAAATATTTTTGTCAAAATAAGTTGAACATGCATCCCTTTTTGGAATACATGTATACCAACCCATCACGACTACATTTACCTACATTGTGAGATCATGAATGACAATCTCTGCACACCAAGCACAGGCCGAAGCCAGAATAAGTCCCTAGAGTTTTATTGTGTGTCTCAAGTGTGCAGCAAAAGGCCAATCGTCTGCATCGTAAAAATGCCTGTGGACACAGTGTATTATAATATTTATCATGCAGTGAAATTCATAACATCCTCTATCGTTTTAAAAGTTAGGAGGGGGGGGGGGTCAAAATGTTTTATACTTATGTTTTAAAAATCCAAATGAGTGTTATCGAAACTCGTCAACAAGGCTGTCGTGATACAAATTCGGCTGTTGGGATTAGCAATTATGTAAGGTTATCAGATGTTTACTAGTAAACAAATGATTGCTTGAAATCTGCTGGCTGAATTCTGATGGGTGACAGGCTGATGGGAGCATAATGGGAAGCTATGCTGAGGCACGGAGGGTGTCCCCAATTGGGGGTAACTGCTGTTGTTTTCCCTGTCCTACTCCGGTTGCTTTTTAGCTCCTGTTGCCCTTGTCACAGATCCCTATTCCGCATGCGATCCGCGACAGAAAGAGCTCCAAATGATTGTTTACAAAACAGGCAATTTGGGAAATGTCGTCTGCCGACTTGCAACTCAAGCCAGACTTCCAAATCCACACTCACGATTGTGAGATTACGTAATCTTTGAGCAACTGAACAGAACAGAGCTCAATAGCAATAGAATATAAGCCAAACGATTTGTAAAATGTTAATAATTAACAAATAACCCGTTTTTACAATGACCCCCCCCCCTCTATCCCCACCACAGAAACCTCCTTGAGATGAAGGCCTAATAGCCTACATATAGATATGTCATAGCCTCTCCTGCACAGAGTTTTATTTCAGACCATCTATCTGCATAACTCTATCTGGGTCTACCTATCTGGGTCTACCTATCTGGGTCTACCTATCTGGGTCTATCTATCTGGGTCTATCTATCTGGGTCTATCTATCTGGGTCTATCTATCTGGGTCTACCTATCTGGGTCTACCTACCTGGGTCTATCTATCTGGGTCTATCTATCTGGGTCTATCTATCTGGGTCTATCTATCTGGGTCTATCTATCTGGGTCTATCTACCTATCTGGGTCTATCTATCTATCGATGTCTACCTGTCTATCTAATCTGAACATGGACATATCAGAAGTAGGCCCATCACAGATAGGCCTATTGAGACATTGACACACCGCACGATGCATTATCTGCCACTACCATCCGCAAAGACATTCAGTATGGGCAATTGAGTACCATCCGTAATGACATGTTCTCAAGATTCTCCACAGGTCAAAGAAAGAAATATTTTGGGGAAAGAGGGTAGGCCTTTATGGATCAACGGAGTCTTGATCATTAAAGGATGGATGTTGGGGAATGTGCTTCTTCAGCAAGGATGGATGACTGGGGCTTTGTGTCATGAATGTATCTGTGCATTTGGTTGCAGGAAGGCACATCAATACGGCGATAGGCGAAGGGTGATCGAAACTGCTGTCCAACATAGTATAGTTCCATGGCATGCAGGTGATCTGGAGTGATGGATAGATAGATAGATAGATAGATAGATAGATAGATAGATAGATAGATAGATAGATAGATAGATAGATAGATAGATAGATAGATAGATAGATAGGCCTAGATAGATAGGCCTAGATAGATAGGCCTAGATAGATAGGCCTAGATAGATAGATAGATAGACATAAGGACAGAAAGACAGATTTGACAGCAAAACCGAAATTATCTAGGCCTATTAAAAAAAACTCCGCAATTTCAAAATGATTAACTAATTCATAATTAAGGCTCAACGATTAACAATTTAGGCTCAAAAGATTAGGTGCATGAACCGCTAATTGCATAAAGCAAGCCTCAAAAGCACAATAATTTTTATTTGAGGGCAATAAAGTTTCATAAAGATAACAGGTTTCCGTATGAAAACATGTTTGCAACAGAATTCTTCTGTTATCCTTGAAACAAAGTTACCTGCGTGAAATTGACTGATAGGCTATTATGAGGGTGATGATGTTTTCATTAGCACTTGATTGGGTGATAATACCTCATAATGGCCCCTAATCACTGACTAGTGGTATATGATTTGCTTCAAAAGTTTTCTTTAGCTGAGGGGTGCAATAAACATTACGTAACGTCGTGCAACAATTCCCTTTGATGTCGCACGTGCTTCAACGTCGCACGCGCCTATCAGGGATTCCCAGCAGGGGGCGACACCAGGCAGAACTTGTCTTCTTTGTAGAACGATAAAATTTATCAAAATCGTCTGCTCTGTAAAGCACGAGTTAATCGATTGCCTAATACTCATAAAATCCATCCAGTTTTTATTGCTAACGGCTTGTTTCTGCTCTCTGTTATGTTTTCAGACTTAATTTTATCAAAGACAAACATTCTCAGCCAGAAAATGAATTTATTGAACGGGATAACTGAAAAGGCTTTTAGGACTAATCAATACTGATTGCTATTTGCGATTTATGACCCTTTTTTGTTAAAACACGACCATGTCTTTGTGCATCATAGGCCTACATACATATCTTATCTGTATACTGGGGATGATGAGACACCGATTCATACTCGTACTGCCCTGCTTCCAAGTGAATTGTCACTAAAAATAGCCTAAAGCACTTGTAAAATAAACATCAAAAACAAAATCACAAGAATCCTCGTCAGGTATATTTAATATTTTCACTGTCTGTATGTACAATGATATCTCCAGCTACAAGTATGTAAAATAAAATGTTTTTGCAATTAATTGCCTACTAGAACTAGTCTTTTGCTCATTTTCAGCAAATTATGGTTGATTTGAACAATTGTTTTGAAAGAAGAATCATACTTTTTCCGCCATCTCTACTGTATTCTCATTCTTTCTAACAAATTGCAATACAAGTCAATGACCTGAAGAAAATGATATTTAGGATACATTAAGAGTGTATTAGGCCCAATAAATTCGACCTCATAGGCATATTAACATGCATATTAACAGTTAAGTTGCGGAATTTGTAAAATTACCATTGAGCTGACAAAAGAAAAGAGTAGGAGTTATTGTTATTGCAAAAGTGATCTGGATCATGAAAAATGAAGAACTGACTTTCCCAGAGTTTGCTGCCTTATTTGAACACAAGACATACATGTATTAAATTTTTCTGGCCTATTTCATTGGAAGTAGGCTACTTTATTTCATTCCTGAAGGTTTTGTCAGGCATTTTGGTGCACATGATTATATTCTATAGATATTAAAAATCTAAATTGCTATTCCATAATATAAGATAGATCATTTGTTTTACTGAAAATTACAGTGATTATCAGACGTAAATTATTGGGCCCTAGATCCATACATGTAGGCCTACCAGGGTATTTATTTAGTTTTTCCTCTATGTGTCACTTAAAAATAAAATTTCTGTAGAATATTCTGCACTGATTTGCACAGCAAGAAGCAGCAATTAAAGTTGAAGTGCACGAAGCAGAGATAGCTTCACTTCACTTTGAAGGCAGTGCTTCCCCCTTGATTGGCACCCGTGACAGGCCATGACGCTCCATGGGGCGCGGCCTGCGCAGCGTCTCAGCCAATCACAGAGCAGCACTGGCCCAAAGTGTCCCCTAGGGCTTGGCTCAAATAATCCTTAAACATTCAGTTTGTTTTACACATTGAGTCTGCAGCCTCAGAGGACTTGAAATTGCCTTTTCTTGCGATAGATTCATCATTTACAGATCAGATGCGCATTTAATCGGTCGCATGAGGAGCTGCTCTTGAACTCTGAAGCCAGAGAGAGATACTTGTTCAAGTGGAGCCGAATTTCACAGCCTCAGTATTGATACCATAGGCAGTTTGCGAGCAGACTGGTCAGTCTCTATTTCACCAGAGATGGACATGACGATGGCTGCAGCCCTTGGATCTCCCGATCTCACCCCTGACACCCATGGCTGCTCCACCAGTTTGAGTGACCTCTCAGATTCGGACAATAACAACACCCCCCTGTCAGCCAAGGGGCTTCTCAGTGACCACGGCTCTTCCGTCGAGCTCAACTGCGGCGGGGGCAGTGTCGGGGAGGGCAGCCCCGGGTCCCCTTCCTCCTGTGCTTCTAATGCCGAGTCCCTGGCCAGTGCCAGCATCAATGGAGCTAATAACGGAAAGAATTTGACATTTTCTCCAGAGCAAGTGGCCTGTGTTTGCGAGGCCCTGCAGCAGAGTAACAACATTGACCGCCTTGCCCGATTCCTCTGGTCCCTGCCCCCCAGCGAGTTACTCCGAGGGTCCGAGGCAGTTCTCAAGGCAAGGGCAACAGTGGCTTTCCACAGGGGAAGCTTCAGGGAACTCTATGCGATTCTGGAAAGCCACAACTTCGATGCTGCTAACCACGCCATGTTACAGCAAATGTGGTACAAGGCTCACTACATGGAGGCCCAGAAGATCCGGGGTCGGCCCCTGGGGGCTGTGGACAAGTATCGACTGAGGAGGAAGTACCCCCTGCCCAAGACCATCTGGGACGGAGAAGAGACTATCTACTGCTTCAAGGAGAAGTCCAGACAAGTCCTGAAGGAAAGCTACAAGACCAACAGATACCCCACCCCCGATGAGAAAAGGAACTTGGCCAAAAAGACCGGACTCACCTTGACACAAGTCAGCAACTGGTTCAAGAACAGGCGACAGAGAGACAGGACCCCCCAACAGCACCAGAACTGCAGAAAGTATGTATTCATTAACAATATAAGTAGAAACAATTTTCTTCACTGTTAGAATACAATTTTTGGTATGAAAAACTAGAAAATCATATTTTGAGGCTAAGTACAGAGCTTATCCTGTTACAAAAATGACACAAAATCTATAACAAGCTTGCTTATTGGTAGGCCTACAAATATCTCTGCATATTAAACTCAGTACTTAGGCCCTGTTACATAATTTGAGTTCATCTCAAAATTCAAATCATAAAGATGTGACTTCATCAAAACATGGGAGTCCTCAGCTGCATGAATCTCTCTCAGTCTCTGGTCAAAAATCTATTCTGAAAATCAGAGAGCTTGTAGGAAAATACATTATAACAACTGTTACAGTCAGCTGAGTTACATTCTCAACCAACAATCTACCTGAGTGCATGATGATATTTCCTAATGATAAACAAACCCAAGTTGAAATATTATTCCACTTCGATTCGTATTTTTGTCTGGATTATTACTTGGAGTTCTAGTCAATCACATATTGCTGTTGAGAAGTCAGTGTGTCTAAAATATTTCTTTTTGCTCATGGTAATTCAACACTTCGTGTTTTTCCAACAGTGTGAGTTTAGCTTCTCAGATTTCTGTCTTGGGGAGAATAATACACTTATTGCAGTCCTATTAAATAACACAAAGTCGCAAAATGTCTTTGGCCAGTGATTACATGCAGAAAGACTGCAAACATTTCATTCTTGTAGATTGTCAAACTTCAGTTGTTAGGGAGTCAGAAAATGGTCCAATATCAACAAAACAATTGTCATTAACCTGGGGCGAGCAGCACACTGCATTTAAAAGAAATGAAAGCAAAAAAAGCTAAATTAAATAAACGCAGACTTAAATATTTGTCTAGTGAACTTTATTAGTGTAGGGCCAAGGCATATTTGAAATAACAGTATGGGATCCGACGTAGAATAGACTGGTTTTTTGCACGTTGTCAGAGGCATTGACTTATAGATGTCAATATTATGGGGGTAAAAAGTTAAGGCTCTGGTAAATTGACAGTGGGGGGCAAAAAGGGGGTATGTCGATTTGACAAATTAAGATTTAGAGATATTTTAACAAGCCCTCGGGGGTAATTGTCATCCAGATTAATTTCTTGTCTTATGTTCTGTGTTACAACATCGCCAGGGGTGTTTTTCAATCTTTTATGTTTTATGCAAATCTGAACGTACAACGATTTAGGAAGTGTTAGAGAAACTGTTAGAGATATTAAGTTTGGGGGATTGAATTACCCCTTCTGCTCTGGGCCCACACTGGGGCTGAGATGTCCCTTTTTTGCCCCCATGCAAAATGCCTGTCAAACGTGAGGGACATAGAAATTTGTGCCGTGAAAAAGACATGACATGGTGCCCTTTGGATAGTTCGTGGCAAAATTTACTCAAGGGCTTTATCATTTAGCAATAAGAGAGAGAAGGGGCTGGAGGGGCAGGCAAGGGGGTAGGCTGGGGGGTAGGCCAATACATCAAACAGCCCTATTCACCCTCCCTGGCTTCCTGGCTACCTGGGCAAATAGTGAGAACGCGACTTGAATCGGAGATCGCTTCACAGTAACTTCCTTCGCTCTCTCAAGAGAGGCTCAAAAGAATTCCCAAAAGACCATTTATTGTTTTCCAAAAGCACTTCTGTGTACAATTCCATTCACTCTATAGACTGACTTTTGCTGCCAGACTTGTAGGAAACTAGCAGCAGACCAAAAGCAGGATAGGCCTATATTTTTGGGAGAATCAATGGTGAGCTTGAGCTGAAGATGGCCTTATAAAATTGTGATGTAAAATTGCTGTCTAATTTTCGAAGAATCGTGATTTTGGAACAGGCTTTATTTTTGTGCATTATTAGCCTACACTTAGCAAATTAAAAATTAAGTCGTGAAGATCAGAACCAGCTGAAAGGACAAAATATACGTGTACATGGTTATAAAGCCAATATTCTGTAATAACAAATTAATAGCAGCTAATTTCAAAAATTGAGAAATATTTGGTGAAATGAAAGTGGTTGAGTTGAACATTTAGGCCAAACATGACTGAGGAGTGAGCAGGGAGGTTATTCAGATTAGATAACAGAGGGTCACAGGGGAGGGGTGACAATCGGGGGGGGGGGGGTTAAGGGGCCCGTGGTCACCTGGTGCCGGCGTGTGAGCAGCCGCTACCTGGCTTTGGCTGGTGCCCCTCCCCGGTCCCCCCTGCAGCTAGCCTATCATTAGATTTCTCGGGGTAGAAAGTCACCCCGGGGGGTTATAGAGTGAGGGTTGACGAGGCTTATTTTCCCCTTGGCCTCCAAACACCCCCGGGTCCTGGGAATCACTGAACGGGGCCCAGTAACCCCCACCCCCTCCCCCCTCACTAAAGGCTTTGCTTGGTCTATCTATTTATAAACATACAATCAAACTCACAATCTTTTGCTTGTCACCAAAAAGCCATGCTCGCTCAAAAGACCAATTCTAAACAGCTCAAATGAGCACCTAGCACTGGCTAGAGCGGCTAAAGACAGCAATTATCAATTATGGGCAGAATGAGTGAAAGCAGCAAGGCCATAATGGAGAGGGGGCAAAAGGCAGGCTGGTGATGGAATAAATTTTCATAATATTGTGCTAAATCTAGAGAAAATGTGTCTCGCGAAGCTGTCAATTATGGGGCCTAGACAAACATGTATGTTTGCACTGTTGAGAAATCTCAAATAAATGATCGATATTTAATGTTTATTTGATATGCATTTTCACACATTCAGTACATACTATACCTAAGTGACTAGAAATACTTCATTTTGTTTTCAAGACACATTTTACAGTTATTTCTCCAATTTGTGTGGGGACTATAAAAGGGCAGTTCAAAGCTGTAACCAAAGTTGTCCTGAGAGACCTGAATTAATTACAAATGCTAAGCCCTGTCTAGGTCAATAAGGCTGACCAACAAAAAGGTCACTGACTGCAAATATTTAGGGTATGGGGATGACCCACATTAAAGGGCTATTTGTATACATTTGCAGGGCAGAAAAAAAGGAAAGATTTTCCTCCTAGACAAATGATGAAATAGAATACTCGTGTACATGCTAATTGCTGAAATATTACTTTGGCTATTGGGCAGTATTGGCCTATTAATAATGTCATTACTGTCTTTTGTTAGGGCCTTTGTAGTGTACAGAAGAGTCAGTGATTGAAGTCTCATCCCATTTAAGCCAAATAAGTTATAGGCCTAAGCAGATTTGGCCAAAGTTAATTTGGAAATCATAAAACAACTTTTTTAATTTCAAAACACAACCATCCGCAAAGTAATGCACATCCCAGTAAAATTAGGAATGTGTTACTGAAATAGAATCAGATATACTAAACAGCAAAACAAAGGTATATAACTTATAAAAAGGTAGTGTTCATTGACCGTTGTTATAGTTCTTTCCTTTACTGTTAAGACTTGAGAATATGTAGGTCTATATCTACATTCCAGTGTTCATGTATTCAAATAATTATTCAAGAGAATATTTCTGACAAATTTCTCCAGATTTTGAATTTAAGTTCAGCTATGCTGCAAGTTGTTACAGAAATTACAAATTACAAATTTACCAAGATGATAACAAGAAATATAATCTCTACGTTGATTTTACCTTAATGCACTAAGTTGAGTATTTTCATTTATTCTCAGAATCCACAAAATATTATATTCCATTAATACCAAAGTATGCATATTTGAGAGGAATTATTGGAGAGCTGCATATTACCTGCACAGGTGAGCTTACCTGACGCTACCTGCTGCTTTTAAGTCTTTAATGAGTTTGTCTGATCCCATCCCAAATGGATGGCTGATTTGAGCTTGATCAATCAAATCAGGCGAAATCCAAACACACTGATCTCAGCCTTTTAGCCTCTCAGCCTCTTTGGCCTCTCGAGGCCTCTAGAGCCTCCATGGACATTTACAAGTAAAGCTCTTTATTTCTCAGAGCAACAGCAGAGTATGTGGAACTATTCACTTCTCTGCTATATGTGACAGGGGAGAAATGCAGAGAAATAGCGAAAGAGTTGAGTTAGGTTTGATGGCTGTCAAAAGCCAAAATGTGGTTGAAATGTTGTCAGCATTTTATAGGATTTTAGCTATTTCATGAATTTAAAACACATCGGTAGTAAAAATCGTATATGTTGATTTTTACAAATAGCGTCTGCGTTTTGTAGTGATATTATTAACATAGACATGTTTTCAGATTAACCATTTGCTACTTATCATGTATTGTGAGTTGGTTATGTCACGTTGACTTCTAGTATTTTAAAATACAGTATTATAAAGTGAAATCGTGCTTAATGCATGTTGCATATTGCTCTATAGCTTGTAGCATGATTTCATCCCCCTAAAAAAATTATAAAAATCACAAATGTTTATTGCCAGCTAATTATAGGCATTTCTGAAGCAGTTTGGCCGATTAATCATCTCCCATTGTCTGATAAAACAATTTGTCTTGTGAGCTAGTTGCACCCCTCTAGCCCTGGGGAGGAGGGTGCCCATAATGTAAATAGGGATAATCCCCAGGCCATCAGATCATCCTGTGTAGCCATTTGGTTTGATAAAGATCATTGGCTCAAGTTCAGTCAGCTGTATGATCTTGTAGCAATGCTGATTTAGGAGAGAGGGAGGGGGGGATAAATATGGGGTAGTCAGTACTCTCAGGTAAAGTGAAGAGGGTGTAATACCCAAACTGGCTCACCAGTGCTGATTGTTTCTGGTGATTCTTTCAACAGTAAAATGTGTTTTGTAATGCATGTCTGATTCTGTGAGCTATCCTAATATTTGGAAGTGTTTTATGACAAAAAAATTGCTCTTACAATTTAGCAATTGCTGGTTCAATATTAATTTTGACATGCATGCACATTTAGTTCACAAATTGCTATATTGAATATGTAACACTTGCAAGTTTTCAGATATTAAAATATTCAAATTACAAATATAGGCATTGGTTTGAAATGAGAGTTGTATAGATTATTTATCGTATAAAGAACAGCTTCTGTACTGTTTTCCATTCAGTTGAGTATCTAGTTTTGTCGCACTACCAAGTCTGGTTGACTGTCGCCAGGTCTGAAGACTTCAATTATGAAGGATCTTAGAAAAGTCGCAAGTTCTGAAAAGGCCAACACTAGAGCCACAATGGCCCCTGAATGAGCAGGGTGTCCAGCCTATTGTTGGGTATATTAAACCCTGAGGTTACAGACTGCCAAAATGCACAAAATAATGTTTGTTTAAGATAGCTTCTCAACCAAACTCGACTGCTACAAAGGCCTACCTGAACCAAGGCTGTTTTCCTCTGCATTTCCAGCCATTTTCTCCTGACTGCATGAGTCTCATTGAGTCTGCCTTGAAGTTCCCTCATTCTTGGTACAGCTCAACCCCCATATCAAGAGCACCTCTTAATTACAAGACCACTGATTCTGCAAATAAAACCTATTTAGAAAATCAGTTTAACTCATAATAGTTAGGTAGCTATTTTTACAAAGAGTATGACAGTAACTGTTCTCTTGTAGTCAATTAAGCTTCATTTATAAGTAACTTGAAATTTAGGAATGTGAATATTGTCTCAATAAAGAAAATTGATATGTCCTTCGTAGCCAGGTGACACTGCAGTATATGGCATTGGCTATTTGACTTGAGGCTGATGTGCCATAGCCTTTCATTGAGAGAGGAACTCCATTCTAATAGGGGTACACAAGACTTGTATGGGATGTATTGGGGGTAGACTTGTCTGGGCGCCATGAGAAATGTTCAGATTGAAAGCTACAATACACAGGTCGCAGAGCCAGACAGTCATATGTGAGGCACTACAATGTAATACACACCAATATACGTGCTCACTCCACTTAAATTGTGATTAGATTACTTCTGATACACTACACAGATTGACTTCCACCAGACAGCTCTGTATGACTGTTGTATGAGAAGATTCGGATTCCACTATAAATAAATCCCATTCACAAGTCACACTCATAACACTGATACATATAATCTGTTACATTTCATAAATATATGTTGTCAGCATGTTACTTTTTATAAAGCATCTGTCAGATCACATTTATTTTAAATGATTGAATGAAGGAAAAAATTAATATTTAGTACACTCTATTTGTATTGACGGATTTTCTGAAATTTCTGAATATCGAAAATGAAATGACATCAAGTTTTGTGGAGTTTAATGTATTTCCCCCAATACTCTCCAAAACTAATATTATCGTAACCTCTTTGCTAATGTATTTGTACTATCTACTTGGAAATATTTTTGCAATGAAAACTTCAATAAGTGCAAAGCAGCAACTGGTCTATACTAAATTTATTTTCTGAATGCTTCTAGTAAACTGAATGACTATTTCTAAGCCGTAATATTCCAATTTACTTAATGAAACGATTTAAATTGAACCTCATCTATTTTCCAACTTCTAAACATTTTCAAAAAATATGTTTACATGAACATTTTTGATAATACTGTACATAAAAATGGATTATTTCCACAGAGCTGCCAGGAAGTACAATCTCATATGTTATTATTGATCCAGATCCAGGAAGCAGCTGAGGCAGAACTGCATTTAGGCATTTTATTGGTTGATTGTGTAATATACCATCAATATGGCCCCACAGGATGAATAACTGGCAGTGCTAAAAAAATAGGAAATCATGACAAATCATAACATTTCAGTCCCATTAAAAAATACATTTAAAGTGAACAAGAACGCCTTCCAGTTTTAGAGGAATGTACTATTAATGCTTAATGTTTGTGTTAATTATTTTATAATTATATATATCAGTTGGTCTTCATTATCAAATAACCTAACCTACTCTTCAAAAATATGTTTCAGCCATTTCAAAATTTAAATTTAGAGTCACAAGAACGCCTTTTAGAGGTATGCTCTATATCAATACTTAATGCTTATGTTTATGTTATTGTTATATATTATTATTGTTACATGTCAGCTGGTCTTCATTATCAAATAACCCACTCTTCAAAAATATGCTTCAGCTGATGAATATTCCAGGAAGCCATGAATATTTCCATAGAGAGCTTTTCAGATTTCTAAAGCCTCTTTACAAAAACCCAATAGATCATGAATTGCTGAATATATGTGTGTTAGGTGTGCACAATATGAAATAGAATCCTTTTTAACCAATGTATCATTTGTGTGATGCTATTGGATGATATGCTGCAGGTGTAATAGAATGCCTCTCTGCTGCTTCTTGCCCCATATAGATTATGGCATGGAGGTTGTTTTGCTCAGGGATCAGTTTTCACAGGGCTCTTCGCCAAACGCCAGGAACTGAACAGGGCTAGCTTGAGTTAACCAAAGCTAGGAGTAATGTTACCAAGCTTAACTAAAGCTGCCTTATTCCATTGAAGCTGTACAGACTGCCTCCGCCATTAAATTAGACATTTCAGGCGGAATTTTTCATACTCAGGGCCTCGCAGCTTCACCAGCTAAAAATATACACACGTCTGCTTCAGGTTTCAACACATCACGAAATGTTAATAGCAAAATGCAATATTTCAGCACAAATTAATTATTCCTCAACCTATGAAAATGATGAAACAGAAGTATTATTAATATCAATAATGAGTTTTTGAGAGTATTAACTTTATTTTTCAAATAAATTTGGCCTTATTTTAGTTAATTATTATTAACATTCCCATGCAAAGCTATTTCATTTTAGAAGAGAAGAAATTCGAAATGTCTGGAAACAATGAGTGCTCATTTTATATGACATTACTTGTTTATGAATGTAAAACGTATTCTGCAATGAAAGTAATTGTCTGAAAGATAATACAATGTATCATGAAATCAGAGTTTCAAAAATATATTACGAAACAATCTACATGTGTTATTT
Source organism: Platynereis dumerilii (assembly GCA_026936325.1). Lineage (NCBI taxonomy): Eukaryota > Metazoa > Annelida > Polychaeta > Phyllodocida > Nereididae > Platynereis > Platynereis dumerilii. Next base: position 16,258,686 of record JAPTHN010000007.1, read on the forward strand.
TAGTGATTGGCATTAGAGAACTTGTGTGAAATGGCTGCAAGAAATCACTTTGGTTATTAGCATTGTATATTTTGTGGGCAAAGCTGATTCAACGGTCTAAATTTTAGCTAATTTTACAACTATGAATATTATGAAGGTCTCAGATTCACTCAGAATGTCTGACCATTGTATTTTATTGACATTTTGTGAAGTCAGGAATATCTGTAGGCTGCCTACAGCTTGAAATGAACATGGAATAAAACAGCACAGAAAAGCATAGAGCATTCCCTTTAAAAAGGCTGCTATTCTGCAGTTGTGCTTGGTTGAGGTCTTTCTAAAAGTGTCAGGGGGAGGGAGACAGTTCGATAGAAAAGCTGGTCTCGTTAACAACAGGAACAAGTCTCGATAAAATCTCGAATGTCAACGGGACTTCCCTTCTAACCACGTGGCTATGGTCCAATTAGCAAGGGGTCCTCATTAAATTGAATTGATAAATTCTATGCACAAATCAAACTGATAAATGCCAAAACAGCTGATTTGTGTCTATTATTGAATATATCGTGTAAAATGAATATAAGTACACATGTTGGGAGGGAGTTGTGTTATTTTTAGAGATAGGAAGTTGAAATGCTACAGGGAGTAGATCTAGATGTGGTGGTGTCGAATTCAGAAACAGTAAGCTTATCTTTGTGGAAAGTGAAACTGCCATTTAGTCACTGACATTATGTTTGCTATTTCAGAGCTGCAAAGCACAATATCGGGTATAGCACAACAAAAATATTTTCCGATAAAAGTGACTGTGTGACAAATAGTTACCAATATAGACAGACTTACCTGCCATTAATTGATGAAAAGGGGTTTCTGAAAATAGAAAAGAAACAAAAAATTATTAGATTTTATGTTGTAATGTCTAACTCAGAGGTGTCCCATCAAATTTAAATTAGACACAATTTCTATGTCAAATTGCAGTCTTAAATTCCCAAAATGACACAGCACCCTACCACAAGAACTTTACGAAGCTATATTTACCTGAATTTTTTCAAGAATTTTTTTCAAGATATTTTTGCAAGAGATTGACAGGGGGAGGAGCAAGGTATAATTTGATTCCAAGCATGGCCATGTAGCATACCAGATAAGTCGGATTAGGCCCAAGGGTTTCAGGGGCCAGGCAGAGCATGTATTTAAGGATGCATGGGTGGGTTGCATGCATGGCAAGTTTGTATGGAGGTTGTGTCCACATGAAAAGGTTGAATGGGTTAGGCCGATACACCTGGCTCATGGTGCTGTCAAGCTGGTGGTGATGGGAAGACAGCAATGGCATGGAATATTGCTCATTTAGCTGTGTTTTCATCTAAGTATAGAGCAAGGCAACGTTTATTGAATTAATTTCAGTTCATCAGATTTTGGTGGAGATCAATTTCTTTCCAGACTGATAACTTCTCCAAAATAGACTGACATTTTGAAATTATATTGAAGTTAGGATTCTCCTTTTGCAAACCTGATGCCCTAAGCATTAATGTACCATAACAAATAAATAAAATAAGCCTCTCAATGTAACAGGTTAGATATTCGGGCTAAGACAAGCAGAATTGGGAAGCACCGCCAGGACAAATATTATTGGGCTCAGGTATGAGCATTTGGCTGGAGTGAGTTGTCAATAGCTGTCAACTTGCGTGAAAGGCACAGTGAGGGCACCACAAAGCCAGTGTAAAGGCAATGCAAAGGCACAATAAAGGCAAAATAAGGCACAATAAAGGCAGATTCAGGGGTGTAAGCAGGTAATGCACATTTGAGAGGAGTCGATCAAACTGGCCTGGTATTTATCATAGGCATGCTAAGCACAAGAGAAAAAGGGACACAAAATGTCACAAAATGCCAGCCCTTGTAACAATCCCATGTCACTGCACAATGCCATGATAACATGGGCCAGGGCACTTTACAAATGTTTCTCATCTTCTCAAGTTGTTTTTCCACTCGGGGCAGCAGCTTGTGAAATTGATAAAACACCTTGCATTCAACTGGCTCCTGAGCTTTTCAGCTTATGTGCTTTTAGGCAACTTAGATACAGCACTTCAGTCTGATATGATTAAATTTTACCTCTTTTTTTACCAACTTGCTTTAAGGCATGGCGTCAGGATTTAGAAACACTTTTAGGTAAAAAAATGAAAATAGAAATATTTTGTGAAAAAGTGAACACAGAATGTCACTTTTCTTGTTACTTTTAATGGAGATAGACACTGCTTATTACAGGGGCTCGAGTCAGTTTATAATGCATTTTTTTAAGTCGCTTAAAAAATTCTATTTAATGTCAGTTTCAAACAGATGCTCAAATTTAAAGGAAAACATGAAAATCCAGCCAAACATTAACAAGCCAGAAGCAGGCCTTTTAATATAATGCCACCATTTTCTATTAGAAAGTGACAAAACAAGCTCAGAGAATGACTTAGTCACTAAAAGCAAAACACTGGGAGTGTCCTAATTGATGTTTTCCATGGAGCAACCAGATACTGCAGTATTAGTCTATTACCTGTAGTTCATGTTAATGGACATTGCTAAGGTGTTACTTTAGATGGGCTTAATGTTTTAGGCCTTCTATTGATAGCGTCAATGTGCCTTTTAATAACAAGTAGGCCACAATTCTTAAAGATGTTGAGAACTTACTATATAAGAACAGAATGAAGATACAACTCTTGGTTATGCACCAGAGATATATTGTATGTATTTAGTAGTAATATAATTTATTTTGCAATAATTACGGAGTTACAATGTTGAAATATATCAAACGTTAATAGCTATAGAAAGCTCTGTAGGCTGGTTCAGACAGCACAAGGTGTAGTAATGAAAGTTTTGCTCCAAAAGCTGATAGGCAGATTGTTCATAAATGCATGATTTATGATTCCACTGCATCATGTACATGTACTATGAGTAGTATGGAATTCTGTTATCCAAAGTACTTAGTTCTGGGCTTCTAGATATTTGCGGTTTTCAATTCACATGTATTCAGCAAACACACAGCCAGCCTGATCTTGGTAAATATTATCAAGTGGGAAGTGTTCTTGGGTGACAAAGTAAAGGTTCTTCTATTTCAATTTAATTTGCCCTTGGAGGGTAACTCAACCCCTGCCCTCACCTGGCCACCAACTTGAGCTAGATTTACATATTAGCTGTGACCAGTCGGTCTCAGTGGTGAATAGCAATGTCCAACATCAGGCATGTTGGCCATTGTATACTGATAGGAATTCCTGGCCACAGATATCTGATAACATTTGCGGATCTATTATTCGTGGTGTGCTGTATCTGTAATGGTCATGGCATGTATGACAGAATGACCATTGGAATGGATGCGGAAAATCATTGTCCTGAGGAAGATGTTGGCCGTATATTGGACATGTAATAGTCCAGTTAAAAGAGTCAGGCCTAGCCCATTATGATCGAAGGTAGGACCTTTCAAAGAGGGCAAAAGCCAATGATTGTAATATTTACTTTTAGTTGTAGTTTTACTGACTTCTCTCCATAGCCAAATTGGCCCTGCGACCACAGAAATGTTAGTTTTAGGTCCTATTTAACTCTCAAAGTGATGTCCTGCCAAGAAGCAACGCTGTTGCCCTCAACCCATATCTGGAGGACCCTATAATGGCTAGAACAGCCCTTGACTCCCAGTGGGGGCTGAAGTAGTTCACCTGGAGTTAAAAGGCGATCAATTAAGCAAAGAAAAGACTCCCTCCCCTGCCACCACAGTCATTAAGCCACGAGCATTCCCTGTCGGGCCATGTTGGCTTGGAGGACAAATATTTTCTGTTCGAAGAGTAAATCAATGGGGCTGTGTGTATTACTCACCAAGGCGCGTGAAATGGGGAGGTGGGGTGTTGGTGGATTTAATTTGATCATCGTGGCTGGTTAAATTCAACTTTCAGTGACGCCAGTGCAACTCTCACACTGTAGGCTGTTGTGTGGCTTTGGCAAGAGGGCTGTAGCCTGCTGATATTGGTTGGTTTGCCCTGTGAGAGGGCACCCCGTGAAAACTGGCTCATGAGCCGTTGCAACGCCAAGACTGAGGCACAGCCACCCTGACAGCCTCGCTTTGATCACTTGGCAGAGATGAGGTTCCCAGAGCCCAGTTGATTGATCATTGGCACCATGACACCTCCTTACAGCTGAGCTCGCCTGCCTGCTCCAGTGCCACAAAGAACAAGCCCTTTTGTCTTAACGGTCATATAATCAAACAAGAACAATGCACCCTATCCCCCTGCACATTTACCCATTGTCATCCGGTGAAAAACGTTGACCTGAATGGCATTAAATCAAGCCATAAACGTGTTAATAACTCGAGGAATCTTTAATCTTTCCTGGCAACAATCTACTGCCATAAATAGCTCCCAGGGGCTTTAAAAGTGAGGTTCCCCTCGTGAAGATACTTAAATTTATGGCTTATGAAGCTGACTTGGCCCTAACCCGACCATTAGATTTTAAAATTTAATGCAAAAAAGTTGATCCTTCCAAAAAGGCAATTTGTTTAATTTGGTGCTTTCATTGTTATTGTTTAGGTATTGTTCTTTGAATTTAGAATGTTCTATTTTGATTACCTATATGAATCACTGCAATTTTTCAGCAGCATCAGCTGGTGATTTTAGGAAGAATAATTATTCAGGTTTAACTAGTCCTGCCAGGCTGTCTATGTGTCATTATATATATAGTCACATTACATATTGATGACATTTTGTCCTATTTATCATCTTACGCATAATGATGATTATTGACAAGGAAATACATTTTTCTTTTTCTCTGTCTTAGCACACGTGTTTTCTTTGGCACTGCTGTTCACCACATGGTCTGTGCTGGTGTCTGCATCAGATGCATTCATTTCCCAATATGGAATTGTTCCAAATGCCACACACACAAAACACTACCTTTTCCGGGTGCTTTCTACTAATGTGATAATACTTTGTAGTCTAAGAGTTACTACAGCGAACTCTTACCCTCCTGTTTTTGTTTTTGCTCAATCCCCACAACCCAAGTTTAATTAGTTCGGCAACTTTGGAAAGAAGTCAACTAGTCTGTAGGAGATCTCTTGAAATTATATTTCTTCTGTTTTCGTATTGGCCTGTTATCAAGCAATGACTCTGTATTGCTCTGTACTTTCAAAGTATGTTCTTACACAAGAGCCAAGTCATTGTGATCTTGTGCGATACTAATAAACAGTCTCTGGTGAAGTTCATTCCCTGAATAACTCTCCACTAATTACTGGTGATCTTTCAACCACTGTCAATTGTTTTAACATGCCTTGAGCTTGAAATGTGTAAAACAATAGTTGTGCAAAATAAGGCAAATTTGGAGAGAAGTTGGCGATTAATTAGTACGACAGCCACAGAGTGTCAGCCAATAGCGCAGAATATGACGCGCCGAAACAACTGCATCCGGTTACGACATTTAGACGTGTCAGAGGAGCGGAAACATTGTGACATCATTGCCGCTGTGGGCTTAACCGGTGACGCTGTCTTGATGTTGTCTCGATGTTGTCTTGACGTGCTTCTGCAGCCGGTTTGTCACTCAGTCTGTCACCTGATTTGTCACCTGGTTTGTCATCGCCGCGACTCTTTGCACCTCAAGACGAGAGATCTGTCGCGAGGCGCGAAAACGGCGACACAAACAGCGACACGAGACTGTGACGAGAGGTGCCTTCGCTGTCCCGGGTCACGATCCCGGGTTAATTAGGGACACGAAAGAGAGGGCATGTCGTGCAAGAGATCTCAGCAGTCAGTGACAGCAAAAGAAAGATGCAAAGACAACATCAGATCAGCATGAAGGAGGGGTAGAGAGGGGGGGTGTGCCTGACTGGGGGTAAAAAGCTTCATGTCTGATAAAGGCTCGACTTGTCACTTGTGCATGATAATGCCATCTCTTATGCACTTCTCATCCTTCTGTTTCCTTCTCCTTTTTTTCTCTTTTCTTTCAATTCTTTGCCCATGCATCTAACCTCTTCTGTTGTGTCTTCTTTTCTCGTGCCTATCTGTTTTGGATTTTCCTCTTTATCTCTTCATATTTGGCTCTAAACCACCTTCAGCTTATTTTTCCATCCTTCTTCATGTCGGACATGTCCCTTCTTTCTTCCTTACTTCACCTCTTCATTTTTTTCGTCTTTTCTCCTCCTTTCTTCCTTTCCTTTCTCTTCTTCTTTCGCCATAATATGCTCCATTTTTCCATCATCTCTCAACTTTCTACTCCCTTCGCCTTGCTCATTTGCTCTTTCGTGTTTCCTCTATACCTCTTCCTCTCTCCTTTACTTTCTTTTCTTCTTTCTCTTCGTTATCCTCTCTCTCCTTCATTCCACTTTCTCCCCTTCTTTCCCACTGCCCCTCCCCTTTCTACACTGTAACATCAACCTCTCTATACTTAAATGTGACAAACCACCCAACCAGTTAGGCGCCATGGTAGCTGCCAACATTCTTTCTGCAACTATTCTGGATGAAATGCTTGGACTGCTTCCAAAGCCATCCTCTGATACATAAATGATATGGCAATTTCAAGAGTTAACTATGTTTCTGTGTCAGTCAAAGACTGGAATTGGATTACATTTCAGTTCCATCCCAAATGAAATACTTGAAAGTTTCTCAAAACTACCATCCTAAATGAAAGTGTGGTACAATCCTTGATGCAATGAAACACCAAGCAAGAACTCATTCTTTGAAAATAGCTGTGAAACCACTATGAATTTGGTATGGCCTATAACTTGTTCTTGTCCAATCCTACTTGGACATACCATGATAAACATATCTATCTATCAACAATTATTAAGTGTTGTGGTATCAACCACAAGAACAAAATGACAGATCTCTATATAAGATTTCCAAGCACTATCATCCTAAATGTAACTGCAAATGTACTATCATCCTATATGGCATACATACAACCATCCAAAGTGAAATGATGTTAGTCTAACCAAACATGCTGTTATTAAAATGACTGCCATGGATTCATGACAAGTCAAAGTTAGAAAAGAAAACTTCTTAAGATTTCACATAAACGCAGTTGAAGCAGAAGTGATGAAACGAAGCAACATGTTTGGGTGAGAATAAAGGGAGGCAAAAAGTCAGGGTTCACAACTCTGGAAAGATTTTAATCAACTTCACTGCACATATGAGCAAAAAATTAAATCTTGGAACTTGTTTGATTCTGTGGTGTAAAAAAAACATGTTATGATTTCTTGTGAGATATAAAAAGTAAGAATTCACGATTTTAATTAGTTTCTTGATCTATTTAACACAAAGGAGTGGGTTTCTGGGTTAGAGACTGAAATCTGGGCGATAGTGTCATGGTAACAAATTAAATGTTATTAAGCAGAAAAGCCATGCCAAAATCAGTGCCATAAAATATTGCATTTGGCCAATTAGTTTGAGCAAAACCAATGCAAGTCACTGTGGTGTGAATTTGGCTTATAATGGCGCAATAACGTCTTTTTGGTGACCACAAATTGCAGTCTAACAGCCTATTATGACTACAGGAATGAAAAAGGAAGTTAACTCCAAATTGGGCCCCTAATTTGTGTGATAAAATCATCATAAAGTGGTTTTACCTGATCACAGGTGAGGTGGTAGCTGTGGCTTTTGTAAACATAAACACTTTCATTCCCAAGCTACAGTTATGTTGTGTGTGTGTCACATTGGCTTGCCACCTTGAACTTGATGGTGCAATGTTAGATTTTTCGAATGTGATAAACCAGTTTGAATGCACATATCTTGTAGCAGGGGCTAAAATAGATGTCACCCAACACGGTGTGTTGCTTCAAAGTGGCACACAACAGCCAGAGTGTTATTGCAGTTTGCAACATGACTGAGATAGCAGGTTGTTGCTTTGATAAGGTTGATGAGGTTGGCTGTGCATCAGAAGTGCTTCCAATGAAGATGATGGCTAGGGGCTGTTTTTCTGGTCACAGCATTCTCAATTAATTTGCCACTGCTGGGCCTGTTAGAGATGCAACAATACAACAGATAGGCATTTAGTGTTGAACTGCTTTGCCAACTTGTCTGATTACTTAGGCGTGCCAATAAGGCCGCGCCCTGTCTAGGCCACTCCGTGATCCCGACACATCAAGAAACAACCTCCTTCCAGCATTCTCATTTCATTTATTTCATTTATCCTTTGTCTCTCCTTGTGATAATTGCTGTTTAACCCTCGGGCAGTACAGCACACCAGTACTCTTCCATAAAAAGTGAAACATCATAAAATACCCTGGCAGAGTTCTGCTAATTGCATAAATCCCCAGTGACAAATATTGGATTTACAAACAATGCACACCTCAGGTGTTTCCAAAATCCACAATGACACTTAAAAAGGTGTAATGATGATTTATGGGGTTTTAAGAATTTATCCATAGCCTAACCCTGGAAATATCTGTGGGCCTTTCTGATGAATTGGCTAGTATTAATGTCATAGGCCTATCTTATATCTTATGGTAGCTAAACTGGATGTATTTCTTACGATGTACAATGCAGGCCTTTACCTTTTTACTTACTTTATAAATAGCATTTAAGCTTACCTGAAAGTAATTAAGCTCAGACCATATTTTCAGTTATAAAAAGAGGCAGATAAGGTTACTAGCAGTGAAATGTTAACATGAATATGATCCATTTGTAAGGTGCTTAAAAAGGGCCATGTTGTGGTGACAGTTTTTAATGGCAGTAAGTGCACATGAAACAAGATTTCTTTTCTTAGCCTTTTTTCTAAGTGTGCATGAAATAAGGACTTGTCTTTTCTGCCTTTTCTTTATTTTCTTTGGCTTTTTGTCTTTTTTCAACCTTTTGACTCCTGTCACCTGCGCAGCGCCCCCTATTGTCTTAGCCACAACTAATGGAGCACGACACCCTGTTGGTGATAATAGGGAATCCTCCATTGTTAGGGACGGCCTGGATCAGATGACCACCTATTGTGGGACATGTAGCAACGCCTCTGTAGCCATTTAGTGGCCATTAGAAAGATTGCAGTCACAAAAAGGAAAAATCCATTTGATTTAGAAAGTCTCTCAGTCTCCTGTCTGCAAGCCAATGACAAGGCATTAGATTTTTTAAGCAGGCCATATATAAGTGATTTTATTAGTAATTTATTGTGAGTTAATCATCATATATAAGGTAGCGTAAATCCAGAGCAGGCTGCTCCATGTTATAACAAAACAGCCCAATTAAGCATGAGGTGTGGTAAACTATTTTGCAAAATTCCAACATCTCTAATAAAGTACAGGCTTTTGGTTTTACCATCAGGTCTATATTGAATTGATTCTGTCACAATTTCATTTGCAAATTGACCACAGAACAATGACAATACGACTATATACATGATGAATATTCCGCACTTTCACACCTGACTAAATGATCCTGTATCAAATTCTGGCTTTGGCAAAGGTGAGATCCACCTGAATAGGACGCCGTCTGTTGGGAAATTTGAGAACTTCCATTGTATTACTTTTCAGTTTTAATTTGTTAAGAGACTAGTCGGAATTAAAATATTGGACTATAAGGAAAATAATGTTTAGCTATGCTTAGACTCTTATATAAATTATATATTTCCCTAAAAGATTATATTCGAAGTTTTAAAATTAGAGTTTGTGGAATGTATAAATCTTCCTCATGATTGTTGACTTGTTGTGATTAATTAAGTTAAAGGCCTTATCCAGCAAATTCAGGTTAACAAATCCTAGCTTTGCAGTTCATTTAGCAATCTGAGTTGCACTACTTTTACCCCAAGATGCTCTATATCAAGAGCACAGGGAAGTATCTAGTAGATTTCAATTAGGCAAACATGACGTATCAAATAACGCGGGATCACGAAGTGCTTTTGTTGTGACATCACATAGACAACAGATGGTGCAGATATTGCTGAGGCATGAATTCACTTCTATTGGCTGTTTTAATATATAATGGATTTAATATAGTGATGGCCAGTTATTGTCCTGTATTGTATGTTGAATTGATAATTGGTAATGGCTAGCTATGTGTTATAAGCCACATTATAATGCACATTAAGAAATTGGATGCATTGTTGCAACTTACAAACAATCCATTTCAAGCAATTTCCAGATTTCTTGACTTCAGCAAAACTGAATTTGCAAGAATCACCAGATTGATTTGATTTTAGAGTTGTGTAAGTTGCAAAATGTGCAGACATTCAAGCAGATAGATCTGGCTGTGTGTTTTCAGTGATAGAAGTTATTTTTATACGTCCTCCCACAATGCACAAAGGGAGTTCAGTTTCCGGTTGCTGTATATAACTACCAGCTGGGTATAGTATCACCTTAGAATATCCAGGATATCTTAGGTATCACTGAAGTGTTTGGAAGGTTGTGACATTTGAAGGGAAATGCCAAGAGTAACGATAGTTTGATTTTTCGAATTGTTACGTATTATGGTCTGGAGATACTATTATTTATGTTCATAATTGGAATTTAAAAGGCTCATCGGAGGTCTTTGTCTTATATATAGTTTAAACCCAGGTGGGGAACCCAAAATGTCCAATGGACCTTCTTGAGTAAATTCCTATCCGGATGTAGGTTGGATGAGATGTAAAAATTGGCGGCCCCTTGTATCAGTGTCCGTGTTGCATGGGCAAGTAAAAGATCCCTCACATGTGGTAAATGTGTAACATGTTGAGGACTCCCGCTCTCTCTCCCATCTCATTAATCAACCCTCAAGAGAGCCCAGAACTGCGCTGACGGAGGGCAGCGCTTACCATGTCTATCTACATAAATTGTCAAGTTAAGATTCTGGTGATAAGCTGATCTCCACATTGTAGATAACAATCAATATCTGCAGATGTATGGAGACAAATACCATGCTAAATGTAGCTCAATGCCAAACAAACATATTTAGGCAGATGTATTGCGAAAAAGGGCAAAAAAGACAGGGAAATGAGTTTCAGGTATCAGGTAGTTGACCACGGGGGCTGGAAGGGAGCCACGGAGGCAGGTGGGAGATTTGCCGGGAAATAGGAGACGGCGCCCCCCGGCCAAGTGCCCCCCCCCTTCCGTCCCTTGTGGCCAAGCCAAGTAAATACTGCAGTAGCAGTTGGTGGTTGGGCCCTGGTGTTCTTTTGACAGCAAGATGAACAAATTATGATTGATGCAACTTAGCATGTTACATGCTATTGACCCACATAAGAAGTTCTTTCATCTATTTTAGTGAGACACAGGTCTAATCAGTGAATTATTTAGGATCCAAGATCCCGATTATAGTAGAATTTTCTACAAGATCTAGATTTAGACTCAAATTGGCTACTAATTAAGTAGACCTAGCTAAATTACATAAACAGACGTCGCTAAATTACATAATCAGACTATACAACAAGAAACACGAGCCTCAAACTTATTGAATTTCGAAGCGCGGGAATTTGTTACATCACTTTTGAGTTGCCCTGATCAACTTTCATTTTATTGTTTAGACTTACTGTTATGTTGTGACATCTACTAACTACCTACCAATAAAACGGACCATTGCAGGTGGTTTTAATTAGAAAAATGTTATGTAAGAGTTACCAAATTATATTGATTTTTCCATAAAACATAACCTCGCGTTATGGCTTTTCTTGGTTAAGATATTGAATTCCAAAAATCAAAGATCATAATCGATAGCCCTAAAATTGTGTGGGTTTATTTTGAGGTTTCCCTTCTAGTTGACTGGCCTTTAATAAAGTTATAAATATGATCCAATACACCCAAGACACATGCAATGGCAATATTTAACTGGATCTCTGTACTTAAATTCAAGAAATATCACTGAATTTGAGTGCGCTAAAATGTTTGGGAGCAGCTGTATCACTGTCAGAGACTGACATTTGTGACATCAGAGGAAACCCCTCACCACAGGAAGTAGGTGGCGCTGACACTGGATCTGCGACGTCACAGAAGAGCGTCGTTGCCTGGCGTGCTGCCAAATTCCCGGATGACACCGGAGTAGCTTTTGGTATCAGCTGGTTTGGCGATAATTTGGTGATTAAATTAAACTGCAAAAAGAGTGGGAATCCACACAAAAGTGCTTTGGTTCCAATTTGCTCGTTCATCTTATCTCCGGCCAACTTTTGGTAAATTGGTTGCAAACCAGTTGGTCTCTATGTAGAAGGCAATTGTCCTCTTGGACCACAGCCCTGCAACCACAGAATGTTGTGTCCCTGATTTTCTCCCTTTCCTTGATCTATTTACTTTTTTGCTTGCCCTATTTTTGTATACTGCTCTCTCTCCAAACCGGAAATTAAATTTCTCCACATCAAAAGAGAACTATCTGTATTCTTTATTTGTATTCTTTGACTCATAGGCTCAATTCTGGGCAACCTACCAGGCCTAATTGTTCATCTCCAACAATAAGATGCCAAAGAAAGAAACCAGTCGATACCACTAATGAAATGGCAGAGAAATGATGACTAGCAAAAATATAGGCCAACAAGTTAGACAGCTGACTGGAAGATGGCAATATTTAGATGCTTGCTAGGTGAAAATAGAGACACTTTCGACAACAGAAAATGAATGAGATCAATTCTATGAACTCCAGCTTTATAATTATCCACAGTTTTATATTGAAGCAAAACCACTTCCTCTCCTATATTGCAACTACAGCTTTTCCGGTTGTGGCTTTTATTGACATTTTGCAACACAGGTCTTCATTTTCAATTATACAAGCAGACAAACACAATGTGCTTGAAATAGACATGCTTTGCTTGCATTCCTGGGAGATGTGCGTTTTAAGCTCAGACCACATCACAAGATTTTTTTTTTCATGAGCTGAGCTTAGAGGACAATTGATTAGCTCATTGTTCTCTTGACCTCTGACCCCAATTGTCTGCGTAATCCCATGAATATGATTATCTCTGCTAATTAGCCCTGCTGCAATAGAACTTAGCTCTAGAGATTACGCCTCTGCTCAATAACTGCCCGGCTCTGTGAGCCTCTGTCTGTCTGTCTATCTGATGATTATTCCCAGGGGTCAATGAACTCTGTAAACGCTTCTCCCCATCGTAAAGATAGAAAAAAAGAAGAAAATCTCTAAGGAAATCGGAATTAAAAGAAACACTTCTGCGTAAATTTTGTTCCAGGAACTTCCAATTTTAAACAGGAGATAATGGTAGAGACTGGAATTTGGAACTGTACAAGAACATGGAACAACTCTAGCAAGTTGTATGTGGTCACAAGATTTGCTTTGGGATAGGATAGGATAGGATAGGATAGGATAGGATAGGATAGGATAGGATAGGATAGGATAGGATAGGATAGGAAAAACTGTCATTGCTTTGGAAATATTTATATATATTCCAAGGAGACATGGGCTATACTTATAACCAATGATCTTAGGTCCTGACTTTGGCTTCTTCAGAATATTCGCTGAGGTTATTTCCTTTATGCCTGGCAGACCCCTACACAATTCCCCTTGCTCCTAGCCCCCTGCCTCAAAGGGTGCGACAAACTCTCTAGTTGATCTTTTCATTGGGTCCTTGATCCTGCCTGCAGCCTTCAGCCCATTATCTCATAGGAGGGCGTTTTTCTATAGGGAGGGAATAACAATTGGCCTAAGAACAAGGCAGCCTCGCTTTCGCTCGTAGCCCATTGTTGGGGAGCGCGTGCCAGTCTTGGGGCCACCTGCAACCTCATGTTACGTCTAGTTTGCGGTCTTAAAACTGCAATAGGCCAATGTGCTAAGTCCACCAAAAATGCGCAAAAACTGCAAAACAGACTCTGCTCAGACCGCGGTGTCTTCTTACACACAATAACCACCTCTGATTAGCGGGTTGTAAAATTTACTGCCTTAGGTGCAAGTCCTACAAAGTAGGCAAGCTCTTAGAGGCTGTGGCTTCTCTAGATGCACATTATGGCCCTCTAATTCTAAGCAACATCTCTCATTCAAAGGAAGAGCTGCAACTCTGATGTGGGTGAAATCTGCAGCAGTGCAGACCTGTTAGCATAGTGGTACTTAGGTAATAAGAAATAGATCGGACCTTGAAGCAACTAGCACAGGAGACGAAACATCATTAACTGAGATATGACACCACTAATCTTTATGACTTAATAGCTGAAAATGGTGTCAGGTGTAGCCCAGGACCCCTGGTGAGCAGCTACTCTTTGATGTACCATGTACGTCGCGCTGACCCTCATTAAGCTATACCCCTGTAATTGCTGACTTTTGGAAATCCCCCACTCACAGGATGATCCAACTTTTTGTTGACCAAATATTGATCTAACTTATCACTATCACTTTGTGCATTTTTAAAAATAATCCATGACAGTCTTTTTCCTGTGAAAATATGACAATTTTTCATGAAGTTACAGCAGAAATTATATCATAAAAGAGAAAAAACATGACATCTTAAACATCAAATTTTACTAATTTCCCCACATTTGGCAGTGATAAAACTTAGCATATTATCTGGTCTCAATATCATCTTTTGCAAGGTATGAATTTTATTTTGTTCCAAAGTGTTCCAAAAACCTAAAAATGCACAGAAAATGGTCTATTTTAGCGCAAATTACTTCGTGATTAATTCCCCTAAAAACTACATTTATAATCATATCTACACCATGAAAATTTGTGAGGTGGATCATGTAGGAGTGTTATTAGTGCAAACAGTACAATATTGTCTTCAAAAGGGAAACTTATGCCTTAAATTAGCCAAAAAGGTGAAATTAAAACTCCTGTTAGATATGAATTTCATGGATACTTTTCTGGAAGGGGGTGCAATTCTTGAGAAGAACAAAGGGGGAGATGACAGAGAATGGGTGGGGTTATCTGGTCATTAGCAGGTCATAGTGACGAACATGGAACATCATAAAACTGTATCTTTCGCCTCCTGTGCTAGTTACTTCAAGATCGGACACTCCTGTACTTCAAAGGTACACACTGCGTTTCGGCAGGGGCCTAATGACCATTTAATTGCTTTGAAATAAGAGCTGTAATTAACTCATTTCAATTCTCAAGAACCCAAAGAAACAATGGACTGGATATGAAAAAGATATATTTGAATAATTTTAGATAAATTTATATAAAAAAGGAAGTATGTTTCATTGACTGCCTCATTAAGTTATGTGCTTATAATCTGGTGAAATACTAGGGATATCTATATTTTTAAATAATTATATGATGTGTTTTTTTAAATGTCATTTTTTGTTCTTAAAAATCATCATACAACCATGTATCTTTCAGGGATCAACAGAGAATTGTTAGAACTTTTCAAAATGGGGTCTGCCTCTTCCATAGGCCCAATGTTAGTGAAATTGTGATCCATCAAAGTTCTTTCGATCTCCAACTAGTTCTACTTGTCTTCTAAAAAATAGTACTTTTAAATGCATGTAACTCAATTCGAGGAAATTCGAAGATTGAATCATTATAACCATTATTAGGAGAAGATCCTTGGCTTCCTAATGAATTTAGTCTCATCTACGGCTTTACATGGATTGGAGGGTTTATTTGAGTTTTAAAAATTAATGTTTTTCCGAATTTATCAACATTTTGGTCCATAACTCAAGTTATTACAGGCCTATGATTAAAATAAAAACATGTACAGAATTGTCTGAGTCAGCTTGATGCATATGAGTTAGTTTTATGTACATAGGACAAAAAATTAAAATTAGTAATTTGCAGCCTCTACCTTTAAAAGGGGTGAAGATGAAGATGCTCTGTGCTCACTGAAGCGCAGTGTGTACATCAAACAAAATATGTGATTAACAACTCATTACAGATTTTGGGCCAGCTCTGGGCCAATATGAAACCTTGGTAATGACCATGTAATGATAACTGTTTTATGACTTAAGTGAGTTTCCGATCTATTTCTTATTGCCTAAGAGTGGTAGACCTGCTTTACAAAAAGATCAGACACTGTCTGCAGATATTGCTTATTTAACATCTTCATGGCCCTAATCATATACCACTGACTAACAGACCTGTCTTTCATGCATGTAGGCCTATAGGCATACTGATGTATGGGCCTTCAATTGTTAGATCACTTATTGAAAATGCAGCTCAAAACTGAATACCAAGGAATGAATGCTGCATTGGTATTGCAATCTGACCATTATTGTTATAGATGCACATTCCGAACACCATCCTAATGTCCTGTCTTTTCTCTCATTTCAGCTTGGACCTGCGAGCCAGAATGGACGAGGGCCTTGCCCACCACCAACACAACATGATGGGCCACCCCCACGCAGCCCAACTCATGTCCATGCACCACCACGGATTGACGAATGGACTGACAAACGGACTGACAAATGGATTGGCCAATGGATTGACGAACGGATTGACGAACGGTCACACCGCCACCCACACCCACCACCACCCGTCAGCCCACCACCACCACCATCACCACCACCCCATGCACTCGCACCACCCCATGCACCACCAGGCACCACCTGAGCACCACGACATGAGGAAGGCATACGGCCTGCACACGAAACTAGACGCTCAGGCCGACATGACCCTTAATCTGGTCAAGAGTGAAGGAATCCCCTCCCACTACCTGTACGGCCACCTGGACCACACAGTGGCCCCCGTTTGACCACGACTAGAGGCTTCTTTCGCCCAAGACGCCTCGCCCGAATTCCCGCCCATCCAGGAGATCGTCTGAACAAGCAGACGACATGGAACCTAATGGACGAACTATGACGTCATCAACGCGACGTCCTTGACGTTGTTGTGACGCTCAGTCGTGACTCTTAATTCAATGGATCAATCCCAGGGGATCAATCCAGAACTGTTGTTGTTAACTTATTGCAATTGATGGTTGGAGTCATGACGTCGTTTTATATTCTGTCAATTCTAATTGCAATCGTCGGCATCTAGTCAATTGAGTCCAAGTGCATTTCCGGTCCAGACCGGAAGCGGCCCCATAGCGCCGCGGACGGACGGCTTGTACATAAGACATTTTCTACATTCAGCTGCAAAGGCATTCTATATGGTTGACAATTGAACAATTGACACTTTTTTAAAAGTCAATTAGTGTAATGTTGCTTCAAGCACAGACATAGCCCAATGAATCCAGCTGCAGCAGACAGTGTACATATTGTACATGATCAAATTTCATATGTATGTGATGAATATATTTATTAAAAAAACAATGGACATTATTGAGGAATTCCTCTGAATCTGAGAAGTTCCAAGAAGAATGTGTTTCATTATTACAATGTAATTATTTTACTCTCTTCCACAATTTAAACTTTTCTCTTTGTTGATGGTGTAAAGTTTCATTTTGTCTTGAATGTGCATGCCTCATTACGATTCGCAATGACATTTTTATGGTGCTATATCAAATTAAATCCTTCGTGTTCACTTTTATCAAAGCTACAGGCCTAATACTGCATGTTCTCACTTGGTTGGCCTTTTGGATATAAAAGTTTTGTAATATAAATTGATTAAAATATATTCTATATTTATATTGTTATAATATAATACTATTTCAACTGGTCAGATAACTTAGACCAAAGTTAAGATTAACTTCAGGAAATAAGACAATGTGAACAGAGCTACATTCATCCAATATCAGGCTGGATTATCTGATATTTTTACTCAAATCATGCAGTTTCTCGAATTAGGAATTGATTAACTTGTCTGTGAGAATGGGAGCACTAAAGTTATTATTGTCATCTAATGTAATGAGCATTTCTTTTTTATTATACTTGGACCTGCGTGTCAGTACATAAGTTATTGAATTCCTTTGTCTTATTAAGTTATTGCATTTTATTATTGAAGTCTGGAGATGAAATTATCGTGAATTCAGCTCAGGTGCATGAGTGTTAACAAAAAATGTTGGAAATGGAAAAAAGAAGGCTTTTAATAAGATGAGCCAGGCTCGGTGATGAGGAGAAAACTTTGATGATGTGTTGTGGCATGAGTTCTTGTGACGGAGTTGAATAAAAGCGCATAAAACTATGGAGCTGTGTTTGTCTGATTGATGCCCGTGCAGCCACCAGCTGAGACGGGCCAATGTCAACTGCCGGGGGCTTCAGTTCGGCTCTTTTAGCCTGGCCCATGGGGGGTGCCCGAGGCAGGTTGACCCCCTTCTTTGCTGGATTTCACCCTCTTCCTTCACTTAAAGGTGATCCATGGCACCGCACATCTCAAAAAAGGGCTTAAGTGACCCCAGAGTGCAACCCCGACCTACAGACCTGTGTGTGGCTGCTACACTCGCTCTGATCCAACAGGTTTTGGCAGCCACTCTGTTACTTTGCGTTTTACGCTCCGTCGTGACGCTTCAGGCGACGTACGACGTGCGTTTTTGACGCAGTGACGTAGCGTTTCATACAACGTTTTAACGCTGTTATGGCTTTCGTGGCTGCAGTTTTGTCACTCATTATGAAAGAAGGCATCTTCGCCTCTCACTCTTTTTAATAGTCTTTGTTACTTTGTGGGAGGCCATTAGAATTCTGCCTGGCTAACACAGCCTGACTAACAGCCCTAATTAAAGTGATCCCTCACCCTGGAGGCCTAAGTGGAGGGGCCTCCCTGCCCTTACGACAACCAGCATAATACTGATGAGCCCTAATTCATCTCATCACCGTAATTCGCCCTGATTTATCACCGGCACCTCTCCCAATTGACAATCCACATTGTCAGCCACTCAAGGTTGTTACTCTGGGGCTTGAGGCAAAAAGGCGAAATCAAAATAACAAAAAATTAATAGGGCCTACAGAGAGCTAGTTTAATAATGAAAGTCAGTTTTTCTCATATTTTCTATCACATCGCAAGATAGACATAGAATTGCTTTAATAATACTGCAAGTGAAATGCGCACAATTTTCTGATGGTGCAGTCCATTAACTAGAATTTGTAACTCAAGAATTCCATTCTTCACTTCAATATTAATTCCATAAGGGAGAGGCAGAAACCTGAGATCCAGTTCACAGATTTAAATATGTACCTTGATTACATTTGCCGCATATGTAGGCCCTATATGGCATAGATACACCATGGAAATTTAAGTATAAGGTTTCGTCCCTTCAGGAGTCATTAAACCAAGACCTAATTTTCAGTCCAAAATTATAAATACAAACTTTTTTATATATTTTACAATGCAAATATGAGGCTGATAGAATTGGCATATTGTTGCGCGTCCGAGGCCATGCTGCTATTGTCGGAGACTCGGAGTCAGTGTGGGATGATCAGAACAGAGTGATAATTTGTGAACTTAGGTCCAGGACAAGACAATTTGTTTTCAGAATTGACAAGCAGATGGACAATATAATCAGATAGTTTGGTGCATAAATACAGAACCTGTAGCCTATGCATATTAAAATTCATGCATATTTACTCCAGGAAGATCAAGCTTACATTTGGAGATAGACGCACCATGTTATGAGGAATTTTGCATTGTTCAGCCCTATTACGTGATTAGACAAATGAAAGGCACATATCTTTGATTGAAAATTGCAAAAACCACAATATGACTAACTCTGCAGAGACACACGTACCTACTACTATTTATCCAGCTACTAGGCTTATACGTTATTTCACCTTGAAGCGACTATAATGGCTGCCTTCCGGGCTTGAAATTTGACGGAAGTGTTATTTATCAGACATTAACAAAACGGCCACAGTGCACAGAAAATATCAGTGCCATGTTTTATAGAGCAAGTGAAACAGGAGCCGCCAGTTATCTGGGTTTGCACTGCAGGGAAATGCAACGGAAGTTACAGCCCCACTTCCGTTTCTTGTTTCCGCACCGGAAGCAGACCGATAGCCACCTGTTGGCAAAAAATGTCAGCAAAAACATAATATATCATTAGAGTAATTTAGCAGTTGATATGGTTAGCAAAGTGAAATGCGAAGTTAACATGACTTATGGAGTTATGAACCCAACAAATTGTCATCAGAGCTGAATATATTTCACCAAACATTGGGCCTACTAGAAATGCTCTTTGATTCATTGTGTGTTTAGTGCCACAATAAGTGCCATTATTAGTAGTACTTAGAATAAGTTCAATAAATGAATTCACTGGGCAAGCACTTCAATGAAATTCACTTTTACTAATTTAAGTAGCCATAGATCTTGTAGTTGGACATTTATTTGAAGTAGGCACAAAATGTGGAGGTATTTCACCGCTGACAATGAGCAGCTGATTTGAGAAAGTACTTTTTATGAACTATGTACAACTGGCGTGCCATTTTATAGTCACATTATTTGTGCTGCTAAATACTTTAACCGCAATAACTTCTGGCCAACAAAGATGGCCTGCCTTTCTTGTGCTCTGGTCTTGGCAAATGTTTTCCTGGAGTTTCTGCTATGACCCCATGACACGCAACTGGCTTGGGTCTTGCCCTGGCACAACTGGCTTGAAAGAGAAGGCATTGGTGTCAAAGGGGAGGGCCCTTGCAAGTCCTTCTTGGTGGGGTCTTAGCCCAGTTTTGATGCTGTAAGTACTGACACTGTCACTGACACGGGAACTGACACTGGCACTGACCAAAACAGCAAATTGCTACTGACACGCCAGGCATCCGGTGCACCAAGAGAATGCAAAATTCCACAATTCATTACAACACCCAAGATGCTGTCTTGCATGGAAGTGCACTGAGAAAATGAAAAAGGCAAACAATTAACCCAGAAAACAATAATTGACAATATTTTCCTTTCCTGATACTATCATTCCACCCACTGGTTCATAATTTATTTTTTAAGGGGGTAGGCTTTAATATCACAAGTTGGTACTTTTAGGCCCTATAAAGTAATCTGAGTGACTAGAGTCAAATTTTAGGAGTAAAAGTATTTATTTTATAAATTCATGTCTATAAATTATAAAATAGTTTACTTTGTGACAAGCAATATCAAGTTTCCATGACTTGAGTGCAGTCTCACAGATTCATAATATGACAGCTTGCTTTCTCTTGGTGCATTCAAGGCCTGGCAGAATGAGCCACGGACCTGATCTCAATTTCAGAATTTCTACTTCGATTCTAAAGGGAAAAAAAAAGATAAACAATAAACGGACACGGCTGTGCCATCTTCATGCTGTATCAATAACTGGAGACTCGATAACGTTCTTTACGTTTCTTCTCTTCTTTTTACTGCATGCATGTCGTCTGCAGAACTGCAGGATAATCCGGGCGAGTGGCTCACTAGCGACATCTGTTAATATTTGGCAGTATAACGGAATTCTGAGTCGACAGCCTCTGGTGAACTGAGCTGAGATGAATTACTCAACAGTGGGGATTGTGTGAATACCTTCAAGTATTTACATAACACAATAAATTAGCATTGATTGGAGCTAATTACTAACAGGAAATTAGCATTGTCTGGTTGCAGCATGGCGTGGATGCGAGGGTACTGTTACACATTCACATGGGATGAAGTCCAATCCTTGTGAATGCATCAGATAAAGGTTTGGATTGGAGGGGGGGGGGGTTGAAAAGAGGTGGGTGAATAAAACTCTGGTGAGCAATTAGTATCTCATCAGAATTTAAAATTTAAATTCTAACTACAGCCTACCAATCTGTAGGTACTTCGAGAATTAGAATTATTTTCTGAAAACAAACTTATGATTATTTTTTCCATGATCTTCCAGATCACAGACCTACTCTTAACTGCATGCTTGGTTTAAGAAACGGCGTTTGTAGTGAACTTGATTGGCGAATTAAAAAAACATTAATTAATCAAGTGGCGATTATTTTACACGAGATAATCATATAATATTTATTGTAAGGTAAAGTTAAGCTGGCACTGTCAAGATGTATTAAATATTTTTTGGCAATTAATTTTACTAATTACAACACAGACACCTGAAAAAGATAGGCCTCTACTGTAACTGTTCTCAACAGGTTCTCACGGAGCTTTGCAGCTGATTCAGGGAGATATACTTGCCAGTGAATTGCGGTTAATTATCTCATCAATTATAAGCAGTGATAGGGAAATGTTACCGGTGTGGCGCAGCAGGGCACATACTGGACATTGTAAGGTCATTGTATACGCCGGCGGATGACAGTGCAAATAGCACATTTGCTGATAAGACAATTAGCTTAATTGGTTCCTCTGTAGCTTATTCCATAGCTTAAATTAAGGTTGTATGTAATGGTCAGAAAATTAGCCAGACTCTATAACATGCACCTGTAATAGTGACCAAGTAGAAGTCCAGATAAAATTCCACAAACATATCAATAAAAGTGACATGTAAACAGAAGAATGAAGGCTTACTGTTATTTGGATTTATGGTAATTAAAAGCTTTAGATCATTTTCAAGTTTGTTGGACGCCAAATCTTGATACTTCTAGTCTCCTGTTATGTAACACATGGGAGGATGGATAACTGGGGCTTTACATCCTTTATTTATGATATTGGTAGGCTAATTAGGACAGGGGGACAGGGCAATGATGCGAAGGATGATGCAACCAGCCATCCAACATTAGCCCAGCCAGGTGACCAGGCAAAGAGGTGGTTCAGAACAAGGGACCCAGCGATTGGCAGCCCAACACACTATACCACTGTGCAAACCCTCCTAATATATCTATGGAAATTCTGGAATACGTTAGAATTTTAGCTTCAGCAGTTTACCATGACCAGTTTGAGGTTTCAAGAAGAGAGCATATATTCATGGACAAGGATCCGAAAATAAGATTCGATTTAAAGCAGAAGCTACAAAATGAATAATGGAAAAAGGAGGGTTGGCAACTTGGCATGCTCAGAGGGGATTTTCTTGAAAGAGAAAAAGTCAAATCTAAAACTGAACACACAAAAACCTCTGAAAATCAGAAAAAAAGTGCAGTTGTAACTCTACTCCAACTTTCTGACTTCCCCTGTTAATGATCGTGAATTTTGTGGCCAAACAGTTGACTGGTGACTACACTTTGCCTATTGTTCACTCTAAAAACTTTCAGACAAAATTGGTTTTTTAGATTCAAAATGGTTTTTTGAAAAACCAAATTTCAATGCAAAAAACCAACATGGATTTTTTTAAAAATCCATGTTGGTTTTGCATTGAAATTTGGTTTTTCAAAAAACCATTTTGAATCTAAAAAACCAATTTTGTCCCGCCATTTTTTAGAGTGTTGTCAGCATTTTTCTTGCAAACTTTGCAACTTGGAGGAGTTGTTGTGCTATGAAAATCAGAAATGTCATGAGCGAAGCTGCCAAATAAGGCAGAATAACAGACAAGAAAACAGACAAGACCGGACTGTGTGCGGACAAACGGACGGTGGTTGGCCTATGGCGAGGCAGGCGCAATTAGCCAACAATGGCCAGTTAGATGGTGGACCTCTGAATAGAAGACTTTTGCTGGCCCAACACAGGAGAATCAA
Source organism: Platynereis dumerilii (assembly GCA_026936325.1). Lineage (NCBI taxonomy): Eukaryota > Metazoa > Annelida > Polychaeta > Phyllodocida > Nereididae > Platynereis > Platynereis dumerilii. The sequence goes on from JAPTHN010000007.1 coordinate 16,281,904, forward strand.
GTTTCTTGGGCCAGCCGCCATGACACCTTACACCGGTCCTAACTGGCAAATACTGATTGGGCAGCCGGGTGGCAGGACAGGGCAGAAATGAAGGGGGGGGGGGGTGTAATAGGTATGGGTGGTCCTGTTGGTCTTCTGGTTAACCATAATTCAAAAATCTTGACATAAGATATTCATTGGCCACTGATATATATATTTAGCATTATTCCCTCATTCATGATACGTACGGTTATGTTAAGTTATACATTTTCAGAATATTTTTTTCCCCAGACACCCCCCCTTTTTCCTGTAGGTAAGAAAAAACGATTTCCCCTCAGCCTTCGGCATCGTGAAATAGTTTTCACTTACACAACACCCTCAGGGGAAATAGATTTGACCACTGCCCTCCAGATACTTCTTGGGCATATAGAGTTAAAATGAACGTAATTGGATCTTCATCGTGTACGTTGAAATGCAGCCTACATTTGGTTTTTATGAGTCTGAATAATTAATTCCATTTTTTATGTAATCGAAAAATTAGTAAGAGAAATGTTAGAGAAAATCCAATTAATTTGACATTGTGCATGAGTGAACTTCAATTCTGGTTTCAACCGACATTGCCAGTGCGAAATATGAAGCCAGTTCACAATTCCCACAAAGTTTCAGCAGCAGGTCCATTGCTTGTTGTTTAAATGACATTGTGGCAGCTGCAGTCGAAGAAAGTGACAACTCCACAGGGCAGATGAGGGCTTGTTGCTCTGGTGAACTTTAGTTCATTATGAATTGTTGAATCGACGGTCATTCCATGCAGTGGGTACTGATAGTAATAGATTTCGTAAGTGCAGCCCTTTAAGATCAGTTCTGGCTGCTCTTGAGGGTTGATGGGAGACCAGGAGTCCCCATCATGTTACGTAGGCCTATTTTAAAAGCATTTCAGGGATCTTTAAGTTGACTTGCCCAACACAGAAACCAATATAGGCCTAAGGTATCATCCCAACCCAGTTGTAGGCGCTGAGCAACTAACCTATGGAGTCCGGGTTGGAATCCCAGTCCCAGCAACCCATTTTAGATGGATGTTTCATCCTGTGCCAAGAGTGCACTTTACTTCATAACAATTAGGTCCTGTCATGCCTGGCCATAGCAGAAATGTAGGATTGGTGGATGATTGGTGTTTTAGGTCCTGTATTTGTGCACTCTGACAGTCTGACCATGTAAAATGTGTGCAAATTGTATTGTGCAAGGAAAAACTGCTGGCTGAGACAGCCGAGGATGGCTTGAGATGGCCGGAAAAGATCGGAAAGTACCGAGGGCCACCGAAGGAGAGCGAAGGGCAGTCTGCAATAGTGTCGAGTTTCAGGCATCTTGGGTGTCGCCTGGCAGCTTATTACTGTCAGTGGGCTAGCCTCCCTCCTCCTGCCCCCTCCATTCACCGGCCATTCGCTGTGCACATACGAGGGCCCCGATTGAGGGCCTTGGGAAAGTGATGGTTACCTGCAAATTGACACCGATCGCCAAATGTGAGGGTGGCCCAGGAGCAACTGTTCTCGGGAGGAAACTGCTCTTGTCTGGCTGTCAAGGTCTGCAGTTCCCCTTGTCAAAAACATCCCCCGATCACTTCGATAACACTCACAATACAATGAAGCAGACCAGGAGACATCAGTCCTACTTTACTTCAACCTCAGTCCAACATCACTGGGACAGCTGCTAATAAGTTTGCACTGCCCCGACAGGCCATGGGTCATGTCCATAATGTGGATAAATGCAGGGTAGGTTTGATGTGTCTGCTTTTAATGGGAATCTAACTGAACTTGTTAGGACCATACAGCCAGATATTTTACTGTTTCGGATTTCAGAAAACGCATTAAAATTTCTATTCAGTTTTGAGTGCATAGTCGCCTACGGGTATTCATGCACTTTGTGAAAAATAAAAAGTGACATTACTGTAATATCCAGGCCTACCTTTTAAAAATAAATGTCTGGCTGGTCTAAAGCACGCAACAACCTGCACATCACCATTGACATACTAACCCCACAAAAAAGGGTGGAAAAAGGGATCACATTTCTGTTAAGTATTATACCAAGAAAGAACACTCCGATAATAACCAATCTTAAAATTTCCAATCCATTCATAATAAATGCACGGTTTTTTTTTTACTTAAAGGTCTAGTGTAAATACAGCTTAAATGTCTTCTTACTTTAAAATCACTCTTGGTGTGCTTAGCCTCAGGTTCTCCTGCTGCTTTTGCTGGTATTGAATGTACTCTGGGGTAAGATCACCCCACACCATAACCTAATTTGACAAGTTTCAGACTCTGTACCATTCTATTTTTTGTGAAACAGTGTAATGTCACTATCATCATTATATGAGGCATATATGTTGTCCAATCTTCTGCACTGCCCACTGTGCACAAACACCAAGTCCAGCAACTGGCCATCCTGTGTGTGTTGGGTGGTCCTATAGCCTTGCTGCAAGTTGACCCCTGACCCCTGAGGGGGTGATCAGCAGCCCCGGATGATGAATGGGGTGAAGGGTTGTCACGAGGTGTCACCCTAATCCTGTCAATCACTGATTGATGTCATAGCACCAAATCGACATGTCCTGCTCATCCCAAAAATCATCTCTGACATCTGTGAGGTTTGAGTTTTTTCTCAGATTTATTTTTTCGACATTACCTTCTAAAGAAAGCAGAGGCACAGCCTCACAGCCATGGCAGCCTGGGACGTCCTCCATCCATCTCTGTCACCAGTCTCCAGTCCCTGACAACAGACAACCTTGGTCTCAGCTAGAACTTTTTCTTTTTCTCTATATTTTATCTCTTTTTTTTTTTACATTTTCCATCCTTTTCTTGACATTTTTCTTGTACATACTTTTTCTCCTTCCAACACACAGCAGCTATACTTGTATTTTCTTCTTTTTGTCTTGGCCCTTGGTGGTTTTTCTCCCACTTTTTCCTCCTTTCATTTTCCATTTTTCTCCTGCCTCTTCATATTGCACTTTATTACCCAGCAGCGAACTTGCACCTGTCCTTCTGGCCGAAAGCCCCATAATCGTAAATTCCCTACATACGAAACGCAGGCTCAAGTCCCAAGGTCTTCGGCTGAGGAACAGTTGACGTGCCAAGAAACTGCCCTTCTCAGCCAACTCAGCTTGCTCAGCCTGCCCAGCCTCCTGTGCAAGCCACTGCTATGGCTGCTGCTCATCTGGGTTCCAGTGGGTGGTGCCTTTAAAACTCCTTTGCAGTATTGACAGGCTTGTGAGGAAGCTTTTCATACAGTTATTGCATACAATACATAAGTACAGTCTGAGTTACAGATGAATCCAATTGCCATTACGAAAGTACAGCCTTATGTCAGCCTAAAATCACAGGTGAACTCAAAATTCATGGCAAAAGTACTGTATGAATCACAAATGAAATCAAAAGCTCTTATAAAAGTACTAGTAAAAATCACAGATGAATCCAAACATTATTGTACTGAATTAAAGACGAAATCTTAGTTCATTGCGAAAGTATGGCCTAAAGTCTCAAATCACAGATAATGTCAAAAGTTATTTCCAAAACACAACCTGAATCAAAGATGAAATCTAAAGTCATGGTGAAACTACAGCCTAAAACACACGAATCCAAATGTCATTGCAAAAGTATAATGCATGAATAAGTCACAGATGACATCAAGAGTCATTGTGAAAGTACTGCATGATGCCAGAGCAGTGGCAGATCCAAGGAGGGGGGGGGGCTAGTGGACCCAGGATCCGCCACTGCAGAGCTAAGTAATATTCCCTGGGGAATAGATAAAATCAAGATTTATGACAAATGTACAGCATAATCACAGATGAATCCAAAAGTCATAGCAAAAATGCAGCCTGAAATTAAAGGTCATTACAAAAGTATACTAACAGAATCACAGATGAATCCAAAAGTTATTGTTCAAGTGCAGGATGAACCAAAGATGAAATCCCAAGTTATTGTTAAACCTTGGATTAATAAGGTGCTTATTCTTCCAAGGCTAAACTACTGGCTAAATCACAAATTGAATAAAAAAAGACACTGCTGCTGCAATACAGTGATATACTAGAAGTACATTTTCAAAACACTGTTTGCAATCAAGAAAAATTAAAGTTGTTCCCAGATGTAGGCCACACAACATCTTCTTGAATTGCTTTCTTAAAGAGGTACACCAGCACAATCATATAGTTGGTTCAGAACATCCCTGAAACTCAAGCACATACATGTATGCCAATCTCTTTGTTACAAGTCATGTTGGATGGAAATGAATACTGCAATATGACATGTGCATGAAGTGATAACTTTAAATAAGAAACCACTTTTATTGGTGCAAGCTGGCTGCTGTGCAGTGCTGTGGCTTCAACTGGCTTGCCTGTTTACATAGCTGGGCCACAGATTCACCATCATGCAAGGGGAATTACCCATTGCTCTCTTAAATGCCAATTAACATGAGAATCAATCACAAATTACAAACACGTCAAGACGTTTCAAGGGCATGGGTGCATCTCATTCTCTCTTGCACGTCCTCAAATAAAGTGGCTGATGGCATGAGCTGCCTCTAGAGAGGCTTCAGGAGAAGCCTCCAAACAACTTGTGTCAAGTAGCCAAACTTGTGACCTTCCATTCCCCACATGGCATATGGCCACGCAAACCACTCCAAGATATCAGAGCAAAAAGTCCACAGCAAAACTCTTCAGACTCAGTTCAGAGTCTCCTTAAGAAAAAGTAAAGAGATAAAAAGTCTGAGAAAGATTGCAAGACACGAAGAAGGCAGAATGAGGCGATGAAGTTGCCTGCTGGTATCTCAAAATGCCTGCCATCATACACGCACGTGACTCTTCACGAATCACTTCTTGATTACAGCAAAGGGAAATCATGACTGAACATTCATGCAATTTCATTGCAGTTCAGATAAACTGCACAGGAATCTTCTTACAGTCAAGGTTATACTTGTGATTACTTTCCATATTGAGAATGTTGGTGATGTCACAGAAGGTCCTATGTTTTACATTCACTTATTCAGCTATTCATCAAAGCAGAGATAGTTATAATTGTCTTCAACACCAGTGACATGACTCCTTGAAACTGTGCTCATAAGTCATAACATGGTTAATATTGGGACAATCCAGGGTATTTCTTCATAGGGTCTATCTATAGGCCTATCATTCATGTCTATTGGAGCTATCACTTATTTTCCTTATATTGACACAGTCAACTGATTATGTCATCAGATTCCAAATAATGAAATTTTTAAGTCAAGGGTGCATCTTGCATGTCAGCTGGGTGTTCGGTAGCAAGAGCGTTGTATTTTAATTTTGAATTGGACCACATAAAGTTTTCTTCTGCCATGCAATTTCATTCTGGTTTACTGTTAGGCCCTATGTGCATTAATTGCATTATGTCTTTGGTAAGTAAGCTGTTCTTTGTGGCTTTCTGTGGACCCTCCATTCTTCAAGGAGTTGATTTCAGTGTTAATTGACTTAATTCTACACACACTTTGGACTTAGAAGCATAACATTGATTATGTTGAACAAACAACTGAAAGGCAAAATAAACATTTTGAAGTAAACTTTTTGCTCTGAAGTGTATAATTTCAAATTTGAAGAGAAAGATTATTCTGTCTTTTGTTTGCCAACATAATGAATCTGCCCTATACATTAGTTGACAGCACAATTAGCTCCTTGTCAAACTTTTTCTCCAATATCACTCATCGTTTCCAGTGCAGACTCTTATTAAAACATCTTACATAAATATGAAATGCTTAATATTCAAGGAAGCAGATTTCTAGGTACACATATCTCAGCACAGAACTGGCATAATTGAGTTCTATAAAATAGAGCATCTAAACTGAACAGTCTTTATTAAAAGTCAATGGGCCAAAATTATGACTGATATAGGATATGCAGAGGCTTTCACAGCAATTGGCGAAAATCAGGACCTTTGAAATATAAAACCCCACAACCAGAAAGTGATTGACTGGGCGAATTTCAGCACTGATCAACCAGTTTCATTAGCATTTTGGGTCAATGGAAAAAGCTGCTTTAGAAAAATTACCACAGCAGATAGTTGTCTTTTTTCCTCAGCACTGTCAGCAGACATCCATAATTCGGCTTTGGCAGTTGTTTGCTGTGGATGTGTGATCGGCAAATGTTGGAGCCAGTGTTGGCAGACAAGAGCGAATAAAAGCCAAAAAAGAAGAAGAAAAAAAAGACGTTTGATTTATAAAATTAAAACCGGTGTTTAAGAGGAGTTTTGTCAAACGTCGAAATGAATGTTTGTGGGGCTTTTGTGTAAGTGTGAATGAGACATATAGATGTGTGTATAGGGGAGTCAAGTCTAGGTCTCTCTCAGCCTTTGTGAACATATGCTTTGGCCTGGCTGTGGCTTGGCTCTGTTGACAAGCTCCCATGGGCCAAACTGACAAACCTCCCAACAAAAGAAGCAGGCAGAGGGAGGGACAACCATTCCCTTCACAATAAACTCAACTCAAAAGTCGAAATTTCTCCATTTCTCTCTGCTGCCTAATCGTCTTAGAGCCAAGAGCACTGTGCCTGCCTCAATGGCAGCTGGGTTAGAGGTCCACACCAGCTGAAAAGAGCTGGCCTTCTGAGCTTTTTGACTGGACTTGTGAACAAATATAGAAGGACAGGGAGCAAAGCTGGTGGACTGGAGATATTGCAGGCATGTTCATTTGCCCAAAATGCATCTGCATTTAGTTAATACAACAGGCCAACTGACAACAAACTGACCACAGAGGTCTCTTTCACTGGAAGGGCACCTGCAAACAAGATGGCGGCCGTGACCTTGACCTCGATGAGTCTTGGAGTGCGTGACCTTGGCCAGTGGCTGGGGATGTCACCTATCTGTCAGTACAGAAAAACACACGCCACTAATGTCCATGCGGTGACAATGTGGTGAGACTGGAGTCCATGTGATCATGAAAGGTCTAAAAGATAGGCGAGATCCACCCATGGACCTTGGTCCTATTACAATCTCAGTTAATGGCCACTGTCAACAAGGTGTATGAAGGACCACAGGCTGGCCACTGCCTGTCACAACTCAAAAGTGTTGGAGACTTCAAATTTCCATAGCAAGAAGTTTAGGCCGATATGAATTATGTTGACAGTGGCCACTAGAGCTGACCCATTGGAGGCATGTGAGGTCTAAATTGTTATTTTCAGTTTAAAGACATATATCCATTCAATTTGTCGGTTGTTCAGTCAGTCTGCCACTCGGTCAGTCACTCATCCTGTCAGTCAGTTGGTCATTCAGTCAATCAATTTGTGAACCAGTCGGTCAGCCAGTCAGTCATTCAGTCAGACAGCACTTCAGCTAGGTAGTCTGGCATTCAATTCTGCAACTAGATAGCCATTCAACCAGCTAGTAATTCAGTCAGGCAGTTATGAAGTCATTCAACCAACGGTCATTCAGTCTGGCAGTTAGTCATTCAACCAGTCAGTCATTCAGTCAGTCACTCAGTCAGTCACTCAGCCAGTAAACCACACCATCCATCAAATCAATCAAGAAACTATTGCAGACCAGCCTGTACTGTCTCATTAACTGCCAATCCCTGACAATCAGTCATGTATTGCTTTCACATTCAACCACAACTAGTCATTTAGTCTGGATTACAGAGCTGACTGTTTTTTAATAAGCCCAAATATTGGGACCATCCGTCACGAGATGTCCATGGACGCGTGTTGAGGTGTCTTTGGGGGAAATATTATCACCCCTGACAAATATTGGGGCTCCTCCATTGCTCATACCCCCCTTATTGGGCAGTATCCATGACAGTCTGACACTCGGGCAATACTAATATCTACCACACACACCCAATACAAGCTAGCTAGCAATCTGTCTGACCAAAAATTAAAATGTGTGAAGGTGTTTTCAATGTAGGTGTTGATTTTATGGCCTCTAAAAATTCTAGTTAATTTCACACTTACAAAGGTCTTATAAAAATCCATGAAGGTAAATTCAATGCAGAGCTTAGTTGATTTTATGGCCTCTAATATTACTCCTGTCATATATAACTGACGTTTTACAAAAATCTCATACCATTTTATTCCATATTTGAAAGATTTACTGTCTACCAACTGAAAAATTTGTAAAAAAAACTTTTTCTATTTTTCAATTATTTACTTTTCTATATTTCTATGATTTTTTCGGAACAATTCTTTGAAATAAAAAGCATAACATTTAAACAAATGTGATTAAACATGTTTTACACATTCATCAAAAGATTACCATTTATTAAATGAAGTTTTAAACGTGACAATTTTGAATGAACCACACATTCATTTATTTTTCACTCTTTCTTTTTGCAAACTTGTCTAGAAATCTAATACCAATATTGTTTCCTATCTGGGACAATACATATATCTCAGATAACTTTCAGCCAAATTGAAATCTATCTTTTTCATGAAATTGGATATTTTATTTACAAGAGTGATTTACCAAGTATCTACAAAAATGTCTCTTTTGGAGAAAATTGCTTTGTTATGTTTAAATCGTTTTCCAACTAAAAAAAAGAATAGAAAAGAAGGGAGTCCTTGCCAATTTTGCTGTTTTCCAAAGTATGTTGATTTGACAATTTAGCATGCGCCTGCCAATTTTGGATTTAGAAGAATTTCTAAACAAATTCATGACAGAAGTCTGGTTTCAAAGTATAATCCCATTGCAAAGCCAATGAGTTTTTGCAAATCAGATGAAAGCCATTTGAAGTTATAAGGATTAAGCATTTAAGAAACAAGGTCATGACTATTGCCATATTGAAGAATGGGGTTTTCTGTGTATCTCAATTTGGGTCTAAATAGAGCAAATAAACTGAGATTTGCAGTAATTTGTGTTTAAGTGGCCAAATAAATGATAAGTTGTCTTTTGAGGGTTCTTTTGGGAAGGCCCTGGACTCAGATGCCATGAAAACGGTTTTGTCCTAAACACCTGTGCGTGTGTGGAATAGCGTTGTCTTTTTACCTGTCTGTGAAACCTTTGAAGTTGCCGACAGTACTCATCTGCAATTAAGGGCCAGGAGGGGGGGGGGATGGTGTTTTCAAGGGGCTAAACGGGTCGCATGTTGGACATGCCATCACAGCCTTCTCTCTCTGTCTCCCTCTGTTTCTCTGTCTCCGCAGCATTCGGTGATGCTCCAATGCTTTTCAATCACGCTGGCCTGTATCCCTTGCTCTTTTGCTGTTGGCTGCCAACAGACCAGTTTTTGGGACAATGAACACACTAACTTCAATAATTCCGGGCATTCAGAAAAATTCATGTGTGACTGGGCGAAACACTGGCCAGGTATAGGAACGCAGGCAGGCAAAAAAAATCCCAGCTTCAAATGGGAGATGAAAGAGCGCTGTTCTTTTGATTGCTTCATTGGATGACTTTAAAGAAATCTGCGCCATTGCTTGTGCATGATTATTGGCGTGCAAGACTTTCATAAGGACAATCCCTTGCCATTTTTATGCCATTTCCATGTCATTTCTATGCCCCTAGAAGTTCCTAACTAAATCAAGACCCACTGAAGTCCATAGAACTCCACACAGCATACCCACGAACTATGGTGCACACAGAACTCTGTCAAACGCCTCCCCCGAATCACGCATCTTGACAACATCAATCATGGCGTGATACAGGAATAAAAATAAGAAGGAAAGTGCAAAAATTCATCTATTCGGCGCAGAAAGCCAAAAAGGTAGAGAATATTAGAGTGAAAAAAAGAGGACGTTTAGTTCATGCTAAGTTGTTTACGCGAACTCGGGCATTCAATCTGATTTTGTGAAAGAAATTCATGTTCCTACATGTTTATGCATGGCTACATTTTTTATGAATAGTTAATGATCTTTTCTATTTTACAAACTAAGAAATAAACTATTTGTAAAGCATAAAAAATTAACCCAATTCACCAGATTCAGTTGGAATGTATAGGCCTTTTGACTGGTTTCTGAGTCCAATCATTCCAAAAATATACTGCACCGTCTATTTTAAAAGAAAAAAATAAGAATTACCTTTTTGTCATAATCTTCAAATTTCAGCTTTGAACTTTATCGTGGATCTTCAATTCTTCTTGAGGTGACAAGCAAAACTGAGCCTTAAAACGCACTGCCTTAAATTAATTACCAATTAAAAGTTGGCCTACTTAAGCAGGACTGAGTACCAGCAATCAACAACTGTAAACAACTTGTCTGACACGAAAGTGATATAAATTGGGTCAAATGCAGAATTGACAATCAGAGTTCACATGTCATGGGCAGTCATGTAAGTATTTTTACAAGACTTAAAAATATCACCAGACTTATTCTATGGACGGGCTATTACTGAGAGAGAACGGAGTTAGTCCATATACGTTTCTTTTCCTGCATCAGTTGCCAATTGCCATTCATTAAAAATCCAATGGAAGTTAATAGATATAGTCACTTCAGAAATATTTGAATCATGCTCCTATAAATTATCACAGTCCTGAGATGTTTCTTCTTTTATTCTCAAGAGCAATTTTTGCTGTGATGATTTTTATAACAATCTGCGAGCAGAACTTGGAAATTGGAAACATTGAAGTGAAGGAAACAGAAAATTTTCACCGGAGGAGGTCTTGGCTGGTGTGGCAGCGGCGTCAATCCAAATTTTTAAAAGTGGCTAAAATTATACCTGGAGGACTGAAAAAGTGAATATATCATTCGAGTAGCTGCAGAAGGGAACAGCTCCCCAAGTTTTTTTTTTATCAATGGAGCTCGGCTCCCCCAAGCTTCCCCCCCCCCCCCCCCCCCATCACTGGGAACATGTCGGTAAAAATTCAGACCTGAAATTTCACAGACCCAACTCCAAGCTCTCTTGGAACCACTCAATTATGGTAGATGCAGTGAGCAAACGGGTTGAGTGTTGGGCTTGCTTGTTGGGCTGGGGGCTGCTGAGCTGTGGCAGTTGATTTCAAGTTAAGCCTTTTGCTGGTTTGATTTCTTGAACACATAGCACGTTTGGGGTGAGGGGAGCATATGGGCCAAACAGCTTAGCCCCCGACATGCCAGGAATACACAAGAGTCAGCGGAACAGAGCTAAACTGGTGGCAGTGTTGGGAGCAGGGTCCTCCCTTGGTGCTTTCTTGTAATACAACCTTAGCAAATGTTGGACATAACAGCCTCCCTGCTTTGAATAAAACATGTCCCTACAAGAAACACCATTCAGCCAGCCTTTGGGGAGGTGCTCTTCTCCCTTTTTAAGTTTACCTTGTATTTTTTTTCACCAATTTTTTCACCTCCTTCCCCTGCCTTCCTCCAATTTTGTGAAATTCAAAACTCCCCCAAATAGTTATCGATTCTCCCCGCAGCTGTTTTGCCAGCCATTCGTGAATTGGATTATAAACTCAACTTGCCAATAACTTGCAAACCTTTTTTCAAGACTGGTTAATTGCCAATAAGAACTTGCACACCCCCAATCGATTTTCAAAATTTCAATTTTTTGCTTCTTGCAGCTTTCTTTATGTTGGGTTGAGAATGTTTGAGGGGAAGCAAGGGGGGGGGGCAATTAGTGCACGATGTTAATTGACAGGCCAGATTCACATTTGATCCAGCGTGCCTGTATAATAATAGATTACAAGTAATCCTCAGTTTGGATAGGCTTACGGTAAATGAGGATAATCTGACATGGTTTTTTTCCCAGAGTCCCAGACCTCTCAATGTTTTAAAATGAACTTCTAAACCTCATTTCATTTCAACTTAGGATATAGGCCTAAAGTAAAGTGCTAGGCCTATTTGGTCCTTGGAGATGTCTAAACCTCAGATCATATCAAAAATATTCAAGATATGATATAACACCATATTTTCAAAACTGACCCACAACTCAGATATCACCTTGGCCTATAAAAGCTCAGAATCCATAGGTCTGCACTTCTGGCATATTGAACTTTAATCCTCATAGGTCCATTGTTTGGCCTTAACCAGCACTCCGTGTAAAAATCAGGCAAAGAGTTCGCATGAAGGTTCTCAGAATTTCTTGATATTTTGCACAAAGTTTATATCACCTTTTAATAACTCAGTGGTAACTTCAAATATTTTTTAAAAAATTTTGTATGCCCAGGGTAGGCCTTTGAAAAATTGATGTTTTTCACCTCGGACACCCGCAAATTTGACAAAAATGCCCTAAATTAAGGTAAATTTTGTACATCCTATTCACATACTTATATTAACAATAGAAAAACAAGCTATACATCATTTTCAAGGAAAACTTCATGACATACCATATCAAGCATCATATTAAAGAATTTTTATGTTTCCAAGGAGTGTTGCCATGGCAACCACAAGCAGTTTTAGCATTTTTGGCTCAGACCTTACATAGACGCATTTTCAAGGCCATATAACCCCTCTTGGTAACGCCTAGAAAAATATGGTTGAAATATCACCAGAAAGCACTACTCTTGCGCTATACAAAACTATTTTCAAACACCTGTAACTCTCAATACTTTTTATTATACTGATGAAAACAATTTGTTGAGGATTTTTTCATTTTCCGTAATTTGACCAATTTTCAAGGCCATATATCTCCCAAGGTAACACCTGGAAAATTATGGTTGAAATATCACCTGAAAGCACTACTCTTTTGCTATACAAAACCATCTTCACACTTCTGTAACTCTCAAAACTTTTTATTTTATAAGCGAAAATAATTTGTTCCCTTTTTTTGCATTTTCGTTAAATAGACCCATTTCAAGGCCACATATCTTCCATGGTAACGCCTGGAAAATTTTTTTGAAGTATCACCAGAAAGCAGTACTCCTATGCTATGCAAAACTATCTTCAAACACCTGTAACTCTTAATACTTTTTATTTTATTAAGAAAATAATTTGTTCCATTTTTTGTGCATTTTTCTTCTTTTTTTAACTAAAATTGGTCCATTTCTGTCGTGCTTCTGATCCACTACAGCTAAATAGTTGCAAGCCCTGTGTGCTTTATAGCAGAAATTGATAACCGAGTCTACTAGCTTTCTCTATGACATATATAAACATTCTTTATTACCCTTCCTGAAATATTTTCCGATTCATACTTTTTGCAAGGTGTTCGACTGGTCATGCCTAAACGTACATCTAAAAGGGAAAAAAAAAATTATGCCCAAACCTAGTGAACCAATTAAAATTGATAAAAGGGGGTTCCTATTTCAAAACAAGCAGAATTATACAATTTCAATGAGATAATAAATTTGTGTTATGCCAATATGTACAGTTCTAAATGTTTCCAAACTGAATCCAAATGTTTTTGTATTGCAATTAGATCTCATACAACTCTACCCTTTCAGGGTATTTCAACATGTAGTAGCAACACATATTTCTGGACTCATTTGTGTGGGTATGTGGTAATTCTTTCCCCAAAGAATCTTCCTCAGAAAAAATCTTCACTAAATACTCATGAATGTAGTAGTTTCCCATTCACGAAATACTGGCAAATTTGACACAGTCCTTTTGGACCGATGTGCAGTGCCATAATATCTCCAATGAAACTGACTGTCACATGACTGTAAAATAAGGTGTCCAGAATTAACAACTGAGGTGCAGACACCATTTTGGCAAACAATTATTACTTTAAAAAAAACAACAACATTGTAATATATGTATACTGTACATATTGTGCATTCATGACGTTCTAACAGAACATACATGACAATGATTTCTCTTTTTAATCATTCCTCAATCCTCATTGCCGTTCACTGGCTGCCGTGAATTTGGATATAAGCAAATTGGTAATAAATATGAAACTGTGAATCGACCAATAGCAGAAGAATCATACTTAGGTGCTATATTTGTCATGAAAAACAGTAGAAAATTTTGAGAGATTGTCTCTAAATTCTTGTTGAGATAAAGAATATTTAGAAGAAATGTTTATAACCAAAAGAAACTTATAATACAAAAAGTCAGTTTCTTCACAAATGTTGTGATACCAGCTTTTGAATAGAAAGCAGAATACAAATTCAACTTATTTCATGATTACAATAGCGTATATTCATATTCACAGACCTCCCAACCTCAGGAACATCGGTTCCATTGTTCCGCATTCTTTTTAGAGGGTTTTCACAAAAATATCGGGTTCCTAATAAACAAAATTTCTGTATTGAGAAAAACGCAATTATAGCCAAAACTTCCAGTTGAAACGGTTTTACAATGCACTTCCTGTAGTTTTTAAATTCAAGGCTAAATACAGCATCTGATCAATAACAGTAGCTGAGCAGTGAGCATCCTCCTCAAGCTTTATTCTGGGCAGTTTTGAACGGGTTGTAAAACCAGCTCAACAGTTTTCGGGGGACAGAAAGCAATGAAATAACCATTTGATGGTAATTTTTTTAGAGGGTTTTAAAGTTGTCAAAAAATAGGGTTTTTGCATTAAAATTAGGGTATGAGTGTTTTAGGCTAAAAAAGGGAAGAAAACCCTATTTTTGAGGGTTGGTTGTGTATTCATATATAACCCTTTCAATAACCATGATCAAATTGAAAATAGTATTGGTTTTGTGTTAATAGATCACAGAATCAAATAATTCTGTGCCAGAAAAAGAAATATGTCAGTTATGTCAGTTGAAGGGAAAAATACTATATTGGATTTCCATTTTGTGCGTATCCGAAGTGGCATTATTTTTAAGGTGATGCTGCAATTACTGGCTGCCCCGGATATACTATCAGCCACCCAGTCACAGATAGATAAACTGATAGATACATAGATAGATAAATAGATAGATAGACGGATAGAAAGATAGCTATGGTAAGTGCAGCCCTCTAAGCCCACTTCTGGGGACTCACAAGAGTTGATTTACTAGATGGGAGAGAGAGTGCAGAGTCCTCAACAATGAATGTCTAGTAACACATTTACCCCATGTGAGGGATATTTTACTTTGGTCGGTGACACTAGTCACTTGTCACTAAAGTTTTTCGTTGTAAAAACTGACGTTAAATAAATTTTGTCTATTGTCTATTGTCTATTTGCCATCACAGAAATGATACAAGGGGCCCCCAATTTTTACACAACATCCCGCTGGGATTTTCTGCCTGAATGTCCATCAACAATTTTGGGTTCCCAATGAAACCGAGGTTAGAACCCATGCAGGCAAAGACCTTCTGTAGGAAACTTAACCACTATCCCACCCAGCTGCCCCATATTAATCATCATTTTTGAACATAGATCAATTCTGTGAAGTAAAAAATTCTAATCTAAAGTTCTCTGTGGCCTCATGCTTAAAGGCATTTCTTGTTTCCAGTTTGGCTGTGAGGTCAGTGGTTGAACTCCCTCTCCCTCTCCTGAAACTCGATATGGTCCAAGCCCATGGACCATTAAATGAGGGGTTGTATCCAATGTTCTTTGCCAGGGCAACAGAAAGATCCTACACATCCCTGAGCAAATAGGGTATAAGCCAGACAACTAGTCTTTTCATCACTCATCATCACATAGCGCTAACCAATCCTGGAGAAAGCTGCAGCAAAAGCAGAACTTTTTTAAGAAACTTAAACTTTATTTTTTTTAACAACTGCAGATTACCACAATTTACATTGTGGACATGTATTAGATACTTTCTCAGAACTTATTCACTACTTATGCCATACTGGCAAGAGGTGGATGTAGGTCCTTCATTTTAGAACATGTTCAAATCTTATGAGCTCTCTGGACGTATGACAACGTATTTCAATGTATTTCAACGTGGTTACCATTTAAAAAACGTTTTTATAAATTATTCAACTTATACAAAACATACATGTTATATTCATACTATCTAAAACGGGGAGGTGTGACAGGACCTTATTAAAATAAAGGTTTCAGTGCCAAAAACACAAACTCTCGAGTTTCTCTTGGCATCTCTCCAACATCATGTAATCTCCCGGTTTCATTTATAAATTATTTGTGCTTGTGATGTTGGAAGAATTGACTAACTATCTACACTTCATTGATTTTTCCTTTATTTCCTCTGTGGCTCTTTAAGCCTCTTTTTTCTAAGGATTTATTTAATTACTTTATGATGAGCTAACCTGAAAAAAAAAAGGTGTTGGCTTATCAGGGAAGGTGATAAAAGATTGAAAACTTTGAAGGAATGCAAATGGATAAAACATTTTGGAGAATAAGTAACATTTTCTTGCAGTTGCTTGGCTGTATCTCATTAGAATCATGTGACAATTTTCAAACCCCACAAAATAAGTTCAGAAATGGATACAAAATGATGAAAACCGCTGAGAAAGTGGTACTGCATGAAAATTGATCTTAAAAACTGAGGGAAGTAGCCTTAAGAGACTGAAAGTGGCTTTTTTTTTGGAACACGCCCCCTTGTGGCTGTTAGCAGAGAAATAAGAACGTTCATTGATGTCATAGAGAAAGCTAGTAGACTCGGTTATCAATTTCTGCTATAAAGCACTCAGGGCTTGCAACTATTTAGCTGTAGTGGATCAGAAGCATGACAGAAACGGACCAATTTTAGTTAAAAAAGAAGAAAAATGCACAAAAAATGGAACAAATTATTTTCTTAATAAAATAAAAAGTATTAAGAGTTACAGGTGTTTGAAGATAGTTTTGTATGGCACAAGAGTACCGCTTTCTGATGATACTTCAAAAATATTTTTCCAGACGTTACCATGGAAGATATATGGCCTTGAAATGGGTCTATTTACCGAAAATGCAAAAAAAAGGAAACAAATTATTTTCCCTTACAAAATAAAAAGTTTTGAGAGTAACAGAAGACTGAAGATGGTTTTGTATAGCAAAGGAGTAGTGCTTTCAGGTGATATTTCAACCATAATTTTCCAGGTGTTACCTTGGGAGATATATGGCCTTGAAAATTGGTCAAATTACGGAAAATGCAAAAAAACTCAACAAATTGTTTTCGTGAATATAATAAAAAGTATTGAGAGTTACAGGTGTTTGAAAATAGTTTTGTATAGCACAAGAGTAGTGCTTTCTGCCGATATTTCAACCATATTTTTCTAGGTGTTACCAAGAGGGATTATATGGCCTTAAAAATGCGTCTATTTAAGGTCTGAGCCAAAAATGCTAAAACTGCTTGTGGTTGCCATGGCAACACTCCTTGGAAACATAAAAATTCTTTAATATGATGCTTGATATGGTATGTCATGAAGTTTTCCTTGAAAATGATGTATAGCTTGTTTTTCTATTGTTAATATAAGTATGTGAATAGGATGTACAAAATTTACCTTAATTTAGGGCATTTTTGTCAAATTTGCGGCTGTCCGAGGTGAAAAACATCAATTTTTCAAAGGCCTACCCTGAGCATACTAAATTTTTAAAAAAATATTTGAAGTTACCACTGAGTTATTAAAAGGTGATATAAACTTTGTGTAAAATATCAAGAAATTCTGAGAACCTTCATGCGAACTCTTTGCCTGATTTTTACACGGAGTGCTGGTTAAACAGTTAGGCAAAGATTGATTTCCTCAGGGGCATTCAATTGTCAGTGTGCCTGCCATGGCTTGATATTAAAGTTGCCCTGAATGATAAAATGATTTGCTAAATAAAGGCGATTTTCTGTGAATTATAAGAGTGACTTGTGATCAGTAATATTTGCAACTGACCTTGTCAAGCATATCTTAGACAACATAAATTATTTAGTTTTTTCCTTTAATTTTCTTGATAGTGCCTCCATCCTCCAGCACATCCATTATAGATGACGTCACAATACCCATTGTTAAAATACATTGTTATGTATTAACAAATTCTGACAATGGTGATGACGTCATAGAGCTGACAGCAAGCAACACTGTTGTTTTTTTCCGTGCGTACCCGAAATAAATCTAGGGGTCATTTAGTGCATTTGTGGGGCCATTGGAGCTAGATAAAATAAGCCTACATCAAAGAAAATTTATGTACTATTCAGTATCACCAAGTAGCTTCAGAAAATGTAAAAATTAGAGAATGTTTTGTTCAAAATTTATTTATCATTCGGAGTAACTTTAAAGTTAAACTGTAAGTCCACTACCTGGTGGGTATATTCCTATCACTTCGGGATTGCTGTTTGACATGTTGGGGCCGTTCAACACCAGAACTTCATGTCGGTATGTTGGTGCTGCTGGTGGCCATGCTCCGTTGGCCATGGGGTTGCCAGGGGGATTACAGAGCAGGGGGGACGCCCGGGCAACTTGATCCGCCGTCGCAGGTCAAGCCGGGGGGTCAGCACCGGCCCCAACATACCCGCCCCTCCGAGTTTGGTTTAGAGATTATTGCGTGGTCTTACAAACACAGGGGCCGAAGGGGGACAGCTACAGCAGCGCCACCACAATGGCTGATTGTGAGGGGTCTTTATGGGGTGCCTTGTCGGGCAAACATTTCCCCAGGTCTGTGGGGCAGGGTAGCTCCGCCGGGCCTTCTTAGCTTGCTGGGCCCGGCGTTGTTTGCCCAAGTATTTAGCCCGAGAGGTGCTGGCCCAAGACCAGTCTCTACATCCTGTCGGAGTTGAGCAAGACAGACCCGAGCAAGGCAGAAGTGAGCAAAACAGAGCAAGAGTCAGCAGGAGAGAGCACATGAATCCAAATGTGCTTGCTTAAAGACGAGGCTGAAATTTCATCCCCTCAAACACAACTTCCCCAAGCTGCGGCGCTACTAGCACAGTCTCAACATTTTCTTGATTCCATTTTCTTTTATTCCCAAAACCACTTCTCACCAAAAACCACCAATTTTGATTCATAACTTCGACACCGGTGCAAATAAAACCACTTCCAGTATTGCGCCAACAAATGCTTCACAAATGGACTTGACACAAAGTCTCGTCAAGATTGCAGGTTATGTTTCCGTTGGCTGGATTACTTGCAAAAAGAAACATAGAAATAAAAATCTTGAATCTTTCAAATTGTAGGTTTAGGCTTCAATCATGTATACGCCTACAGGCCTATAATTGGCTTATCTGTATGGATACCGATTTCCCTGCCTATTGCTTCCCTTTTTGAGTCCTTGTCCAATGCCCAGGACTGATTGATCTAAAAACGGAAAGACTTTCATATGAAATTTAATAACATGCCAAGTAATGATTTCCACTACCTATAAAACAGGAAACAAGTTTTCAATGCAGAGACTAACGTGGTTTTAACGTTGTAAGCTATGCCTTAATAGGCCTATGTCACATTTTAAATGAGTAGACTTAATTTAAAAATAGAGTTGCTCCTGTCTTTTTCTTCTCTTCTTCTTGAATCAAGTCTGCTAATTAGCGGAGCCAGAGTTGAAAGCCCTGCGTGTGTGCTCGGTGACTTTTCTGTCTCAGCTAAGAGCCTCCCATCTTTTAATTCTCCTAAATAACCCGTAGGAGGCAAAATTGAATCCTTTTCAGGCATCACAAGAGAACGCCGCAACCTGTGATGGGCGATAATGAGCAAAGTAGGCGACAGTGACGTAACGGAAGTGAGGCTTGTCATTGCAGCGCCGCCTGTGGTGGGGGAGGACACTAGCAATTGTCACTTCGACCCTAAGTAGCTGGACATCTCTTAAAAATGACTTTAACTGAAGTTTAACAGGCGCCGACTTGAATCTTTTATTCACACTTTTTGAAAAGGCAAGTTTATGGTGTAATCATGCATCTGAAGTCGAATTAAGCCATGAGCTGATGAACTCAATTAGGCCTTGGTATTGATAAGAAGCTCAGGAATTAGGACCTAAACATTTATCTGTACTCAGACAAACTGAAAATGCATGCAACTATCATCAGGGTATAGCCTTTTCTTTGAGTGTACTGTGTGCAGCTTTCCAGTTTGCATTCCACATCAGTGACAAACATTAGGAACATATAATTTTTAAAAATATAAATTTTGTCTTGAAGAGACATTCGCATATGATCTTGAATCTGAAATGTCACTTCCTTCATCTTGGGGGACTACCCAGTCTACCTATAATAAATGTCATTTGAAATAAACAAACTTATAAATGTTGTTGCTATGCAGAAATATTCCTTGGCAAATCTTGGGTTGCTATCCACAAGAAAAGTACCCATGGTGCATGGGCACCCCCCCCCCCCCGCTGGATGATTAGAGGGGCAAAAATCGATTACGAAATTGACTTTCACCTGAGGTGCGCAGGGGGTTCAAGATGACAGGCTGGGGCGAGGAGGTGCTGATTAGAGGGGCGAGTTGTGTTTATTTGCTTTCTTGAAGTGTGGCCATCTCTCAAAATACACTCTTGGCCAGAGCAGTGGTGATTTTCCTGTTGCCAAATGAGGTTAGCAACAACAGGGGCCGTCTCCACAGCCCCCCTCATTAATCAGGGCACAATGGAACGCGTGATGAGTTGACCACTGCCCAGTCTGACTCGGATTCCGGCCAGCTGAGCTCAGGGCATCAGTGGACTGGTCAGTTGGCCGGCGGATCAGATGGATTCTACCTGACCACAACACTAGCATTGCATGGCACTCTGCAATTGGATCTGAATAAGGCAAACCCTTGTTGATGTTGTTTTCTCCTTGTGGTCATCCATTATAATGATTTTACATGCTCAACAAAAATAATTTGTAGCCAGAAATGATGGGCTGTGGTTTGACCAACTGATCTTGTTGGGATGTCGTTATACAACTTTTTATAGGCCTAAACAACACATTTTACTTCGTCTATCTACCTAAACAACACATTTTACTTCGTCTATCTATCTATCTATCTATCTATCTATCTATCTATCTATCTATCTATCTATCTATCTATCTATCTATCTGTCTATCTATCTTGCTATCTAGCTATCTTTATCTACTTATCTATCTACGATATGTCAAAAACTTGCAATGTGTCAGATATCTAGCCAGCTATCTAGCCAGCTATCTAGCCAGCTATCTAGCCAGCTATCTAGCCAGCTATCTAGCCAGCTATCTAGCCAGCTATCTAGCCAGCTATCTATCTGTCTATCTATCTATCTATCTACCTATCTATCTATCTAGCTATCTTTATCTAGCTATCTATCTATCTACGATATGTCAAAAACTTGCAATGTGTCAGGTGTCTAGCTAGCTATCTAGCCTGCTATCTGGCTATCTATCTAGAAGTGTTTATATCTTATCTATAGCCTATCTGATTTGAATTAAAATTGGTGTAAGACGATTTTCCATTTTCACTGCAGACACTGCAGTAAAAAATCGTGTGCATTTTTAACTGACACAGAAGACAAAACAATAACTTAAAAATTTTTAAGAAGAAAAAATTACAATGCAAAAACGGCTGGTCAAGCATCGAGTCCTACCAATTCAACCCCCCCCCCCTTTCACACACCTCTCTTTAATTTTCTTATAGGCCAAGTGGACCATTGCTGTTCAACAAGTTTGCTGCTATCTCTAATACCATTAACCTGTCTGTATGTGCACTGTGCAGTGGCTTGCATTGTGTGACCAATGTAGTGGACAATTCGACCAATGGGCAATTCGACCAGTGGCCTATTGTCCTGTTAGTCCACTTTTGTCCACTTTGCTAATCACATCAATTAGTTTTGCAGCTGCCTTAACTGGCCACGCGTGCCTCAGGGTGTGTTTTATCACCCTCAACAAAAATATTGGAGCTAAAACACAGAATGTGTCGCCATTTGCTGGTTTTAACAAGTGGCCAATTTGTAGGTGCCCTGTTGCTTGCTAATTTGTGCAATTTGTTGATTTTTGTGATAATGTTCACAGTTTACGTGCACGCCTCTGTTGCTGCATGTGTTTTGTTTACAGTGACTAGCATTATACCCGTTCTACGAACGGGAGGTTTGAGAGCCAAGGCATAAGTTATGGCTTGATAGCATAGGTTGACACAAACATTTAGGCCCATTGGCAAACATTTAGGCCCATTGGCAAAACATTTGCGCCCGTTGGCAAACATTTGCGCCCGTTGGCCAAAATTGGCTAACATTTGCACCCGTTGGCAAACATTTGCGCCCGTTGGCAAACATTGGCAAACACTTGCACCCGTTGGCAAACATTTGCGCCCCCGTTGGCAAACATTTGCGCCCGTTGGCAACATTTGCGCCCGTTGGCAAACATTTGCACCCGTTGGCAAACTTAGGCACGTTGGCAAACATTTGCGCCTGTTGGCAAACATTTGCGCCTGTTGGCAATCATTTGCGCCCGTTGCCAAACATTTGTGTCCGTTGCCAAACATGTGCGCCCGTTGGCAAACATTTGCGCCCGTTGGCAAACAATTGCGCCCGTTTGCAAACATTTGCGCCTGTTGACAAACATTTGCGCCCGTTGGCAAACATTTGCGCCCGTTGGCAAACAATTGCGCCCGTTTGCAAACATTTGCGCCTGTTGACAAACATTTGCGCCCGTTGGCAAACATTTGCGCCCGTTGGCAAACGTATGGCCCTTGGCAAACATTTGCGCCCGTTGGCAAACATTTGCGCCCGTTGGCAAACTTATGGCCCTTGGCAAACATTTGCGCCCTTGGCAAACAATTGCGCCCGTTGGCAAAAATTTGCGCCCGTTGGCAAACATTTGCGCCTGTTGCCAAACATTTGCGCCCGTTGCCAAACATTTGCGCCCGTTGGCAAACATTTGCACCCGTTGGCAAACATTTGCACCCGTTGGCAAACATTTGCGCCC
This sequence comes from Platynereis dumerilii, assembly GCA_026936325.1. Classification (NCBI taxonomy): domain Eukaryota; kingdom Metazoa; phylum Annelida; class Polychaeta; order Phyllodocida; family Nereididae; genus Platynereis; species Platynereis dumerilii. The sequence continues at coordinate 16,304,395 of JAPTHN010000007.1, forward strand.
GTTGGCAAACATTTGCGCCCGTTGACAAACATTTGCGCCCGTTGGAAAACATTTGCGCCCGTTGCCAAACATTTGAACCCGTTGGCAAACATTTGCGCCCCCGTTGGCAAACATTTGCGCCCGTTGGCAACATTTGCGCCCGTTGGAAAACATTTGCGCCCATTGGCAACCTTAGGCACGTTGGCAAACATTTGCGCCTGTTGACAAACATTTGCGCCTGTTGGCAAACATTTGCGCCCATTGCCAAGCATTTGCATCCGTTGCCAAACATTTGCGCCCGTTGGCAAACATTTGCACCCGTTGGCAAACATTTGCACCCGTTGGCAAACATTTGCACCCGTTGGCAAACATTTGCGCCCGTTGGCAAACATTTGCGCCCGTTGGCAAACATTTGCGCCCGTTGCCAAACATTTGCGCCCGTTGGCAAACATTTGCACCCGTTGGCAAACATTTGCACCCGTTGGCAAACATTTGCGCCCGTTGGCAAACATTTGCACCCGTTGGCAAACATTTGCACCCATTGGCAAACATTTGCGCCCGTTGGCAAACATTTGCGCCCGTTGGCAAACATTTGCGCCTGTTGGCAAACATTTGCGCCCGTTGCCAAACATTTGCACCCGTTGGCAAACATTTGCGCCCCCGTTGGCAAACATTTGTGCCCGTTGGCAACATTTGCGCCCGTTGGCAAACATTTGCGCCCATTGGCAACCTTAGGCACGTTGGCAAACATTTGCGCCTGTTGGCAAACATTTGCGCCTGTTGGCAAACATTTGCGCCCATTGCCAAACATTTGTGTCCGTTGCCAAACATTTGCGCCCGTTGGCAAACATTTGCACCCGTTGGCAAACATTTGCACCCGTTGGCAAACATTTGCGCCCGTTGGCAAACATTTGCGCCCGTTGGCAAACATTTGCGCCCGTTGACAAACATTTGCGCCCGTTGGCAAACATTTGCGCCCGTTGCCAAACATTTACACCCATCGGCAAACATTTACACCAATTGGCAAACACTTACACCCATTGGGAAACATTTACACCCATTGGCAAACATTTACACCCAATGGCAAACATTTACACCCATTGGCACCCATTGGCAAACATTTACACCCATGGAGACCCATTTAAACATTACACCCATTGGCGCTTGATAGCATAAGTTGACACCTCTACCCCCTAACTGAAGTGTGGACACTGGGGCATTATTTTGCTTATACATAATCCAATAGGGGAGTTGTGTGTGTAGGTTGTGATTTGCAGAGCCCTCTGTTGTTATTTGGTAAAATCATTTGTTTACATTAAATGGAGTGGTGGATGGGGGATGAGAAATGAAGACTTTTGAAGGATTATTACGGAATACTGTTGAGCAGCAGGGAGGAGGGGACCCCCCATTAACACGGAGGGAAGAGGTTAGATGAAGTGGATTGGCATATTTGGGGGATGGGAGTGAAAGGGAGGGCAGTTAGTGGCTACATTGAGCATAGCAACCATGCTGGATTTGGTGAGTTGTGTTGCTAGGCAGCGGTAATTATATAGTGATGGTCAGACATGGTTGAAAATAATCATTGACATGCATACATACTTATATACATACATACAGTGTACATATATGTACGAGTGACGCTCTGGCAGGCTAGCCTGGTACCATCCAAAATGAAACCTCACGAAGTTTTTTGGTGTCATCCGAAATGAAACTGCAAAATAGATTTATTGATATATTTTTGCCCAAATTTAATACACAAAATATGTCTGATTTGATTTACAGATTAATTGTCTGACTGATCGACTGACTGAGAGATTGATTTATTGATTAATCGATTGATTGATTGATTAATTGATTGATTGATTGATTAATTGATTGATTTATTGACTTATTTATTGATTGGCTGGCTGCTGTCTGATTGACTGACTGACTGATTGATTCAATCAGATTACCCTCAAGATGTAATAATTCGACATGATTTCATTGAGTGGCTGGTTGATTGAATGATTGACTAACTTTCTGACTGACTGATTGATTGATGTTTTAACTGATTGATTGACAGACTGGTTGATTTAAGTAGCAGATTGATTGACTAGTTGATTGACTGTCAGACTGACTGTCTGATTGACCCTCTGATTGGCTGACTGATTGGCTGACTGACTGACTGATTGATTTATCAAATGGCTGACTGATTGATTGATTGAATGATTGATTCTCTGTATTAATAAATCCTGAATGGATTGAGAGGTTGCCTTTGACTTTGCGTAATGGAAATTCAACACCCATTTTGAGCGAGCCTATCTAAACCGTCATTGTGGAGAAATTCTAAATGGAAACACTTTAATTTTTGTAAATATCGGATGTAAATCAAAACCGAAATATATGACTGTGCAAAACGTTTTTGCTTCACAAAAATGGTGAATACTTTTATTTGTGCTTTCTTGTGTTCACACATTTTGGGTGTCAGATTAAGCTGTAAAATTTTAGTTGTGGGCTCAGTTTTATGTTCCGTTTTCGTGTTTGCATTGTTGGTAATATGAAACATGATTTTTGCTGTCTTGCGTACAGGCAAAATGTGAATTAAAACATATGCAGTTTTAAAATGTAACTGACACTCACGCAGTCACTCTTAATTGTTACTTAATGTTTTTATCCATTTCTCCGGCAAATGCACATATATTTTTTATCTATTAAATCCTGATCGTGATGATTTTTTTCTTTCATGAAGACGGGAGGTTTGCTTTTTAATTTTCCATTGTTGCTCCTGTTTCCTTATAATGTGGAAAATTATGCATTGACCAACTTAATGCTTGCGATAAGGCTGTGTCAAACCTAATGAATTTAAATTGCATTTTCTATTTTCACCAAGCATGGCCACGTATTGGCCAGTTATCGACATGCATGACTTTGCTGATCACGTCGGCTTTGCTGCACAATAATATGAGCGCAGCTCATGGCTGCCGAAGGCAGCCATGAGCGAAGCTCACTTAGCACAAGGACTGCTCATTCTGTGTGGTGCTCCTGTCTACAGTGACTGCCTGAACAGGAAGTGCCTGTAGTTGCCATAAAAGTGGAGCTAGTAGTTTAGTCAGAGTTTAGTTTGGTAAATAATCAAAATACCTCAAATATCTTCCAAAATAGCTTTAAAATTTCAGTCTTGTCGTATAACAACCTCCAATGACATATTTCAGGGATTTAAATCAATATGTGTATCAACATTGCAAATAATTATTTCCATACCCCTGATTGTGAGAAGTGACTGAAAATTAAAAGTCAACACAAAAGTTAATGACTTAAATGGCTCACCAAGTAAGAAATCATAACAACACTTAAGGTTACATAATCTCCATTAACTATCAACAAATTATGTAACAGTCTAATAGTAAACAGTCATCTCTGAACAGCTATGGTTTTATTGATCTCGGTTATGTAACATCAACAATTTAACATAATAGATCCAAATTTAACACAGATTTGAATTACACAGCTGTCAGTGCAATCTGTCTATCTATCTATCTATCTATCTATCTATCTATCTATCTATCTATCTATCTATCTATCTATCTATCTATCTATCTATCTATCTATCTATCAATGCTGCGCCAAATTCATGGCAGTGCCATTTACATATTAGTCTTATCAGGGAGGTGTAACCCATTCTGAATTCCAGTTTGTTGTGCTCTCATTACATAACAAGCCTCTGAAAAGCAATTGATGTAGGACTCAAAGGGATGACCACTTGAAATTATTTCAAAAGAACACAGTGACTATGTCCAAATTTTTGTCATCGTGCATAAGGTCAAGTTTAAAATTGATTCGCCATACAGTGTATTGCACGAATAGCTAATTCTGAGACTCTGGTTTCTGTGCAGGATTTCTTTTGTATTAATTATTCAAGACATTCAAGATAACCAAACGATATGACCATCATTTTATGACCATCATTTTCCACATGTTCCTTGGAAGACACGTGATGACGTTATTAACCCCCCCCCCCCCCCCGCCTGGCAGAGTTTGCATGATTGACTGACTTTCAAGGCAATGTTTCGTGCCTCTAAATGAACAACACCTCTGTTAATTCTAAAGTAGTTAACAACCTGCCTATTCTATTATAAGGCACGGATTCATCACGGATTCACGAGGCTGTATTTGGGAATTTCGCGTTTAGAGAGCTTTATTTCAGCTAGCCGGAGACCAATCTGTTATCAAAAGTCGTGCTTCTAAGCAGGCTGGGCTGGTCTGCCTGTGATATCTGATTCGCGCCCATACTAATTGTGTTTCTGGGGCCGGTGCCAGATTTCAAACAATTGTCAAATGGGATGAGAAGTTTTTATCAGAAGATAAAGAGTGCGCAGCATTCCGACATAGCTTGACCAAGTCCCAGTTTCATTTTGTAATCCGATAGGGGGCGACATCCTTTGCCAGGCTGGGCCAACACCGTGCATAATGAACAGCATCACCCTACAATAAATTGAGTTCAAAAGAATTTAAACACAGCTTGCCATGCATCGATATGACCTTCTGTTTAATTCTAGGTACAGCGATTGTTTGTAATACAAGTCTCCCAATTTAATTTCAAGTGCTCCTAGGTCCGGACGGTCCTGGAAATGGCATTGTTGATTCTAGGCACTTGTTAACTTGTCTTTCGAATTGTTGATGAGATCCACGAATTCATGTGTTTTGGAGAAAGTTCTGAAAGTATCACATTATATCAAACAATATGTCATAAACAATGACCTCTTTTCATAATTATTAATTTGACCTATCATGCAAGATTTTTCAACACATTTCAAGTTGCAGCTCATTGTCTCTCATTACTTTTGCTGGTCAGTTTGCAACAAACTTGTCGGCCTATATCATGAGTAGGCCTATAGGCAGGCCTACAAGTAGATCGATGATGCAGATAGAAGGTAGACAGATAGATAGATAGATAGATAGAAAGACAGCTAGACAGATAATTAAAGGCCAACAGATAGATAGATAGATAGATAGATAGATAGATAGGTAGATAGGTAGATAGATAGATAGATAGATAGATAGACAGACAGATAGACAGATAGATAGGTAGATAGGTAGATAGATAGGTAGATAGATAGGTAGATAGATAGATAGATAGATAGATAGATAGATAGATAGATAGATAGATAGATAGATAGATAGATAGAGAGATAGATAGAGAGATAGATAGAGAGATAGATAGGTAGATAGATAGATAGATAGATAGACAGATAGATAGGTAGATAGATAGATAGATAGATATATAGATAGATAGATAGATAGATAGATAGATAGATAGATAGATCAGGAGAAGTATAACCCTAGTTATAGGCCTATATATTTATATCAAGAGACGCTGGTATCGCCATCTCGGTAAAGGAGCGAGATGTTGTTTTGGCAAATATTTTCTTGAGGAATATAGGCCTACTAGACATGGGAGGGGGGTGTGTTTATGTTTTCTCTTCCTATTAACTTCAGTGTTGAGTAGGAAGTGTTCTTAATACTAGAGGAGTGTCTTTTCTGTTAGTCCTCCGAATGCCTCCACTCTGGCTCTCGGGCCCATGGTGCTTCTCCCATTTCACAGCCCTCACGCAACCAGTGCCAATCTCACACACCCATCTCTGCCCTGCCATGCCCCATCCCTGACCTAGGCCCTATAAGGTGACATCACGTGCCCTCCAGGGACCTCTAGGCTCCCCAGCCAACAGCCCAAGGTCCTGGGCACACCAACATGTAAGCCCTTTTGTATAACTCCTTCGGTATGGGTGTTGTGTGTATTGCTAAATAAAAGGCATGCTGGGTTATGGCTGGGTGGGTGTTTACAATCCAGAAAGGCAGAAAAAGGTAAAATAAAGCAGCTCACGGATGCATGGACAATTACAACAGACAATCAATGTTCCACCAATCATGCAATACTAAAAAGGTATAGAAAAAATTGTGAAAAAGCATAGAAAATAGAGAAAAGAACAGTCTATGCAAGCCCCAATTTGCATGGATGGTCTTTTTCTGGGATGGGTTCTGTAAGACATGCTTTCTCCAATGAATTCTTTGATTTATTGCCCGAGCAAGGTGCATGCATGGTTCTCTGAGATTGACGAACTTGCATCAAGTCAGGTGAAAAAAGAAGGCAGATTTTTTTTTTTCATCAAAGAAATGTACTGGAAGGTGCTGAAGATGGATTTGTATATCCTACCATTATGCCATTTTTTATGGACATACAATGATTCTAATATCTGCAAGTTGGTCTGCACCTTGTTTTTAAGGAGAATAAATAGTTATTCATTATTGATATAAATCAACAGCTGTGAATCATTTGTCAAAGCCTAAGTGCAAAGATATCACACCTATCTCTGGTATGAGTATAGTCATTTTTGCTAGAAGTTGGTAAAAGTAATTTTTCCTGGGAAATAACATGATATTACATTGGAGTGAACAGACGCTGCTCCACCCGGGAGCCCTTTAAGTGGTTGGTGGATATCAATAAATCAGTGGGGGAATAAATCATCCGACGCAAAGAGCAAAACCTTACGAGAATAAATCTTCCTCTGTAATAATAACCTCAATATCAATTTGCTGGCAAATCTAAGAGATGTGTAACTAAGAAATGAAGATGAGTTCTTTGGAAATCGGATGAGAGGCAGGGATCAGTCGGGTGACCTCCAGAGAGGCTGGCTGCGGCCTCCCTTCTTGCGTTTCCCTCGTAATAGTTGGCCTCCCCTCCAATAGGAATCGTCGTGTCTTCAGAAGAACGTTTTGAAAGCAGATCTCGCCTAGTTCTCGCCAGAGAACGGTTTGATGGGAACACGTGTATTTACAAACAGCATTTCTTCAAATCCAAATGTCTTCCAACCCACTGCACATTGCTCTGTCTTTAGATCAACTACGATAAAAGACTTAAACAAGCTACGATGATCTGCGGATCACAATGCAACCATTATGGTTGAACCATTCATCACGCCCCCTGCACTCCAAACCTATTAGTTTTCACATTGTTAAGCAACTTAAGCCCCCTCTGCTGGCTTTAAATAATGCATTACAGGGAATCAGGAGCGATCATTAAATGGAACATGTAAAGAACAAAACAAACTTTGAAAGATGTTTACAAAGAAGTGAGGATCAAGGAACAACATGCACAACTGGAGTGGGTGTTGCAGGGTGCGGGGGTGAAGGAAACCCTTACAGGTTGGTTTTTCCAGTCCCTGTGAATTTAGAAATCGACTAACCTGATTTGTTATTTCACCCCCATTACACTTTGTAAGTATATCAAAATTAAGCTGATCTTCAAAAACGGTATTCCCTTTATGAATGATGTTAATTCATGCTGTGGGCTTCGTTTATGTGGTAGGCTTAGGCCTAAATAACAATTTGTCCCTCTGGAGCAAGCTCCTGACTGGCTCCAAAAACGCAAATTCTCCGAGTATTTGTTTTTAGTTTTTTTGGAGGTCGACACCTCTCGCACCAGCATGCATTTGAGATTTTCTTACCTTTTTCTTTGAGAAAGTTCTTGCAAATTATAAATAAACGATTAATTTGGCTAGTTTATTCAACATCTGGCTCAATCACAGGTAGTTCAAATAACAAACAAGTTCAACAGTTCAGCTGCAACGGCCAACTTCCCCACCGCACCGAATGACTTGCAACTGCTGCAGCAAACAGGAAGACGTAGGGGCAGTGAATCTGGGGGAAGTGGGACCAGGTGGCGGGAGGGTCCAGTATCCTTCATGAAACGCTGGTCATCTGACCCCGGGACATGTGGCTTCTTTTGAAAAACAAGCAATCTCCCAAATAACTCAGGCGAAGAGGCAATAGGCTGGCGGATGACGTGATGGCAGAGTGGTATGCGGCAATTCACATCTGGGCAGACAGGAGAAAGGAGACGGGAGATGGGCAGTAGCAGCTGCAGGAAGGGGAGAGGGTGACGAACAGGAGGGGAGAGGAAGGCAAAAAATGAACGAAGAAGGCATGGGTTGAAAGGGAGAAAGGGAGAAAGGGAGAAAGAAGGAGACATACCAGAGGAAGTGAGAAAGGAGGACAAAAAGGAGAGGGAAAGGAGGAAGGAGAAAGAATGAGGAGGAAGAAGGGAAGACAGTGGCGGATCCAGACAGGATAGTCTGGGGGGCCGGACGACGTTTCGGCATTCGCGGGCCCACATGGCTCTTGTCTCGGCATTCGCTGGCCCGAGTTGCTATATTTTCTTCAAAATATTATTTCCATCTCAGTTGCGATGCCCCCCTCCTGGATCCGCCACTGGAAGAAGAGGTTTGGGGATTTCTTCAGGAGGAGGGGTGGATGTAGCAGGACGATTGTCTGATTAAAGGGGATGAGGGATGGGAGAATAGAGGAATGTTGTGGTCTCATGGTCCTCGACTTTTAGTTAGGACTATTTCAACAGGTATCTCCAAACACTACTGTAGTCGAAAAAGATCCTAGTACCATCCCAAATGAAACTCAACTAAAATTCGAATCGCTACCATCCTAAATGAAACTGTGGTACCATCCGCGATGAAGTAACATGGCAACACTTTCATTTAGGATGGTATGGTTTTACTAAAAATGAAAGTGAATATATGTATAGCAATATATATGTTATATGCAGCGATATAATTTTCTCATTATCCAACTACACAATGACAATAGTTGATCAACTGATGTATTTTATATTGAGGGTCAACAACATTAAACTTGAATTTGAACAATAGGACCATACAAATGATACCATCCTGAATGAAAAAAAAAACCCAGGATTTTCAACATCTGAACTCACACTTGGCTGTTTAAATCAGCTTTTGACTTTTATGCGAAAGAACAAGAGGAAACATTGAATTAATTTACGTCATGGCATTAACTTCATTCTTATTGTTGTTTTTTTTAAATATAATTACAGTTCTGCGGTTGGAGAAAAACCAAAACAAACCAGCAGAGCAAGTGCAGAAAACCTCAGCGCAATAAACTCAAGTGAACAACAGGCGTATCAGGCCAATTGGAGTGAAACAAATGAACTCCAGTGGCAACTCCAGCGGCAGTAGTTTACGAGTGGTTTATGGATTGGCAGTGGGCTAAATTCAAACCTGCACACAACCCAAATAACAGCACCTGGTGACTGGAATCAAAGGAACTTGTGACTGCCAATCTGAGGGGGCCTCCCTGCCAAAACAGTTGAGTATCAAAGATGGGTGTTTTCTTCTAAGAGTTTCTTCCACTTTATTCTTTTTCACACAAACTGGAATTTCTCAAGATGCTGGTCCCCAAATCGTACAAGCCAATACAGAGAATGCAGAGATTTGAATCGCGAGAAGATGTGAAGATTGGTTTGGCACTGAGTCCCTGGACCCTGGTGGTTGAGATTCAAAATCTTGTACTGTCTCAGAACTCTTTCCTCCATTTTTTTCCTGTTGCTTTTTCTTAAACAGATTTTTTATTTCTTAAGTTTTAATTTGAAAATCCAAGAACAATAAGTCATGCATTCAAATCCAGGCAATCAAATATTTGAAATCCTGTATTTCTTTTGGTCTGTCACAAATGCCTGATCCCTCAACAATTTCACAATTTAAACCTGCATGCAAACGAGAATAAAGTCAAAATATATTAAGTAATGCACCAATGGCTTGTGTATGTAGACTTTAAATCGTGCTTTTTAAAAAGCAGCTTTTTCCAACTTTTCAGTATCTATGTTAATAACTCATGACTGCCATAAGATGACTGGGCCCACTGTTGCTCTCCTTCCTAATTCTGACACATCACTAATTTCATCATGACAAAGTTACAGAGATCAGAGGACGAGAGTTGCCACTAGTTCTTGTTAACTCTCATTAACTCTTGTGCTGCCACCTCTGTTGTTCTTTGTGCCGACTGCTTTGTAGGGTTAACCAGCCTGCTGGGCCCGGGGCAAGTGGCAAAGTGCCTCAGCACGGCCTCCTCGCTTGGGTGTCATCGCATTGATGAAAGTGGCTTGCTACGAGCCCTGATCAGGTGCTGATGAGACGTCGCCTTTCAACCTCCAAGCCCCAGGATGCAACCAGAGCAGGGCTAATTGAGCAAGGTGCGAAAACTCCTGCTCAAAATAAGCAGCACGAGAAAGAGCAAGAAGAACAGAGCAAAAGAAGAGCAAGGAGGAAAAGAAGAGCAAGGGAGCAAAGAAAGAGCAAAGGCAAATTGGTCTCTTTGGTTACAAGACCATGCCACAAGCCTCTCTTTATTAAAGGCACATAATCTCCTAGGGCTAAAACCGAAAAAGACGATGGAGCAAAGTGGGCAAAGACATTGGTTTTAAGGAAAGTAGCCAGAAATTCCCCCCCCCCCCTCCCCACACACACCTGATTTAGGTTGAAGGCCTATTGTATTATTTTATAAGTTTTTTTTAAATATTATTATTTCTATTATATTTTAGGCAGTTTTCCTGTCACTAATATTTCTACTTTATTTATGCAAGTTGGCTTTCCCAGTTTAATTATTTTGTCTTCTGACAAGCTTTGTTTTTGCAATTTTCCTCTCCAAATTCAATTGTTCTTTATTAACTTTTCTGACAACATTCGAAACTTTTTTTTCAGGCTGTCAGTTCAAATTAGTGCAAATTGATTAAAGTTTTTGATAACTAGGAATGTCTTGTTTTTCTACTGAATGTGGAGACTTGATAAAAAGCAAAACTTTGGACACTCTTGACAGTGTGCACTGGCAGAAATATCAGATTATGGTTCAGCAGCACTTAACTTGATCTGGTTGGCAACACTTGTTAGGTGGCTTCATTATTTGCCTAATTGCCTATGACATTTATAGCAGACCGCAATCATTGTTAATTATTAGCAGAGAAAGTTCATAAGGTCTTGTTTTAGTGTTTTTCTCACCACAGGTGTAAAACACCAACTTTTAACAGCCTTTGTGTGCCACCCAGAGGGACAATTGCCCGAGGGGACCATTTTATTTGATAACCAAATTAGGGTTAATGAACTCTGATTGCGTGGGGTTAAACGTAAAAGTGCGTAAGACGCAACGCAACACGTGCGTGACGTCACACGAGGAAGTGACGTCATCTGGATCTACTCTTCTTTCCAGCTTCACCAACGAGAGTGGCCAGTGGCACTGAGGATAATGGTAATGGCGCCTTTCACTGCTTGTTTCTGCTCTTCATAATTGGGACGTGTTGTGTTCTTGTTTGTGACAAAACACTGCAGCTGCAGCTGGGCTGTCCGAGTCTGATAAACTGTCATAATATTGAATGACAGAGCTAAAGGCATCACCACATCACTGGTCAGCTCATCGTTGCTTTTAAAGGCAGACCAACCGAGAGAAAAGACTGGAGTTAGACTTTTGTCTAGGCAAAAAATGAAGAAGATTGTGAGAAAGCAAAATTTACAATAGGTATATCCAAATCTATGCTGTTGCAATCAGCTGGTACATAAGATAAGAGCCCAATCTCTTTCAAGAGATACATAAATAGTAGGCTTAGGCCCATGTCAGGCTGTGAACAAGATTTCCAAAGGTCGATATCGATCATATATACCTTTCTGACAAAAGTTTCTGTACATCATGGCCATATCTTTCAACATTTTAATGCTGCATGACAAGAAAATTTTGTAAATAAAAAAAACTTTCCACACGGATAACAAATACACTGGCGATCTTTGATGGTTCTCCTGTCTCCATCCATGTGCTGAATACCATTATAATAACTCAGTTGAGTAACTAATAAGAACAACAACAATCTCTCCTACAGGCCTACCCCCATTCGTGGTTGCTGCCAGGGTGACTGGGCAGGTGCAGTTCTACCCCGGTGGTCCCATGATTAGGCCTGAAAGAAAATGCTGTTTGAAAGAGTGCTTTATTTGGCACTAACTATCCTATCTTCTTGTTTATCTCAAATGAAGCTAATTGAGATCACATGAATTGCCCGCCAAGGGTCAAGAACAAGTCACCAAAAAAGTCCTTTCAAAGAAAATCTCATCTTGGTGAATCTAGTCTGGTTACCATCACAGCATGGGAATGCAAGGGCAGCAAAATAGAATCATATATAGGCCTATATGCACTTCAGCTTAGACCCATTGCTAATTATGTGGCTAATTACAAAATCCCACAGCCATTAATGTAAATTGCTGGATTAATTGGCTTTATTGGCCATGTTAATAGTGCTTTTTTGTAGTCCACAAATGTAAAAAGATCAGACACTAGTAAAAACTACAAATTAGCAACATTCTACAGTGCAATGGCATTTCAAAGAGCTGGACTTGGCTATTTTTGATAAATTTTAGCCACTCTTTGAATCAAAATTACTACAAACTTGTTAGTTTATCAAATAATTGTATAATGAAGCTATACCCTTGCCTTTTAAAGTCTAGATCTTCCGATGTGTTTTAACAAGACCGATTTGAATAAATTGAAAGACATAAGATTGAAAGTATTTAAAGACACAGACCTGCAAAATGTCTAAAGAAAATCTGAGCTAAATTATCACAGGCCTCCTCTGGACCTTCGAAGCTATTTTATTACATCGTGCAATACCTTAAATATATTCTTAATGTCGAATTTCTATTCCTCCCAATTGTAACATTTTATATTCTTTCTTTCCTTTGTGGTTTTGATGCATTTTAGCCACTTCTTGAGTAAAAACTTAATATATATTGTAAATGAGATCTTCACATTTCTTCAGGAATTGTTTTGCTACAGGCCTAATGTATATGTAGGCCTACGAGAAAAACTAACAACTAGGTAAGGGAAAGATATTTTAAGATACATTTCTGATTTCACATGAATTGGTTGGACAGAAATCCTACTGTGGATGGTACTCAACTGTCATCCGCCATGAAATTCTGTTGACAGCCAAATTTTCTGCATGGTGGACAAGTTGGCCCCCTCTCCCCCACTTATTGCGATGACGCGCTCCGTTATCTTGACAAGTTTGTCAACAAAAATTGTCAGCAAGATTGGCAAAAATGGGAAACCAACCAGGCATGAAAAGCGTGGGGTATGTCGACAATTAGACAGGACATGGTAGAACAGGAGATACAGATTGGAGATACAGAATGTAGACATACAGAATGAAGATGCAGGGTAGAGATAAACAGGGTTAGCATACGTCATTGTAGGTATAGGCTACTTTGTACATGCAGCCTAAACAGTGAGTTGGTTAAGAAATCAGATAACCACTAACCAGACAGAATAAACTGTCCTAATGACAACATCTCTTTAACATACAACATGGGGGGAAATGGAACCTACGTGACAGCGATTTCATCACCAGTACTTCAACCAATCACAGGTTGCATGTATGTAAACCACTTTAATTGAGAGTTTTTAAACGGTGGTGAGAATAAACACATTTAATATATCATTCCTTTCTTCCTTTTTATCCAAGCTCCGTTGTTTTAATTTAATATCTTTATTCATTGTGTAAAAACAGTACTTTTTGTGGTTCTTCTTCTAGCATTACATCTTGTTGATTAATCTTTTAATTCCTTTTTGTTCATAATGCATTACTTGCATTAGCCTAATGTAGCCTATGTCTTTCTTCTGTTTAAAGCATTATATCTTCAAATTTCATTACTTAGCATAATCACATTTATTAACCAGATTACGAAAGTTTATCAATTGCTTTTAACACAACAGCTTTCATCTTTTTCTCTTTTTCTTCTTCCTTTTTTTTCTAGTTCCACAATTGTTCACCTTTCCCAAAATGACCAGTGGTCGACCAAAAATGCTCAAAATGACCTGGAAGGTCAACCAAGCTAAGCCAATTATAGAAACGCCATTTATCAACTCCAGAATCTAGTCAAAATCTAGGTGATAATGTGTAAAATTAGGGAATTAAGATGAAATCGTAATAAACCTGTTCTTACCTGGGTATTACCTGGCTGAGTACAGGTATTTCTCATTCAAATCAGCTTAATTCTCTAATTGGCCAACAATACAATTGGTCCTATAGCTGTCCTGCTCTTCTCACGGTTTAGGGTAACAGGTATAGGGTAAAAGTGGGTAATATCACGCAGGTGGGTATTATCACGCACCTAACTTAATAGCTATTTAAATCATCAGCTTTGTAAGAGATCTCCCATGTAAGGAATGAAAAACGTGCATGTGATAATATTGATCCTATCCAATAGTATTTTTTGCTTGGAATTGCTACTGACAAGGTTGCAAGACCCTTATAGCCAATTTGCGCATTTTTTCTGAATTTCAATGCCTTTTATTATACAATTCTCGATGTTTCCGATAGTAAATTGCAGCTAAGGTTTTTGAGATACATTGATTGGACAATCATGATGTGATAAAGATACAAGACGGGATTTCAAAAGTTTAATTCACAAAATTTTGGGTTTGAATAACTCAGTGGTATACATGTACATATAATGAGCATACATCAGGGGTAATATCACTCATGATCTGGGGGTTGTATGACGCATATTTTGGGGGTAATATCACGCAAATTTGGGTATTATCACGCAACCATTAGTACCAAATAACCCATTTGGTATGCAGCGAAGTTTTACGTGAAACACTTTGACAGTATATAGGATGTTGGAGAACATCAATTGGTCTCAACAAGATCTCAATCACTATTTGGGTTCCTCAGTCAGTTTTTTCGGTTGGATGGGGAGGGTGGAGGCAACAATCATTATGACATTGCTTTGTCTTAAAATGTTTTAACTATTTTAACAACAAATTTGCTAATTTTTTCTATTCATAATTCCCCAGAATATTAGGATAATGCAATTCAATGAGCAGCCTTGGATTAAAGCCACATATATATTTGGATGGATACCTGATAGATGGTTGGGCTTATGTCCTGTATTTATGCACTTGGCTATTAAGGACTGGATCAGGACAAAGCATTCGAGGCAAAGGATGATTGAAACTGCCACCCAACATCTACAGGGCCAAGTGACTCTCATTGTTATCTGTCTTATTTTGGCCAGCTGATGATGATCACTTATGTAAGCATGTGGTCAATGGAACTCCATAATTTAAAATAGAAAGCTGTGTGGGGCAGAGTAAGACATAATCTAATGGAAACAGTGGGACATCAGATAATGCACATTGGAAAACTTATTGAAAATAATGTTTACACTATGGACCACAATTCAGCAACTGAATACAGGAGCTCCAACAAATCTTTACTGGATTCTCATTATTCAATGGTCATCAGAGTAATTTGGCTGTATATCTGATTCATTAGCATGTTTTTTGTTGGGGAGGGGGGTTCAGAAATAAATTTCATCTCTATAAAACTCCCATTTATAATAAACAACAATCGAATTAAGCAAACAATGTATAGTTTTATACTGACCACAGTAGGCCAATAACCGAATCAGATAGCTCACAAGACTCGTTGTAAATACATTCGTATTTTGCGGAAATATAACTCTTCTTTTAAATAATTGCTCCCAATTTAATAATCTTGGCTAATGTTATATAATTGACCCTGATAATTGCACACTGGTCACTGTTGGCGAATTTGGGCATTAGAGGCATATGAGGTCCTATAGATAGCACATGATAAGGGTTAAAAGCAATGCAAAGAATAGTCCCATTTATACAAGGAAATCAGCCTGCGTCATATAACACCTGATGCTGCGTGATATTAAACAGAAGTGCGTGATATTACCCACAGAAACTGCTAAAATGACCTTAGTAACTTTAATTGAATGTAAAGTGCGCCAGGATGCTGCCAACCAGTGGAATTTGATATATTTGTATTACCTGACTTCAATATCAGTTGAAATTTTTACTGTAGGTAATGAGATACATCATTTTTCACAACTAGCAGTCATTCACAAACAGGCCAGTGTAATATCACGCACTAGGTGCGTGATATTACCCACATTTACCCTATTGAGTGTTTCTCTGGAATTGAAGGCATAATATATCACACACATTTTTCGAATGAATTGGGGTATCCATGAGTCAGAAAGCATAAGTTTGGACGAATTTTGAAGCTGAAGCAGTTTTATCAAAAGACCCATATATAAACTTTTCCATCCATTGAGTGTATCCAAGCCAAGCATTAACAGAGCAACATTTATTGATATGGTATTAATTTCACTAATAACACTGACTATAAATAAAAGTTTTGAGTTTGACCAATCAAAACAGCTGGGTGGCCAAGTGGCTTAGGTGCCCGCCTGCTCTGCTGAAGGTCTTTGCCTGCATGGGCCCAACCCCGGTTGGGGAACCCAAAATTTTCAGTGTACCTTCATGAGCAAAATCCACGTCGCTTGGATGAGACGTTTATTGGCGGCCCCTTGTACCAGTGTCTGTGCGCAGCAAGTAAAAGATCCCTCACATGGGGTAATTGACATGTTGAGGACTCCCACTCTCTCTCCCATCTCATCAATCAACCCTCGTGAGGGCTGCATATATCTATCTGTCTATCTAGCAGGGAATGTGCAATTAGGCCGAGAAGCTCTAGAATATGTGTATACGTATTATTTTTAATCGTGTATGCATTTGAGAAAGTTTACTTAAATTGTTTCTCACACATTAAATTTAAGTTGACCCTAAATGTATAATTAAAAAGTTTAAATAAGTAGCCTTGTTTCGTTGTTATAAAGTCACAGAACCACAACAACTTTGTATAAATCATTTGCACGTAATTTTAATGCACATATTCTCAGCTAAGCTTTGTAGGCTTACATTTATTTAATTAATTCCTTTTTTAACCCTATGAGTTCTTTGGAAAGGCTTTGTTCATTTAAAGCTTGGCGTAAGATGTTATTTATTGAATCAGTAATTACTTTCCGTCTAATTACCTTTGAACAGAAGGAAAAACTTCTTGAAAGGAGACACCAGTCGGAGTGAGGCAGAGGGAGGCAGGGCTGCTAATTACCACGACTCAAGGAAAACATGGATTGGCTGGAGGAGAGAGATGCCTAATGCAAAGATATGCTGTTTATTCTGGTGTTTATTATGCTATTCATGCATATAATGGTATTGACTGTGATTCTAAAACCATTTCACCGATTTCTTGCCTATTTGGATATTTCTTGCCCATTTTACCTGCCCACTTCTAACTCATTTTGTAAGTTATTTACCTATAATTATGTGTAATCTCTCAGGTGGATTGTCCCAATGAGACAGGAGCAGTGAAGCAAGCTATGTATAAAAAGGTCACATCCCATAGAATAGGCAGTGAATTACTTGCTGGATGTTTGTTGAGAGAGATTTAAGTGGAGGGAAACTGGATACGTGTTCTGTACATGAGCATTTGAGAATATTTATTAGGCTGCTGCGAGGCCAATGGGATTTCGTGCCCTCAACTCGGAGCACTTTAAGAGCAGGGGATTGCAATAAATTGCCCATTCTGGGGCTGGGATGGAGTTTCAGTCAAGCGGATCAGATTGCTACCATCCTCAAGTGAATACTACATAACCCGCCCCCCCCCCAAACAACCACCCCCCCCCCCCCCAACACTTATAGCCTGGGGAGGGGATTGTTGAATCCTAAAGAACCTAAAAGACCCACCACACCATGCATTTATTCATTTTATTGGGAAGAGAGAGGGAGGAATCCCTGCTGCAAAATCTAAATGTATTTTTAAATAATTTTGTGATTTTTGTGTTGGACACCAGAGGACGACACACGAAACTCAAGACACCCCCCCCCCCTTCCCCAACTGCCCCAGGCATCCAATTGAGGAATTCGTGTGGTTTTCTAAGGATGCTTCAAAATAATCATGAACTCAGTAATGAGTCTCCCTAAACCACCCCTGTAAATTGATTCTATCAATTATGCTTTTTGTTGCTTTTCACTGTTTTGTAACAAAATTTATTTTAAATTCAAAGCCAACCCTCTGCCATGGAGGATCTGCTGCGTCTTATTATAGAAAACATTTTTGATTCCTGGCAGAGCAACTTTCAAACTTCATGAAAGTTGAAAGATCTCTAATCACCATAACTTGTTCTTGCCTGAATGTCAAACAAATTATTCCCCAGCAAGTTGATGTCTTGGCTACATTTTTATTTCTTAAATAATTTTTTGAACTTCTGATTTAATTTGCTATTGTCCACGCTAACCACAGTTGAGTACACACATAGAATTGAAAATAGCTCGAACTCACAAAGCTAAATTAATCTCGCATCTCGGCTTATCCATCATCATCAATTTTCACCAGGACAGAAATGTAATAAAGGTCAGCTAATAAGACAGCTAATAAGACAGCTAGGAAGACAGGCTGACCTGTCACACGCCTGGTGCTCAAGGATGACATATTGCAAGTTCTTGACATATTGAAACAAACTTTGTTGCATGCAGATAGATAGCTAGACAGATAGATAGCAGGATAGATAGCAGGATAGATAGCAGGATAGATAGATAGCAAGACAGACAGCAAGACAGACAGCTAGATAGACAGCTATATAGATAGCAAGATAGATAGGAAGATAGACAGCTAGATAGATAGATGGATAGGTAAATAGATAGGTAGGTAGATTGGTAGGTAGATAGATAGATAGATAGATAGATAGATAGATAGATAGATAGATAGATAGATAGATAGATAGATAGATAGATAGATAGATACACACATAGATAGTTACATAGATACATAGTTACATAGATAGATACATAGATCAAATCTGATTTCAGCATTGTCATAACCAATTTAAGAAAGATTACAGTAGTCGCCTCTCATAACGTCATGGCAGTTTAATCAATGAGCACACTTGGCTGACTAAAATGACCAGTGGCCAAGAGGGCAGCAACCGGTGACTGAGTTGGCCAGTCAGGTGATCGGAGGTGACAGGGGGCACTCTGAGGGCAGTCGTCTTGGCCAAGGAGCTGGCCCCAGCAGCCATATCGGGTGATGCAGGATCACAGGGGCTGGCAAAGGTCAAGCAGATTCAGGAATCAGCATCTGATATCCACCGAGGCCCATCTGTGATGATCTGAGATGATCTGAGTTGATCGGAGATCTGTTTCACTCAATGGGATATGTATAGAACATGCAGTAGTAGGGTGTAACTGACAGTAACTCTGCATGTCTGTCTCTGCCTGACAGTGAGATATCTATCTATCTATCTATCTATCTATCTATCTATATATCTATCTATCTATCTATCTATCTATCTATCTATCTATCTATCTATCTATCTATCTATCTATCTAGCTGTCTATATATCTGTCTATCTGTCTTTCTTTCTTTCTTTCTTTCTTTCTTTCTTTCTTTCTTTCTTCGGATCATTCTTTCCATGGTATGTATATCTTTCTATCTATAGATCTATCTGTCTAGCTGTCTATCTAGCTGTCTGTCCATATGCTACCTGTCTGTTTATCCATCTGTCTATTCAGTACATGAAGACTGAGTACACATACTTAAGCCTCTGCACACTACTGAGCAGAAATACGGAGAAATATGATTTCATGTGAATTGAGAATCAACCTCGACCCGTTATTCAAGCACAGCTCACCTAATCCCTTCCATGGAGGTCTCAAAATTCAAAGCAGCTGGCTCCCCCTATACTAGTGGCCGGGCACTATACCTGTGACACTGGGTTCAGGGTTAAACCAAAATTTGAGAAGAGTACGTCAGCCAAGAAAAGAGGGCGGACTGGTTACCAGATCCAACCCAAGTTGAACACAGACAGCACTCCCAACATCTGTCCATCTGTCTAGCTGCCTCAAGATTATTAATAAGCCAGGAGCTGTGCTAATTAGCCTGGATAAGGCAGTGTAATTGTAGCAGGACTAAACAGACTGTCGTTGGGCTCAAGTTGCACAAAAAAGCTCCAGGAAAACAGGCGCAGATCATGTGTGAATGGAGTGAGTGAAGGCAGGTCATTAATTACAGCTCTCTGAGATGGCCCCCTTCATGGAGCGTCATTAGCGCCACCTATCGCCACTGCTGCTCATTAATAAACACAGGTTGTGGTCAAGTATGCACTCCAGGAGTGTCCTCTGCCTCCTCTGAACATGAGAGAGCAGCGACTGAGCAATGACTGAGCATCTCCTAACAATGAGTAAGAAACCACAGGCCCAGGGGCTGCCCATGGGGAGCATGCTGCGCGCAAAACAAGGTGTGAATTGTGGTCAAATTAGCACTTGTTTAACTAACCACTCTCAAGTCTTTTTATTCCGATGGGAGGCCTATTAGTGTGAACAAATAAATGCCAACAGTTTAAAAGGCATTCGAAGGTATATATCTTATAAAGAACGAAGAAGTTAGCATCTATATGGGCCTATGTAAGCTTATTAATTGTCACACATTTTGCTTCAGATTTGAGAGTTAATTATCATAAAAGAAAACATATCAAGTCATTTCGGTTTGCTAAAGACATGAAGTGCATTTTGTATGAGTTTTTTTCTTGGTAAACTGGAAACACTGGAATAGGCCATGCTTATTTTTAACATAGGGGCAATACCTTCCTGTTTAACTCCGTTATAATTTCGTCTTCATGGCGCTTAAAATTAACTTTGAGTCTTTTCCCAATTTTATAAGTAGTGCTTTCTGGCTTGATCTGTGAATATTAAGAAAACTGATGAAAAAGGAGAAGCTAAAAGATTTTTGGGTTCATAAATCAATGCATGGTTATATAATACCTTTCCTTGTTCAAAAATGATGCTATTTTACAATCTATGACTACAAAGTTTCAGTACTTCTTTGAAACAACTCATAAATATCATTGATGAATGATGACTAGCCACATGTAACTATCGTGTTAATGTCGTCGACGTCTTCGGTAGATCTGACTAGACCCAGGGACTAGACCCAGGGACTAGACCCCACGAGACTGCTCTCACGTGAGTAACGCGAGCCTCGAGACTAGGGCGAGAGTAGAGGGATGTGCCCACTTCCTGTCTACAAGGTGCTTCCGGTGGTTTGTTTGTCCCAACAAAAATGGCTGCCACGCAGGCGCAAAAGTGTCCTCGGGCAATCTATTGATGAGCTGAGAGTGTTTGGTAATTTGAGATCCCCTCATTGTGAGTTGTGAAATGCAAAGAGCAGTCAGATCACCCCCCCCCCCTCCATCTCTCTGGATGGATCCTAATCAGCCTCATCCACCTGGATAGCTGAAGGTGTAAGGTGTTGTTTTGACCACCAGGTGACTTGTGCATGGCTATTGCTCGCCTCTTGTTACTGTTCCTCATCTTACAATAAAAGTCAAACGCATATAATATGTGGCCTAGAGGTTATAGATATAGAGATAAATAGATTAAAGCAAAATTTGAATGGGCGAGGAGCCTCAGCCTATTTCATGCTGAACAATCTTGCTACGTGGACAGGCTTTAGAGACAACCGCTCTCTCAACCAATTAGCTGTAAAAGAATGGATTAAAAAATCTGTTGAAGAGGAACAAAAGTACAGTAATGTTGCATATATATTAAATTTAGCCCTATACATGAACTTCCGGTATATTACATGCATCTTAATCCAGCAAACCAATTAATTCCAAATGGCACTGTTTTTTTAAAGAAGAAAAAAGAGGTATTTATAAAACTACATGTCCCTTACCCCAACATTTTTCCCATCCACATTTACAGAAAGCCCCAAACGTCACAGCCTTGGAAATGATTATGGGGCTTTGAAACATGAAGCCCTCGCGTCAGTCTGGAGAGAGCAGGGCCCTTGGGGGAGGACCTTTTTAGCGAAGGAGTAAGAAGGGCATTGAGCTAGATTAGGGCATAGAAAAGTCACTTGAGCCTGCAGGTCTGAGCAAGGTCTCTCGTTGCCATTAAGCATCCTGTCAAAGAATATAACTAGCACAGACTAGCCCCATAGAAAAGTGAATTACATCAATTTTAAAGATTGATGGAACAATCACCTTCCTGCAATTCCTTATGAATGGAACTCAGAAATCCATCATTGAAATTGTAGGCGGATGAGTAAAAGAGGGAAATAAGCAAGTGGCCAGGTTGGAAAATTGTTATAAATTGACTGAGGCTGATTTACGCGATAACAATTTACACAAGTCCAATCTCGTAAGTAAGCTGGTCTTTG
Organism: Platynereis dumerilii; assembly: GCA_026936325.1. Taxonomy (NCBI): domain Eukaryota; kingdom Metazoa; phylum Annelida; class Polychaeta; order Phyllodocida; family Nereididae; genus Platynereis; species Platynereis dumerilii. The sequence continues at coordinate 16,326,290 of JAPTHN010000007.1, forward strand.
CCCTTCCTGCATGAGTTGCAGGGGACACTTAAGCACTTTAAGCTAAAACATGATGCAGGCCCAGAAACTCTTGCTTATCAAAACTTTTTTACCAGCTTTAAATACAGGCTGGCGATCGCCTGCCACCTTGGACTTTGGGGTAACCATGGGCAATGCAGTAGCCCTATGCATTAGGCTTACTACCAGAACAATGCAGCACAAAACAGTACAAGCAATACTAAACTGTGATACATGCTCAGGTAGCCAAGATCACGTGTGTCCAAGAGTATGACACGAGTAGGGCACGTGTTTCTATGTATTGTTTACATTAATCAAAAGGCAAGAAACAAAGCCAGTTGGGTGGGAGAGATCTGATAGGGCACCCTGATATTAGAGTTGATATCAGTGCCAGAAATCAGTGATATCAGTGATGTTTCGAGGGGCAGCAGAAGTTCACCATCTGTAAACTGCAGAATGAAGATCCAATCTTATTTTGAAATCCAAAATCACAATAATACAAAGAGCTGCAAAGATGAAAGGTAACAGACAGGCTTGAAAAGAACAGGGTTATTAATCAATGCATGGAATGCAACTTCTTTGGAATTAATTTTGAAATAGTTGAAAATTCCAAGAAGAGGTTAAGGGATGTTATTCTCAGAGGAAGAAAACAAACAATTAATTTGAGGAGATTCCAGCAAACAAGAGAGGAAGAAGGGAAGATGGTAAGGAGAGGAAGGAAGAAGGAAGGAGATTGTGGAAGAAGAAGGAAACGTGAGTAGGACTGCATAAATTTAATTTATTAGAGGAATGAATAAGAAGGAAGATGAATGGGGAGGAATGGAGAAGTGCTGAAGCTTGAAGAAGGAAGCTAGAAGAAGGAAGAAGATAAAAGCTATAAAAGAAGAAAGAAGAAGGAGGAGGAGGAACAAAAAGCAAGTCGAAGGAAGAAAGGATAATAAGAGGGGAGAAGAAACAAGAGGGGGTGAAAAGGGACAGAAATAAAGTAAAGAAGATAAGTACAAAATAGGAAGTAAAATTTGAAGGCAAAAGAAGCAAGTACAGCAAAAATGAAATAGACGAAAGAAATATCTGAAGAGAGGTTTCAGTCTGAGGAACAAGGATAGAAAACAGAAGAAAGGAGAAGAGGGATGAAGATAATTTCAAAGAGAACAGAACAGAAAAGAAATGTAAAAAGTAAAGAAAATGAAAGATAACATAAGAAGGAAAGAAATTAAGGTGATTAAGGAAAGAAGAGAGAACTAGAGAAGATATAATATTGGAAGAAAAGAAGGTAAATTGAAGGGTGGATATCGTGACTAACCAGAACAATAATTAAGAAAATGGTGAAAGCATAAAGAAATACTGCGAAAGGAGGGGAGAATGAAGAACATAAATACTACAGTTATAACAAAGGAAACAATTTAAGAAAGTGAGAATTATGGCACATCTTAACTGTTAGACAGCCAGAATACTGCAATTTTGGGAAAGAAATCAAAGCATTCGACTAAATGGACCTGACAGGGCATACAGAAGGCAATGTGCAGTAAATTGACCAACTGCTGTTTGTGCCAGTGAGACTGCCATCTTGCTGCAAAAATCCTCCCTCTCATCTCACCATAATGCATTTACCATTGGTCTCTAATGAAGCATGGGCAGCCTTGGGCAGTTTGGGGGATGGCATTAAAGAACTGTTAGATTAACCTGGAGCATTGTGATTCCTGCATCCCTTAGGAGACGGGGTCTATGCTGGGCAAGGCTGACAATGCAGTCTTCTGGCAAATTACAGTCCCTCCCAAGCAAGCCACCTGCGTCGGTCCCCAGCCAGCCACCAGGGACCACAAAATACCCACTTCCGCCTAAAAGATCCTAATTTAGATCCGCAGAATTTACACGACCCCCTGCTGCTTGAGCCAGCTTGGCAGGGCTTGTGTCTTGCCTTTCTTCAACTCTTTCATTAGCCCAAATTTAAACTCATTATTTCGATCTCACTCACTTATTAGGCTGTTTTGACGATTTGTGGCACTTTTGATATTTTTGCGGAGAGAGGGTGATCATGCAGGGATGCCAGGCTTGATCTATTTTCATTCTGATATACTGATATACTAATGTTAGGCACATTGGAAAGGAATATTTCCCCCATATAGCCTCTCTTTATCTTCATAATCTCTTCCACTTCAGCTGTTAAAATCCTTATCAACCTGCTTGCGAACAGCATTTCTGGCTGTTATTACGTACAGGCTAAATATTTAACGTAAACTTTCTTAAAGTAGATAAAAAATATGCCCCTGCATTTCATAAACCGCTCTTGTATTCCCATTTTCATCTCCCTTTATTTTCTGACCATTTAAGTGCTCCTTGAAATAATCAAAATTATTATTATTTAACCCTCCGCCCCCCCCCTCGCGATTAATTATTCCGACCATTATAAAAAATAAATAACATTGCACCATATCCAATTACTTATCGTGCAACCCTTTAAAATAGAAACTTTGGTTGAGCGGAAACCCCTAATTGGGATCAACAATTAAGAAATTACGCAATCAACCAATTAAAGTGTTATGTAACAGGTTTCTTGAGGTCAATTGTGCGTGATATACAGAAAAGGGAAAACAATCATAATTCAGCCTAAAACAATCATAATTCAGCCTATTAAACCCCCAAGATAATTTTCCGTGAAGCAAGAGAGGTATTTATTAGCCCAGAACCAGTTTCTCGTGTTTAGCAAACAAGAGAAAATAGACGAAGGCCTCTGCCTATTTATAGACACATATTTGAACTATTTCTAAAGTTTCAACACCTGAAACTTTTGACTTAGAACCGTATTAAAATATTATGCCACCTTGAAACAATAGCAAAGTCAGCTCATAACCATAGACTACTGGCTTTGTGTTGCTTATAGTGTATCTTCCATCTCCTGCTCAACCCCAACATCTGCTGTGTGCCTACCTGACAATAATTTAGCCCAGGTGAGGGGCCTGAAGGGGGGGGGGGAGGGCTGAAGCATTTGCTGTCGCGCACTGCCCTCCCCCGGGACCGTCTGCCCAGAAACCCGAGCCTTGCATAGGCGTGGCTTAGGAGAGCAGATAGCTTATTAAGCCAGCAAGAAAACAGGGAATGCCAAAGTGCTATTGTCTTTTAGTTCTCTCCAAGTGTCTTTTGGTGTGGTCTGTGTGATGGTGCAGCTACGACGGCGAGCAAAGCGGCTCCCATTATCGCTCATCGGCAGTGACAGCACTGTGAAATTCCGTTGTGATTTCTGCAATGAGAGGCAGAGGCACACATAATAGTGCTTGCAGTGATTTTCATTTTTAAAAAACTTATTGTAGTCTTTGGCAATGAGAAGATCCATTTCCACACTACGGTAGAAATCCCAGCGTGCAAAAAGACATTGGCAATAAATTGGCCAACATTTTATGTAAAAGAAGTCGATAATATCAGGCCTACGTACAGTCGAGTTAACCTTTGGAGTTAGAAATACAATTTAAATTTACAGTTAGGCCTACAAATGCAAACATATTTGCCTAAGAAGATGAAGGCCTATTACATTTTGGATGGTAGTGATATGATATATATAGAAGGATTTTGGCCTACATTTAGTAAAGGTTGAACCATGCATTCCACAGTACCTACTTCCAAATAAAAGGGGAGTTCCACTAGTGAATGTCACGGCACAAGTTGCACAGTGGGGGCATTAGGCAAGGGCCTTCCTTCAGCCCGTATTAGAGCAGGATTTGCTCCTTCATAATGCAAGAGCCCAAGAAACACAAGACTGCAATCTGAGAAGATCATCCGCAAAAGCTGACAAAAAAGGGAAGGTGCTTGCAACAGCATAACCTGCCTCGGCTGCCTCAACAAGATGCCCTCCTCAAAACTCTGCCCAATCAAGTATTTATGACATCAACCAATCACAATGTTGTGCTCCCTGCTTTGACAACCCTTATAAGCAGCTTACGGTGAGCTAGTCTAAGATCTAATTGTGTTATTTTCCAAAGATGAGTTGAACCATGCAAAGGATGGAGACTAGAAATTGACTTGCTCCTCAACTTAGAAATTTAATATGACAGTCGATGCATAAATGGCAAATTTGCTGAGTTTTCCATTGCTCCTCCCTTCTTTCTATTCCTATTTTCATAAGTTTCTTCACCTTTCCAGATCCAATCTTCTTTACTTTCAATGCATCCTTCTCTTCACTCTTCGTCCATCTCTTCCTTTCATCTCTCCATCCTTCAATTCCTTTTCCTCTTCCTTTCACCTATACAAATGTCCTGCCATTCTATTTTCTTTCATTCCTCCGTTTTCTCTTCCATCCTCCTTGGTTCCATTTCCTCCAAATTCTCCCCATGTGCTTCACCCGGTCTCTATATATAATAATTATACGCTCCCATTCATTCCTTGTGTTCCCTCTCCCAATCCCTCCTCTCCATCATAACTTTCCCCTCCTTCCTTCAATTTCCTTCAGGCTTCTCCACCATGCATTTCCTTCTTTGCCCCATCCCTTCCTCTCTTTCCATTGCCTAGCTTCTTCTATTCAAAAAATTTCAGCTGACCCCCTCTGACCGTTTTTACCCTCCTCATTTACCTTATTTTCCTTCTTTCCCCCTTTTCTCCCTTCTCCACCGTCTCCCCCCTTCACATTCTTCTACTCCTCCTCCTCATTTTGTCCGTCATTCTTATCTTTCCTTCGATTCTCCAACTCCTTTCCATAACCCCTCCTCCACCATTTGAAACATTCCATTTCTTCCTTTTGCTCTTGATCTTCTCATATATCCTCTTTTTTCTCAGTTTCCTTCCTTTCCTTCTTCTTCGTTTTCCCCTCAATCCTATATCTTTTCTTTCCGCTTATTTCCATTTATCCCAAAAATTCCATGTCTTCTTTTTCAAGCCTCCTCCTCCTCCTCCTCCTCCTCCTCCTTCTCCCCCTTCTCCTCCTTCTCCTCCTTCTCCTCCTTCTCCTCCTTCTCCTCTTTCCTTCCATTCCCCGCATCCTTTCCATTACTTCTCTTTCCTATTTCAACAATTCCATTTCTTTGTCTTCTTCTCCATCCTTTAATTCATTTCCTCCTCCTTCTTTCTTCGTCTCCTTCCATTTCTTCTTGTTAGTTTTTTTCTCCACCATATATCATCTCTTTATGGCCATCCTCATTTTCTGCTCCCCTTCTGGTTAGATCCTGCCTCTTTAAAGCAAGGATCCAACCAGAAGAAGAAGAGCAGAATGTTTTGGTAGGGGCATGGACCTAGCATAACAACTCCCTGGTTGCACGGAGGATGGACGGAAAGAGGAGAGAATGGAGCATGCATGCAGATCTGCCAATCAGAAGTCATCACGAATTAGACATGTCATAAATTAGCAACATAAAGTAGCATCCAGTAGTGAGATAGCTGCCTGTTCTTCTAGAGAAACACTTGTTTTTAGCGAGTGACATGGAGAGACTGGTTTGCAATGTCATCTTCCGCAGGTGGCTTGAGCAGCATCTCGCCATGCCACAGAGTGCTACTGGGGGAAATTGTAGATGAGCAACTCGCTAACATTCTCCAAACACAGACACGGAAAAAATTAAGAACAGAAAAAAGAAAAGGTTAAATTCAGGACAAAGTGATTTATAACAGAACTTGGAAATACGTCTGTAGGCCAGTTACATGTACTTAAATGTGCATGTGAGTGATGATGTGACATTGTAGCTATTTTTAAAGCAATTCATAATAAAAATTATGTAAAATGTATACTTAAAAGCCAATAAATGATCGATTACCAAATGTATGTTCAAATAAATCTATCTCAGGTGAAGAGGTCAACTGTTATGGTGAAGCATTGTGTCCACTTTCCAAGGTATAATCTATATGGTGACAGTGTCACTTGATACAGCTTCATTTTATATTGGCTGAAGCAATTACAAGAAACCCAACTTTCAAGCAGAAAAATAATGTTCTTGGACAAAGTTCTAAATCTGAGGCCAGAAAGTGCCAATAGATGTATTTAGACCTTTTCAAAACATTAGTGGTTAAACACCAAAAAACAGGCAGGAAGGAAACTTCATTTTACATTTTGTGGACAGACCAAACAAGTGATTGCCAATAAAACTATAAGATCACTTATCTTTCCTCTATTGATACACCTTATGCCTTTAGATAGGTTTTTGTGTAGGTTAAAAATTAAAAATTTCAAAAAACTAAACCAAAGGTTTTTACGTCTCTTTCTTTCTCTCTGCAAGATGCCTCATCAACATTTTGCCAATGAGAGGGTCAGGTTTTTCATGACCATGTCCAGATATCTTTTTTTTTATTTGTGTTTTTTTTATTTCAACAGAAGTGAAATTTGCTGGAAAACAAAGGAGTGGATGAAGATTGAAAAACGAGACATTGGAAATAAGCAAATGTCGAGATGAAGAAATATCAAATGGGCAATTGACATTCTTGAAACAAAGCTCTGGCAAGATTGGAGTCTCAGGTTCCAATAAAATAATGACAAGAAAAAAAAACAACAACAATGAATCTTTATGCCATATGTGGATAAAATCAACCTACACCAATTAATCGAGTCAGGAATCTAAACCAACAAGACAAGATCAAATCGTGTGGTCAGGGAAATTGAGATTTTGTTATTTTTTCCTAATACATGTAGCAGCCCCCAAAGGTCATTTGCAATGATGAAAGTCCTACCTGGTCACCTGTGCACCTGAGAGGTAATTGTCCGGGGGTCAGGGAGATTTGACCAGCGGTCATTTTGCAAGAAATTAATCAGCGAGACTGACCCTTGGCCTCACTTATTTGACCTTTAGCTTGACCTTTAGTTTGACCTTGAAGCAGAGGGCACTTTAATAGAGCCCAGAGGTGACTGGGAGGACCGTAATCCCATTTCATCCAAATGAATCGAAATGATAATCCAAAACATGAGAGGAAGATGCGATAAGCCCTCTTCCTATTTCAAGAGCAAAACAAGTTCCATTGTCTTTTCATCTCCTTCAACTTCAGTCCTCATGAAGCTAATCTCAGCTTCAATTTGTTACAATGGGCCATTTAATTGGCAATCTTAGCGATTCACGATTGACCTAAGTAACTTGGCTATATGGACAAACCTTCCACACAAGAATAGCCATTTCTCGTCACAAAAATGATCAAACAGACTTTTCACTATCCTATCCTATCCTATCCTATCCTATCCTATCCTATCCTATCCTACCCTGACATATTCTTGCCTATCCTATTCTATGGGATCTATCCTCCTATCCTATGATATCCTATCCTGTCCTATCTTAACCTATCATTTCCTGCCATTAACTTTCCTTTCCTATCCTATCTTTTCCAGCCATATCATATCCTGCCATATCTAGCCATATCCTATCCTATACAGTTCTATCCTATCCTTTCCTTTCATATCCTATCCTATCCTATCCTATCCTATCCTATCCTATCCTATCCTATCCTATCCTATCCTATCCTATCCTATCCTATCCTATTCTTGTTTTGGACGATCATGACAGGCTTCTCTTATCCCCCATCATCTGCATAGATCTGCAACTGCAGGTTATCTTCTGGGATCTGCATCAACAGAATCCGTCTTTCGTGACGAGAATAATTATTTCTCCCCACAAAAATAACAAAGCGGGCAATTTGATCGACATACCCAGAACAATTTGGGTTTTCACAGTTGATCGAATGTGTCTTAAGGATGTACTGCTCAGTTGCATTCTAGAAATATCTATGGATATTCAAATGGAAGATGATATATCCGTTTATGCAGCCACTGGCTATGAGGTCGTGGGTTCGAATCCCACTCCATGCACTCCCGGAACTCAATTCGGTCTTTGGTCCAAGCCGATGGGACGGGAAACGGAGGCCGGATCTGGCCGGTTGTATCTTGTGTACTATATTGGCGCAACTGAAAGACCCCAGCCATAGACCTCTAAATGAGAGCATACACGTGCCAGACTCCCAGTCTTCTCATCTGATCACCATATATTATGTAAGGGTGGCCAGTGGTCACCAAAATGAATGTGCAGCTCCCTCCACAAGAAAGGAGGACAAGCATCTGGCGGATACGGGGTCTAAGTAGGCTACTGCTCAACTGAAGTCTATAGTGGGCCTAAAGTAAAGTCAAGAAGAGACTGTCCAATTTTAATTAGGGCATTCTGCCCTATTGTTACTGATCTTTTCTGGAATCTTGTGGACCAATTTAGAGACAAAATTCTGCACCAATTTCATTCAAACTTTGCACAAGGGGTTTCATTCACCTACGCTTGTGCTGATTAGCTTTACAGGAATGTGCACATTGTTTAAATACCATTTTAGAGACCCAGGAAAAATATCCAAGAAAAAGAGGGAGTCCTGTGATGTCATTAAGGGGCTTCCCCGCCCCGGATCTATTTATAGCTCAATTCAAAACAACAAGAGGTCAGCAATTAGGACAAAAACCACTGTATGCTTCATCAATGTGTAGCAAAGGACTTCAGATCAGTAGTTAGATGATGTGCAGAATGCCGTTTAAAGTGCCTTGAGCACGTTATTTTTGGAGTAGCAAAAAGACATCCAACTTTTTGCAGGCAAGAATGGCGAGATGCACTGAGACACCCACGCCCTTGCAGCCAAATTATTCAGTCATTTTCTGGACTGATAAGCATTGGCGTAGCTACAGGGGGGGCAGGGGGGGCGGCTGCCCCCCCTGGCTCCATTCTGACCAGGAAAGAAATGATTACATTGTCATCAATCGTTGCATTTTGCCGATGGCGCGCCTCTGCCGCGACAGCGATAATAGCTCCCCGACAAAATGTTCCATTTCCATCGCTGACTTGAAAATTTTGCCCCCCCTGGAAAATTTCCTAGCTACGCCACTGCTGATGAGTCTGATCAGCCTTAAACAGCCTTAAACACTGACTTAACAGTCTTCTAGGGGATCAAAGAGCAGCGTAAACAATGTGACCTCACATTAGGCGCTTCCTTTGTGCTTGTATTATGCACTTGCTCCTTGTTTCGGCGTTTCTTTCAGCTCTCCTTGTTTCAAGCACACGCTCCGTTTGGCCAAAGACATGTTTCTGCATTGTTTCTCAAACAACGCGACAAGTCCAGAGCACGTGGCTTCAAACGAGATCCTGACCACGTGATCAGGTGGGGTTGCCATGACGACGAATTGCGGTCTGCCATAGTCCTCTATCATCGCCCACTGACCTATTCATGGGACCTATTCATAAGACCTAAATGAGAAAGCTTTATGGGGAAGGCAGGGCACGGAACTCATTGAAAGGTCCAGGATTGAGCCATAGGCATGTCTACTTCAAAGACCCACGACGAGGGCTGATGAAAGTGGATTCGTGCTGGGGAGGCAACTCCTCCATTGGATTAGGTCCATGGTAACAAGTCAGGCGATGCATTGCTCCCCCACACAATGTCACATGGTGCATCCAGACATACTTTTATTTGCATAGAAATCAGAATTATCGGAATTACAACTCCCTAAGAGGGCTAAGACTTCTCTTGAGGCTCCAAGTTGCTCTTTCGTAGCCCATGAGACCTACCTGCAGCCAATATAGGCCTAGCTGGCCTCCTCATGAATGGAAAGTCATTATAGCCTAAATGCATGAAGTTTGAACCTTTGGAAGTACCTAAACCAAAATAGCTTTTTACCTTCAGCGAAAAAAGTTAGAAGAAGGTAAATCACTAGTCTTGTTTCACAGGTTTAACCTTAAAATTATGCCTAAATGATGTATTATCTATCTATCTATCTATCTATCTATCTATCTATCTATCTATCTATCTATCTATCTATCTATCTATCTTTCTGTCTATCTATCTGTCTATTTATCTATCTATTGTCTATCTATCTTTATGTTTTCTATCTTTTTATCTATCTGAACAATGGGCATAGATGATCTATCTCACAGGTTCAACAGATGATAAATTGCCAAGACAATTTATGGGATCAGGGGGCAACTTCCCTTATTACGCAATGTGTGATCCAATCAGGGAGGGGGTCGGGGGCACCCAATTGTCCCAGCGCAATATCAAGGACCTGTAAAGCAAAGCCTTGCTGTTCTGACTGTCCCATTGCAGTTGGCTGGTGGGGCGCACTCGATTCGCTGTTTCGGCTAAGCCGAGCGTACTCACACGGAGCATGGTTGTTCTTGTGAAAGCGGAGATGGCCAGGAAGGGTCTTTTTTGAAGTGGAGACCCCTTGGCATGTCGGCCTAGTCCGGCCACCAATCACGCAACCAGCTATTCCGCAGCTACCTGGAATTGCCACAACGATAATTCATAAGCAGCTGAATCGCCTGAAAGGTTCTTGTCCCATTAAAAAGAGCAGAACTGGCCCAGAGGCGCTTCCAGCCAGTGAATCACCAGTCAGCGAGTTCCAGCAGTGTAAAAGTTGTCTCTAAATAGGCCCATATAAGGGCCTGCCTTGCCCGTAGGCCTAACAGTGTCATTGCAGAGATTGGAGTTAGTGCAGCCAATAGGCCTTAGCAAATATATATGCCAACCCCGGGCACCTATATACCACCATTCCAAGAACAGATAGATAGATAGATAGATAGATAGATAGATAGATAGATAGATAGATAGATAGATAGATAGATAGATAGATAGATATAGACTGTTTGCCAACAGTCAACCTCGTCATTAGTGACCCCTCTGTCTACATCTGTTACAGATTACCAACAAAGTAGCCTCAAAATTACATTAACTGAGCGCCACATCTAACGCACTGCAGACGGTCGTTAAAGTTCTGATCCAAACTTCCAAAGAGGTAAACATGCATGGTTAGACAACCGTGTACCTAAATTTTATCTATAGGCCTATATATTATCTATTAACCATGTTAAAATGCATGCGAGGCAGAGCTCACATTCATAAGGAGATTAGGTACAGTGCCGCCTGTAAGTATGTGAAACGCATGACATTGTGCCATAGCATCAATGCTAAACATCCTCAGCCTAACTGCTTGTGGAGGCATGAATTTTCATCGGATGAAAGGGAAACAAAGTGGGTCATAAAGGCCGATGTGTGAGGCAAGTGGGATAAAAATAGCAGCCCATTTTCTTCGCTGTAGTCGGAGTTAGGTATGGGTCGAAGTCTTTGATAAGTAAGTGAACCACCCTTCCCTATCTTTTAACATTGGGCCTGCGTTTCACTTACTTATCAAAGACTTTGACCCATACCTAACTCCAACTACAGCAAAGAAAATTGGCTGCTATTTTTATCCCGCATGCCTCACATATCGGCCTTTATGACCCAAAATGTTTTCCTCTCATCGGATCAGAATTCGTCCTTCCAGAAGCATTTTGATTAAGGATGTTTAACATTGATGCAATGGCACAATATCATGCGTTTCACTTACTTACAGGCGGCACTGTACACCAGAAATAAATGGCTTATCCATAGACCTTTCAAATGAAGAATGTTCAATGTTGTCATTTTTTGTTAAAGAATTCATCTGACTCTATATAGGCCTATTCGCTTAATGTAATTATAAAAAAAAAAACAAAAAAAAAAACATACCCATAACAGAAGAGTACATGAAGACTTGAGTACAATTCTGAACATAATTCTGCTGAGCACAAGAGAGAAAGATGGGCAGGGGCCACTCATATTTCAATTACCCCCTCCCAGAGAGAGAGAGAGAGAGAGATAGGGAGCTGTGAGCCGCGTGCCTGATTGAGGCTGTTATGAGCACCCTCCATGTTTCTCCTTATTGTTCTCTTCAGGTAGCCAACAATCAGGCGCCCTAATTCCCCATTAATGAAGGTCTGCCCAGATCCCTCCCATATGGTTAATCTCCTGCTCTTTTCATCTGCAGGTACAACTCCCTTGGCCTTTGAGCTTTGGTTTCTTACTTCATTCAACAACGAAATTGGAGTCCACAGATTGGCCCTCGACCATTACCCACACTAACAAGTCCTCCAGGTGTTTTGTTCAAGTACACTTAGTATTGTAGCATGGTCAACAAAATGCTAAATTTATATAAAATGCATTTTGATACCACTCTTATGATTAGGGACCGTTCAGAATTTATGACTGGGGGGGGGGGGAGGTGGGAGTTTTGCTGGAACTTCCCGTCAAGTTTCATGCGGATTTTTAGTACCCCAGCCTTAGGTTTCATGGGTATTTTTGGTACCCCCCTCCAGATATACTAAGAGGTTATATCATGGGTAGCTGCAGTACATCCCCGGTATACTCCCCGAGACCCTGTATATTCCCGAGACCCGAAGGGTCAAGGGAATATACTGGGGTCGAGGGGAGTATACGGGGATGTACTGCACCTACCCATGGTATGACCTTTTTATCCCATGTCTAGGCACATTTTCAAAATAATATCAAACTTTTACTTATAAATAAATGTATTATAATGACTTCTTATAATTCTAGCTTGAACTGACAATTCTTGTTTCAGTAATATTTTTATTACGGCAAGAGTTTTTAAGATATCGCCTTAAAATTTTGCATCAACAACCTTTGGAATATGACAGACAGGACTGATGGAAATAATAGAGCTGGTGTAATTAGATCCTGAGATATAAAATTAAACGGCCATGGAACTTAAAAACACGTTGACTCAAATTTGTAATTTTACGCTTGAACTGAAAATTCTTGTTTCACTAATAATTTTTTGTTGGCAAGAGTTCTTAAGATATTGACGTGAAATTTTGGATCAATAACCCTTGGAATATGATGGAAAGGACTAGTGAATATCATAGCGCTGCTGTAATAAGATCTAGAGATACAAAATTAAATGGCCATGGAACTTTAAATTACATTGACTTAAATCTGTAATTTCACGCTAGAACTAAAAATTCTTGTTTCAGTTTTATTTTTTTGGTGGCAAGAGTTTTGGAGATATCGTCTTGAAATTTTGGATTTGATATCTATACTATATTTATAACATCACCTACTAATTTTTATAAATCTGGGATGATTAGATTCAGAGAAATAAAATAAAACGGAAGTGGAATGCAGAAAAACGTTTCCGAAATAAATGAACCACAGTGCTGAAACTATACCAAAAAACCGAATTTATTGCTATTACTTACTCATGTGTTGTGAAACATTGTCTAAAACAATATTAGAAAATAAAAAGGGGTCCTCATCACGATGGAAATTTATATAAAACAGTATTTGTACAACTAAGTCATTTCAGAAAAATTAAACAAGTTTTACGAAAATCGCATTGGACATTTTTCTATACAAAATAGAAAGTTAAAACTGCGTAAGGCTAATGCACTATTTTCTTCTGGATCTAATGCTTCAAACCACTTCTTTCTAACCCCAATACATCCCTTGCAAATTGCAAAAGAGTCGCCTATTTTTGTGCTTGCAAAATTACAAGAAAAGATGATGAGCAGCAGCAGAGATTGTGACGCTATACTGAATTTGAATTTTTGTGTGTCTAAATGCAGCTCTCTCATTGGCTGTTTTCAGTATATTCCCTGCAAATTAGGGAGTATACTGGTCAGGTGACATATACTGCTTTTTCTCCCCGATACTGACTTTTTCCCTGCTGTATTGCCCAGGGAAAATCACAGTATCGGGGAGAAAATGTGCCTAGACATGGGATAAAAAGCAATACACATATATATACTGTTATACATGGCATGCAACACGTACAGATTCGCGTCATTTTGCGGACTTTTGCACGTAAAAAAACTTCGTGTTTTAAAACATTTTTTCTTTGTTAGAATTTCTTATCCCCCCTTGGAAGTGTTGTCAAACATATGTGAAAAGTTAGTACCCCCTCGGCCAAAACTCCCACCCCCCCAGTCATAAATTCTGAATGGTCCCTTATACAAGATTTTGCGGAGACATGTTTATGGCAGAGCTTTGGAGTCGGAGTCGGGAATCGTGGAGTCGGAGGTTTTTGGGTGAAGTCGGAGTCGAACTTTGATTTTAAGGTGGAGTCGGAGTCATCATTAAATTGGTGATTCCTGACTCCTAAAAATAATTAATTCAATTTACAAAAACTCAGTTACAAAAATGTGAAATGAATCCCAAATTTTACATAGGCTAAAACTTCCAAGCGAGTATATATTCATGTACAGATTCCGATGGAAACTTTGTAGAATTACTTTTTCTTCTCTGTTGCCCATTTAATATTTATGTGCAATAATGCCGATAAGCGGAGTCGGGAGTCGGAGTCGTAATTCAGGAGACTCATGGAGTCGGAGTTGCTTTTCAGAAAGCCAAAGTAGTCGGGTGTCTTAATGTTCTTTTGTTTATTAACTGAAGCTAATCAGGGCAAAGTAAGGAAAACTGGGGGTTGGCAAAAATGACCCACAGGGATATTTTAAAAAGGGCTTGTAAAGTCAATTAATATGCTAGTAGAGGGTATCTCTATTATAGTGAATTGTATTAGGGTATAGAAGAGTTCAAATTTTCATCTGCATCACCAAAACATTTAACGTTTATTTATTCATTGATATATTCAGAAATGTCCAAGTCAAGAGTGATTTCATTGATGGAACTGTCCTGTGCCATTGCTAATTCATTGTGCTTATCAATTAGGCCCAATGGTGCGTGACCAATGCAAGGCTGGGTGGCCTCTGGTCAGCTTGGTCAAAGGATAACAAAAAACACAAAAAGGCCAATGATTACGAAGGGACAACTGCTCCCCCTTCACCCCCCCCCCCCTCCACAAACCTTTCAATGGCTCCTAATGACCTGTGTCAACTCAATTTGAGCATCTCTTGTAAGCAGATTGTGCATCAGATTTTTGCTCGTTAATCCAGGCCAATAGGCAGGCTCAAGGAGTGCATAATTCTGCCTTTAAATCAACTCAGAACAGCCCAGAAATCACTCAGGTGCTTTGAAGGGCTCTTGGGTTTCACGGTGACTTGTCTGCCAAATGGTGGATGCGACAAGTTGCCCTGCCCTCCTCACGCCCCCTGAACTCCCCCAATGGAACCCCAGCCCCCTTCTCATAGGACTATGTTTCTGTAGAATATCGAGGTGTTTTGGGTATTATTAGTTTTGTTAACTTATCTGTACACATTGGGAGAACAAAACAAGTTGACTATGTCTATCTGAATAAAATGATAGTGACATAAAAATGATTGAAGAAAAATAAAATAAAATCAGGAGATTTTTTGTGCATATTGTATTGACCTCAAATGTTTGTACTGATTCAAAACTTCAATTATCATTGCTTTAGGGGCATACATTTAATGTTATAGGCTTAGGCGGCTAATTAAGCTAGACCCACATAATAATTTCATCTCAATACATTTGAATACATATGCCTAATTGTATGTACCATGTCATCTGGAAGTGAACAGCATGGTTTTACAAACATGTGATAGATGACACAGGATACCCCTCATGCACAGTGAGTGAATGAATAGTTCTGAGTTGTGATTGCCAGTTGATCTGCAAATGAATAGCGAGTGAATAGCAAGTGAATAGCCAATGAATAGGATGAATAGGAGAGGAACATGATAGCCAAGAGTGTGATCAACTGTGTAACAAATTATGATACCTGCATCACGAAGCAGCTAATCGAATGAGGCAATGTTTGAAGTCTAATGAAATGCTGTAACCTCTATACCCCCAAGCCTGTGGGACCAGATGCTGCAGAGCAGAGCATTGTTTAAGTGAAATCCTATCTCTTATGATCCCAAATGCTTTTGTGTGTAATTCTCCCCATCTCCCATTCATCAATTATACTTGATTCGCACATAATTTGTCAAAATGATAAGCCCCACAGACATCAAAGCCCGGAGGAATTGCCAGGACTAGATGATCCCACTTAATTCACAATGAAGCTGCGCTTAAAAAGCAAGCAGAATTGGGACTATTCCAAAAATTTAATATAAGCAATGAAGGCCTATATACAAAATTTACAAATATAAATGTATATGAAATTATCGATTTTGTTTAACTTAAAATATAAAACATAAAGGTTAGTCTGTTTAGCATGCAGTATACTGGAGTATAGGCCTATTTTAAATTATTCATTTATTTTACATAGGCCTATAGATATTGGCTCATTGCAGTATACAGTCTTGCAAATGAATAGATCAGTAAAATATTTCCATTCACACAGAAGTCTCAAAATATACACAGGCCTATTAGTAGAGAGACAAAAACAAGACCAAGTGTTGTTTTTTTTCGATTTTAAGAAAAGTGCAAGATAGTCAAAATCATAAGATATAGGTCTAACTTTGAATTACCACATAAGTGACATAACCAAAGGTTCATGACTAGTCATCAGTCTTTGACATATTTTAAAACCCATTATGCCTTATGGGCCATTAATGATATCAGTTATGTGCTATTAAAAACAGGGTTACCTATTCATAATTATAATCTATAGTAATTTTGCTATCTAGGCTATCATAGTCAAGTCTCAGAAGTTTGAACTTTGTACATCGTTTTGTAGCTTCAAACTGGGCTTACAGTTCGCATTTTGCGAGTTAGACAAGGATGCATAAAATGTTCACAGACCTGTGCCAAGTTGCCAACACCTGCCTGGTTGCAGTGATGGACTAATGGTAATGGTCCGTACATGTGTTGCCCTCTATGAAATACTCGCTTGGATACTGGCGACCTCTCTCGTTAATTTGAGCAACACAGTCGTTGTCCATGGGCGTAGATTGCTGAAATGAACGAGGGGTTAGGCCCAACTAGTAATCGACTTCACACAGTTTTTTTACTCACGCCGAATGAGGGTAATCAGGACGAATCCGTCGGTTTACACATTAAAATACTAAAAATATGGGCTTTTAATTTCTTTTTTCTACAAAAATCTAGCCGGTTTAACCCTAAACCCCCTCTGGACCCACAGTTGCTACTTTTTCGCTATATATGTGTTTGTGCTAAATAAGTATTCGGCCATCAAAAATCTCGGATTTTCATTAACGAATTGAATATGAAGCTTAATAATCCCCCTCCCCCCAGCTCGACATGGATCCGACCTGATTTCACGTGAATATTTTTAAACAAACCCGTGGATATTTCGAATCGAGCTGAATCGAATCTTCTGAAGAAAGTCGCTCAACAATCCCCACTTGGGGCCACATGGATACGCCCCAGGTACAGTAGTGTCAGAACGTTGCCTTCTGTGATACCAGTGGCGCCATCTATACCTGTACCTTAACCATAGACTAATAAAATCCGTTCTATTTCTCTTAGTTTGTCACAATTTAATCAACTAGAATGACTAATCCCGAGCTGAATATCCATGTTACTATAATAAATGCAAAAAATAACAATTTGGCCCATTTCGTTTATAGTCTAGACAGTTTTCCTAGGTCACCAACACAACCAAAAACTCCCATTTCAATTTTTAATAAGTACCCGAATTTTCCTAACATCGGTAGCTTTGCGCAGTGGCAGTACCGTAACCAATGAGGTTCAACCGAGGTGCGGTTATTGCTAATTGAAAACTATACCCAATACCCCGCGGAGTCGACTTGAAATACAGTCGGCTCTCGCAATTTTTGTACGCCCTTACGGGGGCAGAAATCAAATCAAAAGTAGCTTAACCTGACATGCTCTATAGGTTCAGTCTTGGCGGTCACCTCATAGACGAATGAGGTTCTCCGGAGCGATTTAGATCATCTTGGGGCAAATAACCATCCTCCCAGGGAATAACGATCCTATGGACTAATTTGGTGTGCTCCAGAGAGAAACAATCCTGGCTTTTAAATAAATCCAAGAAATGAAGCTGTGTAAACATGTTCACCTGCTGAAGCATGTTGTTAACTTGTTATTAACTTATACACAAGCAATCAGACTGATGTGTGCAGTAGTTTGATTTAATTTGCTAATACCACCCAATTGGGCTAGTGAAAGGAGCAAATTTATGGCTAGACGAGTCGTGTTCATGACTATAATGCAGCTTTTATTAGAGTAAAAGTTTATTCAAGGCATTTCTTAAACGTCAGGGTAACTGAAAATGTATTCAGAAATTGTGTTGGCAAACTGAACAATGTTGTGGACCTTCAAAATTGAAATAACAGCTGAATTGCTGTAAGAATAAAGTGAAACGATCCTATGATTTTTTTTTTAATGGAGAAAATCATGAAACACATCCTATCAGAGCAGCTGACACATGTTTGCTGCTTCTGGGCAGCCAATTGCAAGCTTTAAAACTCGATAACCTGGTCAGCAGTTGACTGCCAAACTGATATTTTTTCATTTACATTAATTCATTAGATTATTAGCCCATTTTGAGTCATCATAAAAGTGGCTCTGAATCCTCTGATGCACTTGCTCATGAAGGGTAGCACTATTTCTTCCTTTATAGGATCGTTTCACCTTCTCAGAGGCTTCTCTGGTAGGATTACATTCAATACTTTGGAAACAATTTTGGTCTTATTATGCTACAAAATAAGATTTTATCAAGAGTTGAATGAAGTCTGAAAGCAATCAAAGACTAAATATTGTAGAATAAGTCTTCCTGTAACCCTACTTGTCTTTGGATGTGTTCTGAACTGAGAAAAATACATGCAAAATGACCAACTCCATGAACATTCACTCAAACTTGAAAACTGGGGGAGCTTATTGTGAAGTAACTATAGGAAATATCAGTACAGTACCTCATTCAAATATGTCCCCAAGAAGTTAATCCAACAGGTGGTAGAGTCCTAAATGGTAAAAATGTTATAAAAGGTTCAGAAAAGTCCAATTGTTTGGCACTCCTGCATGTGGAGATTGCTCTGCCATGGAGGATCTGTTACTGCTCCATAAGGATCAAAATCACTCGGAGGATCTCATTCGTATCTATGGGGTGATAGTGGCCAAATCTAACCCGGAAAAAAAAATTGTAATTAAATTTTTTCTAAATATTTCAAAATATACAAAATATCTATCAACCAGACCATCAAAAGGCACAACTTGATCATATAGGCTATATATACAAATTACATCCATGTACATGCAATAATGGCTGAGTGTTGGGCGGCTTGGGCCCGAAACAAAAATAATAATTTTTATATTTTTTTCTTCATAAATTTCCAAAAGTAACAGATATCCATCAATCAGACCATCAAAAGGCACAACTAGATTATAATAGGCTAGATGTGTACCAAATTTCCATGTGAATTCAATAGGGGCTGAGTTCTAGGCCGGAAACGATGTATGGATTTTTGGTTAATAAATTGTTTTCAACTTGATATTGAAAAAAAAAGTTTGCTCAGCACACAAATTTATAAAAAGTTTGTTTCTCCAACTCTAGCTGGGGTACCATAATATATAATGCTAATGTTGAGAAAAAAAGTTTTTCGCACAGAGATATGTGTCTCATGGTTTGACGCCATCGTCCATATGCGAATAAATAGTTGACGCTTTGTAAATGGAAAAAAAATTTGTCCCGGGGATAAAAGCCATAGCCCCTCGATCTATCGTCTGGTCGGCCCACAGGCCTAACAATCATACTGCACAAACCCCCATTCTCCAAAGCCTGTATTAATTAGGGAAGTATAATATAGGCTATAAGACCGGTGGGTGCGGTGTCTGTCACTGTCAGAATGATTGTGTGGCCTGTGGGTCAGCCCCTAAGTACAAGATGATCTGCAGAGCTCTGCCCGCGAAATCTTGTGAACGGATTAGACTCAGCATTCTAGTCTCGTGGACGGTATCATCCCCATCATTTTATCAGAGCTGCGCATGCGCATTGGTCTCTCTTCAACATGGACAAGGGGTGTGTGTGATCTGGATCTTGTTTTTGGGACATTTTCATCTTCTTAAGATGACAGAAGGACCCAAGGATGTGTCCGTGGAGGAGTTCCAGGATACGCTGGAGTATGTCCTTAAAAATGCCTACAAAACACGCGACGCTGATGCTAAAGTGAGTATGTTTATGCAGGTTGAATTGTGAGGAGTGGCATGTTGTCATTTTGTTTGGTTGCTTCAACATGTTCAATGCTTGTTCAGCAATACACAATTGCTTTGTCTGTGGTTTTGTGATCATTGTCTGCACATATGTCCCAGCTTTGTGGCCATCCCTTTAGAATTAAATCCTTGTCTTGATATTCATGAATGAAGATTAGCTCCAGCCCCACGGCCCACTGCCCTAATACTGCTGGCCCTGGCCTGAGGCTTGAGGCTGAGGAGAGTGAGACCACTGTCACTGAGGTGTGTAGTGCATTTGTGGTCTGGCCGAGAAGTGGAACTAAGATCTCTTTGGTTTGGACATTGTTTGAAGAATGGTAGGTTCATATGCCTGCATTATGTTCGAAATAATGAATTGTGTCTCCCACTGATCTTGAAAGACGTCCTGTATTTATAGGCCTTTTTATGCACCAATCTGCCATGTCAGAAGAGATTTGAAAGCACTTCTTGATAATATTGGCGGACAATGCTGTTGAAAGAATTGGGTGGAGTTAAGGAATGCATGCGCATCGTGTCAATATGGCTCCTCCATCGGAAAAACGAACACACAGCGTTTTTTTCTGAAGCTTTCAACTGCATTGCTCAACAAATTTTCAATATGTGCGTGAGTAGTATGGGAAGGTTTGTTGAATGATCGTAATTGCTCTCGATTACCACTATTAATAGGCTAGTTAGGACTGAGGACGGGAGGCGGACGCAGTAATAATGGCTAGTCTGGCAATGCGAAGGATGATTGAAGCTGCTCTCAGTGCTCTCTAGAGTTGTGCCGGTTCCCGCAATTTCAGTTCGGTTTCTCCACTACAACCGAAACTCGAAACGAAGTTCAATCTAACAACCGAGTGTTTCGGTTATCGTATAATATCTAATTTTATTGAGAAAACGACGAAATAATCCACAAAATGTCAATCTGTTCACTCTCCCAGACGAGCGCCATGTTAATGCATTGAATTTCTGGGCTGAAAAACAATTTGCGGACAGGGCGCTCAACCGCGGATCGCAAAATTGTGTCGTGCAAACTGCGGACCACGTGGTTTCGTTTGCAACCGAAACTCGAACCGAAACCGTGGTTTTTAGGTCGGAAAAAACCGAACCGAATGAAAAATATCACAACCGCCCAATACTAGTGCTCTCCCTCATGGGGATGTCCCTCCGGAACCTCCTGGGGGGGGGGGTTAACTTTCTCAGTTGTAGCGTGCTGGGCCGCCAATTGCTTGGTCCTTGGTTTGAATCCAGCTCTTTTGGCAGATCACCTGGGCTGATGTTGGATGGCTGTTTTAATCATCCTTTGCCTCATTGCCCTGTCCTCCTTCTGTGCATACTGTCCATAAAAACAGGACATAAAGCCCCAATCATCCTGCCAACTCTTTGGAGCCTCCATTGTTTCAAAATCTTCAATTGCTCATTTCAGTGGCCTGGAGGTGCCCATATTCCCTCCCCACCCCCAGACCACTTCCATGAGAAATAACAGTTTCAGACACCCCCCCCCCCCACCCTATTGTAGTATGAGAGAAAGTTATTCTCTTATTGTACTAAATTGTCTTACAATTAATTTTGCTATGGTTGTGAGACATGTCAGTGGAATTTCTGTGTCATACAATGGTTATCTTAAATATCTTCGTATTATCAATGTCACACCTTCATGGTGACGGTATATTCTTCAGAACTTGGAAGTGTGTAATGTTTTATCAGAATTTATTATTTGTCGATCAGACTTGCACATTCAGGCTGATAAGAGAACTTAAACTGATAAATATGTAGGCCTATGTCTTGTTAAATGGTCACATTACTTTGATGATAATTGCAAATATGTCCATTTTAATAAACATAAATCCTGATGTGCGATATTGTTGGTTTAGTCTTTAGTCTCTTTGAAGTAACTAAATCAATTGGTCATATCATCAATTAGCAGGAAAATAACTCCCATTTTATTTGTCTTTCAGAGTGAATCTATGCTGAATAACTGTCTAAAACTGTTTGCAAAGGACTACAAATGCCTGGTGAGTACTGAGTAGTGTTGCAGACTATTTGTCAATTATTAATTTTTTATTACGTTATTTTTAGGTGATTATTTTTGGGTTGATAAGTTATGCTAACTGATAAGTGCAATCGTATGCCATTTTTCTTGAATCAATAATAATAGATTGTTTGGATAGTAATTTATCATTTATTTGTCTTTCAGATTGTAAACAACAACAATGGGGAGCTGTGCAGCCACTACCCTTCCAAGATCATCATTATGGAATACTTGATGTCTGATGTTGGGAAGCCACATGAAAAGTAAGGGCTAAACATTATAACGAAAATTAATATATGTGAATGATCTGCTGTCCACACCTGCTTGTCCACTGGCTTTGAGGGCTTGGGTTCAAATCTCAACCCGGGAACTCACTTTAGTCCGAGCCCATGGGACATTAAATGGAGGCGGGTTGTATCCAGTGTTCTATGCTGGGGCAACTGAAAGACCCTGGGCATCCCTGAATTAATAGGGTATGTTCCAGACTCACAGTCTTCTCATCTCATTATCATACGGCGATCGCCTGCCTCAATATAGCCCACTAAGGTGCTGCAGAGGCGTAAAACACAAACAAACAAACAAACATCTGCTGTCCACACTCCACAGACTATAGGGGAGAGCGGGGCACAGTGAGACACTTTTTTTATTTTCAAGTGTTCCAAAATGTTGGCAGTAACAAGTTAAATGAGATCAGGTCTACATTATAGGTAATGACGTTGGGTATATTGTCAAGTAGTTTCAGGTTCCTACCTTTTACAGGTTTGGAGAAATTTTGAGTTACGTCCATGCTCGTTAAGTGTCTCACTGTGCCCCGTGGGCGGGGTACAGTGAGACAGCAGGCGGGGCACAGTGAGACAGGGCATCTGCTGCCATAACCCCCGATCCTCGGGACCTGCAGAATTGTTCCATCAATTGTTGCTACAGAAACTACTGCACTCTTATAATAGCAGCTGGCTAGGTGATTTTTTAGGTCCGTTTTTGAGCATGTTTCGAGCTTCATCGCACAGGACACATGCACGACTTATTCAACCTGCCGCACCTGTTACATACTAAATCAAAATTCATTCTGATGCTTCTCTTTGAATATGACTCACTAAAATCAGGAGTTTATTGCAGGCATTTTGTTTTTAATAGTGAATTGTAAGCTATGCCTTACATTCAGGTCGTTTCGAGTGTATTTTACCATGTCTCACTGTGCCCCACGCAGCTCTCTTTATAAAATTTTTGAATCCTGCGGACCAGATGCCTGTATTGTGGTTCATTATCTCACTAAACTAAGGCAACTAATCAAGGTTTGAATTCCTGGCAGTTGATTTGCGTTATACCATTTTTCTTGGGAATTATAACAAAAAGTCGTTTAGCAAAATTATTTACTTTTATCGGCTAAAAACCTAAATATTGAAATTCCACTCTCGATATGCTGTGTAGGCATTCCGGATATAGGTCAGACTCTCACTTACTTACTTTTTACACTATACAAAAGAGGGTTGATCTGTAAACAGTAGCAGCTAGATGCTACGGGCTTTGTCTCACTGTGCCCGCTGTCTCACTGTGCCCCGCTCTCCCCTACTTAGCCCTGGACCCTTAGACTTCAACCATGATTCATCCAGGATAATTGATTATTTGGATGATTGCAAATGTACCCAAATGTATATTTTCCATGCAAAATGGAGATTTATTCTGCAAAATAGCATCCTTACTAAGTTCCTGTGTCTCATGTTGTCGAATATTGTAACACTTTCTCTGCTATAAAAAAATGAAATTGATCATATGACATTAAAATTTCCCTGGTATTGTTACAGTTCACCTTTGGAGTAGGATAATTTTGCTTTTAATTTTTTAAAACATTTAGGCTGGATCCCAATATATTGGGTTTTTTCCCTTGGCCCAGTATAACAACAATGATAAAAATAAGTTTCAACAATTCTAAAAACGTGTCATATTTGATTACTGCAAAAGAAGATGCAAGTTGATGAGATGGTTTATACTGTATATATATCTGCAAAATGTCTCTGATATTTAATAGGAGTGTAGATCAAAGTTCAAACTTTGATCTGAGTAGTGTGTCTGCATACATGTGCTCTGCATTGAGTCCACATATTTATTAAAAATACTTGCATTTCCAGGGTAGAGTCATTGTATGATGCTCAAGAGGTGAAAGATTTGTTCAACAAGGCCAAGTTCGCTCGCTGCAGAGGGAGGTTCAGTGTTCCCGTGTTGCTGTTCGAGGGAAAGGTCAGTTTTGAGAAAATATAAAAAAGCTGCATGTTATAGATTTTATTTATAATGCAAGCCTCTTGGCAAATTTAGTTGAGTGTTTTTTAAATGTTGTTAATTTTCAGAATGATATAAAATTTCTTTTTGGCAGAGAAGCACAACATAATTTGTGGATTTTGTTGTTCTAAGAGATTGTGTGCCTATACTGGCAGAGCTAGAATGAAACTCTTTAACTAAATTTTGAATTGGTACATTAATCTTATATATTATTTATTTAATGTTTTTAAATTCCAGCACATTTGTCGGAGCGCTACAATATCTGGGGGAGTGGAACTTTATGGCCGATCGGGTTTTGACTTCTTCTTAACTGGAGGAGAAAATATTCCCGATGGACAGGAGCAGGCCCAGTGTGAAGAAGCCGCGTAAGTCTGCAAAAATATGTCTAACTGTTAAATCAGGTCTCCACTGGACAGGGAAAACGGGAAATGGTGAAAAAATAAAATACCCTGCAAGGAAAAATCAGTTGGTTGGCGACAATAACACAACCAGAAGCACGAATAATATCAGGGAAATTTTGATAATATTAATTACTGAGCTACTTCTTAAATGTATAGTTGAATTGTGGTGTAGAAAAAGGTTAAATGCTCCAAGATGTCATCAATGCATGCAGTTTTTGGATTGGATATTGAAATTATTTTCTGTCATTTCTTTTAACAGGGCTGGCGGAGAGAACTGGTTGTTCAACCGAATAAGAGGACAAGACATTCGTCTGTTGAAGAAGTTTTCCATTGGTTACATTTGTGATTTGATGGTGGAGAAAAAGAAAGTCAAATTTGGCATGAAGTAAGTTTGTATAAAAATAAAATATATCTGAATCTGAATTGTATTGCTTGTAACAACTCTTAGAGTGATATTCAAGTATGATAATTTATTTGGGCTGTTTTGTTGAAATACACATATTTTTATTTCAATAGCCTAATTGATTACGTATTTTTAAACCACTTGTTTGGTAATGACTCATAAAAATAGTAATCTACTTAAAACCATTAGCTTAATCCTGACCTTAGGAGATCCATTAGTATAAATTTTTGTCCTACAAAGATCTCTGATATACTTAGTGTTATAAAATTGTTGGCAATACTTCCTTTCATGATCCATTACAGTGTGACATCATCAGAGAAGGTGGACAAAGAAAACAGGTACGCTGACTTCACCATTTTCTCGGTTCCTTACCCTGGATGTGAGTTCTTCAAGGAATGGAGGGACAACGGCTACATGGCCGAGGGCATGATGTTCGACTGGAGACAGGTGATTAAATAAAGCAGTCTTTAGCTGTAAAGATACAATGGCTTGTGTTAGTACACGTTTCCCCCCCCCCCCCCGCTCCGCAGGAGATATCTGAAATTTCTTGTTACAATATTATCTGAATTTATCTCTTCCTTTAGAAATGCATGATTAATTAATTACATACTTCTACATGCTCTCAGTGACCTATCAAACAACATGTTTTCACTATGAAATGCTGGACAGAGAGTTTTCTCCGGGAGTGATACTTTTGCGACACACTATAATGTATTTTTTGTTCTGAATGGACATATTTGTCTGTTGTATGCTAGTTGATAAACTTCTTATAATTACTTAACTTCTTGCATAATAGGTCTCTGGCATCCCTCCAATTTTGCAAATTCTTAATGCTAATCACGCTACACAGTCTATAAACTGTTACTTATTGTATAGAATATGTTTTATAAATAGATCTCAACTATGAATGATTGTTTGCAGGCATATGTCGACGCCAGATTAGAACTTCCTGGTCGCCTGTCTCCCCCACACATGATTGATTGGTCAAACTACAGGGTGAGTCTATTGCTGTCTGTATTTGATCTTATTCAATTGTTTAAGATGTTTTATACATTGTATGGATGTGTATGTATAATAGATATGTAACTGTGCTTAAGGCAAATCAAGTTACCATTTTACTTGGCTGTGTGACAAATTGATTTCCATTTGATATACTCTGTCCTTTTTTATACCAAGCATGGCATATGTGTGACAATGTATCATATATTTAAATATTATGAGCAAATAATATTTTTCAGTATAGAAAAAAAACTAATTCTCTCCCCAAAGAAGTATGTGCTTCTCTTTAGAAGACATATTGCACAAATCATCTGAAGTTATTCTTTATTTGCAGTAATTAGTCTCTCATGTTATCTTGATTACTATTTTCGGCTGCCAAATGTTGTCTCAACTGTAACGTTACATCGCTTTATTTTAGAACTGACTTCTAGTTATGTATTTCACATTTCAGCACTGGGACTTGGTACGCCTCACACAGAACTACCTGAAGCTTCTCCTGCATTACGTCAAGGAGGGTGACTCTGGTCTCCTCATCCACTGCATCAGCGGGTGGGACCGCACTCCTCTCTTCATATCCTTGTTACGCCTGTCCTTGTGGGCAGAGGGCGCCATCCATCCCAACCTCAGTCCTGTGGAAATCCTCTATCTCACCATTTCCTACGACTGGTATCTCTTCGGGTGAGTTGTTTAAGACTTAGGCTTTAGTTTGAATGTATTGGGTTAGAAGCACATCTGTATTGTGAGCACGATTGTAGGATGCTCTACAAGGGGGAGGGTTAGCTCAGTGTTAGCATGCTGGGCTGCCAATCGCTGGGTGCCGGGTTCGAATCCAGCTCTTGCTGAGTCACCTGGGCCTATGTTGGATGGCAATTTCATTCATCATTTGCCTCATAGCTGTGTCCTCCTCCTGTCATAATTAGCCAATCAAATGCATAAATATAGGCCGTAAAGCCCCAATCTTCCATCCATCGTAGGGTGATCTACAAAAATATGTGTGGAATTGCTTTTAAAAATTACTTGAAGGTAGATTTAGAATGTAATGGAAAAGTCATCATATCATTCAATAAATCATTTGATTCCTCTTCTAAAAATTCCATATTTAGTGGTGAATGTCATGTAATTTCTATCACTGGAGATATGTATTTATACGACTTTTTTATCATCTTGATGGAGTCATTATCTCAAACAAATCTCATTATTTCAGTCACAACTTCCCAGACAGGATCAGCAAGGGAGAGGAAATCTTTTTCTTTTGTTTTAACTTCTTGAAGCACATTACCTCTGACGACTTCAATATTTATAGAAGGTATGTATGGAAAAATGAAGAAAATCTCTATTTATGGATTGCTGTAATGGGTGATGGATGACATTTTTTTCTTTTCAATTAAATTGCATTTGCATTTTTAGGAGGAGGCACAAAAGTCGGACTGTGAGCCGAACCGATTCTGAGTGCAACTTTGATGGAGTTTTATTAGGTAAGAATTCTGAACTTTTAGATAACGATATCTCATGTTTATCGACATGTTTCTCTATATATATTATTAATTAAAATACACTCTTATATATATTTAATGCTGATTATTTGGTGTTTGTTTTGTTTACATTACATAATGTTTTAATAACCAAACTGCAATTAATTTAGTTTTTAATTACTCATTTAGCATGTTTAGTTGTTACAACTTTATAAATGTGTCGCCATATTGTAAATTTTAATCGAGGAAGGCTAATGCTGTGATGCTGTGATGAAAAAATACTGTTTCTCTTAGATATTTTGTGAAAAAGACTGTTGTTGTCTATACACAATTTATGAATTGATGTGTTGTTCCTTTCAGATCCAGAGATCTCGAGAGCGAGTTATAGGGGTAGCAACACAAGTATAAATAGCACAAGTAGTTTGAATAGCACCAAGAGCAGTATTGACAATGCACCTATCTTCTTCACCACTTCCCATGAAGACGATTCTGGATCATCGTTGCCTAATGGGTGAGAGAAAATTTTGTTTTGAAGTTAGATTAAGACATTTTTTTTATGGGAGATTGGTCAAAGCTCCTGGCATGGTAAAAAAACTGACCTTTGTGCTGTTACGTAATTCACCACAAAAATGTTCTTTTGATAAGTGTTCAGTAAATTTATAGAACTTACAAGTGTGATTTGGACAGATTTAAACCAAACTTGTTTATTGACCTAGTAGTGAAGGAATGATTTGACAAAATGGTATTTGCTTATTTTTGTTAATTTTAAAGGCTTTGCTGATAAGCCTAATTCAACGTTGAAGGGTCTCATGATGAT
Source organism: Platynereis dumerilii (assembly GCA_026936325.1). Lineage (NCBI taxonomy): Eukaryota > Metazoa > Annelida > Polychaeta > Phyllodocida > Nereididae > Platynereis > Platynereis dumerilii. The sequence continues at coordinate 16,354,458 of JAPTHN010000007.1, forward strand.
CTGTTGAGATGTGATTAACACCAGATGTCACTAGAAATCTTACGTTCTGTCTCTGAATCCCTCTGGTTGCAGGAATGTGAACTACTTCAATGGTGCAGCTGTAACAGCCCAATCTAAGTCTGTGATAGAACCAATGACAATGAGAAGTGGTCAGAGTCCTAGCAACCAAGTGTTTTACAGCAGCACTAGTCCTGTCGCTGTACCCCACAGCGTTCAACAGAGAGTGCACGATGCTCACACTAACTCACCGGTGTATGGCAGGTCAGTATTCATTTCATTGACAGATATGACAAAAGTGAGCACAGTATTCTAATAAGAATAACTTAGTATGCTATGAAATGTTAAAGTGCCGTAGGCTAATCGTAAATCACTTAAGATTTTGCAAGGATGTTTGCATCGTACAAATAACAGATCTTTTCTTTTTGTGAGAAGTTAAAGTGAATATTAAAAAGGCATTTTAAAGACCACATCTTGAGCAATGTTGAAAAGGTTATGTTGTTGCTAATTAATAAGGTACCAAAATTGTCCCCCCTTACACTTTAGTGTAAGAGGGGGATACTGTTTTGAGCTTGAAGCGTCGTGGAATAATATTTTGTACTGCACTTTTCTTCAAAGCCACAGGGTTTGCTGCATCAAAATTGGTCTCATTTTGTTCATTGCAACATCAAATGTGTTAAGCCATCTATTGTTATCCTTCTACAATTCATTTTCCAAGTCAAATCCGCCTTTAAACTTCGTAAATCGCTTCGTTTTTTCGGTGTCACGAGATGTTACTGCGGCCGTTTTCGATTTTGTAAGGATTTGCCTACTCGAGCGGTCCGGGTGACTTACATCGGCGGGCATTTTCGATCTTTTTGTTCGATTTACTCCAGCGGTCCGCTTGACTTCCGTTCGTCTCCAATCAAAAACGTATCCTATTGTGCAGTATGCACATCCACTGTGTCTGCAGTCCATCAATGACAATCAATGATAGCGATCAATGATAGCGATCAATGATAGCAATCAATGATAGCAATCAATGATAGCAATCAATGATAGCAATCAATGATAGCAATCAATGATAGCAATCAAAGATAGTCAGTCAATGATAGCAGTCAATGATAGCAATGAGTGATATCAATCAATCAATGATAGCAATCAATGATAGCAATCAATGACAGCAGTCAATGCTGCCAATCTATGATGCCAATCAATGATACCACTCAATGATACCAATCTATTGTATGTGTGATTATCATTGGCAATGGGAAAGGTCTTTCATTATACACAAGACATTGACAGTAAATAATAAAAACAATTACAGCTTTGGAAAGTAAATGTTTACATTGTGCCATTTTCATTTACCTTCTTTTGTGAAAATAGGGGGGACAATTAAGTCCCTTTGGGACTGCATTACATGCATCGAACGATCCCCTATCCTGTGCTGCATCTAGTTGTAGTCAGTTAATGACAGTTATACATTCACAATTTCAACTGGTGTTTATTCTTCTCTTTCCATTTCAGTTGGCAAATTGTGTCTGGCAGTGGAAGTTTCCGAGGAAGCACTTCTTCGACAGACTCTCCTCACTCCTCTGCTTCTGAACCTACTGGAAATCCTCAAACGTAAGATCCTTTGAACATTTTGGACTGTAAATGCTTTTGCACTTGTCTCTCGCAGTTGCAAACTTAACAGCAACTGAAAAATAAATGACATTATTTGTTATGTGACATTTTATATTCAACAATCTGATATTCTATTGATAGGAAACAAAATGATTAAAGATTCAATTTCATTAGTCAGGGTCCCCACCGGACAGGGAAAACAGGGAAAATGGTGAAAAATAATTCCCTGCAGGGAAAACTCAGGGAATTTGAAATTTGACCTGAAATTCAGGGAAAACACAGGGAATTTGGTTTAATGTGTGGTAATGCATGAAAAAGCCCTCTATTTTAGCAAAAATCAGCAAAATTCATTGTTTTTGGTTTCCGATTAGCGACGATATTGCCGCGATAACCCAACGCTAAGCCCGAATAAGATCAGGGAAAATGTCCGGTGAAACAGGGAAAATTCAGGGAAAATACAGGAAATTTGCTCGCCAAATTTCAGTGGGTACCCTGATTAGTGTGCAGGTGACATTATATGAAGCCCTTACTTTGGTGTATTATCTCAGATATCACTGGATTGCTAATTTTAACGTTTCCTCATCAAACGTTGACTATTGCTGCCCTCTTCTGGCCTTTGCCTTTCTGCTTTTCTCAATACATGTATCATTTCATGGCATCGGTGCTATGAAGTCAAGGACGGAAGGCCCAGATGGGTGGAATAGTTATTGACATTTACACAAGGGGGCTGAATTTATTCACTATTCAGTCATAGAGTGCCCTCTGGTGTTGTACAGTGTTTTCCTGTAACTGCATGAAGTTATACATGTATTCAGATTAATACCAAAATATACAGACTTTCCATACCTCTTTTCAGGGACAGCAGCAGTACCTTGGTGCTAGAAGAGCCGACGCGGAAACAGAAGCTGGACGCAGCCAGACGAGTGTTTCTGTCTGTCTACTGTAATGTTATTGACTATCGGACATTTAAAGAGAGCAGTGGTCTGTCTAGCTTAGTTGGTCAATTTGCCGAAAAAGTTGGCATCAAAGCTCCGAGGAGTACCCCAGTATGACGAAGGAATCGCCTGTACGTTAATTGAGTGATGATCTCAGTCTGTGTTAATTTAGGCCAGGCATAATTGAACTTTAGCTTCTCAAGGATCTACCGGCCCAACAGATTTCCCATTGACAGAAAAAAGAAGCTTACCAAAATTTTATTTCATTTATTGACGAAATGAAAGCTTGAGATTTCAGGTTTTTTGGCTAGTCGAGGACTAGCCCTTAGAGAGATGACAAAAAAGCCCGCGAAAATCGGAAATTCAAAAAACCGTAATGCAGATTTGCCTCAGAAAGCGTCTGTGGGCCCAGAACTACCTTAGAATCATCCTGCGGCCGAGATATGACCGAAAACGATCGTCCACGATCATATTTACGATCGACAGAGCTAAAAACAATCTTGTGCGCTTGTCACCATGCATGCACCGCATGGTGATGAGGCGCAACGCTCGAGCTAGCGGTGGACCCAATGGTACTGATGGGATCCCGCTAGCCGGGTGTATGGCGCTCAGTGATTACTGGTAATAGTCTGTGCTATGGGCCCAGGGCTGGACTGGGCCGCCGGGATACCGGGAGATTTCCCGGTGGGCCGATGGCCTTGTGGGCCGATTCAGACTCAGGAAAAAAAGTGGAAAAACAATCTGATTCGTTTGGTTCCAATTGATGCAACACAAATGTATTTGGTACCGTTAGAATCGCCTTGAAAAGACGATTCCAATGCTTCCAACAGCATAGAGCTATTACAGACCATTAGGCCTTAAGAATGCAATTAGTTTAAATCATTTGCACTGATTGATCATAATTTATGTTTGCATGGTCCTGACAAAGGTCTTTGAGTGACCCATCCTCATATTCCTCCGTGGCCCATCCTTGTTTTACTCACTCTCAAATGCTCAGAAAAATTCTCAGGTTTTTCAGAAATAACATCTTACATGCACTTGGGCCATTCGGCCTGCACAATTTATAGGACTAAAAAAATGTGTATTGGTTGCAACATGGACAAATCGTAATATTCTACAGGCCAGAAGAAAAATGCACAGTCTCATTTTATAATCTTTCAAATGCTAATGTAAAGAGGGCCTTGCTGCCCATGCAGCTGAGTCGAAACTTAAATCATATATAGGCCTATAGATCTATACTTAAATCATGGATATATGATATAATAGCTTATTCCCCCATGGCGAAATACAGGTAGGCCAATAGAAAAATTATGATATGGGCAAGAAAATTAAAATGAGGTGTGCTATCTGATGGAGCCTGATAGGACTCTAGTGATGAGGAGCTATGGACTCTTGAGTACACCCATTCTTTTCTGTATGATCCAAACATATTGTTCAGCAACTAAAGTTTTAAACGAGCTGATTTCCAAATATAACTACATCTGGGATACTGTAATGCGATAAAAACGTTTTTTGCTCCTTCGCATGGAAAAGAGCCAGTGACAAATCAACTTTGTCTGAGATCACGGGATATGATATTTTCTGGATCCGCCCCTAATGGGCCGCTGTCCACTGAAAGTTCCAGGGCCTATTTCCTGTCCCAGTCCGCCCCTGTATGGGCCTACATTTCTAGTGGCACTGTGGAGCAACAAAAAAGCAGTGATAGGCCTATTAGTTTACATAATTTACAGTCTCAGCTCTGACTGCCTGATGATCAACTAAGTTAGTCGAAAATGGTCAGCTAAGTCACAAAACTTGTGGAATAAGTTAGTCAGGTATGTTAGTCACAAATGCATGACTGACTTGGCTCCAGGCTCTACATGATATTACTGCAAAAACTACATGATAAGTACTAGGTAAGCCTAACTTTAAATAATGTCTCTGACCCTGAGCATGATATGCAGTCTAGCCTTCTATGGGAAGTTGCTAATGGACATTGCTTGAAACAACAACCAGCACAAGATGACCAGACAAAACAAGTAGAAATCATAATATCCTCCTAACATTTGAGTTAAAGAAGCGGTCACATGACCATCTCCATTAACAGCAATCGACACCTTCCCTGGACATTCCTTGCACTTTACCTCTTCTTCAAACATTAAATGCTTCGCATGATCATCAATTTGTGCTATTTGCTGTTTTTTGTCAATGTTTGTGGCCATCCTCATTCTCACCACCAGGAGTGCATGATATGCATATTTGAGGAGGATTGACACAAGTCATACCACTGGCCAGTAACAGTGCACCACAGTCAACAAAAGGTTCACCCATTCTTTTCTGTATGATCCCTACTTCCTAAATGAATTTTCCATTCCGTATGTCAACCAAATAACATCTAATCACTATCTCTCAACAATTAATCATGCTAACAGCAGTATCTCATCACATTGCCATGATGTTCCACCCTTTCCAACCAGAGGGGGCCACCTGCAAGGTGCAATTCCATTTTCATAGTCCAGTATTGCAAATTCTACCACCAACCTCAGGTTGATTGCCATCAACAATGATCAAATGGCATTTACTGATTCATTACTCCAATACTTGCTCACCTCTAGGATCATGTGCCTTTGCCATTGTACTATCATTGGCCTGTAATTACTACCACCTGTCATTGGTATTGCTGTCTTACGATCTCAGTCCTACTCAACTGTCAGTGTCAAAGGGGTCAACTTCTATAATTTGCATTCTGCAATTTTCACTCATTACATTTGACTTTTAATCATCTATTTTACTGTCTTTCCACACTAATGTTGGCCAACCGCTCTCTTTTTAATGATATAATGGGCAATTTCTAGTAAGCTACATTTACCTTGATTCTTAAGATGTACTGAAAAGCCATTATCCTCTTTTTTTTCTCATCCTCTTTGGCATGTTCTTCTTAAAGCATGTCTTGTTGTACACTGAACTGATGTGCCAAGGCTGGTCTTTATATACTATTTACTAAGCAGTGACACATTCAGAGTTGACAGCTAGTGTCTAATGATTGCAATTACTCATTGAGCAGTGTCAAAGAAAATATCAACTCAATTGGGTTGAGTTGGCAGGTAGTGTCTGATGATTGCAATTAGTCATGGAGCTCAGTCACTGTTAAAGGTAATATCAATTAATGGCAATTGACTTGAGTTGGCAGGTTGTGTCTAATGATTGCAATTATTCATTGATCTGTGTCAAACAAAAAATCAAGTTATTGCAATTGCAGAATATCAAAATTTCTTGAAAGTATAACACAATGCTTTTAGTTAATTGTAATTATTTTGTGTTATATATTACACCACAGTGTGAATGAGAGTAAATAATTAAAAAAAAGGTGTTCATTAGTGTGATATCCAATTGAGCAGATTATAGAAGAAATATCATTTCAATTGCACTTACATCACAAGTTACCTGTCTCCTTTGATTTATTTTGTCTTCTATCAAATAAATTACAGCCCAATAGAGCACAATTTATGCAATAAGTGCTACATTTTGATTTATCAAGACATAACTGTGTAAATAATTATACTTTTACCAATTTGGCCATGTGGTCTTAATTTTACAACCTTACTTTCCTGTTGGATTGGAACTGTTTGGAATTTTTGGTTTCCAATATTTTGATTTCTTGTTGTACCACATCACAACAATAGCTTGTTTATGTGTAGGCCTAAAAACAAACAGGCCTGAACTCGGTTCCATTTGTATTGCAACCAGTGCTGTTGTTAAGCAATTTAACACACAAGCTGAATTTAACACATTTATCAGACACAACTAACAAAACACAACAGATCAACAAAAATGTGCAGTTGGAAATGAACAAAAGTCAGTGCAACTGGTCTGCTACGTGATAATATAATGAAAAGTAATGCACAGTAGACAATTTTAGATCAGGGCAATTAGACCTCACTTTGGTTACTTAACCTTCATATGATATCAATGCATGTTTTCACAATGTGTGATTAGTAGGCCTAAGTAAATGTGCATGTCTATTTTGTGTATGTACAAAGTACAAACTTATGATTTCAAAAGATTTATAATAATATAAGTATCTTGGGTGCACATAGACTGCACAGTCAACACCACTCTATACAGTACACAGAATGTTTTGAGAATTTGTGGCTAATTTTTTCTGAAATGCTCTCTTTTTGATGATGGCCTTTGGAACAAAAATTCTGTCTTACTGTGTAAATTGTTTGTTTTAACTGATGAGCTTCAAGAAATAACAGCCTTGATAGAGTTGCATCTTTTATAATAATTTCTTCGAATCTTCATTTGCCTTTTCTTATGTTTTATCTTAATGTTTTCACTAAAACCAAAGCTGCTTGGCCATTCACTGTTGACTTTAATATTCTTATTAATGATTAATACTTTCTGAAAACTCTTCTGTACATAATTCATCCCATCATTTTGCCCTTTGTTGTTTGTTGATTTTACCTTGTCGGTCAAAAGCTTTGTAGCTTGTCTTGCTTCTTTTTTCATCACTGACTTTAAATAAAATTTTACTTAACTTCAATTTCGCAGCTACCTGGTCTAAAACCTGCCTTTTTTTCCACAAATTTCACATTATTCATAATTGTGATAACCATACCTGCAAGCCAGATGTAATATAAAGGAATATTGCTGTCACCCATTCGATGTTAATCACTACTTCATCAATATAGGCCTTATACCGAATCGACTAGCCTTTGAATCCATGGATTCTTGTTTCACCATATCGACCAACCTGAGAAAAAATACCTCGAGAAGACTTGAGAAGCTAAATATCTATTATGTCTGTCCTTACACTAAATAGCAACAGGCTCTGTAATGTGTTGAATCAGTTACAGGAACAAGACTGCAGGAGTATTAACTATGAACTATTTTGTTACTTTTGAGAATCGGGTGTATCATCTTTTTAAGGCTCTTCTGTTATTATGAAATATGTAAGTAAGGATGAATCATTGTGATACATTTCTGGTTATTTGAAAGGAGAACTACTAATTACTTTCTTATGTGAAATTATTTTGAGACACTTAACAATGTACCTGTGTCTATTTAGTTCTTGAGTTTATTTTTACTCACTTTTCTTTCCTGCAAATGTTATAGGCCTATGATTAACTTATTAAGAAACATTTTTGTGGGAGGATCATGGATTTATTACAATATTTTTATCAGCTATGATATAATAAATAATTTATATGAGAAGCCTTAAAATGAACAAATTGAAGTTACTATAATACACAGTTCTCAAATAATGTTTGATTGGGGATGAAAGCGTATTGTAGGATAGAACTAGTGCTATTAAGTACTTAAGGCAACTAGACGGCAAAGAATGTAAAAAGAACGTAAAATAGAGAATTGAAACTATAAGGCGCTCTTTGTATATAGCTTCAAGATAGTAGTGTCGCACCAAAGAAAGGGTGGTCCTGTATATGGGGGTAATCAGACTGGAATATCAAATGATATGTGACAAATATTTGAGTACATGTAATATGTATTAATTATGGCATATTGTTTGTAGTGCTTTTATATAAGTGATGGGAGGGTAGAGCAAATAGGCCTGGAAATTTCTATCAATTTTAAAACTCACAACTTTTAAAAATGTTGCTCTTATGAAAATTGATCATGTCATCCATTTAAGACCTGTTATTTTTGGTTCTATGTCAGTTTCTAAAACAATATTATACAAATCATTTATCACATTAAATTTCTTTATTCAGAATCATTCCTTAAAGTATAAAACAGATTGCTCAAGAGTTGTGGAATAATAGCTGGTGACCTAGGGCTGTATTCTTCACTGAAAAATGTTGCCGTACTGTGTCAATTTATAAAATTTTATGATTAACATTTACTTTTTATGAACATTTAACTAAGTAATATATTGGAGGTTTTTCTGAAGCGAGGCTTACATTATTTAAATAAAATTAAAGGCTATAAATTATGTATTTATATTTGTAAGTATTGCAAATTGCAATGGTGCAATATTTTTGCATTGATTAAAAATGTTATAACTAATGTATCTTGAAAATTGTTACTGAGACGTATATATGACCTCCTAAATGGTTTCTTTATGATTTCAAAAATATTAATTATTATGTAATTTTTAAAACAAGTGTAAAAAACCTGTGTCATTTAAGAATTCAGAGTATGCACTATGTGTACAGTTCGTACACTGCAAGTCATTCATATCTCGTGATATATATTATAGAAAGTATCCTTGTTTGTTGACATTGATGAATGATGATGAATTACAAACCATAGGATAGAATGTGGCAGCTCCCCGTACATATTTGTGTAAATTGATATTGCTGTCTGTGCTGATGACGTCAGGCATCAGCTGTACCGATGCTAAGTGATACTTTTGTTCATTCAAGGGATGTATCTCACAGATATAGCTTGTATTATGAGTTTTGCCCATTTTATGTTATGCAACAAAAATATATTTTGTGAAGAATCGAGTGACATGATTGGCCTGTTGCTGGAATATGCAGTAACGTCCAGTTGATATTGAGACAATGGAACAACCCTGTTATTGACTGGAAAGTGGAAATTCGGGAGATGATAATGATATCTGATTTAGGGCATTCATACATACATGTTATGCCCAAACTGCTCACAGAAGTTATCAATATTTACATAAACAACTAAACTTTTTGGAAATGAATTGATTTTATGGTATTGGTTAATTGATATGAATATTCTTTGTCTAGTCAATTTATTGTTGGGATACAAATCGCATGTTTGTGTATGGAAATATAAAGATATTCATGTTATTTTGTATGCATAATAATTTATGCTTATCCTTAATATCAGATTTATTAGGCTGTACAGAAAACAGTACATTATCAATAAGTAAAATAATATGAGCGATGTTATGATTAATTATGTGGTTAAAACAGAATAATGTCAAATTGCTACTCCTTTTTCTGTGGTGTTTTATAAACTACACAGGGAGAAAGGATTGAGAAATGTTGGTGTATTTGATAAGAGGGTTTTAACTTTTGGGCACCACAGAAATTTGAATTAATAATTGATATAAATGATGATTAATCAAATGGTCAACTGTTTTCATTTTATGTCAAATGTCTTGAGTGTGCATAAAGGCGGTTTTGGTATCTATCGAGCTGCTTTAAACATTGAATTCCATAGAAATCTTCAACTTCAGGTAAAAGTAATATGGCTTATATCAATGGTTAGATATTTGTACCAACCACAAGGAAAAGACAAGATGGGAGTACAGTCATCAATGGAGAATATTCTTGTTGCTTAGGAAATTTGTAACACCAGGACTTCAGCCAGAAAGTTTGGACTTTTTGGGGTTTTACACTTATATGTCTCTGTTTTTCTTTTCGCAAATTTGAAGGTTGTGTCGTTTATAGCAGTTCAAGTACCTCTATCTTTAATAATAGAAGATTTATTGTGTTATTTCTGTAGTCAGCATGCCTTTGGTCAGAGCTGATATCTGAATTATTCTTTAAGTTGGAGGCCTTCACCCAATGATTATGTTAGCTGAGAACAAAGACCCTAATTAGACAAGAGCAACGGCATTGCATGTTGTTCTTTGCCAAGTCACTAAAAAGGTCTCTATTCTGTTGCCTGTTTTCTTGCCACACAATGTGACATAGACTAGCTGCCTAAGCCCGACCCTGAGACGGGTCGTGAATCATCCCATTTGAAAAACCATGAGATTTGAGCAGCAGACCTCAGGAGAAGTACATTTTCTCTCAAATTTATGTCAAACATGCTAATTGCAGTGCCACAGTCTGAAAGTAGACAAAATTTGTTGCTGACTGCAAAAACAAATGTATCCTTTGCTTGTGTAACAAATGAGAGTCAATTGTTTAATCCGAAGTTCTAAGTGATTTTTTAGCTAGCCAAAGGCGTAGCTATTGGAATCGGAGATGAGTGTATGGGATTCTAAAAACCATAAACCATGTAAACACTGTAAACACTGTAAACAATAAACATGTGAACCAAGAATAGGCTAGATGGCAGCACTGTCCACTGTAGTATGCAAAATGGCCCTCTGGTGGATATGGCTTTAATTATCTTGAGTTCATTCCCTGACAGGTCTAAAAGCAATATAGCTTAATTACCATTCAGGAGTGTAATTAGATACAATACAATACATTGGATTTCCTGTGTCAATATGGTCAAGGTGTGAACTTGAAATGCCATTAACCAGCAATGGGCTATGGATAGATAGATAGATAGATAGATCCTTACAGAAAATCAGATGTGCAAATAGGAAATAGCTTGATATTCTATCTGCAAGCACCTCTTGAAGTGCTTGCATGTTATTTTTAGAAAGTAACAGTGAACATAATGATTTAGTGCCATGACTTTATTGATGAAAACAAAATTAATAAGTTATTAAAATCATCTTGATTTAAATTTCCCCAAATTTGGCCTGGTATAAAACATCAATTGTACAACCTTCTTCTCCCTCTAAAATGTGTTTTGATTGTATGATATTTTTGGCTTTCATGCATTTTGTTTCCTATTTTACCACATCAACAATTGATTTTGTCACTAATTTGTTTAAAAAGAAGGGCCCCATAGTTTTAACTTTACAGGAATTCTATCAGTTAACCCCAGGGGAAAAGTAGTGCTTGAATCCTTTAATCCCATTGGCTGATAGATTTCCCGACCATGCCTCTGATTGGTCCAGCCAAGAGACAATCTGTACCCAGAGAATCTACCCAGACGAATCCTTCAATTTTCGTACATTATCATGAGATTTGCGTCAGAGCGTCACAGCCAATCAGCGAGTAGCATTCTCTCCAGTTCAAAACTTTACCGGCGATTTGCGAAGCATCTATTAACTTCTCAGAGACGTATGACCTATCATTTTGAAGCTCTCAGAGAGATCTATCTATTCCAGTAACTAGTCTGTACGATTTAGGGAAGTCCTTGAATCGGTGAAATTGGCCTAATTTGCATAACCTGTGTGAAGGCCTGTTCATTGGCCAGGTTGATGGGTGTGTCTGAATTATTCACTGAAGGCTTTGCTGAAGTGACAATCTGGAGTATGTTAAGTGAATGGCCAATGTGCCAAAATATTACTCTTTTTCATTACCTATACTTCCTGAAATGCATTCACATCTTTTCCCTGCTCACGTATTTCTATACCATTTCAATCAAAGCACATGCTTTCAGACAAACTGCAGATTTTTATCATTTCCCTGTCAATATTTCCACTGCCCTCCCTGCCAATCTACCTCTTCATTTCATTTTCACATATAGTGGGGGGTTGGGGGGGGGGCTCCATTCCCCCTAAAAATGTCCCTCAATGGGTATGTCTAGTCTTTGATATTTGATTAACTGGCTCCACAGTTTCAATGTGAGTTGGCAAAAAATTCTGTGTTGACATGTCTCACCTTGTCTTGTAAATTAGTTTCCTCCAAGTTGTCTGTTAGTCATTCCATTTAAGAGATATCCTATGCATTACAGTTATAGTCCATGAACAATTTCATGTTGATAAATGGATGCTCAAATGTTCCAATTATTATTTCTTTGGCGATTAGTCTCTGGCTCTGCCACATATTTCTTTTGTTTTGACAGTGTTTTAGCACTCTGAGAAAAGCAAGCTCTGAAACATCTGTGGGAATGGGCCTGATTCTAAACCAATCAGCTCCAGAGGCCCTGAAATTTGCTTATTCACTTAAGCCATCATGCAAATGAGAAGGCTTGACTTTTAACTGAGCAATCTACCCTGATTGGTTCCACATTCAAACTTACTGGCCATACCTGACCATATATAGGATGAGGAGGGAGAGGGGTGGGGGGGGGGGGGGTTAATACCAGAGATGCTCACCAGAGTGTACTCCAAGGAGTTGTTGTGCATGCATGCCTGCCTGTGACCCACTGTCTGTGACCCACTTTCAGTCCACTTGACAGTTGCTTGAATTGTGTTTAAATTTATCCAACTTCTGATGTCTTATTACATGTGGATTGTGCTTATTTTTGTGGAATTACTAAATAAGATATGAATAAAGGTATGTTTTACAATTTACTCATGACATGTTTGAGCCTAAAGAAGATCCAGTAACCCCAAGATATTCTTAGTTTGTGCAGATGAATGAACTCTTGACCATGCCATCATGGGGTCAGTCTTTTCAGGTCATGACACAATTTATTTGAAATTGGCAACAACAGTCTGAAAATATCCTCTTGCACTAAGTAAGTCTAAGTTATATAAATGAGAGATATTTGAACCTCACTCAGGCAGGAAAATTAAAGTTTTGGACAGCATTAATTCACTCAGGAAAGCAGGTAAATTACAAACTTTTAAAATTCATGTGCAGCAGTTCTGCTACCTTGGGAGAGGGGGAGTGGAAGGAAGGTGGTCTGGGGGGGGGGGTCAAGGAAGGAGGAGGGGGGCAAGGAGGGGGGAGACCATGATTCTTTGGCAACCAATCAGTGAAGCTGGCCTCTTTGAAAAATTATATATTCAACTGACTTTACTTCATTATGATAATGTTGCTGCTTCTACAGATGTGCCTGAGGTTACTTTCCCTGAGTGTGTTTTAAGGGCCCTGTTACAAAATAGCAAGCTGGATTATCTTGTATAGCATTGTTTGGCATTCACTGTTAGTTGTAATCACCTGTCTCGAACCTCAGGTCAGTAGAGTGCACCAATTAAAATATGAATCCCATACCTGTGGTTGTGGGACCATGCTCATGAAGATATAATTTCCTAGGTAGAAATGTAGAATTTATTAAAGAAGGTTATACCAGCCAGATTTTAACAAAGAAGGTCATACCAGCCACTGCAGCCAGGCAGCTTCAACACAGTTTGCGAAAGAACATTAATATTTCATAAATTTCCAGCCTTCCAACTTGTAAATGGGTGCCAGGCTCACATCCATCTTAGTAACACGCTGCAAGACCTACAGAATTGTCACTTTGAAAGGTCTTTGATCAAGTGCCTGTTTCATCGGCAAAATGATAGATCTAGCGTACGACTTCTTGGGAAAGATAATACATAGGGCAGATTTCACAAAAACCTGCAAAATTACTTACCACAAGTTACATTAGCACAAGTCTGATAAGGCCCGACATAATTGATTTGTAGCTTCTCAGATTTTCTCAGGGTGCTTTTTCTAAGGATAGCTGGCAGGGCCAAAAAAAAAGCTGAAATCTAAATCTTTTATTGTGTCAATCCATTAAATAAAATCATGGGTATACACTGTCTTCTGTTGGATTGGTAGATCAGAGTAACTAAAAATATGGCCTTGTGGTAATGTAACAACGTTAAATGATGGAGGACGGAATTTTTTATGCGGATCCTACTGCAATATGATGAAATCACCAGTAGGGTAACTCCGCTGGCCTGCTCCTGGGAGACCTGGCTTTCAGTTCAGAAAAAAATTGGGAGATAGATAGATAGATAGATAGATAGATAGATAGATAGATAGATATTTATTTTTCACCCAAGCTTGTACATACAACAACTTATATACTCATAAAACATCCACAGTGTTATATGCCTTGGTGAGGGGTTGCACAAGAGTTATTGAAACTATATTTAATTGTGCATCCCCAACAGTTACTTATACAGGTATGTAAATCAAAAAATTATGCATTCATATCTTGTAATATGAAAAACAAGAATATAGGAAAGATCTAAACATCTGTTCGTTAACGTAGTTTACAAAGACTAATTTTGCTAATGTAACACTATGAAATGGACAGATGCGAAATTGCAGTTACATTAGCAATAAAAAAAACAGCTGCCACACCCAGTCGTTTATGTTTTTGGTGATGCATAGATATAGGCAAATAAGACACGTTTTTCAATAAAGTTTTTGAATTTCATGTTTTAAATTGGCATAAGTAGCAAGAACACAGAAAAATTCCCATGTAAAAGTTGCTAATGTAACCTCAGTGTCCTGTGACGGAATCGAGTTACATTAGCAGTCTTTTTTTATTTTTCATTTTTTTCAAGTTTTATGATGACCAATACAATTAAAAATGGTTCCAAAATAATTTTCAAGATGTTTTTTATCAATCACATATCATTACATTTTCCTGAATTGGTTTTAGCAGATTCCACAGAGTGCCAAACTGATCACAAGTAAGTTTGGCCGTCCAAAATTGTCCTCATGAGGGATGAAAAAAATATCTTTTTAAGAGGACAAAGCTACATATTTGAGGATAATTTTATTGATATTTCTTCATTAGCTCTCAGATGTACTTAGTAATAGGTTTACTTCTTCAGGAAGCTACAGAGAGATAACAAAAGGGTTGGAAAGTTTAAGGTACCCTCTGAGAGCACTTTTCGTGAAATCTGCCATAGACCTAATGTACTTATGGGTTTATCTTGATTTCGTCTGTATTTTCGACATCCTTTCGACTTTTACACATTCGACATTATAACAAGCAAATTTTTCTATTATTGAATATTTGCAAAAATGTCTGAGGGCTTCTTCCAAAAAATGGTGCCAAGAGTTGTAAACCCTTCTCGCTTCTTTTGCAATCCAGATCCATCACTTGAATTGCTGAACTAAATGAGACATGGCCCTTTGAGGTGGCTGGCAAGCAATCAAAGGCTGCTTTTAAAAAAGAAAAGACTATTGCTTCAGAACTGTAGTTTAATCATGTGTCACACTGTAAAATTTGAAAACTGTGTCGAAGCAATAATTTGAGCTGTCTGAGAATGTTAATAATTTTCAAGCTATGATAGCTCAATCCTATAAGTTGTCAAGGTATGATAGCTCAATGATGTAAGTTGTCCAAACGAATCATAACATTAAGCTGTGAAAACATGAAAGCTTCAGTTGTTGCAGATAGCTTGACATCTCAGTCATGCCACATATAGCGCCATCTATAACAAGCACTTCTCATAAGACTACATTTAGTTTTAAATAATTATTTACTTACAAGAAAAAAGAACATTTATATTACACTATCCCAGAGAAAAAATGAGTAGCACACCACTTTAGCTGGTTACTTTTTTTATTTTTATCTCTCTTAAATTAATTTGTGGGAGTAATTAGATGCATGCTTTCACACGTCAACCAACATTTCCAAGTCAGAGTGTGTTCAAATATAGGCTTCTAGCACTGTATACCAACTGAGATGAGCCACAGGCCATTGGGATTTATTCACAAGTAATTAATTTTTAAATCTCCTTGTGATGCAATGGTCTTTGTTGAATGCATCTTGGGCCTGTCAATGGTGTGCTAAAATGAAGCATACTGGATCAGGTGGATCCCCTTGAGAGATCAAACAATATTTTGGGATTACAGCCCATATTCATAAATAACTTTATAAGACAGGTCACCCAAATATAAATCAAAAACAACTAAAAATAAGTCAACACAGCTCAAAATTTTGAGTTGTGTCAGCTTGGACCAATAAGTCAACAAAACTCAATATTTTGAGCTGTAAGTCAACAAAACTCAATATTTTGAGGTGTAAGTCAACACAGCTCATTGTTTTGCATTTTCTCAGCTTGAATACCTTAGTCAACATAGCTTAGTACTTTGAGCTATCTCAGCTCGGTATTTTGAGTTATCTCAGCTTAAAATATTAATCTATGTTAGCTCAATCAACTTGTGCAACCGTCTCACTCAATCAATTGAGCTGAATCAGTGCCTCCGATTTTACAGTGCAGTCAAAAGCTGGTTATACTTTCAAAAGGTCATTGGTAATTTCATATTGGATCAAGAAATTTCGACACCATATATACACAGCATCATTGACAAACGAATCATAAAAAACTTTCATTTGACCAACTGAATGTTAATTTCGAAACTGAGACACTTTAGTGCTGTAATTGGTGAGAACGTTTCACTTTCAAACTCTCAGTAATCCTGTTTTTTTGTTGGTTTTTTTTAGATATTGTCTATTTTATTTCTCAGATTCCTTTTCTCTTTCCATTCGCCTTTTTTTTCTCTCTCTCAGCATCGAATCTATGCCACAAAGCAATACAACTTTTACTGGATTCTGATTGGACAATGGTCATTAGGCCACACCTGACACAATATCATGTAAGGGGGTTTTGAAATAAACTTTCTCTCTCTGCAATCTACTTTTTCTTTGGAATTTGAAACACCAATGAAATAATTAATTAATTGATATGTGTGCTTATCAAGCCTGGTATCACATTAGAATCATTGAAAATCTATTCAACTTTCACTGAAATATAATTCTTCTTCAATTAATTGCCCCGAATTAATCTATGTTGGCTCAGGTTACATATAATTGACCCCTCATTACTGCAGCACTGGTCACTGCCATTTCCAAATTTTATGCAAATGAGTGAACTGTGATTGGTCATTTAGCTTCAGATCAATTAGTGACAATGGCAGAAATGTCATTAGGAGCTGTCAATCAAACTTCCAAGAAAATTCTGATATTTTTCATAATTTAGCAAATATCTTAATTCATATAAGAGTTTTTGTGTTAAAAATGGCGTTTTCGTTTTCTGTATTATACAATCTATCTGCACATATAAAATTCATGCTAGTAAGTTGCTTTATGACATGAGAAATTGGGGAAAAGTGAGAGAATTGGAGAGATGTTCACTCTTGGGGGGTCAGATTCAGACTGCCATCTTGCTGGCTCTGTCTCCTTTTATAGTCAAATTTGAAATGATTATTCTTTCTCTCATTTAAATTCGTCAATTATCTATGATTCTTTGTGAACCTGAATAAAACCATCTTAATGCAGTAGTATTTCTTTTGCAGGAATTGAATTTGAAGAGGCGCTTTTGGCATTAGATTAATACTAAATAGACAGTATAGGCCAAAGTCCCAGGGGGGGTACTCACTTTATAAGGGTGTATATAGAGGCGCCGCTGGATGGTTTAGGTTTTTTGGCCTTCTTGGATTAAAATGGTTTTAGGTTTTTTGAAAGTTCCGATTAATTTGGTTCTGGTTTTTGCAACCCCAACATGTTTGGTACCGTTAGAATCGGCTTCAAAAGAGGATTAAAATGGTTTAAAAACCATGAGGATTAAATTGGTTTGCAAAAAATTTTAGTGAAGGATTAAAATGGTTTGTGGTTTTGGCGCAGTTTCCGGATTAAAATGTTTCTGGTTTTCAAAATTGCCGTGGCGCATCCGTATGAAAAAGTCCGCTAAGTACTCCCCCCGGGGCCAAAGTCAAACGCCACATCAATCAAGGCCTCAGAAAGGCAAAGAGATCTAACATGTCATTAGCCTGAATGTAGTACTGGCAACAAATTATTCCTCACACATTTCATTGATTAACTACGTCCCTCTTCAACAGAATCCCAACAAATACAGTAAATCTGTTATCTTATCTTTGGCTGCCACTCTGTTAAACTTCTGATAGCAGCCTTTGGATTAGCTGCCATTGTGTTATTTATCTGAACTTCTAAAGACACCCAATGATGTTAGACATCTAAAATATTGTATCAGATGATTTTCTATTTAATAATGTATGACATTTTGAAAATATTCACTTTTCCATTATTCAAGTAGAAATGAAGGATATTAACAAAAAAAAGTTATATTTGCCAGGCAGCTGCATGCAACACAGTTTGTGGGAACATTAATATTTCATGAATCTGCAGCCTTCTTCTTAAATGGTGCCAGGCTCACATCCATCTTAGTAACATGCTGCAAGACCTACAGAATTGTCACTTCGAAAGGTCTTTGATCAAGTGCTTCTTTCATTGGCAAAATGAACACTACACTTAATTCTTGTGAAATATAATACATGTTGTGAAATATAGTACATATCGGCCTATACTCATGAATTACCCAGATGAACCTATTCAAGGACAAGGACATCTTCGTCTGTTTATTTTCCAGAATAATAATAATAATTCATTCTACAATATACTATTTATATTTCATCAAGGTAACATTGTAACAATTCAACAAAAATGTACATACTTGCGGGT
Organism: Platynereis dumerilii; assembly: GCA_026936325.1. NCBI lineage: Eukaryota > Metazoa > Annelida > Polychaeta > Phyllodocida > Nereididae > Platynereis > Platynereis dumerilii. The sequence continues at coordinate 16,372,865 of JAPTHN010000007.1, forward strand.
TGCAGGGTTCTAGATGTACAAGTTGACATGAAATTTTTACTTACTATTGACTTATTCACATTTGACATCACAGCAATACGATTTTTTGTCACTGAATATTTACATAAATGTCTGAGGGAGGCTTCTTTCTAAGATAAAGGGGGAGGATTGGTCTAGTGATGGCGTGCTGGATTGCCAATCGCTGGCTCCAGGGTTCGAATCCAGCTCTTGCCCGGTCACCTGGGCCTATGTTGGACAGCTGTTTCAATCATCCTTCGCCTCATTGCCGTGTCCTCCTCCTTTCTTAATTAGCCTACCAAGTGCATAAATACAGGACATATAGCCCAATCATCCAGCCGTCCTTTGAAAAATAAGGGTGCCAAGTGTCGTAAACCCTTCTTGCATCTTCTGCAATCCAGTGTTCAGCCCTTGTATTACTGACCTTAATGAGACATGGCCCTGTTAGGTGACTGGCCAGCAATCAAACACTGCTTAAGTGCAAAGAAAATGCTCATTGGGGGGGGGGGGATGCCAGTGACTACTACATCAGAATTTAGCCTGGTAAAATGTAAGTCCTAAGCGAGTGTACTGTTAGGGACCTTTCAGAATTTGACCGGGGGGGGGGGGGGGGTGGGAGTTTTGCCCGAGGGGTTACTAACTTTTCACACGTGTTTCAAGGGGGGTATAAATTTTGCACCACTTCTTACCAAGGAAAAATTTTATGATATGATACAAGCATAAACTCACTTTATCTAGATTTTTTACCTGCAAAAGTCCGCGAAATGATGCAAATCTGTATGATCGATTGACCTTGTGTAACAGTATATATTTGTGTATTACTTTGTATGTCGAGGGGGGGTACTAAAAATATGCATGAAACCTAAGGGTGGGGTAGTAAATTTTTTACGGGACTCTTGGCAAAAACTCCAACCCCCCTCCCCCCCCAAAGTCATAAATTCTGAACTGTCCCTTATGGTTTTTTTTTTCATAGCAGATCATGAAATTTTGACATGTTGTTTGAGAGATTTTATGGGATATCACCTTTGAATATTTCTGATAGCTATCCCTGATTTATTTACTGTCACATATGGAATTGAATAGAATAAGAAAGAAAAAAAGGAGAGAACAACATCTATCCAAATCCTCATTATGGACTGTGCTGCACAGGTTCTTTAGAAATGTCAAAATTACTTGTTTGTCAAATAGGCCTAACAATATTCACATAATATTTCACATTCTCAATGTGTATGATAGTTTAACATTGGTACATTAACAAGTTACAGTCCTTGTCATACTTACATGGAATCTCAAGTTTTTTTTCTATGCTGTTGAACTGTGATGTCAGAGATGACTCTTGAGATTCCACGTAAATATGACAAGGACTGTAACAGCAGAAATAATTCCTGTAAAAAAGCATTCACATGGATGTATGGTGTGACAGAAAGTGATACCTTAACAATAAATGGTTCAAGTTTAAAAAGACATAATCAATTTCAATCTTACAATATATCTATAAAATTTAAGGTTCAAGCCAATTAAATAAATCTTAATTCTAGTAAGACATGACAAATAAAATCAGTAAATTAGTTAATCACAATGGGCTATATATATATATATATATATACATTTAAAATGAAATGCAAAACGACAGACTATAACATTAAACATCAATACTAACAAAGAAATTTACCTATAGCTTTTAATAATTGGGGTTCTTGTGATGTCATAATGGCTAAAAAATTTTCAAAATTATCGAGTTGATCAAAGTTGCATATTATATTAGATGATATAGTAATACGATTTTCCCTGTGTAATCCATGACTAGGACATAACAATAAACAATGTATTTCATTTTCAACTTCATTTAAATCACATTTATTCCAAATTCTGTTTTCTACAGGCAACTTTGGGCTTTCATGTCTTCCAGTTTCAATTCGAAGGTTGTGAGAGCTAGTGCGAAATCTCGTAATTTTAGTGTATAATTTCCTGTTAATATTATGTAGTAAATAAGGTTCTATTCTGAAATCAGTCTTCATTAATTTATAAGTTCTAAGTTTTGGTTGTTTAATCGAGTCATTCATTTCTTGGAAAAAATCATTTTGATACTTTTGGCATAGTTTCTCTTTAAACATCTTAGAGAACGTTTCATTTATTAGGTCTGTCTCATTAATTTCTCCAAACTGTATATTGTTGTTCTCTAGTACCTGTTTCATGTTGCTGAACCAGCATGTTTGTGAAGGTATATTTTTCTGAAAATTCAAACATTTTTTAAGAACATTATCATCTGGTCTTTTCTCAAGTTTAAGCCAATAATTGATCATTCTCATTTGTTGTCTAAGATGCAAAGGAAACTTCCCTGTCTCGCCATAAACTGCAAGTGTGGAAGTTTGCTTTCTTACTCCTAACATATGTTTAGGTAACCGAGTTGTACTTTCTCTATTTCATATATAGGTTTTGATTTTGTCCATAATTCTCAATTGTATTCCAATATTGGCAAAATATAAGTATCAAACATTTTCATAGACAATTGCGGAGTAATGTAACCAAGAGATTGTTTAGTGTCACCTTGCAGTGCAAAAATAGCTTTGTGAGCCCGTGTCACAAGATGGTCCGTCATTTCATTGTGAATATTGTAATTATTTGTAAGCACATGACCAAGATATTTAAAATTTACAACCTCTTCAATTTTCTGTCCATTATAGTAAACAGAAAAATCAGTAGATCGATTTCCAATCTTTGTTACTTTAGTTTTATTTACATTCTCAATAAGATGCCATTTACTGCAAAAATTATGGAAATTATTTATACATAACTGCAACTGTTCAGCTGAATTGGCCAGTAACACTATATCATCTGCATAAGCAATATGAGTTCTATTGAAAGTGTCAATGATAATACCGTCTTTTTTCTGTAAGTATCCGGGCAGATCTGAAAGATATTCATTAAATAATTTAGGGCTCAAGATACTGCCCTGCAATACACCACATTTACTGTCAAATGTATCACCCATAATGCTTGACTGACAAACCCTAGCTTTAGCTTTATCATACATACTCATTATCATTTTAAGCATCTTTTCGGTAAGCTTCTGACCATATAGGAGGTCGCACTATTTCACCTATCACTTTGAAACTTAGTATACAGTCTAAAGATAATTTTATCTTGCTTCTATCAACTTTTGGTAAACTTCTGAGACATTAAACGTTTTATTTACGAAACTAAAATGATCGTTTTTGGCGCGAATTTAAAATGACCAGCTGCAGTGAAACAAGCAGCAACAGCAGCAGTCAGATCCAGTGTTTACAGATTCAATAGAAAGAATGAAGGAAGGTGTGAAGGAAGGAAGGAAGGCAGGCATGAAGGATGGCATGAAGGATGGCATGAAGGAAGGAAAAGGAAGAAAAAATGAAGAAAAAGGAAGAAAAAAGGAAGGAAAGTAGGAAGGAAAAAAGGGAGGGGGGGAAGGGAGGGAAGGGAGGATATACATTTAGATAGATAGATAGATAGATAGATAGATAGATAGATAGATAGATAGATAGATAGATAGATAGATAGATAGATAGATAGATAGATAGATAGATAGGAAGTCTATCTACAAGCAGCTGTTAAAGTGCTTGCACGTTATTTTTATGCAATGCTTTGATTAATCCTTCAGACCATTGCCTTGGGTATTCACCTCTTTGAAATATATAATTGAATGCAGTGCAAAAGGGTGTTATCAGCTTTTCATTTGCATATTTATAAAACTCTGCCGGAATTCCATCTACACCTGAAGCTTTGTTGTTTTTTAACTTCCGGAAATGTAATGAGACTTCTTCTGTAGTTATTTTACTATCACAAATTTGTTGAGAAACGGAATTGTTACATATGTATGATTTAGACTGCAATGAGTCAACAATATATTTCATATGTTCAGTGTCAAAGTAATCACGTTCCGGAGGATATGACTGCTGTTCAAAATATGTGTGAAAAGTTTCTAGATCTGGACCAGAAGTTTGAATGTTGTTTGATCTTTTCAACTTTTTCCATTGCTTCCAACATTCTGACTGATTTTTGCTGAGAAAATTTAGCATGGTTTGCCTATTATTATCTTGAAACTCTCTCTTTTTTCTCTGTATTACTTGCTTGTATTTTCTATTTAGGAGTTTATATTTAACCTTGTTACATACAACTGACAAATCATTTTGTTTTGCAAGATCGTTAGTGACTTTACGATGATATTTACACTCTTGATCAAACCAATTATTAGTTGGAAAAGTATTCTTTGAGGACCTGGACTTCCTCAGTTTGAAAGTAGACTGAATATTTCTTGTCACATATTCATAGACTGTATCAATTACAGCATCAACACCAGCATTCCTGGCAATATCGCATCCCAAATTAAAGAGATTATTTTGGGAGATATCGGTCTCAAAATTTAAAAGATATTCCGTAAGTTTTTCAGAGTCAAAAACAAATTTTTGAAGACTGTTCACAGAATTTCTAGTTTTATCAGGGACATCCATGATGTAATGATTTTTGAAACATGGAATACTAAAGCAGAATGTAAGAGGCGTATGATCCGATTCAACAAGTTTACATACAATGCTAAAACTTTCCAAGACGTTAAACATACTTTCACTGCATAATAAATAATCAATGACACTTTGTCCTAAAGGAGTATGACAGGTAAAATGTTCAGTTTCATTTGGATCAAAAAAAAACATTCATTATTCTGATATTGCTAGTTTTACAAAGTCCAATGAGGTCCTTTCCATAATTGTTTATGGTTTTATCTTTAGATTGCCTTAGGTTTTCAGACCACATAGAATTTTTTCTTGTGTTATTACTCAAAACAGTATTTAAATCAGCAATTAACCCTACCTCAGAATCTTTGCCAACTATGTCACTTTCAAAGTCATTTAGTAGCCCACACATACTGTTGAAATCGCCACAAAGTGAAACTAATGGTGTTGTGTCGAGAAACGTGGCTAAATCATTCCTAATTTGAGTGAATAAGTCTAAACTGTAGCTACTATAAATGTTAATACTACTAGACTGGCTGCCCAGCGGCTCTTGCCTAGTCGAATGAGGTACACTAACGGAGCATATGGGTATAAAGGGAATAATAAGGCGCACCAGAAAACCCATTTCTGGCGCGGCGCATCGGTCGCGTTTACCCCTGGCGGCCATTTTCCAAGATGGCCGCCATAAAAATAAGTGCATGCAGTTTTTGGTCTAGATCTTTAATGGCTTATCCGATTTTGATAATTTTTGGGTCAAAATATATGTATTTCAATATTCACAATGCAATGATGTCATAAAAATTTCAATATTGTAAGCGATTCATGCTGTTTTTAAGGATCAAATGCAAAAAAAGTGAAAATTTTGAAAAAAAATCAAGATTCTCTGGCAAAATAAGGCATCATAGTCAATGAATGGCTGGTTTTAGGGCAAAAATAACATCATAAAAAACTTCCTGACATACAGAAATACCAGAAACCATGTCTTATTTGTTGCTGTGTGACATTTAGTGTTGAAGATATTTCCATTTACATGACTGGTCACGTCAAGTGAGAATTGTGACGTGACGACGTCACGTTTCCGCAGTGGTGCATCTTATGTGTCTGATTTAGCATAACTCTCCAACAGCTTATCAGATTTTTATAATTTTTGTGTCAAACTATATATTTTTCAATATGCCCAATCCAATGGTGAAGCCAAAAATAGGAAATCACAAGTACTTATATTCTTTCTAATGATCATTTGTAAAAAAAATTAAAAAATTAAGGAAAAATTCAGGATTTCCAGGCAAAACAAGGCATCTTATGACTTGTATTATTGACTTTAGAGTAAAAATGCCACCTTTAATCAATTCCAAATGTTCTAAAATATCAGCAGGTATGCCTTTTTTGTTGCTATGTCATTTTTGGTCTTGATAATATTTACATTTATGTGAGAGACCAGGTCGAGTAAAATTGTGGCTTTGTGACGTTATATTTCCGCAGTGATGCATACGTTTGTCTAATTGGATGTAAATCTTAAACATATTATCAATGTTTTGGATCTGCATATTAGCATGGTGCATTTTCTGCTATTATGCAGTTTTGTCAATAATAAGTATTAAATTATGCTTTTTTCATGGTCAAATACAAAAATGCGAAAAAACGCATAAATCGCACATAATTATCATTGGCATTGTTGTTAATTGCCATATTGGTTGCAGACTGAAAAATTAAGCCATGAAAAAATCTCACCTATTCCATTTTATTCCTACAACAAACCATGCAATGATTGCATACAATCTCCCATCTCTTCTTTATCAATGAATGGTTCACCTGCAACATCTGGGAACGGTCCCAAACTATTGATAATTCGACATGTTCCTTGTAAGGAACACGTTGAATTTTCAAGATTTGTCCAACACAGATAGTTTACACTTGGCAGCAAAATTATTCAACCCCTTTGATTTCTTCCCAATAGTAAACAGGTTTTGTAAAATGAGTGTGATGACATCAGAATGTTTCAAATCACAAAAAGTATGATAGCATCACATACCAGACAACATATGCTACATCAGTTGTGGAGAATTACTAAATCTAGTTGGTAGGACTGGTTCCATTTCACAAATGGGTCAAAACGTTTGAACAACTATTTAACCCTGTGCTCCAATGCTAATCCAATGGCGGCAACGGGGTTGAAACATTTTTGACATTGTTGACCCCTATGCGAAATACAAACCACCTACCAGGTTCTGGTGCCCTTCCTAACAGTTTGGCATTATGTTGTCTGATACAAATTGATGTCATCCTTTTCATGATTTGATATATATGCTGATGTCACCACACTCATTTTGCATTTTTCAACTATTGAATTCAATGGAAAAACATCAAGGAGTTGAATTATTTTGTTGACAAATGTAGAGAGTATTTTTCTTGATTATATTTAATACATACTAGTAAGTTGCCCGCAGCTTGGAGGGCACAAAATGGAACACAATAGAAAATATAGGATTGTGATAAATTTAAAAGGATAGATAGATAGGCCCAGATTGATTTATTGATTGATTTATTGATTGAAAGGGCCAAGATAGGCCGAGATAATCTGATAACAGATAGATGGGGATTTTTATGAGAGTATCGTTTCACAATCAATAGTCAGAGTACCCGTAGATTGGAAGGAACAGAATAGAAGCGATTGGTAAACTTTTAAAATATAATTTGATTTGATAGTGCCCAGATAGACTGACAGAGTAAGATTAGAAAAAGATGGGCCTGGTATCTGCGATTCTGGGCTGCTGTAGATTTATCACACGGGGCAGGCCGGGGCAGGCCGGGGCAGGCCGGGGCAGGCCGGGGCAGGCCGGGGCAGGCCGGGGCAGGCCGGGGCAGGCCGGGGCAGGCCGGGGCAGGCCGGGGCAGGCCGGGGTTTGTGTCTTTTCGTTGTTTCACATTTTTAGTGGAGGTGAGTACCCATCTCCATTTATGCAGTCACAATGAGAGAATGGAAGTTGTGGTGGGAAATTTAAAATTTGAGCATTTTCAGAATGTCGTTTGGGCCCTGACTTGGCCATTTTGTTCGGAGATGTTTGGAGTCAAGAAATAAGTAGCTATAACTTGATTATAGAGCATGTATCTGGCACAGTTATGAATCGCAGGCATGTTGTAATTTGGACAAGACTTCCTTTGCTTTGAATCTTGATTGGATGCACCCTTAAAAAATTATGTGAATTGCGTTTGTGTACGCAAATCAGCTGTCCACAATTTTGTAAATCATGTGTGTTGTGTTCTGTGTATGAAATGAGCTGACCTGGAACTATGTCAAGGTGACATTTGGATGTTTATTGCTCAGTTTACTGACCTTGGAATTTATGTTATCATAAAACTAGGTCAGAGGAGATGAGATTTCAATAGTTATACAAATTTCCAAGTATTTCAGTTAAATATAGTGAAGAATGTATTGATGGATAGAAGAATTATCAACAGATTGCTAGGTATGGATAGATAAATACTGCTAGATATATAGCATAGCTGGAAAAGTAGGGAATTTGGGCATGTCATTGCCTGGAAATCTCTAAATCTCACTTAAAATTTTGGAAAAAAGGTCCAAATTTCTGACTTGGAAATATGGACAATGTTATCGTATTTCATCAAATTGCCTTGAAATTCATATTTTTTCTAGCCCTGGACAGATAGAATGGATGGGTTTTATGAATTAGATAGATTGCACCAACCGGAGAATCTATCCTAGACAAATAGGTTTGATATGTCAAATTATCATAAATTAACATAATGCTTTCAGATTCAACAATGTCTAGAGACTCTAGTTCGATTCACATCTTAATTCACAGCCAATTTTGACCTCAATTTTCAATCTTTACATCAATCAGCATGATATCCATACAGATCTGGATCTATCCAGAAGTGATAATTGTCTGGGCCTTACTGTTGAGCTTCAGCGGCCATTTTCCTAAAAGTCTGGAAGTTAAACATGAATTAATCACATGAAGTTGTGCTGATCGGTTCAGTCTCGGGAGTGGTTTGCTGTATTTAGCAGAGGCTGTGCTGGAGTGGATTGCATGAATTAGATGGATAGATTATAAAGATGAAATAGGTAGCTTACACTGATTACAATAGTTAGATAGATAGATTACAGATTTATCAAAAGGGTTTGGTAAGCGAGAGCAATAGGATGCAATTTTGTACTTCGGTTATAATTTGTGACATGGTCCAGGGTCAGCTCAGTTGGTAATGCACTGGTTTGCCAATCACTGGGCCCTGAAATTATGATGGAAAGGAATTTCAATCATCCTTTGCACTTAATTGCTGTGTCCTCCCCTGTAATTACCCCAAATAAATACAGGACTTAAAGCTCAAATGGTCCATCCATCGGTCTAAAATATCCATGCCAATCAGACATGGGATTTGAACTCTTTGCAAAGTCTAGATAGATAAATTGAATTGGTCATTTTGGCAGTCTTAAAGTTAGCTTGCAGTGGACCACTAATTTACAGGTGTATAGACCAGCATAATTAGTGATAGATAGATTGATGGATAGGTATGGTTGGTACAGCCCTCTAAGTGCAGCTCTGGGCTCTCACAAGAGTTGATTGATGAGATGGGAGACAGCAGAAGTCCTCACATGCTTCACATTTACCCTATGTGAGAGATCCTTTAATTGCCCTACAGACACTGAAACAAGCAATTGCCAATTTAATGTCAGATGCGAACTAGAGTTTCCAGCCAGTTAACTGTAAAAAAATATAGTTAAACAAGCAGAAGAGGTCAAAGCTAGTTATTAGCTCATATTTGCTATCTTGAGGCATTAAATTAGTCAATCCCACCAAACCTATAACTAGCAAAACAGTTAACTGGCAGTTAACTGTTAACTGTTAAGAAATGAAACAGTTATACTGTTTGGCAAGTAAACAATTAAATTGGAAACTCTAATGCGAACAATATCCAGCTGGGGTTTTGCTCATGAAAGTCCGCTGAGTTTTTCTGGTTCCCCACATGGGGTTTCGATGCGAGTTAAAACCTTCAACGGAGAAGGCAGGAATCATAACCGCTCTGCCACCTAGCTGCCCCAATGAGAAAGTAAGATCTGTATTGACATGGTTGTATGGAACTAAGCAGGTCTTAGGATATATTATATGACAGCTGGGTTGCCAAGTGTTTTCAGTCCTGAGGGTCTTCTTTGCCTGGGTTCGAATCTTGGGCAGACAATTTAGAATATTTTCAATGTACTCTCAAGATCGAAGTCCCAGGTGGATGTCATTCAGATGAGATGTTTAATCATTGGCCCTTTCAATCTTTTTCAAATGGAGTAAACGTGTAACGTGTAGGCCTAGAGGACATTTGCTCTATCTGCCATCTCATTGATCAATCTAATGACCCACTCCTCTTAAATGGCTGCACATGTGCATACCATATTTATCTATCTGATATCTATCTATATCTATCTATTTAGATCTATCTATATCTATGTGATATCTATCTATCTAATATCTATCTATCTATCAATGTCTTCAGAACCATATCTATCTGAATAGTTATACTTATAGCAGTGCTTGACAAATTATCTGCTGGATACAGAGGATTTGAACTAAGACAACACGCCACCTCCATTTAGCAACCCGTAGATTCTTGTTGGATTTTACCATGGAAAAAGATACAGCATAAACTGCTTAAAATTGACAAATTGTCCTAAAACTATCAAATATGGCATGCATAAATATACGTATTTAAATTGAAAATTATAAAATCTGATATGTTTTAATGATTCACACCTGATAAGACAAATGTATGCAAAACTGCAGAAATATCATGTCACAACGTCACAATTTTACTTGACCTGGTTGCTCACGAAAATGCATTATCTTCATCTCCGAAAGTGACAAAGCAACAAATCAGACATACTTGCTGATATTTTGGAACATGTGAAATTGATGAAAGGAGGCATATTTTTACTTTAAAATTAACATTACAATCATCAAGTGGCCAACCAGCAGCAACAATATTTTTTGGTCTTTGGTGGGTCTCCTCATCATCTGCATTTACAACTCATCTCATATCGTTATCATACTCTATACCTTTTTATAATAATACAATGTTATTCAAATAATGATGATGAAATAAAATAATTTTTCTGTCTGCCTGTGTGTCAAAGTCAATAATGCAAGTCATAAGCCTTGCTTTGCCTAGAAATCCCAGATTTTTCATTTTTTTGAAAAATGATGATAAGAAACAATATAAAATACTCATAATTTCTTCTTTTTGGCATCACGATTGGATTGGGCATATTGAAAAATATATATTTTGACACAAAAATTATAAAAATCTGATAAGCTGTTGGAGAGTTATGCTAAATCAGACACATAAGATGCACCACTGCGGAAACGTGACGTCGTCACGTCACAATTCTCACTTGACGTGACCAGTCATGTAAATGGAAATATCTTCAACACTAAATGTCACACAGCAACAAATAAGACATGGTTTCTGGTATTTCTGTATGTCAGGAAGTTTTTTATGATGTTATTTTTGCCCTAAAACCAACCATTCATTGACTATGATGCCTTATTTTGCCAGAGAATCTTGATTTTTTTTCAAAATTTTCACTTTTTTTGCATTTGATCCTTAAAAACAGCATGAATCGCTTACAATATTGAAATTTTTATGACATCATTGCATTGTGAATATTGAAATACATATATTTTGACCCAAAAATTATCAAAATCGGATAAGCCATTAAAGATCTAGACCAAAAACTGCATGCACTTATTTTTATGGCGGCCATCTTGGAAAATGGCCGCCAGGGGTAAACGCGACCGATACGCCGCGCCAGAAATGGGTTTTCTGGTGCGCCTTATTATTCCCTTTATACCCATATGCTCCGTTAGTGGTACCTCGTTCGACTAGGCTAGAGCCCCTGGGCTGCCGGTCTAAAAGGGCCGGCAGCCAAGCCAATTGCTCAGGAGCAACCTATTAACAATATACCCAACCCTGGCAACTATACTATTTCCTCAAACTTCCATGAGATTTTGACGAACTCCAGTCAACAATCTCACTTATTATACCAAACCCACTATATTATTATATATATTATATATATTATAAGGGTAGAATCAGTCAGCTGTAGCTGTTTTGCACTGATGCCCTTAACATACATCTACTGTATATAAATATTAGGGCGCTTAATTCTTTTGCCCCAACTTCCTCAGAACCCCGTATACTTTTCTTTTTTTTTTTGTGGTGAGGTTAGTCAATAGAAATAATCATTCCAAATTTCAAGAAATTCTATTGATGCCTAGGGGTGGCACACCTGACGTGAAATTTGTCAAATTTCCTTAAAATTGTGCGATTTCTTGTGAATAACTAGGTTGTCTATCATATTTTTTCCAATTGCCTTGTATATTGTCTAAGAAGATTTCTATGTCAAAACAGCTTTTTGCTCCATGCATAACTTCCTAATTTCTAAACATTTTACTTCATGCACCACCACCACTTGCATGGTCTTAGCAAGTGGAGCGAACAGCCCCTTAAATTGGTCTATCTGGTGTTCATATCAGGCAAGTTGCTTTTAAAACTTGTACACAAGTACACAGCTGTTTTTGCACCTGGAATCTATGCTGCGATTTTTACAAGCCTTCACAAAGCTTTATATTGGTTGTTTCTATTTAAAAATGAAGATTAGCTATTTGCACTTCGGTAAGTTATGTATACAATTATTTTCAGGGAATCTGAAAACGATTTTTTCTAATTTGACGTCCTCCTCAAGAGGACTTCTATTTTGACAAGTTTAACCAAGTTTTATATAGGAGAATGCAAAACAACAAAATAATCACTACTTCGTTGCTTTAGATCAAACTGAAAATGCTGATTGACACTTTCATAACACGGAAAACGGAGTAACAAGAAAATCCATTAAAAAAATTAATTAAATCCGGCTATTTTTTAGGAAGCAGGAACAAATGCTAAGAAAGAGATATTTCTGGAAGTGATGTTAGAGTTGTTGGAATATTACACTCTTTGGACACCTGCTAAAATTCAGGCTATGAATTAGAGATTGCTGTTTCGTAATGATTACGATTTAGGGGACTAGCCTACCACGATTAAGAAAAATGGAGATCTATAAAATGAAATATAAAATTTATTAAATTAAGTCAGGGGCAGTGGTATTGGACTGTGATTCCGCCAATTCCATGTAAAATTCAACTTGCATTTACAGATTAAAAGAACTGACAGATTTTAAGTAAAGTATACACTTCCAATCAGCAGAATTTCATGTTTTCCATAATTAAGTGAGTTTCATTGACTGTAAAGTTCTTTCTACCCAGGCAAATTCCAAAGATATGTCTAATGGTTGTTTTTCAATCGGGGTACGCTCTGGAAAGTCACACGATATCCAAAATACCAGAAACACCATGCATATATGTGGAAAAAACGCTACACAGAATGATTAAACGCACTGAGACGGACCTACAGTAGCGAAAAAATTATTTAAATCGGTTGATAACTGCCCGAAAAAAAAATTATTTGTGTCATTTTGGCCAAAATTGACTGTCTCGTTTGCAAATTAGGCAAATATCACTTCAGATTTTTCAGTCCTGACCTAACAGTAAGTTTTAACCAATGTGAATATGCTTTCAACTGATTAGTCTCTTCAGAAGCCTGCATTGAACACATGAAGGTCAATTCCGTCAAATATTGTCCTCTCCGAAATAGAGTCAGCAAAACAGCAATAACATTAAATTAAAAGTATTTTTATTTTATAGAAATACTCCTTCAATAGATTAGACAACGTTTTGGTAAGTGTTTCACTTCAGTTGTACGAACTGCACAATGCTCCTAGCGGAAAACACCAAAAACCGCTCTCATCAAATAAACTGTCCTCTCCGTCCTCTCCGAAAATGCCTATTTTCCTTGACACGCAGAAAGTTCTTGGCCAAAATTAAGCAAGTAAGATGATTTTTCATTTTCAGATATACAGTGGTCCCTGCGTTATAAGACCACCCTTTCTGCGGTCATGGAGCGGTCTCTCGTGGGTGTGCGGTCTCTCGTCGGGGTGCAAAATGCACTAAAAATACTACTCAGTGCGGGAGGAAGGTGGTCACATAAGGCAAGGCAGTCTTACAACAGGGGGTCTTATAACGCAGGGACCACTGTATGTATCTATCCACTCAGCACAAGCCCATACAACTGGGTGTTCTATACATCCAGTAATAGAGGGATGAGCAGAGCATTGACTTTGGGGTCATTCCATGTAACATATAATATGTGAATTGGCTGAATTTTTTTATATTTTTCTATACCACAAAGGACAACCTTTCTGAAAATTTCAGCTGGATTGGTCAATTTTCCAGGATTTGGCAGAGGTTTCAAGATTACTGATATAGAAGTTTTTCAGGCATCGTTTTAGGTGCTATTGCATGTTTTGCTCAATAAAACCAATAAGACTCAACCAAAAGCTTTAAAATTTGGTCTCTAGACTAACTGGACAATGGGAAAGCTTCGACAGTAGCCATTTTTCATCCAACAAAAGCATTGATGAAGCCATGACCTTGTTAAACCCACCCCTTGAGAATCAATGTTCACTGCAATAATGGTCATAGCTCAAGGGTAGTATCGTGAATAAACATGAAACTCCCAGGATATATTCTGCATATGTGTGGTCAAATGATATAAAAAAATTGGAGATGTGTTCAGCCTCGTTTTTTTAATATGATTTTTTGAAAATTGTTGGGTGTCTGAGGCTGGTTGAACATCAAAAATAGCTAGATCTTCAGGGTAATAGATGACAAATGCCTGAATCTTTCAATTATCTTGCACATCAATAGGATGAAATGCTGTAAAAAAATTCAGGAATGTGTTCAGTTAGCCCTGGGACACATGCGTAGCATGGCTAGGTCATGGGTCGTCCCATTCAAAATCTTGAGATTTTGACATGGTATCCGGAGAATTGGTCTAGATTAAACAATTCTTATCCAAACTTGATGAAATTTTGGATTTGGGTAGCCTACATATTTTACTGCTGACGGCACCACTTTTCAAAGCACTCAGAAAAATATTGGCTTGGTTAAAATTGATGTTAAACAAGGGAAATGTCAAAAAATTGTGAGAGACAGCCATCAGCCTCATTTTGATCTGAGATGTTACCATTGTGACGTAACCAAAAGCACATATGACATCATAAGTGTTTGTTATGACATCATTCTCTCTGGACCAATCAGTAAAAGGCAGCATCACAGAACAAATAATGGTATGGTAGATTCGCTAAATTGTTTGTTCTTACATGACATTATACAAAATTTAGCTCATGCCAATTGACAGTCTTCTTGGCTTGTTTTTTTTATTAAAATTGTTTTGAATTGTTTTACTTTATTTATTCATTGGTGCTATTGCATTGCATTGTTCTTATTCACTGAGGAACATGTTTTGATTTATTGTTTACATGTATGTTTCTTAATCATGCGTCACTTTGTGGGGGTTGCCAAAATAAATAAAATAATGAAAATATTCAAAATTCTCAAAGAACTCTCCCTGCCAGCCAATATTGTGTGGGCAGGCAAAAATAATACTTCGGTCAATACAAAACAATCCTCTTAATAATATGTAATTGGTCAATCATTTTGAGACAGGGTTTTGTACAGAATAGCTATATTTGTTTCCTAGGGATGGCTTAGCTGATGTTCATTTTTATCCTCAGTCCAGTGTGAATCCTTGATTCTGATTGGCTGATAGCTGCAGTGTATGACACCGTACACCCTTTCTGTCGTCATCAGACAGGGGGTATGAGATAAACAATGATGTCACAATTGCAACCATAGGATTGTTATGACGTCATCCTTGTGGCAACAATAGACATGACGTCACAATGACATTGTTTGCGCCATTGTGACATCATCCAGGTGACAGCACTGGTGATGACGTCACAATGCTGTTGCTTTGTTACCGGAAGACATTTCAGACAATTTATGGACATCAATAAAACAAGAAGCCTGGGGATAAAACCGTTACACCCTGCTCGTTTTTCGAGGGTACGGGAATATACACCACTCAGGCCTCCATACACCACTCAGCCTTCGGCTTCGTGGTGTATGGAGTCCTTCGTGGTGTATATTCCCGTACCCTCGAAACGAGCAGGGTGTAACTGATAGTACCCCATAGTTTCTGATAACCATTTTCTGTACCCTCTTGTGCAAAGATTGAAATATATAAGTCGTAAATTCTTTCTTTTGCAGGGGTATTTCTCTCTGCAGTTATCACGGTGATGTACATAATCCTCTTGAGGCAACATTACTACCCATTAGCTGTGGACTATTACCAGTACAAGTATAAAACGAGGCCAAAGGAAGCAGATATTCCGGAAAAACAAAAGGAGCATTTGAAACAGGTTTTCCTGGCACAGAAGGTCAATAACACAGTGATGTTTACTATAATAAATCATGCCATGGAGGAGTTTGCTCTGAACTTGTGGGAAAGTTCCTTCCACAAATTCAACATGATCAATTACATATTCATTAGCCTTGATTCCTGTGAAAAACTTGTTGCCATGGATATTCACTGTGTTTCAATTAATTTCGATGCCGTAACAATGAATTATTATCGCATAACTGTTACCAAAACAAGAGTATCTATTCTCCTTCTAGAGATGGGAATAAATGCACTGATAGTAGATGCAGATATAATTTTCCTAAAAAATCCTTGGCCATACCTCAGGTGCAAAGATTGTGACTACATATCGCAGGTAGACAGTGCAGGCGAGCTTAACACAGGATTTGTATTTCTCAAGCCAACCAAACCAGCCCTTGAACTTCAGAGAAGTGTATTGGAGATGAGTTCGGATATAGAACACCATGATCAACACATCACAAATGCCTTGATAAGACAAGTCAAAGACCTCAAGATTCAGCGCTTGCCCATCAAAAGATTTTGCGGGTCTGAAGTTTTCATGCCCCGAGCACAGTTTGCTTCTGCTGGACCAGATGCTAAAAACTGTGTTACGTTTCACTTGAGTAACACTGGTGGCCTAGTGAAAAAAGAATACAAACTTAAAGAAATGAACCTCTGGTTTGTAGATAGAAATGGATACTACTCCAGTGATACTCAGAAATATCTGACATACATTGTCCCTAAGGACTCCTTCAGAGCAACGGACAGCTATAAAACTCTCCTCACCGCATTGGCAATAGCTCGACTCACAAATCGCACTTTAATCCTGCCGGAGTTCTTGTGCTGTTTGTGGCCTTGTAATCTTCTCACAAAATTTCCAACAAGGAATCTACCCTTCATGGGCAGTATCCGCGAACAATCTTTTTTAACTAATCCTAAAGTTCCTCGAAAGATTAAACAATCTCAGTCTCCAAGGATTGAAATTAAATCAACAAAGCTTATGGTAGGTGAAGAAAAATCTTGCAATGGAATATGCATTGACCCGGATACCAGAGACTCCGACCTTGCTGCTGTTATAGCTGCAAAACTTGCAGAATTAAAGATGGACCACTTCCATGTCCTGAATTTGGATGTAATACCTGTGAGGTCTTATACTGGACTGACGTGCTTTGGAATGTGTGTCACATCAATTGGTATAGTGATGGTAGCCTTTCTGAGCGTACTTGGTAAAATCATCACACAACGCATATTCGCATAATGAGTGAAAAAACCCAAGCTCTGTCATGCACTAACATTCTTGTGAAAATAAAATCAATAAATGCTGGTGACTAATATTTCTTGAGAAAATTAGTATTGTTTTAATATTTATTTCAAGGCCTTAGATGTAAAAGACCAAGCTTCTGATTTACAGCAAAAGTATGTGCAGTGTACCACGCTTGAGTAACCTTAAAGCGCTTGCACATTATTATTTTTTGGACTGTCATGTCATTAGACTGGTAAGTGCAACTTACTGCGCGTGCTTGGGGGCGGGCTAGTGCATGAGTGCAGCCTGCTTTAGTTGCGACTAGAGGGGCAGTGGTTGGAGCAGGCTACAACATTTCACTAAAGATGATGTGGATACAAGGGGCCACCAATTTAACGTCTCATCTGAATGACATCCAGCTGGGATTTGGCTCATGAAGGTACACTGAAAATTTTGGGTTCCCCATGCGGGGTTCGAACCCATGCAGGCAAAGACCTTCAGCAGGCGGGAACCTTAACCACTTGGCCACCCAGCTGCCGGGGCACATTGGGGCATGGGGCACTATGGGACTGTGGGGTTTTCTTGGTTCCTGGCAAGGTATATGATATGGTAGTGCCATCATATCTTGTATAATTTCACATACTGACATTTCTATCGTTTTGATGACAAATTACAGCCACATGCAGAAGTATGGCGAGGAAAAGTTTGTTTTCCTACTACTTAAGTAAACATGGACGACTTCAATTCAAACCATTCCGTGGACAAACCATGAACAATGAGGCTTTCTCAGTGCCTGTAAGAATTTGATATATCGTAATGAACAGTTATGAATAGCTATCGTGATAAACACACTCACTGGTGCCTGAGAAATTAGCTTTTTGGTGTAAAAGTCATATCGGGGTTCATTGTGACATTGAATTCTGGGCACATTTGGACGCACTAATATGGCAGAATTTTAGTGTCCAAGTCAACTGAATGACATGGGACAGCACACAATAGGTTAGGGGTCTACACCGGTTCGATAAATACCGGCCGTATCGGTACAGTCTGGCCGGTTCCCGAACCGGTTTTCAAAGCAGCACTTTCGATTCGGTGTGGTAGGGGGAGTCTAAACCATGGATTTGGCTGAAATTTGGTGTGTGGGCTTCGAACACATGGGAGCACAACTGAGCCCAAAAAGAGCTTGATCCGAGAAAATGTTCGAAAAATGGGACACCCTATGATACGTATCGTATCCAGTGGCGTCCCTATGGGGGTGCACGGGGGGGCACAGGCCCCCCCATATTGGACCTGTGCCCCCCCAGGTGCCCCCCCATATGAACTTTCCAACTTTGGCTAAAATATACAATTAGTATAGTGAGTGCCCCCCCAGAGAATCACGTGCCCCCCCAGGTGCCCCCCCGCTCAAGAACCCCCAGTTACGCCACTGATCGTATCGAATGTCGGCAACGACATAGAGCCCTAGAACAGGTATTCAGGCCACAGTGAATAGAGGCATAGCGGATTGCCATGCTCTGTGAACAAATTTGTCGCAAAGCACTGTGTGTTACTTACATAGATGTCCGCACCAAGGACAGTTTATGTTAAATGTTTAAAACTGATCAAAGTAATTAACTATTGACACTACAAGGTGTTAGTGCACTGTATATTGTCTTATGCACTACTTATATGTAATATCTATTGCACATGGAGTTTTAAAATGATTTTTTAATTAATGTCCAAATGTGCCCCGGCTGATGTCCCAATGTGCCCCGCCGTGGCACATTGGGACAGCAATTTTTACGACTCACATTTTGCTCTCTGGCTGCAAAAGGATAGGTGCAGTCTAGTTTCTTTTGCCTTGTATTTTTAAGC
The DNA here is from genome assembly GCA_026936325.1 of Platynereis dumerilii. Taxonomy (NCBI): domain Eukaryota; kingdom Metazoa; phylum Annelida; class Polychaeta; order Phyllodocida; family Nereididae; genus Platynereis; species Platynereis dumerilii. The sequence goes on from JAPTHN010000007.1 coordinate 16,391,813, forward strand.
TCAATAGTATTGGTGGTATTCATGCAAACTTCTGAGTTCTTCAGTGCTTCAGCATTAAGTATTTAGCAAAATCCCCCTACCATACAGTCATCAATCATGATATAATTGGGGTCTTACTTATTTGTAATAAACTAGAATCGTGTATAATTTAATACCTTAATTTTAAAGAAATTGGTGCAATTATGATGAAACAGTAGATTGTCTCCAGTAAATACACAAATCATTTTAAAAGATTCATGGGCAAAAAGATATAATTATACCACAACTTGAATTCAAGATTCACATAATATACATCTACACTGTATGCAATCAAATAAGTCATCTTTGGACGTTATTGAAGCCAAAAATATTACGATTTTTAAAATTGCACATTAACAAAATACACATATTCCATTGACGACAGAATAGCTACTGAAAGCCGAGGTTGTGCTGCTGCACAGCCTTTGTTTTATTCTGAGTATAAGTTTCACTGACTGATTCCTGCAGTCTGCTCCTGCTATCAGTTAGTGGTGAGAAACAATCAGATATGGTCAGACTCTGTCTATCTCAACAGCTACAAACCCCCCCTACATGATTTTGCTTTTATCGTCTCAGACAGTTTGGCGGAGGTAACACTTTCTTCACACCATGCAACAAAAGGCTGCTTTTACCATCCCATAGCCCTCAAACTGATCCGGTTTCTTTACTCATTATTTGTCTTCCAAAGTGCAAATTCTCTTTTCAGTGTCAACTTATTTTTATTATTAGAAATGTTTTGGGTTGAAATTGGTATAATCTTACACACATAGATTTGTCACTGTGATACAGAAAAAATGAGGGCCAGTTCACTGTGAAACATGCACTTTATGACTTATGATGGCCGATGAAGTGTCATCTTCTCTACTTTCAACATGGGAAACATAGAGGCTGTTAGATTAGTCATGATCAAGAGAAGGCCATTCCACTTGTCACAACTGATTTCAGAGTGAAAATCAGATGCATAATCTTTTCGTTTGGCTGTCACCAACAAGCGGGATAATTCTTCTTAAATCAAATTAATAACATTGAAAGTATTTGGGTATGATCATGACAAAGCGTCAGTATGATAACTTGGAGTTTTCCACAGCAGGAAATTATTTATTTAACTGTAACGGCGGCAGTATATATTTATTTCAAGCCAGCAAAGTCCCTGCATATTCATTCTTAAATCAAGCAACACCTTATTAAGAAATACCCCTGGCAAAAATTATTTATTTCAAGAGTGCCCAAAAAGAATTTATTCACCAGAACTGAGCAATAAATTATCTACATGTATTTAAAAAACCTCCAAGCCCTCCTCCCTCTGGATATCAAATTGTCATCCCCTTACTGAGATAAATTCAGTAGAACTTTTGATGTGCAGTGAAAAAAAAATCAAAGGCTAACCCAACAGAGATTAATTTGGGATTATGCCCTCGAAGTTTATAATGTAATTCCTCATTTGCGCAACTAAAAAATTGGTCAATTTCCCAAATCTTTCTTAGAAATGAATATTTTTTCCTGATTTTTTAGTGTACGAGGGACGTTCAGAAAGTTCGAAGCATATATGGATAATTATTTTCAATCTAGAACTATGAATTTTGCACAGGATAAAATTCAGCATATTTGGAATGGATTTCCAAAACTTTGGACAATTTGGATATTTTAAAGTCATTCTGTGGTCGCCATGGAAACTGAAAGTTTAGCTTCTTGGGGCAGGTAATACTGAAACCAAGAATGCTAAGAGATTGTGACTGTGACTGTCTGTGAGCGACTTCTCCCTGTCACTTGTATCAGTGAGATTGACAATATTGGACACAAGAAATATGTTATAAGCTTCTAAATATGCTTTCAAGCTCACCAAATGTGTGTATTCTTACACTGAACTCATGTAGGAAAGCACTCCTGCATGCCAGATTTGGCGAGGGAAATTCAGGAGGCAAAGGTGTGTTTCCCTGACTACATAAGGACTTGTAAAAGCATGGATTCACTAGTATAAACAAGAGACCAAAATGGACAGCATTATCCATCCTAGCTATTCCTGTGACATGTTGCTTTACATAAGTCCTGGTTTGCCCTTACTTTAGTCAATGGGGCTATAGTTTCAGGCACTGGAGAAGAAAATGTTAAATGTTAAAACATAGGGAACGGTGGTTCACTTACTTATCAAAGACTTTGACCCATACCTAACTCCGACTACAGCGAAGAAAATGGGCTGCTATTTTTATCCCACTTGCCTCACACATCGGAGTTTATGACCCACTTTGTTTCCCTTTCATCCGATGAGAATTCATGCAACAAGAAAGTGCTTTTGGACCACCCTAATTATAAGTGACAACCAACCAAAGGCTAACCTTACAGGGATTAATTTGGAATTCTGCACAAGAGAGACGTGTTATGATTAAATGAATGAAGAAACAGCTGGTTGTACTGTACATTCGGGCTAATAACCTGTCGGATCAATTCAATTCAATTTCAATTTCAATTGTTTATTTTGCCCATTAGTTTACGTTTACAAAATCAGTACACAATGAAATGATATAATGGCTGATTTTAAAAAGAAGTGTTTGATGATCCTTGGGTCCTTGCACACCCTGACAAGTAGGCCTGTGTCCCTTGCACGGTATATATACCCTCGATTGGCATTGCTTCTGACCTTGACCCACCTGCTACAGTCATGTTATTGGCCAAATCAAATGTGACTCTACCAATTCAACTCATGAATGCATTAAGTACTGTATGATACTTGAAAGGATGCCTGTCATGCTTTTCAGAATGTTCAGCAAAAGAAAAAAAAATTCTTATAGAAGCAGGACAATCAAGGCACTACTGCAATTTCCGAATGTGTGTAATCATGAAAATTCCCTGCATGGCCTGGAGTAGATTGTGACACTGATGGAAATTCGAGAGTTATGCCAAATCCAAACAGGATATGCGTCGGCATGTTTGGTGCAACAAAGCAGACATGTGCAACAAAAGCTTTTAATCAAGCATTGAAAAGGGAGGATCAACAGGAAATACAGATAATTGCCCAGGGACGCATGGTGAGAGAGCTGGAGAGATGGCATATATATGTGTCTGTTAAGAGACAACAATTAAATAGATCTTCAGGTTAGATTTCCCCATCTACCTCCAGGGGCAGTAAACGTAATTTGGCAGTTCCATGAAGCAGGGTATAAATCAGGGTATTCCAGGAAGGCACATTTCTATTCTGATTACAATGTATTGTATTTCAATGGGATCATTAACGTTTTTTCATAGTGTAATGTCATTTAGATACTTTAGAAATTATCATTTTCATTTTCTCATATGTAAATAACTTCTTTGCTCATCATTTTGTTTTTTTATTTTTATCTGTCGGAAAAAAGCTAATCAGCTTATGTTTAATTCTAGAATTTGTGACAACTGACTTTAAATAAAATTTTTTATCTTCTTCAACCAATATTCACCTGCCACTAGTTATTACTGACCGACCTTCTAGTATTCTAAAGAAATTGCCCATACTTCAACATATTTTGTCTATGTCATTCGGTTACAGACAAAAGTATTCAAGTATAAAGCTTGGATTCTGCATGTTAATGGGTTTCACATGGATGCAAGAAGTACAATTTTGCATTTAAGTTATTTCTCCAATGATTACTATTCTCAGACTCCACAAACTTCAGCGTATCTCCACTTTCAAGCTCAAAAACACAAACTGCACTTAAAATTTTCAGCAAGAAAAATATTTCTACAAATTTTCTTATTATGCCTGTCATTTTTGATAATATTACAGCAAAGGCTTAAAACGCTCAACATACAGATTGAAAAAGAATAACCTATCCCATTTTTATTGTCTTCAGTAAAATGTTTCAATTGATGTAGTGGTTGCCTGAAGACCGTAAGTTCAGCTAAAGATACCACTAAAGGTGCTGCTAAAAATTCAGCATGGCTGCACTGTAGGAAAGACACAGTAGGGGCTACCAAAGGGCCATCTTATTTCCCATGGGCTTCATGAGAACTACTAACATTTCCTTTCTTGATAGCAGCCACCCAATTACAACTTTCCTCGTCTCCGTGGTTGGTTCTGGTCAAAGAATGTTTCTTTCATGAATTTGTTTTGCAGTACAGCATGTTATTTTTAAGTGTATTTAAGATATTGGTTCTGTACACATTCTGCACATAGATGTTTGTATTTTTTTTTTCTTTTTAAATCTTCTCATTTTTTTAAAACAGCTAGTTTTGAGCGCTGCTTGGTTCCTGATTAAGTGCAACTTACATTCTAAGATACATATAATAATATCCTTTTAACATCACTGCATGATCAAAGCAAAATATTCGTTCATTACCATAGTTGAATCTCAGATCCAATTTTCCATGACACTGCTTCCTTCCCTTGTCAGTGGCCAGCTGACAAGGGAATCGTATCCTTAACCCTATAGAAGAAAAATAATTTCTACAAAATTTTAAAGAACATCTGACGAATTGTTTTTAATTATATGTGACATGACTTTGTATCATGTATACACCTACTGTATAATTAAGTATGGAACACAAATTACTCATACATGTATATCTCGTTATCAAAATTTATATAATTCAAGTAGATGATGAAGAGAAAAAAAAATTCCAATACATGACTACACTTGGACTTGCATGTTCCCACTTTTAAAAGTGGTATTCATCTACATTATGTATTAAAATAGCCACAAAAATACAAGGGAAGGCGCCCTGCCCTGGATCCGATGGCTAGTATCAAGTCTAGTATCAAGTATCAAGTATTTTACTAAACGCAGGTCCTCTTTTAGGTCCTCTATCATGTCTATGTTAAGATCTTCTTAATGCTCTACAGGGTAATTGCTGTCTACAAGCATGGCAAGCGCCGTATGATGGATGAGTGATGATAAGGCTGTGAGTCCACATACCCTAGTCTTTCAGTTGCCCCAGTGTAGAACCCTGAGTACAACCCCCTCCATTTTTGCACAGGTCTCATGGGACAGACCTAGTCAGGGGCTATTTATAGTACATAGAGGCTCATATAGACAGGCTGAACCTGCTTGGGCTCGAACCCATGCAGGCAGAGATCTCCCAATAGGAGCCCGATGCTCTACCAACTGAGCTATCTCCCTTTCAACAAAAAACCACATATGTGGCCTGTGAGTGCAGGGACTGCCAGGATGATCTCCACCTGTGTGTTTTTCAATGCATTCAAATGTACAGAGAAGTTGTGGAGCACAACAAACCATTCGTTTGAAAAGCTTGAACAGTAGTCCAATGGGAAGCCAATGAAACAGAGATGCTTTGAAACAGGAAAATGTCAGAAAAATGTCATTTCAATGCAAGTGACCTGTGTCAAAGCAAGTGGGTTGTTCAGTGATCTCAATGGAGCCATTGGTGGATTCCTTTTATGTTGTGTCAGAAAACAGCAAGTTAAGCACATTCAACAAACCTATAGACACTCTTCAGAGTGACGAAACACTGAGTAGTGTTGTTGATGAGCCTGCAAATTAACCCAGTCTTTTCTAAAAACAAACTGATATTTTATACAAATTTGGCATTTTGATGTTGACTTCGTGACTCATGATAGCCGATGAAGTGTCATCTTCTCTACTTTCAACATGGGAAACATGTAGGCTGTTTGATTAGTATTGATCAAGAGTAAGCCATTTGACATCTCATAACAAATTTTAGAGTGAAAATCAGATGCATAATCCTTTCGTTTGGCTGTCACCAAAAAGTGGGATAAGTCTCCTGCAAACAAATTAACATTGAAAGTATTGGGTTTGATCATGACAAATCATCAGCATGATGACACACGAAGTGCCATTTTCACAGTGCCACCGTCCACTTTAATTCTATATCAAAGTGTTTCGCTGTAAGTAATTTACTGTGGCACAGTGAGACAAAGCCCGTAGCGTCTAGCTGGTGCTGTTTACAGATCAACCCTCTTTTGTATAGTACAAAAAGTAAGTTAGTGAGAGACTGTCCCATATCCTGAATGCCTACACAGCATATCGAGAGTGGAATTTCAATATTTTGGTTTTTATCCAGTAAAAGTAAATAATTTTGCTAAATGACTTTTTGTTATAATTCCAAAGAAAAAATGGTATGATGCAAATCAATTGACTGGGATCCAAACCTTGATTATTTGTCTCAGTTTAGTGGGACAATGTACCACAATGCAGGCATCCGGGCCGCAGGATTAAACAATTTTATAAAGAGAGCTGCGAGGGCACAGTGACAGTGTCAGACGAGGCTCAGTGAGACATCACAAAATACACTAAAAACTACCTGAATGTAATGCATAGCTCACAATTCACTATTGAAAACAAAATTGCCCTCTATAAACGACTGATTTTAGTGAGTCACATCCAAAGGGAAGCGTAAGAAAGAATTTTAATTAATATGTAACAGGTGCGGCAGGTCAAATAAGTCGTGCATGTGTCCTGTGCGATGTGCACAGTGAGACACTTAACGAGCATGGACAAAATTCAAAATTTCTCCTAACCTGTAGAAGGTAGGAAATTGAAACTACTGGACATTATACCTAACGTCATTATCTATGATGTGGACCTGATCTAATTTAACTCGGTACTGCCAAAATTTGGAACACATGAAAATAAAAAAAGTGTCTCGCTCTCCCATAATGCAAAGCAGCGAGGAACTGCCTTGTCATTAAACCAACTAAATTATTGGCCATGAACTGTTCCTTCCTCATTGTACAGTTTAAAGTGTGCAAAATGACTGAAGAATGCTGACTCCTTTCTTTACACTTAATCAGCCTTTGATTATCAATAACAGTACCTCCTCTCATTACAGAGCTGCCAATGAAAGGCAGGATAATGGAATTATGGATGGCTCTGATGCTGGAAGATCTAAATCTACATGTATCTGACTAAACAGCTTTTTGTTAATGCATGCGTATAATATATTGTTTGTAATAACCTGATAAATAATTTTTGAAAGTTTGATAGATGCATGTGAATTAGACTGCAAATGATGTCTTTTTATCACTAAAATTATGCTTGGAAAGCAAGTTTTAAAAGTATTTTTGTGTACATAATATGATACCTTGGTAATAATTCTGGTGTTTCTGAAAATGCATAGACCTGAATGAACCTGACAAGGTTTTGCAAATGGAATATGAGATATTGAAAAACAGCCATTGAATCTTAGCTGATATCCCGGGGGGGGGGTACTTCGCGGACTTTTGCATACGGATGCGCCACGGCAATTTTGAAAACCAGAACCATTTTAATCCGGAAACTGCGCCAAAACCACAAACCATTTTAATCCTTCACTAAAATTTTTTGCAAACCAATTTAATCTTCATGGTTTTTAAACCATTTTAATCCTCTTTTGAAGCCGATTCTAACGGTACCAAACATGTTGGGGTTGCGAAAACCAGAACCAAATTAATCAGAATTGTCAAAAAACCAAAACCATTTTAATCCAAGAAGGCCAAAAAACCATTACCATCCAGCGGCGCCTCTATATACACCCATATTAGTTGGGGTAATGGGTGTAAGAATCGCTCGCAGAGTGAGGAAAGCATGAAACTTGGCACAATTGTTCAGAAGGACCTACTCTACCATTTTAGGCCGGGAGCCATCTTGAGATTTGTGTTGTTCCCTCCGCCATCTTGGATTTCAAAATGGCCGCCATTCTGAACTTATTTTCGTCAATATCTCAGGAACTATGATAGCTAGGCAGATGATTTCAGTGGGAATCCCTTTCATATCACACCCATACCAGAATTCATAACAAGAATCCGAGGATTCAAACCCTGGGTTCTGTTGGGAATTAGCAATTAAGCATAAGATCCATGGATCCATACATGATTAAAGTAGGACGTGCACAGCGAAGTGCAATCAGCTTTGACACGTAGTACCTGTCAGATTGACTTCAAGTGCTGGTTCTCAATGGCAATCTGGTAAAGCGAGGCTGAAAAAAGGCTTTAGAACTTGCAGAATTGCAATTAGCATTGTTAGACTGCTTCTGAGAATAGATGCACTGCAAAAAGCAATTGCCAAATGCATTATTGGCCTTCCTTGAAACGCATGGACGATCATCATATGGGCGATATTATAATGCAAAGTCACCTTGAAAACAGCCCCTCAAGACTCAAACGATCAATGACACAACAAACTATTTAAAAAAAAAAAAAATTTTAATTGTAAAAAAAATTGATTTTTTTTAATTAAAAAAAACAACAAAAAAACACGACAAACTATCCCCAATTCCACAAAGCATTTTAGTTCACCTCTGTTTGAACACAAAATGGCACACTTGACTGCATCCACGCCTGTATTAAGGCCGGGAAAACTTTTTTCCAAAAATCTCTCAGACTGGTTTTTTAGATAAAATTACCCTGGGGGAACCCAGGGTAAAAAGTACTTTGAATGTGCTATGAAGGCAGCCATATTGATTTTCAAGATGGCAACCATTAAAAATCAATTTTCTGACATATCTCAGAAACTACACAGGTTAGAGACTTCATTTCAGTGGCAGGAACTCATTTTTGGGGTCAAGGAATCAGATACACTTAGGGTACAAGAGATTGCATTGCAGCCATATTTAATTTTCAAGATGACTACCATTAAAAACTTATTTTATGCCATATCTCGGAAACTATAATAATAATATAATAATAATATGGATTTATATAGCGCTAATTTCAGTAAACTGCTCATCAGCGCTTTTTCAGATCAAATCAATTGTAGGAATTCTGGAACAAATGGGTTTTTAGATTCTTCTTGAAGCTTTCTAGTGTTTGTGCAGTTCTCACTCTATCAGGCAAAGCGTTCCAGAGTTTTGGTGCTCGATCTTCAAACTTATTTTTGTTGCATGGAGCAGGTTCTGCTAACAGCAGTTTGTCGTTGCTTCTCAGGTTGTGTTCTCGTTGAGATTTTACTTGAATAAGTTCTTGGATGTATTGTGGTGCCTGGTTGTTCATTGCCTTCCACCTAGTTGTCATCAATTTGAACTGAATTCTTGCTGTGATTGGTAACCAGTGCAGTTGTTTCCTACTCTGGCTGACACTCTCGTGTTTTTTCAACCTTTCAATTAATCGAACTGCCGAGTTTTGAGCAACCTGAAGTTTATTTAACAGCAGTGCCATGCAACAGTCCATTTCCGTAATCTAAATGAGGAGTGACAAGTGCATTGACAGCAGTTTTAACTATTTCCTTGTCAAGGTTTTTTCGGAGTTTCGACAGGTTTCTTAAATTGAAATATGCGTTACGACACATTTTGTTGATCTGCTTCTCCATGGTCATATTTTTGTCAAAGAGCACTCCTAAATTGCGGACGTGGTTGGCAATTTTGATTTCAACATCGTCAACATTGATAGATGTCATTTGAAGTTTCTTCAGTTGGTTTGGTGCTCCAATCAGAAGAAGCTCAGTTTTATCTCCATTATTGCACAGCTTGTTGTCATGCAAGAAATTTCTGATTTCAGCAATACAATTTTCCATTTTCTGTTTTGCATGTTCTTCACCCAAAAAGGTTGGTTTAAACGACAGGATAAGTTGTTCATCATCAGCGTACTTCTGATCGTGAACTTGATTTCTTCGAGCTACTTCACTGACTGGGGCAACATAGGAGTTAAATAAGATTGGTCCAAGTTTGGAACCTTGAGGAACTCCAAAATTGAGAGGAAGTTTGCTTGACGTGTTATCATTTATTATCACAGACTGTGATCTTTCAGAAATATAAGATTTGAACCATCTTAAGGCTGCACTTTGCACACCATACCTGTTACGCAGTCTTTCTAACAAAATGTCATGATCAATTGTGTCGAATGCAGCAGACAAGTCCAACAATACTAGCATTGTCACCTCCCCATTGCTCAGATTAAGCATAATATCATTATGGATTTTTGTTAAGAGGGTTTCTGTGCTATGAAATTGCTTGTAGGCTGATTGTTTTTCATCGTCAAGATTGTTCTGAGTGAGGTGATCAACATACTGTTTGATTACAGCACTCTCAATGATTTTACTCAGAAAAGAAAGGTTAGAGACAGGCCGATAATTCTTTTTGATCAATTCAAGACCTTCTTTCTTCAAAAGTGGTTTGACAAGTGCATGCTTCAGTTCAAGGGGCATTTCTCCAAGCGTTAATGACATATTAACAATTTTCGTTATGACTGGCAGAAATTCATCAACACATTCAAGCAGTAGCCATGTTGGCATTGGATCAAGTTGGCAGTGTTTGACAGGCATTTCAGTGATAAGTTTCTTAACTTCTTGTTCTGATAAAGACTTAAACTGATGTAAATTGTGTCCGAGGTTGGTCTGAGAGGCATCAGTTGTGATCTTCATTCCTGAATCTAATTTAGATCTGATTTTTTTGATCTTTTCATCAAAGAAGTTGTTGAAATCGTTCGCTAGTTCTGTTTCATTTGTGTGATGGGGAAGAGGCAGATCTTGTTTTCTGTTGAGATGAGAATTTAGAAGTTTGAACATCGCTATACGAGTTAAAGACTTCATTTCAGTGGCTATATCTCCATTTTTAGGGTCAAGGAATTTGATGCTCTTATTTTAAAAGAGATTTGATAGCAGCCACATTGAATTTTGAATTGGAGTGTCCAAGCTTAAGCATTTCTGATCTTGTTTTTGAAGTTAAAAGGAGAGAACAGTGATTTGGCAATCCGTCCCTTCCTCTACAACAAATGTAATCAAATTTATATCCATAGTTAAAGAGGTTGAATGTTTAACATGGTTACCCAGTTGATTTATCTCTTTAAGACAACATCCTTTAAGTATCAAGGAATCACAGATTGAAAATTAGTTTAAACAGCAGCAAGAAAAATTTCTAAAAAAAAACTCTGACCTTACCACAATTTGTAGCAATGGAGTATAGTTTTCAGTTAGCACATATATTTCTTATTCTAACTGGCACTCGGTCCTTTGTTAGTGACAAAGTATTTCTAGGTTTACTGTCCTCGTGATTCTAATTCTGATGGTGAACTGCAGGGCAAATTATGCAGAGAAAGTCCACAATAATTATGTAGATTACCAATTAAGAGTTACTAGATATAGAGTAAAGATGTATTTGATAATGGTTGTATTTCCACAGATATAATAACAAGGAGTTTGATAATTTGAATGCAGATTTTCCTACATGTAAACTGACTAGAATGGTGATTATGCTGTTGACATGTAGAACAATTTGGCAAAAACTAACATACTGACAAAATTTGATTTTAATTTACATTCATAGGGAGTGAAGGGTTTGGAATATCAAAAATAATACATTTTCTGAGTATATGATGGTAAAATCCTTAGAATCAGAAAAGAATAAATTATGATATTTGAAACCAGGGGCCTGTATAGAGACAAATTGCAACATTCCAACATTAATACCTTGTATGTAGGTTCTATGTTTTGGCAAAGTGGAGTGTTGAAATAATTGCCTTGCAACAGCTGTTCATAATCTTGGTTGTCAAGGGTATGTTCAAACTTCTTGTGAGGTGGAAAGACTGCCACCAATTGTCCTTACCAGACATATCAGCAACAGGCACATTCTTGAGTCAATCTTGAAGTTAATAGAAGATTTGTTCTGCGCCAAGTATGCCAAGACCCTTGACTTGGAGCACGAAAAAGTGAAATCAGAATTGTTCTCATAAAGGTGAAAGGACATGCAGCTTGAGCAGGTTGATATAATTGCCTGAGAAGCCTCCTCTTGGATCCAAAAATTCAATCACATGCTTTTGTGGATTTGTACCTCACTGTATCACTTTACATTCTTCAATATTAAAAAAGTGAAATAAATAAGTTTGGCAATGCATTATCGTGACGTGATGCTGTTGACGCTGTCGTTAAAGTAGGGAAATATTTTAAGGACACCTGGTATTTAGAGCGAGTTGTAGATGTTTAAAGTTGAAAAGGCTTTACAATTGTAAATGGGCAATTGTTGACATGCTCCTGTAGATGTCAGGGAGATGTTTGCAGGATCATGCAGGGCAATCAGAGATGTATTATAGTCAGGTTGGCAGGTGATAGGATCAATGATATCATAGGGACAATGTGCCTGTTGCGTAAGGTGCTGCCAAACTTGGGAACCCCAATTCAAAATTCAATGTGGCTGCTATCAAATCTCTTTTAAAATAAGAGCATCAAATTCCTTGACACTGAAAATGGTGATATAGCCAGTGAAACGAAGTTTTTAACTCGTATAGTTTCCGAGATATGGCATAAAATAAGTTTTTAATGGCAGCCATCTTGAAAATTAAATATGGCTGCAATGCAATCTCTTATACCCTAAGTGTATCTGATTCCTTGACCCAAAAAATGAGTTCCTGCCACTGAAATGAAGTCTCCAACCCCTGTAGTTTCTGAGATATGTCAGAAAATTGATTTTTAATGGCGGCCATCTTGAAAATCAATATGGCTGCCTTCATAGCACTTTCAAAATACTTTTTATGAATTTTGGGTGTGATATGAAAGGGATTGCCACTGAAATCATCTCCCTAGCTATCATAGTTCCTGAGATATTGACGAAAATAGGTTCAGAATGGCGGCCATTTTGAAATCCAAGATGGCGGAGGGAACAACACAAATCTCAAGATGGCTCCCGGCCTAAAATGGTAGAGTAGGTCTTTCCAAACATTTGTGCCAAGTTTCATGCTTTCCTCACTCTGCGAGCGATTCTTACACTATGTCGCACCCATCGCCTTGACTATACACTCTAAGAAAAAAAGGTGCGAGGGGTGGAGCGAAACACCTGCAAGGTGGATGTAAAAACCTTTGGGGTGCACAAGGTTCATCATCATCGTTTTGGTGCTTCAAACAAGGGGTGCATGAAAAAAAGGTGCATCACACATTATAGGGTGCATCACACGAGAGGTGCATCACACATTACAAGGTGCATGGGGTGCTTCACCATCCTTCCATGGTTTCTGAAACTGGATATGGAAAATTACAAAATAATTGGGTAGCTGGGTTATTGCATAAAAATGCCAGGCAGTGCCTAACTGACAAGCTGGTCTGCTGTGAGAAGGCGAAGGTGGTGACCCAGGGCATACTTAGAAATGGCCTGGTGGGGGGGGGGGGAAGAGGAGGCATTACATGAGGTGAATGGGCAGCACTCTGGGTTTTTCCTATCTCCTCTATGTCAACTTCAGGCCTTATGGGAAGGCCATACCCCCTAGATACACCACTGACTTTACTGACCTGCCTCCAGTTGCATATCCTGGTAAGTGTAGCCATGCCAGCTTCAACGGAATGCTGAAGGTGTATCCGTGAGGCAGCTGACAGCAATATTTAGACCAGAGCTGCTCGCTTTCACATCTGCTTCATTGGTCAGCATTTCTACTGAAGACAGACATAATAGGCAGCTGTCGCATTTTCCAATTTGATACCCATTCACCTTGAAATTCACCATCTGCAGCCAAGCTACTCTCACCTGCCTGTACAGCAGACTGACTTGTCAAGAGGGGCAATGCTACATTAATTGAGGAACCGCCAGAAACCAGATGCCACACTGATTTACCAGCAGTTCAGAAAATCAAGACCAAGAGTGGTAAATTATTTTTTCAACTCAGAGTCTAGGTTCCCATTAACCGGCTTTTCGTTTTCTACTTCGGGAGGTTAGGCTTGGTCCCTCCCTATGTATACTCACTTACACCCCTGGTACTACCAGAACAACTCATCATAGTTAGGACCCCGGTACAATTAAAATCAAGGCTAAACTAATGTGTTGTGTATTCAAAAGTAGCATTTGTGCAGTGATTGATGAGTTATTTGGAATATGATGTGATGATAGATGATATGTTATCTGTTTTCAGTATAAAATCCATGATAGTTCCCATTTTCTGTCTTTGTATAATTTGCATCATCGGATTCTTGTTTTAACATTATTTAGCAACGTCCCTATTTTATTTGGCAAAGTTTATATTTTCAGTTTTAGAATAATTATATTCCTTCGCCGTTGTGATAACCACTATTTCTAGTTTTTAAATTCACAACAGAGCGTGCATATGTACATGTACATTTGCAACATCACTGTATTTCCTAGAAACTTCGTGGTATATATAGTGTTTATAGACGTCACTAGGATGCTATATAAGTTATATTTGAATCCTTTAGCATAAATGTATTGAAATTGGGAACTTAAAAAAAAAATTTCTTTTATCTAAAAATTTTATAGAACATTTTTTTTAAGGTTTATGGCCCATTTTTCGATCGTGTTCCAGCCATGTATATATGACTCTGGTATGTTCTCCATTAACCAATATGGATTCATGGGCCTTGTATTTTATCTAAAACCGAAAATCCCATCCCATTGAAATACTGCTCTTAGTGTCATTGAACTGACCAGCAGATCAGCTGATCCTGCGAGTCTAGTATACATAGGGATTTAGGATAAACATCAAACATCAAACAGTGTATAACATATAGCATGGTTAAAATCAAGTGTGAAATGATATGAATGAATGGATGATAGATGAGTGGATGTACTGTCACAAGTACATGTAAGTGCTATTTATGTATTATCTATACCTAGTACCGGGGCCCTTTTTGTAATTTATCAAATTTATAAGTTTTGTATGTATATTTATCTGTGGTCACCCTGATGACCATCTTAATGCAGGTACTTTTTACTAGATGTAACGTTTTTTAGAGATGTTGTTCTTATAGGCCATACGTTGCCTTGTTGAAATTGAATAATCTTATGGTATTTGCAGGGCTGAAACAGCCCCATTTTTCTACCTGGCATATTCTTGCTTCTAATATAGTATAAATATACATATATCCTAGCTCTGTTTCTTTTTTATCTTTATAAACGTTGTAAAAAATTTCCGAGTTTATTTCATAGTTGTATGTTCTTTTTATGTGTTTAATTAATTGTTTTGCCCCCGTGCAATTGATAAAAACATGATCCCTGCTTTGGGGGAAGGGCAGGTCACATAAACCGCAATTCCCACTTTTATTCTTGATTAGGTTACATTTTACTTGGTCACTTAAGGCTCGATGGACTTGTATTTTGATTTTGTTATTTAAGGGGAATTTATACCAGCTTAGCCAAATTTTCTTCCAGTCAAATCTATTTCGTAGTATTCTTTCTATCTCATAATTTTGAATTTGGCTATTCATCAGATCATCATATATTTCCCTCATTACAACCTTTTCCCATTTGAATCTTTCTTTATTCTTAGTTGATAAAATGCTGTGGTGTATATTTATGAGATCATTTATTTTTCCTAGTTTTAGTAGTCTATTGAATGCATCTTGCCAGTAGTTATCTTCGTTTTTAGTTTTGTTATAGTGTACCCACATTAAGTGGCATGCCATTATTTTTGTTTCTACATGAGGGAGACTAAAGCCTCCCTCTTTACTTTTTCTATATAATTGACTATTAGTGTATCCTATTGGTTTTTCTATTTTAATGAAGTCGTTAATTATTTGGTGAATCTGTTTTATGTGTTTTTTCATAGGGGGCATGATTCGTGCAATATATAAAATTATGCTAATGATGTATGCATTAATCAGGGTGACCTTACCCAGCAGGCTTACATTTCGATGTTTTACACTCGCTAACCTGGCTCTTATTTTATCGATGCATCTCTTCCAATTATTATCTATTCGTTTCTTGCTGGACTGGCTGTAACTAATACCCAATATCTCGATTTCTTTGTCATCATTTATTACATTGTTATTTAATTTTAGTTCCTGGGATTTATCTTTGTTTATTTTTGCTCCACTTGCTTTCTCATATACTTCGATTATTTTCTCTACCATTTTTCTATCATATTCATCTTTTATAAAAATTACAGTGTCATCAGCATAAGCCATAGTAGTTACTTTAGTTTTATTGAATAATTTAATTCCTTGTATGGTTTTATTAATTTTTTGCAATAAAGGTTCTATTGATATTGTGAAGAGGCACATGCTGAGTGCGCAGCCCTGTCTAATTCCTCTTTTTAAGTTTACTTCTTTGGTGTATCCTGATGGAGTTTCTATAATTTGATTTAAATTTCTATATAATAGTTTAATTCTTTCAGTCATTTTGTTGCCTAAGTTCATCTTATCTATTATTCTAAAGAGGTATTGTCTATCTACTCGGTCAAAGGCTTTTTCCATATCAAGGGATAATATTGTGCTATCATTTAATCTATTTCTTTCATTAGGGATGTGTTCGTGTATCTGAAGTATTTGCTCGATGGTTAGGGAGTTTTCATACATATATCTGCCTTTGACCGAGCAGGTTTGACTAGGTGATATTATTTTTCTAAGAATTTTGGATAATCTAGTAGCTATGAGAGAAGTATATAATTTTAGATCGACATTTAATAGACTTATAGGGCGCCAGTTCTTTAATAGTTTAGGGTCACCCTTTTTGTAGAGGAGCTTGGTAATCCCAGTTGTGACAAAGTTAGGCAGGGTATGATATAGGTCCATGCCTTGGATAAAGCTTAAAATGTCATATTTTATCTCATCCCACATTGTAACGTAGTACTCTTTTGGTAGACCATCTGGTCCAGGTGATTTGTTATTGTTCATTTTATTTAATGCACGTTCTAATTCATCTATAGTGAAAGGCTTGTTCAAATTTTCTATTTCTTCCTGATTTAGTTCTTCTATGTGCTCGTATTCATTAATCAATCTATTTATGGCTGTTTCACTAGGTTGTTCTTTATTGTATAGTTTTTGGTAAAAGTTATATATTTCATTTTCTATTCCCTCTTCTGTGTCTACTAAATTCCCATTTGCACTTAAGATTTCTTCTATTTGTACTGATTTATTTCTTTTGGCTTCCATATTGAAAAAATTTCTGGAGCCTCGCTCCTCATTTGGCATGGTTAGCTCCCTAGAGCGCACTTTGAGACCTTCTATATGATATTCTATAATTTTGTTTAGTTCTGTTTTCAGTCTATTAATTTCTTTAACATCTGGGTGCTGTTTTCTGAATTCTGTGTTTAATTGGCCTCTAAGTTCTTTTTCTATTTTATTCCTTTCCCTTGCTTTTCTTATACCATGTTTAATAAGAATTGTTTTCAACTGTTCCTTCCCTTTTGCATACCAGATTAGAGTATTGTCAAAACTATCCATCATTTCTCTCCACTCGTCCCAAAAATTAGCTATATCCTCCTTTATATTTCGATCTTTTAATAGTGCAATATTTAATTTCCATGCTCGTTTTCTTCTTATTTTATTTGGTTCGGCAGTTTTATCCTTGTATAGATTAATCCCTATTAAGTTGTGATCAGATGGAGGACATATAATATTTATGTATTTTATATATTTCCTCTTGATACGCTTGTCTATAAGTATTCTATCTATGAGGGTGGTCGTATTATATCCTATATACGTGTGTAATTTATTATCTATGTGCGTGGCTAGGTCTAGGAGTTGATTATTTTCTATCATATTTATCAATAATTTATCTATGTGGCTTTTGTCTAGACTTCCCATTTTTTCCCCTTGTTCTATAGTTGAGTTGAAATCCCCCATCACCATTCTGTTTTCTAAATTTTGGATATATTTGCTCAATTTGGCCCATTGTGGCTTCTTATCAGGTGCGTATGTAGACGCATATATGTTTATGATGTTGAAAGTGTCATTTTCGAAGCTACAGTTTATGTGCTGTAGTCTTCCTTGGCCAATGTCTTTTGGATATTTAACATCATTAATTTTAATTTTGCTGTCTTGTTTTACTAGGGCAGCAACCCCTATATTTTGTTTTAAGTTTGCTTTCTTATCATGACATAGATCTATGTCTAGGCCTTCTTTCAACAATTTTTCGCTTCTAGGTTTGATTTTACTTACTTCTTGTAGTAGCACTATGTCAAAATCTAGGTCTTTCAGGAAATTAATTATCTTATAGGGCTTATCTTTCTTATTGATACCACCTCTCACATTTAGGGACAAGACAAGCATATCATGGGCATAGAAATATTAATCAGCATAGGCATACAAGTTACTGTGGGATGAGATATAGGCCTATCATACCCTTGGGGGCACTTGACAGTGATCACCCCATTTTTATCCATTTTAAAAAGCTAAGTCGGTGCCTGTGACAAGGATCACCTCAACAATCAGCCAGTCCTCACTCTTTTCCATTCATATGCATATATATACAGAGACCAGGTCAGCTTGCAGAACAAAAAGAAAACCTCGGTGTGCTTGACTGCAGTCACCATACATCACTCGTATAAATATAAAGATAAAAAATAAACAAGATTCAGTTTGTGAAATTAAAAGCATTTTGGAGGAAAGGGACTGTGTGATAGGGCACAGGGGAATGTCATGGCATCCAGATGATATAGATCACCCATGGTCTAAACTTTCTATATTGGTGTGCTTGACTGCAGTCACCTTAAAACAACCTGTCCTGTACGTTAGATGTTATTTCCATGTTATTAGTATATATAGAGTCAGGAGTTATTATGGGGCATATAGCCCCGATCCCCCCTCCTTCTAATAGATATGTTGAGGTGCATATTTCCTGCATTAAAACAGGAGAAGACCATTCTATCCCAGAGATATCATGCAAACTATATTTTTTAAAATGGGCACACTTGGCAGTGGTCACCCTACCTTTCATCTTTTATACACGTGATATAATTAAATGGCTTCCTGTCATATGTGGATTGATATATTATTATATTTCCAAGTGAATTTATCATTTATTTTTCATTTGAGATCTGTACAGAATGAGTTTTTCCTTTGTATGTGATTTTCACCATCTAGATGATGAAAATGGATTTTCCGACTTTTTAAGGGCAATAAGTGCTTTTATTGTTATATTTTTGTTTATAGGTCTATTATTAAACTCATCTGTATCTAGTACAGTTGTTATTATGTTCATATTTGCTTATATAATCCACATATCGACATTTTCACCATCTACAGATTTTACCATTATACATGTATAGGCCTATCTACTATTTCCTTGATTTTTTTGTTGGTATTTTATTAAATTAAATTCCATTGTGGAGATTTGATATGACATTTCGTTCATATTTAGACTTTATTCGTAATGTACTATTCACCAGCCTCAGTGCAATGGGCATCCCATGCTAATGTAATCCTGAGAAACTCAGCATCTTTAAACAAGTCTGAATCAGGAATTTTGACTTGGTTGAGCAAACAGCAATTTCTTTGTCTGACTCAGGAAGTCTTACGAACAATAAATAAGACTGCAGAATTGGTTGGAATATACTGTTTAGGTTTATTGCACACCTTTATAGGGATTGTTTAATTAGGTAAGTTAAGTAATTGGGTTAATCTACATCACGCTAGGTCTTTGATGAACTGGCTTGTGATATTTTCTTACATGGGACAAGTGGCGTCATCTATAATGCAAAGCTTTTGCAATAAATTCTCAATTGTTATGCATGTGGCCCCACCTATAACAGACGTGAACTCGTAAAATTTGTTTTTGCATAATTTTAATATTAAATTAACAAAATGTATTATAATGTTTATTTGAATATGTACTACACTCTTGAAAGAACATTTTCAATTTTAATGCATGTGGCTTAAAGCTCATGTGTAATTGTTTCAGTCCTCTGAAATTCAGACACATTCTGACTAAAATGTAGCAAGGATAATTTTTACATATACAGAATATCAAACTCACATGAGCATTCAATTATGAAGTGCTGAGAAGGTGAAGATGCCTCATTTACTTACCTCTCACAATGGTCATCAGTTATCTGAGGATGAATGTAATCTTCAGACTGACGACCAACCTGAGGCAATTTGAAAGATGGTGAGATTGTCTCACTGTGAACCGTACGGAACACCCATATAATACATGAAAGTTATAAACAATATACCAAGTGAGGGACCACTTGTAAGCATCCTTATAAGAGGCCTCTTTCCTAAATTGGCTCATACCATGAACCCCAAAAGGTTCTACAAAACCACTTACCCTGAAGAACCTTGTAGGGTTCTTGTAAACTCCCCAGGGTTCTTTGACCTAGGGTGCTTCCCAAGCACCCTGTGAAAAGGTGCTTCCAGGCACCCCATGGGGAGCTGTATTTGTGACAAGGCGAAGCACCTTATTTGGTTGTTCTAATCCCTTTTCGTTCTTAGAGTGTATAGAGTGAGTACCCCCCCCCGGGGCTGATATCCTGCAATCGCGAGTGAAAACCATGGAAAAACCATTGAGTTCACACCATTGAGTTCATCCTTGTGAACTCAATGAAATAAATTATCTGACGTTGTTATGCAAACAATGGGCAGCGATTGTTTGTGTCATGATGTCACAATGGGCAGCTGGTGACGTCACAACAAACTGCTGCTCCTAACTTGGGAGAATTTGAAGTTATCAGACTAAAATTTAGAAAAAAACAGTGATAAAGTCATTCGGACTCATGTTAATTCAGAGCAGACCTGACACTCATGATGTTCATAGCTGTGAACTACACTGTCATGGGGTTTTATTATAGAAACTCCTGCATGGCACAGAGTGGATGATAACACAGATGAGAATTGAAGAGATATAGGTCTCAAAAACTCACCCCAACTGTGCTCTGGCAGGCTACTGGTACGCATTAGCATGTTTTGATACAGCAAACAGGACACATTTACAACAATGGTAAATTAAATCAAGTGTGAAGAAACAGGAAATTGGGATAAATGCCCAGGGATATAGTGATTGGCTACAGTTGGACAAATTGAGTTACATTAATAATAAATAATATAAAGTTGCATACCATCATGCCTGCAAGTAACATTAAGTAGTTGTAACAGTCAATTCACAAACCAAAAATCTCTGGCATCTTTTAACAATAAGTACCTGGTATGCAGTTACGCATTTATATTTTTCCAAATACAGGCCCTAATTTAAATGTGTTATTTGCATTTATTTGTTTAAAATTATGCAATTGTCTTGATTTAGATTTTTTTTTGTCAAATTGTACATAATGTTTTACAGAATGTTGACTTACAATTATGCTGATCTGCTCTTAATCCCCTAATTACTCCAGATTTAATGCGAGAAAGTCTGCGTTATATTGAGCAATGTTTTTTCCGGAACCCAGGTTGGTTCTTATACCATGGCTAGCCAACTTTTGTCCCTCATACGGACGTTTTCCCTGGGAGATATGCAATCAAAGAGGGAAATACAGAGGGATATATGGCAATTTAGAGGGATATATGGAAATCAACCAATCAGAAGCGCCGATTCCTCCTGGGCCTATACATGACGTCACCAATCATTGCGTCATCAAATGTCAACACGACGATTCCTGCTTCAAAAAAACCTGCCATGGACGTTTTGC
The DNA here is from genome assembly GCA_026936325.1 of Platynereis dumerilii. Lineage (NCBI taxonomy): Eukaryota > Metazoa > Annelida > Polychaeta > Phyllodocida > Nereididae > Platynereis > Platynereis dumerilii. The sequence continues at coordinate 16,413,024 of JAPTHN010000007.1, forward strand.
CACTTGGCGAGGTCAATTCTTAACCAAATTTCATTCTGAAAAAACTGGTAGGTACCCTGAAACAAGGTCTATCTACTCAAGAGGTCAGTGTTTGTCCGTCGTTGTTTCCTTTCGCCGTACGGCACTTTTTTCGGCGATCGCTCTGCTTGCAAAAATTGTCACTTTACCCACTGTTGCATCAAAATTAACTGCACAATCGTGACAAAAGTTGGCAAGCCATGGTATAAAAAGGTTATACCATGGCTTGCGGCAGTATATCCCTGGTATAGTCACCCTCGATCTGGTATATCCCTCGACCCTTCGGGTCTCGGGATATACTGGATCTTGGGTGACTATACCAGGGATATACTGCCTCCACCCATGGTATAACCTCATAATATACCAGGGAGTGCAGGTCCTGCCTGTGTTTAAGGCACCTACTCAGCTACAGGCCTTTATTCTGGCTGAAGAGATCAACGGGCATGGACTGCATGCTCAGCGGAAGTCATCTAACTTCTTCTGGTAGTTAGCTTTCTATCCACTTCCGTTGAAGGGATGCTATGCAGGATACCTGAGGCACAGCTCTGTCAGGTGGTCAGGTGGTCAAGATTGATCTGTCCACATCTCATGCTCACTGGTCTTAGCATTTTTATTCTGCTTGACCTAATATTGGTATGGTGTGATAAGCTTTACCGGGGAAGATTTATTTAATAGCACAACTCAGTACCTAAGCAGAGCTTCTGAACAAAGATATAACAATTTATTGAAATAAATAACACAATCAGATGAAAACATTGACGATAATGCTGATACTAAGTAGTAAAACATTTTGATTACTACCATTATATACTGAAAGCTATTGACTCATCTTTTTATGAAAAGGTAAAACTTTAAAGTACAAGATGAAAGACAGGATGTTTATATAACAACTTTGTTTATTTTATTGTTCACTTCTACTAAGTAACTAGGTCTGAATCCAGAAGTGACTCTCAAAAAATTGTTTAACAAAATTTAAACAAGCCCTTGAAAAAGACCATGAGTTAGTCATTTATCTGTTTTATTTGCAGAGGAACAGCTGTTCGGGAAGAACAAGAACGAAAGTGACATCTCTTTTTTTAAACTTCTTTTCACCGAACTCACATTAAATTTTATTCAAAACAGCAAAGATTATATTGATAGCCAGCCGCTCATTTCATAACTAGAGAAAGTAGCCATCCACATTACTCAGCGACTGTCAGCAAGTGTTCTATGATTTCCAACTGCCTCAGATGACAGTTCGATTGTTTGTTTGACTTGAAATTTTTCAATCTGCCGGATCACTATGTTCGTCTGCCTGGCGTGATCGTCAAATAGAGTACCGTAATATGGGGTGAATTGGGGGTTTTTCTGTCATAGCATGGTCACAAATCAACTTATAAACCAAAATATGATGCCTAATTATGTCCGAACTCAAGGTCCAACTATCCCTAGGAGCATTAAAAGATATCTTTAATTTTCAATGATTTTATTCATGAAAAACTACTGTCCCAATTCACCCCTTATTTTGGGGTGAATCGGGACAGTCCTCTATTTCTATTAAATAATACTTCCTGCCATATTTAGGTGATTGCTACTTGTGAATGAACATTAGAAAATATATTTGATATGCAAAAAAAAATTTGGGTAAAAATCTTAAGTGAATTACATGTAAAATTTGCAGATTTGTAAAATATATGATAAATGACAAAAAAGTATTGAGATATGTATTTTTCTGTTAATTATGCCATACATAGGTAATTCTCAACTAAATCCAATATCACTGATGACAATTTCAATAATATTCTTCAAAAAGCCATGCTAGTACATTCAAATGAAAATTAGTAGGGTTATTTTTTTCTGAATCTGAAACTTTGTCATTGCCCTGGATCTGAACCTATGACCAAACATACAAAATCCCACATCTAGTCAACTACTCTGGTGCCTTAATATGCCAAAACTAGCTTAATCAAATTTCCTGTTAGATCAGTGCCTCTAATATTTATGATTTTTGTGTTACTAGCAAAGTTTTTACCAGATACAGAGAATGCAGTTTCTGCAGGGCCAAGTTTAAAGTACTGCAGCTCCTCACTGCCTGTATTTAGAATTATAAAACCCGGCCAAAATATGCGCAACAATGTATGCTAGAATTGTGCCAAAAATCACGGACCTGGGTATAGTATAGGTAGTTGTAGTCTGAGAAATAAAATACATTCCTATTCTGTCCCGATTCACCCCAGTGTCCCGATTCACCCCATATTACGGTACTCCATTCTGTGCAAAGCAATTCAACATAGGCAGCTGTTTCCGATGGATCATCTTGCAACCCATTGCAGATCACCTGTCCCCAGGTCCACCCTAAGGGGAGGAAAAAGTAATTTGTGGCTTTTTGTGAGATAAATGCACTGTATTGAACACAGAGAGTGAGTCCACCAGACCACACCAGCATGAAGACTATATGTGCCTTAGTGTAGTTTCTAACATAAATTATGCAATAAAAACAATAATATTTGTTTTTGTCACGCAAATGATTTAATATGTATATCAATGATACTCAACTGAAATATTACTGGGATGTCAAATGGTGGTCCAATTTGACAATTTGCTAAACGCTGCTTATCCCCACTCCCCAGGTCCTCTGTGTGAGAAGTGTGCAAATTAGGATTAGGGGAGACTGATGTCAACAGTGGAAAGTGTCGTACTTAGGCCATTCTTCAAATCATGTGATAACTTGAGAGTCCTACATAGGCTACTTACAGACAGACAGACAGACAGACATTGAAGTTTATTTACATAACGAATCATACATAATTTAGCATACCTATTTTAAAAAGCTTCAAATAATACATTAATCATTATGAGGGAGACCCATCTAAGGCCAAAATTGACCGCTATCGATTGGCCACCCAGAGAAATACAAAAAGGGATAATCAAGAACCTCCTGAGCCCCGAGTATATAGGCCTTTTATTGTATGGTCATACTGTTTTCGAGCTTGCAATATCACAGTTCAGTACAAGCATACAATAAAGTTTGTAAATAGCAACCCCAGTAAGATGTGAAAGATTAATATAACAAATGCCCGTGATGTAATTGACAATTTCAACAATATGAAAATTCATGTCAAATCAAAATTAATGTACTTCAAAACAGGGAAATGTCACTTATATTAATAGTAGGCCTAACAATGAAAACTGATGTGAGTTGTACTTGGGAAGGAGCAGCATCACGAATTTGCATCGTCCCAAATTATGTAAATCACTCCAGGAACACAGTATAACAAGCATACACTGCCATAGGCACCAATCTGCAGAGCAAATTTACAAAGACTGATTTTTCATTATTGTAGGAACTCTTTTTATGTGATTTTATTGTGCAAGGTTATGGCAGAATGATGAGCTATTACAATTAAGAAAGCAAAACGGACTAACCTGAACCTGCCAACTTGCCTAACAAACTAACCTGCTTGTGTTGCCAATAAGTAGCACTTGCAAACCAGCCAACTTGCCAAACAGACTAACCTGCTTGTGTTGCCAATAAGTAGCACTTGCAAACCAGCCAACTTGCCAAGCAGACTAACTTGAACCAGCCAACTTGCCTAACAAACTAACCTGCTTGTGTTGCCAATAAGTAGCACTTGCAAACCAGCCAACTTGCCAAACAGACTAACCTGCTTGTGTTGCCAATAAGTAGCACTTGCAAACCAGCCAACTTGCCAAAAAGACTAACTTGAACCAGCCAACTTGCCTAACAAACTAACCTGCTTGTGTTGCCAATAAGTAGCACTTGCAAACCAGCCAACTTGCCAAACAGACTAACTTGAACCAGCCAACTTGCCTTACAAACGAACCTGCTTGTGTTACCAATAAGTAGCACTTGCAAACCAGCCAACTTGCTGAATCGAATAACTTGAACCAGCCAACTTGCCTAACAAACTAACCTGCTTGTGTTGCCCATAAGTAGCACTTGCAAACCAGCCAACTTGCCAAACCGACTAACTTGAGCCAGCCAACTTGCCTAACAAACTTACCTGCTTGTGTTACCCATAAGTAGCACTTGCAAACTAGCCAACTTGCCAAACAGACTAACCTGAACCAGCCAACTTGCCTAACAAACTAACCTGTTTGTGTTGCCAATAAGTAGCACTTGCAAACCACCCAACTTGCCAACCTGCCAACAAACCTGAACCAGCCAAATTGCCTAATAAACTAACCTGTGCTTGTGTTGCCAATAAGTAGCACTTGCAAACCAGCCAACTTGCCAAACCGACTTACTTGAACCAGCCAACTTGCCTTACAAACGAACCTGCTTGTGTTACCAATAAGTAGCACTTGCAAACCAGCCAACTTGCTGAATCGAATAACTTGAACCAGACAACTTGCCTAACAAACTAACCTGTTGTGTTGCCTTTACATAGTACTTGCAATCCAGCCAAATTGCCATACAGACTAACTTAACCAGCCAACTTACCTAACAAACTATCTCAATACTCAAGCTGCCTTCCTTCAACACAGCCGTGCACATCTGTGCATCTCATTCAATACTCAAGCTGCCTTCCTGAAATACTGTCACAAATTGCTTGATCCTCGAACCTGACCAACTTGAGTGGCAAATTACTCTGATCATAAGTAATTTCTTACTTTAGACAAATAGTAACGATGCACAAATACAGAAAGCTTTACTCTGATGTTTTGCGGACTGGTCTCAACAAACATATCAATACGTTGCCAACCTCAACTCCATTATCTCTACCAAATAGCAACTTGGGATCAATTAAACTCTCAAACAGGTTTCAGATTTTAGCACAATCAGACGTCATGTTAGCTAGTACAAAAAATGCCAGAAATCCCTCAAAGACTAATCTCAAATGTAACACTCTAAGAACCTGTGTCTGGAACGCTCAAAGTTTGAGGCAGAAAACGCAATCAGTTAATGACTACAATGATGAGCATGATTTAGATATCTTTCTTTTCACTGAGACATGGCCTAAAGACGACGATAAAGTTGAAATTGGCGACATGGAGCAAAATGGTGAATATTTCTTCCTAAGTTCACCCCGGTTAGGAAGACCAGGTGGTGGAGTAGGTTGCCTTGTCAGATCTGGCATTCAAGCAATCAAAAAATATCGCATGAAGACCAAGACCTTTGAACACATGGAGATCCAAGTCCAACTAGATGGAAAAATTGTTACAAATCTTCTGGTTTACCGCCCAGAACCATCCAATAAAAATAAATACAGTCTTGCAGAATTTTTTACAGAATTCACAAAATTTCTGGGACACTATCAAACTTTAAACAATGAAATCATAATTACTGGTGATTTCAACTTCAATGTGAACAAACCAGGTGACAACAAGGTCATTCAGTTTAACAACATCCTTGAAATGTTTGATCTTGTACAACATGTATCGGCGCCAACACACAAAGATGGCAATACGCTAGACCTTGTCATCACAAGAGAAAAATCGATATTGAACAACTGTATGGTCAGTGACCTGCTCTCTGATCATAATTGCATTCTGTTTGACATTCCAATAAAGAAAGCAAAAAAACCCAAGAAGAAAGTCAGTTTCAGAAAAACTAGTAAAATCATTATCCAAGATTTTAAAAAAGACATTGGGAGACATCTGTCTGTAGATGGGCTTGAACAAAAAGATCTCAATGAACTCGTTCGACTCTACAATTCCACCGAAGTTGTTCTGGACAAACATGCTCCCATTAAAACTAAAGAAGTAACTCTGCGCACACCCAATCCGTTCAGCAATGCTGATATTAAGATTCTAAAATCATCAAAAAGGAAAGCAGAGAGATTATGGAGGAGAACCAGACTTGAAAATGACTGGGAATCATTCAAAGAAAAACGAAATGCATTGAATTTGCAGCTGAATCACCTCAAATCAGAAGACCTGCGAGTGAAGATTAAAGATTCTAATGGTGATGCTAAGAAGTTGTTCAAGTTACTGAACTCAAGTTTGAACAGAAAACAGGAACTTCCTCTGCCACCATATACAAATGAAATTGACCTGGCAAATGATTTTAATAAGTTCTTTGACGAAAAGATTAAAACACTTAGGTCTAAGTTGGACTCTACACAAAATGAGACTGTTGATGTTACTAAAACTGCTCCTCACACACTGCGACACTTTCGAAGTTTGTCTCAAAGGGACATTAAGAAACTGATCAGGGAAATGCCTGTTAAACACTGCCAACTTGATCCTATTCCCACATGGCTTTTGCTCGAGTGCATTGATGAATACCTCCCAATTATAACCAAGATTGTCAATGAGTCACTCTCACTGGGAGAAATGCCTCTTGAGTTGAAACATGCCTTAGTGAAACCTCTGCTAAAAAAAGGTGGATTGGATCTTATCTATAAGAATTATAGACCAGTATCAAATCTGCCTTTCCTGGGCAAACTGATTGAAAGTGCTATTATTAAACAATATACAGACCACCTTACTACAAAAAACCTGGGTGATGAGAAACAATCAGCTTACAGAAAATTCTACAGCACTGAAACCCTCCTAACGAAGATCCATGACGATATCATGTTGAATATGAGCAAAGGTGAGGTAACAATGCTCATACTACTGGACCTTTCAGCCGCTTTTGATACAATTGATCATAAGATTCTACTGAACCGTTTGGGAAGCAGATATGGTATTCATGATTCTGCATTATGCTGGTTTAAATCCTACATTTCTGATAGGTCACAGTCAGTGATAATTAATGACAAAACATCAACCAAACTGCCACTGAAATTTGGGGTTCCTCAAGGTTCAAAATTAGGACCAATCTTATTTAATTCATATATCGCTCCATTAAGCGAAGTGACTGCTAAAAATCAAGTTAAAGACCAAAAGTATGCCGATGATGAGCAACTTATTCTCTCTTTCAAGCCAACATTCTTAGATCAGAGAAATGCAGTTGTAAAGATGGAAAAGTGCATAGCTGAAATCAGGAAATTTCTCCATGAAAATAAGCTTTGCAACATTTAGAAAAAACTGAATTACTGCTCATAGGCAGTCCGCACCAGCTTAATAAACTCCAAGTATCATCAATCCATGTTGACAATGTCGAAATCAGAGCAGCCGATCATGTTAGAAATCTAGGCATAATCTTTGACAAAAATATGACCATGGAAAAACAAGTCAACAAAATGTGCAGGAATGCCTACTTCAATTTAAGAAATATTTCAAAAATTAGGAAGTCTCTGGACAAGGAAACTTGCAAAACAGTAGTCAATGCGCTTGTCACTCCTCACCTAGACTATGGAAATGGTCTTCTGTATGGAACATCGAGTCGCTTAATAAATAAACTTCAAGTAGCCCAAAACTCGGCAGTTCGACTTATTGAAAAATTGAAAAAGCATGACAGTGTAAGCCAGCATAGGAAGCAACTGCATTGGCTGCCAATCCCAGCCAGAATACAATTCAAACTCATGTTAACAACTTGGAAAGCATTAAACGGACAAGCTCCCTTGTATGTTCAAAATATGATTCAGCAAAAATCGGAAAGAAATTGTAATCTGAGGAGCAATAACAAATTACTCCTAAATGTACCAACTTCCTACAACAAAAACAAATACGAAGACAGAGCCTTTTCACATGCCGCTCCAAAACTGTGGAACCAACTCCCAGAGAATGTCAAGGCCTCCAAGACACTTGATGGTTTCAAAAGAAATCTTAAAACTCACCTGTTTAAGAGTTTCTACAAATAGATCCATCATGCACAAGCGCTAGTGAGCAGTTTACTGGAATTATACAAATGCCTATTATTATTATATTATTATTATTACCAAGAAAGCCAGTGTATTTACGCCAACATCTTAATTATCTCTTGTCTGCACTTTGTTGACGAGGCAAGGGACCAAAGCCAACCCCAGTGGGCTCCGTCAACATGAGCAGGTTGTTCACCAATGTCAATTGAGCCATTCAGGGATACCTTTGAACTTGTGACTAATGACAGGAAGTTTAGCATATTCGAAGAACATAAGAATAACCTTTAGAGTTTGTTAACAAACGTGCAGAGTTATCTTTGCAGTTTTTCTATTAAAAAGACCAAAAAAGAAACATAGGTGTTACAGCCGAAAGATCTACATGCCCGATTTGCAAATTGGGCTGCTTTTTGCATGCCAGACACTTATATAGGTCTTTGTCACAATATCTACTCCCCTCACCATGCTTTGCCAATATCTCTAACGAAATATCCAAATAGTGCAACCATGCCACATTTTCTACTGAACTTTTCCAAAAGTTCTAATGCGCTATGTTAGAAACTTTGTCATAGTATATTGACAGCCATCTCTTCTACACCAAATAGTGACCAAATAGTGTCTCATGGTTAGGAACTATTTGGACATTATTTGTTAGAACTTTGGGCTGTCCTGCACTGCCATCTCTTCTTCAAAAGTGGGCACTTCAATGTAAATGAAGTGCAGCATGTATCCAGGGCCTCTGAAGTTGAAGCCCCCTCTGCTGGATATTTTGGAACCAAAAATAGGACCCGGAGAATAATTGGCAGCTGCCAAAGCTCCATATGGTCTGCCAAAGCTCCGTATGGTCAGCCAAAGCTTAAGATGGAATATCATCTGATGAAATAGGGTCTGATGAAATATCCAAATAGCGTCTTGGGGGATATTTGACCTTTTCAAATATCCTCATAGTGCTATTTGGAATATCCAAAGTCTTTTGAAAAGCACTTTTGGATATTGGACACAATGGCAGTAGAGACATTGTCACAAGCAATTGGCTGCAAATTGCACTTTTAGTTTTCGGGCGTCATTTCAAAAAACCCAAACTTTTGTAAGGGACAGTGTGACATGCATGAAACGATGAAACTGCACCCAAACACATCTAAACTTGTCCAGTTGTGCTTTGTCATGATTTACTGTGGTAGTACAGATTTGTCTATATTACAAATATATTGAAAAATTAAATGCTTCTTCTTTTAGTGCCTGGATCTCATACATATCCACTCATGCAGCCTGGTGAGACTGAATTTTTTTGTGATGTGAAGTTGTTTATGTTTTTATGTTTTTCCCTGAAGCTTTGCTGCTTCGCAGCCTATGTTTTTTATTGTTGTTATTTTTGAAATTTATTCTCAACTTGTATACATATTTTGCAGAATCAATTGCAAACTGTTTCACACAAATTCTTCTCCAATTAGGTAAAAAGCTATTTTTATAACACTTTCAATGGTAATGATTATTTATCTCAAATTCGGGCTTGTATGGATAATCAGGTAACCTTGGTCCTTGCTGTGATTTAGCCACCCACTTAGCTACAGGCCTCTATTCTGGCCGAGCAGATCAGTGTGCATGCTCAGCGGAAGTCATTTAACTTCTTCTGGTGGTTAGCTTTCTATCGACTTCCGCAGAAGGGATGCCATGCAGGATACCAAAGGCAGTCAGTCAGGTAGTACGGTGGTCAAGACTAAATCTGGCCACAGTGCTTGCCCACTAGTTTTAACCAGACTTATGAGCCTCACTTGACCGAAAAGCAGTAGATTCGCTTTTTAAAGAGAACTGAAATCAAAAATTAAAATATGAAAAATAGTTGTAAACAGACAAATATATTGCTCAGCTCTGGCAACTGTCATGTCTCTCCCAAAGGGCGCTTTGTCCCTACATTACTTAGAGGCTCCTGCTTGTCCAGCTCATTTCTTGCTTCTTGGGGACTTCTAAACGAAAGAGCATCCCAACAAATTCGGTCAGGTAACAATGTCAGTTCATTCTGACACTGCTATGGGGCATGATGATGTGTAATCAGGGATCAAAATCATTTTTGTTTCCGCATTCAAGTTCTAACTTCTCAAATGCAGCTTTTCAACATGATTAGATACTTGATATATATTTTTTTATATTGAATTTTTACAATTTTTACTGCAGTAGGTAGACTTTGTGATATTTTCCATATACAAAAGTTACTGAAATCATGTAAAACATACCAAAATGTTACAAACCAATCAGAGATCAAAGTTTTATACCATGATTTGACTTCTTCAGGTCAAAACGACATGGTTATCAATAAAGAACATCACAACTTACAAGGAGAATGTATACTTTTTCAACACTCATTTTCACTAATTTAATTTGTTCTATTCTTCCATGACTTACCACCCAGAATTTTAGGGTGTACATATATAAGTTGCAAGAGAGGTCAGTATGAGCATGTAAAAGTGTGAGATTGATGATGCATTTCCGAAGAAAGATATTATGACAGAATATTGAATACCACTCCAGGAGTCCAGGGGGTGTATACTTCTGTAACCCACTGCAGACATTTCTCTTCAAGAAATCATGAATCAATTTAAATGTTGTTTTAAAGAAAGAAAAGGGAAAATACGTTATCAGTTTTTAGTTAAATAGAAACAGGTGCTCAGAATTAAAACAATAATGAAAGTCTCGTATTTCTTTAACTACTCTTTTCAGAATTAATCTTTATTCACAGCAGAAAAAATTCTTATTGATTACCCAATGTTATGCAATAGTATTTAGTAAGTCACCTCAGAAACATATTTAACAGAAAGATACGTTAAAGGAGAAAATGTGATCAGGTCCTACTAGATACAAAGACACTCGCAGCTCTTACGAGGCCAATGGGAAATAAAGGTGACTCTTTGGAAGCCCCTGCAGTGCAGTGCCCTTCCTGTAAACAAAAAAATCTTCAGTGGACGAAGATATAGTGGTCAAAGGCTTTTTCGATGACAACGTAATACTGTTTGGAGGCACTTACTAAGATGTATGTTAGCCCAGTAGCCTGCTACAAGACAGAGAGCTTGGAGGTTATGAAATATTAATGCAGTTGTCACATCAATTGTTCAGCTGCCTTGTAAGAAGTATTTTTACTGATTTATTGTTCTTTTCATACCTGATTTCTCTTCTGGCTGTGAGTGATGTCACAAATATGAATGGTTTGCTTTTGTGGTTGTTCATGTATGCATTGAATCCACCCACCCTGCCAAGACAACCCCTGCTCATACAGGCTGCAAAAGTCATTATTTGGGGTAGAAATTGGATATTCATGAGCTACTGGTCATTCCTGGCATGTGACATTCCTGTTGTTTTCAAAATGGTGTAAACTACTTTTTATTAATGGGAGTTTATCGCACTATCTTCTCTCTAATACTCAAAATAGCCCATATGTTACCCATTAAGGGGTTGCTATTTTTGTGGTTAGCAAGTTTAAAGATTGAAAATGACCTCCCAATAAAGATTCCTTGTCCTCAAATTGGAAGGTCACATAAATTATACCCTTAGGGTTTTTAAATCCCGTTTGCTGATTGGCTGAGAAGGCCAACTATGTCAAAGCCTGGAATAGTGGCTGAGGGTTACTGTGTTAGCAGGGTACCTGCATAGGAGGATGAATCCACCAGGCGGAGGACAAAGGACAAACTAGGAAAGTAAATTTGGAATGGCCGCAGTGCCTTTAATTTGGCGCAGGAGACAAGACAATTACAGACACATACACACAATCATTCACACACATAAACTAAGGAGAAAGGTACAAACAGACAGGAGCCTGCTGCTCCGGACCAGCCTACACTACCAGAACATGGTGACAAGGACTGGATAAATAATAAGCTGATATAACACGATACAAGCACATGAGAAGCATGGGTACATAATAAGATATAATAAGATACAAAATACGATGCAATGAGATACAAATTATGATAAAAAATAGCAAGATACAGGGATAGGATAAGATACGATACACACATTAGAGATACGCGGATAAGATACAGATACACGGATATGCCGTGAACGATGTTTAAACAATTTAGATGGTATTCAATAATGAGGTATGTACAGATGAGATAATTGGTAAGTAGAAAGATACGGATGACACAAGTAGATGGAGATACATAAAGGTGCAAGTGAAACAATGAATCTTAAATACATGGAAAGGCAGGAACATGGATACTTTTTGGGGGGGCAAAACGGCCCCCAGGGATTTGAAATTTTATTAATTTTTATTTGAGAAGAATTTTTAAAATTTTTAAAATTTTGATTTTGACAAATTTTCAAAACTACCCGAGAGTAGAGGAAAAAAGGCGAATAGAAGAAGGGATAGAAACTAGGGAGGAAGAGGGTGGGTGCTGAAGAAGAACGCGACCCCGAGGCGGGAAAACAGGGGTTTAAGTAGAGAAGAAAGCATTCACAGAAGGAAACTGTGAAGAAAAGCAGAGAAGATAGAGAGAGAGGTGGAAGAGGAAGACAGACCTGTGAAATACAAGAATATACAAAAGGCCAGTGGACGTGCACTAGACACATGTCCCACAAATAATGGCGAAATGACCTGAGGACGAAACAGCCCCGCGCCGAAGTGACCAGAAAAGTCAGCGCGGCGGCAAACCCTCGCCCCCCCCTGGCTTCAATGAACCTTGGTTCTAAACCAAGCTAACATTAACAAGGTCAGTGCAATGTGGATGTGCAATGCAACCTTTTCTGCGCTCGACAAATAAAAATTTATTGGAAAAATGTTGTTGAATAGCCACTGGAGGATGATCATTGATGAATTTCCATCCATAGTGCAGTAATAACATCAGTATATCTTATTACGCGATAATTTTTTGCTCATGCATGGACAATCATTCTTCTTTAAAAGGTGTCAATAAAAATGGCTTGAAAATATCTTGGTTAAATTGAAATAATCTTAACAATAAATCACAAGCTTTTTCTGGAACAGAGGTATAGGTTCAGTAACAGAGAATAACGGTCCTGCATGTGCAGATATTTGGATAGACCTATATTCTTGCTGAGCATATAAGTGTGCATGCTGAGCGGAGTCATTTAACTTCTTCTGTACCCAATTGTATCAACGCTTAACGGTTATCTTTGCTGTGTTAAGAGATTTAACCCATGTTAGTGACTCACCGTGATGTATCAACGAATCCCTGGGTTAGTTGCCCTGGAAGTTAACCAGAAAAGTTAACCCAGCTTTTTCCTGGGTTAAAAAGCTGTGTTAAGCCTTCTCCTTGTCCGAAAATGGGGTGTAAATCCAATAATATTGACCAGCAAGCAAACAAAATGCATTGAAAACACTGTAAACAGAACAATAATTGCAAACGAAGTGACGTCGGGCAATGACATCACTTGATGAAGTCACAGGCAGGTAAGTTCATGAATGCCAACAAGTCGCAAAACCTAAAGATTCTTGGTGCAGAAAATAATTTCTTAAAAAAAACTGCTACACATTGTAGCCAAGTGCTGTCTGCATCCATGCTGCGAAGGGCGTGAAGATACATTGAATACATTTCATTCGCCAGCCCTCTAAATTTAGACCAGTGAAAAAAAATATTTTCTTCGGTCAGAGTGCTCTATAATAACAATGGTTTACCCGAAATTAATGCGTCTTCAGCGAAGGGCGCTCGGTCACTTTTACTGTCATGGAAATAGTTTTTTTCTGTAATTTTTTTTTTCCTGTGTCAAATGACGCTCATATTTTTGGGAAAACCCCGGGAATCCCCTTCAAAATTGGGTTAATTGTCCCTCACAACAATGAAAAGATAACCTCAACCACTTTTTGTTGATACATCACAAGCTAACACAATTTTGTAAATCCGGTTAACTAACACAGAAATTCACTAACACAGGTTAGAGTTAACCCACTTGTTGATACAATCCAGTACTGGTGGTTAGCTTTCTATCCACTTCCGGTTAAGAGAAGCCTGCAGGACAGCTACTTGAGGCATGGTTCAACCAAGTGGCCAGGTGGCAAGATTGATCTGTCCAAATTGCTTGTCTCTTTCACGATCATGACTAAAAGCAATAATTTTTTTTAAATTAAAATACTGAAAGATGAATAGGACAGGTAACAGAGTTACAGCAATTGTCCCCTGAAAGACAAAACCAATGTCTCTGCAGTGTATATTTATTAGTTTAAAAAAATTAGGAAATGAGGCACCCGGGAAATAAAGATGACCCTTTGGAAACTCCTGCAGAATCCTTCCTTCAAAGATCTTTGACAAATTATGATATAGCTGGTAAATATATGAAATATTAATACCTTTGTCAGATCCATCTTTCGGGTGCCTCGCAAAATGAACTTTTTACTAATTTCTTTCCTAATTGTACTGTGTCTTTTATTTCTCATAGGGGACTACTCCAGGAGTAGGATTTTTATTTTTGCTTTATAAAATAAAAAGTCACTGCAAATTGGTTGTGTTGGCTGGAGTAGTGGAAACTGCAGGAAACCGATGACTAAAAAGTGTCATATTTTATGCCAGCCTTCCAATGTGATGGAATTTATACAAGTAGAGGACAGCAAATGCATAAAAACATGAAAATATAACTAATGTGGTTGGTAACATTGAATGTATGCTACAACAGTGGAGTCGCAGCACAGGGTATTTGCATCATCCCAAATATAGCCTAACTCACTCCAGGAACAAATGTTTCCAACAATATACTTCTTGAAATGCCAATCTGTTGAGTAAATTTACAGGTACCGGTTTTTCATTATTGAAAGATTTCTGTGATGAGCTACATGTATTACAATAAAGAAAGCCGAAGTACTTATCTATCTTTGGTTCAAGCCCAGTATGAGTACCATATAGTTCCAGAGTTTAATTACAGAATGTTGTTTGGTTGGTGACTTATCATAACAAACATTTCAGTCAATGAATGGGAGTGTGGGGGGTGGCAGCCCCATATGATGTTGTGGCAATGGTGGTGACACAATGATTTTAAAGAGTAAAAAGCCTTGAGGTGGAACTGCTTATCCTAAATTGGACTTGAGCCCTAGATCCTCTTATTTCTTGTGCTTTTGTTGACAAGGCAAGGGACAACCTTTCTGTCTGACTGAACTGTGCCTCAGGTATCCTGCAAGGCATCTCTTCACCAGTGATGGAAATGGGAGGGAGCTTGGGGGAGGTGAGCTCCCTTGATCAAAAAATAGGGGAAGCTCTGCCATGTTACAGCTCCCCCAATGATCAGTTGTGAAATTACAATTATCATGTATTTTTTTAGTCTTCAAGGCTATTTTATGCCAAAATTATGCTCTGGTAAAATAATTTTTTCCCTTTTAAATACTTTTGAATGGCACACCGCGGCCGCACGAGCTGAGAGCTCTCCCTATGAAAATTTTCCATTTCCATCACTGCTCTTCACTGCAAGTGGATTGAAAGCTATCCATTGGATGAAATTAAATGATTTCTGTTTAGCACACTTTTGTAGCTACAGTGCCGCCTGTAAGTATGTGAACATCCTTAATCAAAATGCTTCTGGAAGGACGAATTGTCATCCGATGAGAGGAAAACATTTTGGGTCATAAAGGCCGATATGTGAGGCATGCGGGATAAAAATAGCAGCCAATTTTCTTTGCTGTAGTTGGAGTTAGGTATTGGTCAAAGTCTTTGATAAGTAAGTGAAATGCAGGCCCAATGTTAAAAGATAGGGAAGGGTGGTTCACTTACTTATCAAAAACTCACTTACTTACAGGCGGCACTGTATCTTGTTACATTACTAAATTGGATCTGTATTTTTTGTCTGTTCTTTATTTTTTATCAAAATAACTCCAGAATTGATCAGATAGTTAATGCAGTACATGTACTTGGGATTCGGTGAAAATATCTGGGTCGCTCTTAATGGATGTGTCTGATATGGCAACCTGGTGTGATAGAAACTACCATATGTACTTTCTATCATCTTACTACGAGAAGAGACTTGCTGCAAGGTAAAGAATATTTCTACCAAGCTATCACAAAAGTAGCTGATAGCATACATGTTTATGCACTGGCTGTTTCAGTAACAACAGACTAGTGGACAGTAAATTTTCACAAGAACAGCTTTCATCGTGAACAGACCCATGGGAAGCCAGGCAAAGAGATGCTTCAAAATTGACACAAAAAAATGTCAGGAAAAAGCTATTTCATTACACGTGGGCCACTGCAAGTGGGTTGTTCGCCATGTTCAGCAATGTCAATGGAGCCATTGGAGGACTCCTTTGATGTTGTGCCTGAAAACTGGATGTTAAGCACTTTCAACAAACTCACAGATATCCTTCATAGTGACAAACACAGAGCCGTGTTGGTGTTAATGAATTTGAAATTAACCCAGTTTTAATTTAAATTTTATTGTATGACAAAATGATTGCATCAGGTACTACACCAGCTAAAAGCAAGGACACTAATTTTTAAAATAAAAGATTTTCACTGGCAATGTATTTGTCTGAACAGTTCACTTTGCAATGATCACTGATATTTCTCTGTTCGCCTGCATGGCAGACTACTGTAACCTTCTGAAGCCATGACAGGCTAAATGTCCAAATGAACTCAGACTGTTACTAATATAAGATATCAGCACACATGCTTGTTTGAAATTATGCCTTGTTAGTGATCAACTATTTACACTGGCTCTCTCAATAATGGAACAAGCACTACAATGTATTTCGTCTTGACTCTAAGCGTTATTCTAACCATAATCTTCATTATAGAGACTTATATATTCACCAGTTGACCTGGGAAAATATGTGCATTGCTTTAATAGCAGGAAAATATGAGATTAAGCAAATAATTGTGAAGCTCTGAGGATCTGACATGTCATCAGTCCAACTTAAGTACTAGCATGCACTAACTCTTTGTCCCTCACTGTACAGTTAAGTGTGCAATGATTGCAAAACGTTGGCTCCTTTCTTTACATGTAATAAGCCTTGACTGTCAGCCACAGAAGGACCTCTTCTCATTACTGCTGGTAATTTAAGGGCAGCATCTGAATGGCCTTGATGCCAGAAACGAGTCAATCAAAATAATCAGTTCATCCTTAATGCTAGATGTCTCTGATGAATGTACTTTTAGCAGCATCTGGTACTGTTGTCCTATTGAATTAAAAGGTTTTCAAAGACACAAGAGAAAGCAATATATGACAATAATAGCAGTGCATCTGGACACCAAAAATGATGGTGTGATCCCATTAAAAGGCCAGAAAATATGATGATTCAGCCATTAAGTTTAGCATGCTGCAAACTTTTGCTGTATATGGCAAGATGCAAAAAATGTAATTGTAACCCTGTCAACCACGAAGAAAATGTCAGGAGTTCTTACGAGACGCATGTGAAATAAAGATGATCTTTTGGAAGTCCCCGCTGAGTCCTTCCTAACAAATCTTTGGCAAATGAAGATATAGTGGTCAAATACATTTTGAATAACACGTCACTGCAGCATGTGGGGTACTTCTAAATTAACCAAACATATGTTTTCGGCGCAGCCAGTTATACAAATGGGAAGCAGGAAAAAGAAGGCTAGATCTGTCCCTGTTCTTGTTGTTTTTGATTATTTTCAATAAAAAGATCAATATTTCTTTGCAACTTTCAAATAATGCTCGGCCACAAAATTGATTTATAATTATGATGTAATTCATACATCAATCTAATATCTGAGGAAAAAACTTTGCACTTCCACATGTTCAAGGACCAAATTAAGAATTTTAAATCCTGACCAGTTTACAATCCAACCAACAAAGTCCAGTATTTTGATCATGAGTGTAATTTGGTAAGAATTTAAATGACTTTAATTATAAGCTACTTCTTCCATAATATTTTTGTCATACGTCAAGCCAGACAGTATTTTATTGAGAGGGAGAAAGCAAAGATTCAAAAGGCACTCTAGATCAAAATGCGGGAATAGTTTGGATCTGCAAATCAATATTCTGAAATTTGACATCAGTTCGGCAAACGTTAAAATATGGCAACAGTTGCCTTAAACAGCAGCGGGGATGCCTCAAACAGCAGCGTTGCCGAATTTTAACTTTTGCCGAACTGACATTGAATGTACAGAATTGCAAATATGTATGTATTCTTCAAAATAAGAATAGGGTATATGTTACATTCTAACTTATTTTATTCGACTGAGCATTATTTGAAACCTTTCTCTGGGTGGCTTGGAAACATGTATCACCAAAAATGGCATCATGGCACAAAATAGATATAATAAAATTTGTCTTGACATGGATTCCACCAACTCGTTTTTGCTTATTTTTGACAGATATGGCCATTCTTAGTGAAAGTCACTTGCATTTGGTCAGACTGGTTGACTGAACCCCGGGGACTGAACATCCTTAATGTGCAAAGAATGGTCCAATATGACACTATGGTGATATCAAGTCAGATGAATATGCCAACTGTGGAAAATACTCAATTTTCGAGATTTCTCTGGATTTGTGGCGCTCTGCAAGTTTGGTTATAATCACTCCGACAAACAAAACGTCTCAACAATAGTGTTTCTTATGATATTAGGCTCCGTTTCCTCTTCAAACAAGAGTATTGTACACCATAATTTGTGTGTGAAATAAATGTATATATATATTAGGTAGCTGTGAGGTTTCCATTCTGCGCAACCAGACACAACTGTTGCCATAAATGGACAGCAACCAAAATAATTATGCACTGATCCACCACCATGAGCAAATGTGGGCATGATGTAGTCTTCAGACAACTTCCCATCAAAAACAAACTTTTCTATAACCGCTGTGAAACATGTACCAGGATACATTACCGGAGATGGAATTTACTTGAAAATCAAAATTACTCGGACATTTTGATCATGAGTGTGCACTGTGCAATTCAACTTCTATGTACAGTAAGGATTCATTCTGTTCACATGGTTTGATTTAAATTAACATAATATGTTTAAAATTGAAGCTGTGTGTTCTCTACTTGCAATATCCCTAATATAACTCCCACCTCTGGCTACAAATATGACGGGCAATATGGCCAGAGTCATCACAAAAGATGCCAATCTGTAGATCAAATTTGCAAAGACTCATTTTCATCATTGCGGGAGTTCTGCTTATGTACTCTCGGATGTACGAATGATGTAGTGATATCCAGTGCACATATAACTTACTGGTTTTTCAATTCATACAATTGTATCAAAACAGACGAAACACTTCTGTACTTTCCCATAGCTGTCTTGCTCTATCAAAATAATTGACAATCGGTCCAGGAGGCCTGTGCAATGTGATTATATGCCCTTGTCATGACAAATGTAAATGCTGGCATAGAATCTATGGCTGCCTGTATCACAGCCTGTCTAACTGAACCTACATTGTGTTGGTCTAGTTGACTATGAAGACAGGATTTGCTTCTTTTTGTTTTTTTTTGTTCACAAACTTTCCATCTCACATTATTTGAATTTTTCTCAACAACAGATTTTTTTGCTACCATAAATCAATCTTTCCAATGATTCACATTATACACTAGAAATACAATTGCAATTTGCTACTTTTTGGATGATAATAATTGTGAAATAAATAGGCTACACTCTGAAAATTATTAAGGCGTGTAGGATCACAGCTGTTCATATAATCAAATGGGCAACCTTGAGATAAGTACTGCGATTTGCTTCCAGACTCAATTTCATCTGACATTTAATATAGCAAAATATATAGATGTTGGAATATAGTATTACAGACAGAATATCAATTTAGAAAAGGACAGTCACTGTTGATACATATCAATAATAATGAATTGATGACTAAACTCACAGCATGCATGACAATAACCAGATTACTTTTGTAAGATAAAAAGAATGGTACAAATCCAGAAGGTCTTTGCCTCCATGTTAGACTTTAATTTCTTGGTGTCACCTTGTATCAGTGTCTGTCCTGGGCAAGCAAGAGATCCCTCACATGAGATAAATGTACAAGACGTTTTGGACTCCCATCTCATCAATAGATCCATGCAAGCATCCAGTTTTGGGGTATAAGAGTGCTGCACTTACCATATCTATCAATAATATAATATTTATTTCAACAAGCATTTTACTAGTACTGCTTTTCAATGCAGATCCTCTGATATCAGCTTAGGGTGATTAATGTCAGACCTTCTGAAAGATTCTTTGGATACGTTTCCCTTCTTTTCAAGCAAGAATATTGACTTTAAAGGCCTGCAATTTGGTAAATTCTGGCAAGTCAGATCAGAGAACATATGATATGGTTGCACTACCAAATATCAAAGGGCAGTCCATGGTGACATTACCGGCCACTTTTCTCCAGACAAAGATCACCGACACCAACACTGACCCTTTCAGATACACCTGAAGCAAGCTTGCTGCAAATGCAGAGCACTTACCTACATTTGCTGCCGCAACTTGAGAAAGAAATGCTAACTGATACTAGAAAATATAGAGTGAGGAAAATATAATTAAATACACAAAAGGGAAATAAGAACGAAAGGCAGAATGATGTTTACAGGAAGACAGAAAAAAAATAGAAGGCAAGAAATAAAGATAGAAAGAAAGAAATAAAGATAGACAGATAGACAGAAAGACAGATCGATAGATAGATAGATAGATAGATAGTAGCTAGACATGGAATAAAAATAAAGTATACATTCTATAAATACAAGCCTTTGACTGAGTTACATCTCAGCTTCATAACAGAAAATGACATAATAGATAGTGGGGTGCCTCTGACATCTGTTGTAGTTTTGAATTTTTTTCCCAACTTGGCAAGCTGGAGGAAAGTTGACCACTGAGTTTAACCACTTCCCTTCTGGACAATTTCCTTTGAGGAACGTTTGTCTAAGGAAGCATTAAACCTCCCATTCACATCGGACCCAACGTTTGAAAACTACGTAATTTGTCGACAATCGGTTACGAGGTTACTACGTACGTATCTATCGAAAATAATGCGTATTTCTCCAACCTCAGTTAACTACGTACCCCCCACGTTGAAGCAATGGTCGTTATACGCCTCTGGGGCGTCAGGCGTAGCAGGCCAGCCCAGCGCGCTGTGTCTTGCGCATGCGCAAACATCGGACAAGAAGCCAGCAATGGCGGCCGCTCTGTGTCGATTCGATTTATATCGGTGTATAACACCGTTTATACCACCGTAACGATGTATTTAACCATGGCCGATTGATTCTAGGATGTGTATGGGTCAAATGACTCCTTCGGATGGACTCTAGCTGGTGTGTATGCTTCACAATCATCCTGTCAATCGGCGATCTGGATTCACTGTATTAGGGAGGCGCCGGCCAGGGGCGGAGCGCTCGGAGGGGCCCGGGGGACTACCGCATTGCTTCAGGCGGACCCAGCCACCTGGCCTGCCATGCCCCCCTCAGAAAAAATAAATTAAATTGAATTAAATAAAGCCCTTGAATATTGGCCCTCTTTATGGTTGAATAAAGAATGCTCTCATATGATTTTACTGCAGGAATTTTTTTTAGGGGGGAGAATTTTTTTTTAGTTCTTGAGGGGATGGGTGGTTGGTGATCTGCAAAGAGAAAACATGAATTAAAGCAGTGAAGACAGAAGAGAAAAACAGAGAGAGATAGAGAGAGCAGAGCCAGGCAGCAAGCACTGAAGGTGGCTCCAAAATTAGCAGACTTTTCTTCCTTGTTTTACCAAGCAGTCTACAGTCCATTTAAGGACTACAATAAATAAAAAAATATCAAAATTCACTTACCTTATAAGGGATTAATACTGCAACTCTGAAGAGTTGGAAAAATCCCAATCCAAATTGGCCTGCTGGACAGGTGGCATTCCGATGCAAGTAGGCTCAGTTCAACTCCGATCTTAACTGATTCTCTCTTGCTCGTTTGTGATTGAGCAGTACTTCAGATTTTTTTTTTGGCCTATCTAATCTTTCATATTTTAAGAGATATTTATTTGGTAGTTTTTGTACTGGTCTAGCTACTATTTCTTTATGGCTTCATCCAATTATCACCAGCAATCATCCTGTTGGAGGTTTTATAATATATCAAAGCTACCAGATACATTGGAATAGGTATGGAATAGATGGCGCTACAAGGCTCTCTGAGACTTAGGATCCCAGGTTCTGCAACTTTGTGCAAACCTTCAACAAACCTTTGGCAGATATGTATGATCAGACGTTTGTCCTGAACATTACTTTCAAACGTTGTCCATACATGTCAAAAACACGTTGGAGAAACCTTGGAGCTTACGTATTTCCAAATGTGCGACCATACCTTTGATCAACCTATGAATCAAAGGTATGGTCATACGTAATAGTCTAAGGTTGTAAAAACCTCTCAAATGAATGTTCGACAAACCTATGAATCAAAGGTATGGTCATACGTAATAGTCAAACGTTCTTCAAACCTCTCAACCAAAGGTATGACTTACATAATAGTCTAAGGTTTTAAAGACCTCTCAAATGAATGTTCGACACACCTATGAATCAAAGGTATGGTCATACGTAATAGTCAAACGTTCTTCAAACCTCTCAACCAAAGGTATGACTTACGTATGACTGACACGTTTAGCCGAACGTTACAACCAAACGTTCTTCCAACCTCTCAACCAAAGGTATGACTTTCGTGTGACTCAAACGTTAGGCCAAACTATAAAACAAACTATCTGCCAACCTCTTACTAAGGTTGCGGCCTACGTTTGGTTTTCCATCTGAGTGCAACGTTTGGAAATTACCTTTGCCCTACCTTTGTCATACGTTGTTTGGCCCAACGTTTGATTCTAACCAAAATAATTACGTAGTGAAAGGTTTGATTTACGTTGCTGCTCGGGAGGGTTAATGGCAGAAATGTCAATTTTCCTCACTGACACAGGTGGAAACTTTCCCAATGAAAACAATGTCAGCAAGGAGTTTCTGTCATTTGGCGGGTTAAAATATGTGGTCAATTTTCCTCTGGCTTGCAAACTTTACCCAGTTCTATGGTGTATGTTTTGCAGAATCAATGCAAACATTTTTTAACTTATTTTTCCTGATTCCAATTTTACTAAGGTATTTTTGTAGTAGAATTTATTTTTGTATAACATTTACGCCTGCTTTTAATTATGATGACTCATTTTGTCTAAGTCAGGCTTGTATGGATAATAAGGCAACTTGGTCCTGGCTGTGATTTATCCACCCACTTAGCCACAGGCCTCTATTCTGGCCGAGCAGATCAGTGTGCATGCTCAGCGGAAGTCATTTAACTTCTTCTGGCGGTTAGCTTTCTATCGACTTCCGCAGAAGGGATGCCATGCGGGATACCCAAGGCATGTGGGATACCCAAAGCACAGTCAGTTAGGTGGTAAGGTGGTCATGTCTGATCTGGCCACAACGCTTGCCCACTACATGTTGTTTTAACCAGACTCAGGAGGCTTGCTTGACCGAAAAGCACTAGATTCGCTTTTTAAGTTTAGTATTGAATATTTATGCAGCACATATCTACAGGAATCAAGAAATGTTTCTTCACAGAATTATTAAACGAATTAAAATGTTTTTTCAATTTCTAAAGAAGGAGAAGGGAAATTGTGGTCTTCATTTATCAGTTTTAGTTAACAAGAAACAGCTGCTCAAAAATGATGATAATGGAAGTGACATTTTTCATTACAGATGATTTTATAATTGCAGACATTGAGAATGAATGTGGATTTTTTCTAGGACATGTTATTCTACAGGGAAAAGTGATGTCATCAGTTTTTTATATCACTTTTCCCTAGAGAATACATGTCCTAGTAAAAAAAAAATTGACATCCAATCTCTGTTTCTACAATTATGCAATCATCTCTACTACTTTTCACGGAATTTATATTATTTCACAGCTGAAAAAAATCTACTTGATCACACAATGTTTATATCAGTACAATGGCTGATTGAATAACAAATCACCTCAAACATATTTGACAGAAAGACGCTTGAAAGGAGAGAAGTCTGATCGAGTCCCTGCCAGATACGAAGAAACTGTTAGTTCTGACGAGGCCCAAGGGAAATAAAGGTGACTCTTTGGAAAACCCTGCTGTGTAGAGCTCTTCCTGTAAGCATAGCAAACGAAGATATAGTGGTCAAAGGCTTTTTCGATGACAACGTAATACTATTTTGAGGCACTTACTAAGATGTATGTTAGCCCAGTAGCCTGCTGCAAGACAGAGAGCTTGGAGTTTATGAAATATTAATTTGGTTGTCACATCCATTGTCAACCTGCCTTGTCCATAGAGCAAAAAAAGATCTTATCAAGATTTTTTGGTCATTCATAGACAATCGTTCTTCTTTAAAAAGTGTCAATAAAAATGGTTTGAAAATATAATGGTTTAGCTGAAATAATCTTAACAATAACGCAGGTATAGGTTCAGTATCAGAGAACAATGGTCCTGTACGAGGGGTTTTCCAAAAGTTCTGTCCAACTAGTCATAACTTTCGCTAGATTTGATGTAGAAAGATGATATTTGGGTCAGATAATATTGACGTAATTTGTAAATAACTCCCACAAAATCAGATCATACAAATAAAAATAAATGCTTAATCTGTTGCCATAGAAACCAGAAGTCATGAAATGCGGCCCAGACTTTGTAGTGCTCACTTAAAATTAATTGAAAACCTGCTTGCATTATCTGTGTCTTGACATATTGAATTAAAGTATATTCATAATTTTTTCATGAAATACAATCAGTTAATTGTTAAGTCATTAATAACAATGTAAACTGGTATTATTTTCACATCTCAGTTACTTTACCATCACTCATGCAGTTTCTCGGTTTTTTACGAGATGAGCAATTTTCTTAGATATGGATGGCATCACATATACCCGTTACATTTCTTAATTTTACTTGGATAAAAACTAGCAGAGAGAGTAAGAACCTTTTATCATACATTCAAGGAAGACAGTATGAGTGACAGAACCAAATGAAGATAGTACAGACTTTTTCTGAATGAAGAGAACACACACTGGAAACCCCCAAAAAAGAAGACTGCACAATGCCAATACTGACCTTAACATGAAGCCTGAAGCATCTCATTTAGACATGGATGGAAAATATGAGAAAATTAATTTACAGGGTCCTAGTCATTATTTTAGGAAGTTGTGGAATGGCTATGTATGTTTTGAAAACATTCTTTTCTATATCACTTGTAATAATTAGATATTTTGACAAGATATAGCAAGTATGTGTCTGTTTAAAAGCTCCAAGCTGCATTTCATGACTTTTGGTTTCCATAGCAACAAATCAACAATTTATATTTACCTCTTTGATCTGATTTTTTGGGGATCATCTGAAAATTACCTCAATATCAACTGACCCAAATATTTTTTTTCTGTAGAAAAACTAGCAAAAGTTATGACGGGTTGGACAATCGTAAAGAAAAAAATCTGCGAAACACCAACTGTGATCTAAATATGAGGACTAAGAGGCATTGATTTTTTAAAGGGATATAAGGTGTCTTGTGGCTCATTTTGGTGTAATTTTGTCGGAAGCATCCTCTAGAAGACTCGTGGCTACTTTTGTGGCCATACACTGCATATTTTGGAAGATATTTATCTTTTACTTCACTTGACAAGCCCCTACGAGAATTGAGGATTCCCCTGCTCACCTGACTGGAACAGTTGACCCACATAGCAATAGCAAGGTGCAACCAGACTCCACAGCCTATCAGTAATCGTCTCACGAAGCAAACAGGATTCTGCTTCTTTAAGGCTATAATTTTGCTTTATTTATCACCAACATCATCTTCTTAAACCAAATTCTACATTTTGCTACCTTTATTACACACCAGTTCACTCATACTTAATTAACACTGTTATACCCTGTATTGTTTACCTCATATATTTCCTACTTGCTAATAATTTCTCAATACACATCTTTCAGATTGTTCAAGACATACTCAGAAACTAACTAAGGGAAAAAGGAAAACTTGCAAATTGAAGCACTTATCTTTGTTTTGTCTACACCTGTACTGTGTAGCACTCTCACTGTTCTGTACTAGAGTTTTATAAATATTCTGTACTTTTCTGTGCCTTCACCTGTACTGTGAGGCACTTGTACCTACTGTCTATATCACAATCTCTGCTCTCTCTGTGTTTCACCCGTACTGTGAATCACCTGTACTAACCATATTTTGTGTTTCACCTGTACTGTGAAGCACTTGTACCAAGTCTACTTTTCAGTCACAAATTGATTGATCCTTGATTCCTACTTACTCCTTTGGTCAGTCACTAATTGACTGATCCTTGACCCTAACTTACTCATTTGGTCAGTCACAAATTGATTGATCCTCGACTCTAACTAACTCCCAGCCAACCTGCCTAACAAACTAACATGCTTGCGCTGCCTGTACGTAGCACTTGCGAACTGAGCCAACCTGCCTAACAAACTTGCCTTACAAACTAACTTGCTTGTGTTGCCCGTACGTAGCACTTGCGAACTGAGCCAATTTGCCTGACAAACTTGCCTAACAAACTAACTTGCTTGTGTTGCCTGTACGTAGCACTTGCGAACTGAGCCAACCTGTCTGACAAACTTCCCTAACAAACTAACTTGCTTGTGTTGCCTGTACGTAGCACTTGCGAACTGAGCCAACCTGCCTAACAAACTTGCCTAACAAACTAACTTGCTTGTGTTGCCCGTACGTAGCACTTGCGAACTGAGCCAACTTGCCTGACAAACTTGCTTAACAGTGACTTAACACACTAACTTGCTTGTGTTGCCCGTACGTAGCACTGGCCAACTGAGCCAACTTGCCTGACAAACTTGCCTAACAAACTAACTTGCCTGTGTTGCCTGTACGTAGCACTTGCAAACTGAGCCAACTTGCCTGACAAACTTGCTTATCACACTAACTTTCTTAACCCACTAACTTGCTTGTGTTGCCTGTATGTAGCACTTGCGAACTGAGCCAACTTGCCTGACAAACTTGCCTAACAAACTAACTTGCTTGCGCTGCCTGTACGTAGCACTAGCGAACTGAGCCAACTTGCCTGACAAACTTGCATAACAAACTAACTTGCTTTTGTTGCCTGTACGTAGCACTCGGAACTGATCCAACTTGCCTGACAAACTTGCCCAACAAATTAACTTGCTGGTATTGCCCGTTCTTGTGTCTACACCCGTACTGTGTAACACTGGTGCCAAAAAAAAAAAAAAAACCAGACTTCTCTCTCTCTGTCTACACCCGTACTGTGTAGCAACTGTACCAATTCTCCATACAAAACTTTCTGTGTCTACATCCGTACTGTGAAACACTTGTGCCAATTCTCCATACCAGAGTTCTCTCTCTCTTGGTCTACACCCGTACTGGGTAGTACTTGCACCAATTCTCCATACAATACTCTCTCTGTCTACACCCGTACTGTGTAGCACTTGTACCAATTCTCCATACAAAGCTCTCTCTGTGCCTGCACCCGTACTGTGTAGCATCTCATCTCCCCTGCCTTCGTGACTAAATCCGTGCTGTGTAGCAAATACCAATAACAACTCTTCTATAAATTACAACCAAAAGCTCAAACGTAGTATGAAGCTTTATTCTGACATCTTGCGCATTGGTCTAAATAGTCTCAAAAGTAGATCGTCGTATAAGCCTGACTCTCGACCACATGTCCAAAACAGAACCAATGACACTGAATCACTTAAAGTCAAAAACAGATTTGATATTTTGATGGACTCAAACAAACCTGATGACATCCCTGGCACAACCGGCAAAACTGACAACCACCTCTTAAAAGTCTGCGTATGGAATGCTCAAAGTCTAAAGCAAAAAACAGAGGTGGTGAAGAATTTCAGAGATGAATTTGATCTTGACCTGTTTCTTTTCACAGAAACTTGGTTAAAAGCAGATGATATAGTAGAAATTGGTAACCTGGAAAGAAACGGAGAATTTTTCTACATTGGCACACCTCGTGAAGGGAAACCTGGGGGTGGTGTAGGCTGCATTTTAAAGTCTGGCATAAAAGCGACAAAAATCAGTAGCATGAAGACCAAAACTTTTGAACATATGGAAATTCAAATACATTTGAGTGGAAAAACTATCACAGTTCTTCTTGTGTACCGGCCTGAACCCTCACACAAGAATAAATACAAGTTATCGGAGTTTTTCACAGAATTCACACAATTCTTAGCTCATTACCATGCCAATCACAATGAAATTATTGTAACTGGTGATTTTAACTTCCACATGAATAAACCTGATGATGCTAAAGTGAGGCAGTTTAACAGCATTCTTGACATGTATGGTCTTGAACAGCATGTGTCTTCTCCGACTCACAAAGATGGGAACACGCTGGATTTGGTCATTACACAAAAAAATTCAAATGTGAAAGATTGTACTGTCAGTGACCTGCTCTCGGACCATAACTGTGTCCTTTTCAATATGGCGATTAGCAAGGGAAAGCCTGTGCAAAAGAAAATATCTTTCAGAAAGACACGTGATATCAATCTGGTAAAATACAAAGATGACATAAGCAAGCTCTTATCACAGAAAATGCAAAAGGAAAAATCGTCGGAATACCTGTCAAAACTTGTCTCACTCTACAATGCATCAAAGAAAGTTCTGGACAAACATGCCCCGGTTATTACTAAAACGGTGACACTACGCAAACCAACCCCGTTTACAAATGCCAATATCAAAAATCTTAAAACTGCAAAGAGAAAAGCAGAACGATCATGGAGAAGAACAGGAATGGAAAAAGATTGGCAAGACTTCCAGCTGAAACGGAATGCTTTTAATGATCACCTAAATCAGCTGAAATCTGATGATTTGAAAGCAAAGATCGAGAGCACTAAGGGAAATTCTAAGGCCATGTTCAAGGTACTTAATTCTAACCTGAACAGGAAACAGGAATTGCCTTTGCCAAATCACGGAAACAGCAAAGACTTAGCAAATGACTTCAACACATTCTTTGATGACAAAATCAAGAAAATAAGGTCACAACTTGATTCTGGCAACACACACAATAACAATTTTATTGTGGAAAACTTTACTGGACACAAATTATCTCACTTCAAAATGCTATCAAAAGCAGAAATTAAGAAACTGATCAGAAATATGCCCGTCAAACACTGTCAACTTGATCCAATTCCTACATGGCTACTGCTGGAGTGCATAGACGAATTTCTTCCAATAATAACTGAAATTGTCAACACATCGCTAACTCTTAGGGAGATGCCAATTGACCTGAAATATGCGCTTGTCAGGCCACTTTTGAAAAAAGCAGGTCTTGATCTCATCAAGAAGAACTACCGTCCAGTGTCAAATTTGTCTTTCCTGGGCAAAATCATTGAAAGCGCTGTAATCAAACAATATATGGATCACCTCACTCAGAACAAGCTTGATGATGACAGGCAATCAGCCTACAAGCAATTTCATAGCACGGAAACTCTCCTCACAAAAATCCACAATGACATCATGTTGAACATGAGCAAAGGTGAAATAACCATGCTTGTACTGTTGGATCTGTCTGCTGCATTTGACACTATCGATCACAGTATTCTATTGACAAGGTTGAAAAACAGATATGGTGTGTGCAACTCAGCCCTCAACTGGTTCAAGTCATATATTTCTGAAAGATCACAGTCTGTAGTGATAAATGACCAAACATCTGAAAAACTGCCACTCAAATTTGGTGTCCCTCAAGGTTCGAAACTTGGTCCAGTTTTATTCAACTCATATATTGCTCCAGTGAGTGAAGTCGCTTCTCGAAATCAAATTGAGGATCAAAAGTATGCTGATGATGAGCAGCTCATTTTATCTTTCAAACCGACCTTCACAGATCAAGAAAATGCTGTTGAGAAAATGGAAAAATGCATTACTGAAATCCGAAAATTTCTTCACGAAAATAAGTTGTGTAACAATGGCGACAAGACAGAACTTCTCATGATTGCCACACCACACCAACTAAATAAGCTCCAAGTTTCATCAATCAATGTTGAAAATGTTTCAATCAAAACAGCAGAGAACATCAGGAACTTAGGCATAACCTTTGACAAAAATATGTCCATGGAGAAACAAGTTAATAAAATGTGCAGAAATGCCTATTTTAATCTGCGAAACATTTCGAAACTTCGCAAATCCATGAACAAAGATACAGTTAAAACTGTGGTAAATGCTCTGGTCACACCTCATCTGGACTTCTCAATATCTGGTGAACAAACTTCAGGTGGCTCAAAACTCAGCTGTTCGTCTCATAGAGAGATTGAAACAACAAGACAGTGTGGTATCACACAGAAAGCAACTTCATTGGCTGCCTATTCCTGCACGAATACAGTTTCAGCTGATGACAACCACCTGGAAAGCGTTTAATGGCCAAGCACCCTTGTACATTCAACAATTGGTTCAGCTTAAACCAAGTCAAGACTGGAATCTGAGAAGCAATAGTAAAATCTTGTTGAAAGAGCTAGCGTCTAACAGTCAAAATAAATTTGAAGACCGAGCTTTCTCCTTTGCAGCACCAAAACTCTGGAACAAGTTACCAGACAGTGTTCGCATTTCAAAGACTCTTGAGTGTTTCAAGAAAAAACTAAAAACTCACCTATTTAAAACATTCTGCAAATAATCTATACCCACACAAGCGCTTCTGAGCAGTTTACTGGAAGAGGCGCTATATAAATTACTATTATTATTATTATTATTAAGGAAATGTACTCAAAGGCCAGTTTATTATTGCAAGAAATTGTGTAATGTTAGGGATTATTTTTAGTAG
Source organism: Platynereis dumerilii (assembly GCA_026936325.1). Classification (NCBI taxonomy): domain Eukaryota; kingdom Metazoa; phylum Annelida; class Polychaeta; order Phyllodocida; family Nereididae; genus Platynereis; species Platynereis dumerilii. The sequence continues at coordinate 16,443,390 of JAPTHN010000007.1, forward strand.
GTTTCTTGTCCGTTAACTCTGGTAAAAATTAATTTTTTTAAGAAGATATAATGAATCTGTGTCTCTAAAGGTGCCCTGGGCCGCATTTCATGACTTTTGGTTTCCATAGCAACAGATTAACCATTTATTTTTGTCTCCATGATCTGATTTTTTGAGGATAATTTGCAAATTTCTTCAATATTATCTGACTCAAATATCATGTTTCTATATTAAAAATTGCAAAAGCTATGGCAAGTTGGACAGAACTTTTGGAAAACCCCTCGTATGTCTTTAAGGCAGCTACACAGATGTACAGATAGACCTACATGTATATTCTAGCTGAGCAGATCAGTGTGCATGCTCAGCGGAAGTCATTTAACTTCTTCAGGTGGTTAGCTTTCTATCCACTTCCGGTTAAGAGAAGCCAGCAGGACAGTTACCTGAGGCATGGTTCAGTCAAGTGGCCAGGTGGCAAGATTGATCTGTCCAAATCGCTTGTCTCTTTCACGATCATTTTAATCTTGCTTGACCTTCAGCAATTATGTCAAAATACTGAAAGCAGAACATAGCAGATTAAACAGGACAGGTAACTGAGCTCTGGCAAGTGTCTCCTGAAGGGCCAGACCAATGTCACACTGTGTATTTTATAAGTTTCAAACAAATTAGGAAAAACAAATTCAGGCACCTTCAGACAATCAAAAATTTGAACATCACAAACAATCGTCAGGTACACAAGAAAATTACAAATTTCACTAAATTGTCAAAATTTATGGAATCACATATTGAATCCAATCAAACAGTTTTAAAGGGTTATGCTGACATTTTCAATTTTTTTACCAGAAATTGTTATTTTAGAAAGGAAACAGTTAAATTTGAATTTGTCTTTCAGACAAAAAAAAAAGAAATTACATTATCATTAATTTATAATTTCCATTCAAACAAGTCTTGTGGACATTTCCACATAAAGTAAAAGTAAAGTACATACAATACCTCTCAATAATTACATACAATAAATCAGACAAGAAGAAGGTAAACAAGCACTCTTAGAGTCGCAGCATCGCCAATGCACATGAATTTGTCTGTGGAATACAAATAATTAGGCCCTGATAGGTGGCCTATTACATAATAATTATATGGAGGATCGAAAAAAAAAAAGAAACCGTTTAAATTTCGTAGTGATCTGTACAGTTGTGCACATCTACAATGTTATTAATGTGATATGCATATGAAAAGAACTTCTAAAATGGGCTGGACATGGCCAGAGGATTGGGAATTTCACCCCTTAAGTAGATTTCAGGATAGATGCATTACCGCCCTATGCATAGCATGGGCGGTAATTACATCCCACATTTAGCGGAAGAACTGTATCCTGTATTCATAAGCGAAATTACATTGTTTTGTTTTTTTAATCAATCTGAATTGTTGAGAATTGATATAAACACTATTCAAGAATTACAAGAATAGAATTATTTTTTATACTATAATAATCATCGAACTGATTTGATTGGGTTGGGAGTCTTTTGATTACCCAATACCCTGTGGGCAATTTGACCCATCTGGACGTCAGGGGACATCAGTGTGATGTCACAGCCATTACCCTAACGTCAGAATAGGTCAGAATGCCTGCGGGTAATGGGAGCAAAATGGTAGCCTATATATTACAAGTCACCTGAGAAACAATCTCAGGAATTTGCCAGAAAAGAGAAAAGTGGAATTGCATCTCGGCCACACAAAAATGTCACAAAGAAAATGTCAGGTGCTAAATGAGGCACATTGGAAATAAAGATGACCCTTTGGAGGCCCCTGCAGACTCCTTCCTTCAAAGATCTTTAGCAAATGATGATTTAGTGGTCAGATGCCTTTTCAGAGGCATTTCACCTTTGCATGGGCCACTTTCTAAGACCATGAACACATACTGTGCTGAGACAGATGTTTGCTCTTTACAAGACGGGAAGCTGAAAGAAATATGAAATGTTAATACGTTTATCACATCCATTGCTCAGCTGCCTCACAAAGAGAATTTTTTGCTAATTTCTTTTTCACTGTGTATTTTATTTCTCATAGGGTACGGAGGAGTAGAATTTGATTTACTTTATAAAATAAAAAGTCACTGCAAATTAGGTGTATTGGCTAGAGTATTGGAAATTGCAAGAAACTAATGACTAAAATGTCATACTTCAAGCCAGCCTTCCAATGTGATGCATTCAAAGAGGACAGCAAATGCATAAAAACATGAAAATAAAACTAATGCAGTACATGGCGAGTTGTATGCTAAGTCAGAGGAGTCGAAGCACATAGTATTTGCATCATCCCAAATATAACTTACTCCAGGAACAAATATGTCAAGCAATGTATTGCTACAAATGCCAATCTGCTGAGCAAATTTACCGACTCTGTATTTTTGTTTGTTTTTCACTATTGTGAGATTTCTGTTTATACACCCTTACTGTTGACAATAGTTGGGAAATGATGAGCCATTACCATAAAGAAAGTGTAATAATAAGTGTGGTGTTTGGTTGGTGACATTATCATTACAAACATTCCAGTCAATGAGTGGGAGTATGGGGGTGGCAGCACAATGTGATGTCGTGGCGATGGTGGTGATGCAATGATTTTAAAGAGTAAAAATCCTCACTGGAATTATCCTTGTTTCGGACTAGAGATTATCCTCTTATCTCTTGTGTTTTTGTTGACAGGCAAGGGATTTATAAATAACAACCTTTCCGCTTGACTGAACTGTGTCAGATATCCTGCAAGGCATCCCTTCACCGCAAGTGGATAGAAAGCTAACCATCGGATGAAATTAAGTAACTTCTGCTTAGTGCACTTTTGTAACTATCTTGTTACATTACTGAATTGGATTGTATTTTTTGTCTGTTCTGTACTTTTTCTCAGAATAACTCCAAAATTGATCAGATAGTTAATGCAGTACATGGGATTCGCCGAAATATCTAGGTCACTCTTAATGGATGAATCTGATATGGCAACCTGGTGTGATAGACACTGCAACCTGCACTTAGTATCATCTTACTACCAGAAAAGACATGCTGCAGGATAAAGAATATTTGTAACAAGCCATCACGAAAGTAGCTGATAGCATACATGTTTATGTACTGGCTGTTTCAGTCGCAATAGACTAGTGGACAGTAAATTCTCACACAAGAACAGCTTTTATCGTGAACAGCCCCATGGGAAGCCAGGCAAAGAGATGGTAAAAGCCATTTCAATACATGTTGGCCATTACAAGTGGGTTGTTCACCGTGTTCAGCAATTTCAGTGGAGCCATTGGAGGACTCCTTTGATGTTGTGCCTGAAAACTGGAAGTTAAGCACTTTCAACAAACTCACAGATATCCTTCAGAGTAACAAACACAGAGCCGTGTTGTTGATGAACTTGAAATAAACCCTTTTTTATATTTCTTTATTATATGACAAAACAATTGCATAATACACCAGCTAAGAACAAAAACACAAATTTAAAAATCTTCACTGGCACTGTATTTTGTCTGAAGAAACAGATTGCAATGATCAATGATGTTTGTCTGTTCACCTGCGTGGCAGATTGCTGTAACATTCTAAAGTTATGACAGGCTAAACGTCCAAATAAACTCAGATTATATCTTAGAATTTATAAGATATGAGTGTACATGCTTGTTTGAAATCATGCCTTGTCAGCAATCAACTATTTGTGCTGGCTCTTTCAGCAATGGAACAAACATTATTACGTCTCAACTCTATGGGTTATTTACACCATGATCTTCATTAGAAAGACTTGTATATTTTCCTGTTGACCTGGATGAATATTTATGTGCATTGCTTTAATAGCAGGGAAATGTGAGATTAAGCAAAGAACTGTGAAGCTGTGAGGATCTGACATGTCATTAGACCAACTAAAGTACTGGAACTGTTTGTCCCTCAGTGTACAGTTAAGTGTGCAATGATAGCAGAACGTTGGCTCCTTTCTTTACATTTAATCAGCCTTTGATTGTCAGCCGCAGAAGGACCTCTTCTCATTACTGCTGGTAATTTAAGGGCAGCATCTGAATGGCCTTGATGCCAGAAACAGGTCAATCCAACCAAATAGTTCATCCTTAATGTAGGATGTATTTGATGAATCATGGTTTAGCAGCATCTGGTGCTGTTGTCCTATTGAATTGTTAGGCTTCCAAAGACATGAGAGAAAGAAATACAAGCATTTGGACATTTTTTTTGTATGCAATTGCAAAATGAAAATAGTTGCAGTGAATCTGGAAATCCAAAAATGGTGGTACGATCCTATTGAAAGGCCAGAAAATATGATGATGTCTTCAGCTATAAAGCTTAGCATGCTGTTGACTTTTGCTGCTTGTAGTCGACTTTTGCTGCTTGCGGTAGGCAGCAAAAGATGTAATTGTGTCAGAAAGAAAATGTTGAGTCCTTACGAGACCCATGAGAAATAAAGATGACCCTTTGGAAGCCCCTGCTGAGTCCTTCCTCCTAACATCTTTGGCAAATGAAGATTTAGTACAGTCCTGGAAATAAGTGATGTCGCATTTGTTGTGACACCACTGTTTATAACTTGAGATTGACTGATTTTGACAAGAAATGGCTTAGATGAAAGCTAAAGGCTTTTAAATATGCGCATGAATACCAATAATACCCTATAAGACAATACAAGCATATGCAATTCGAATTTGGAGATTGCAGAAGAAGAGCCATTTTGCAAATAACACACAGATACATGTATGGTAAAAATGCAATAGTTGACCTTGAACATCTCACTTATTTTGATAATGTTCTGGCATTATAATATTTGCATGTTTTGAAGAATTACAAAACTGGTGGGAGCCTATTCCAAGTCACATGACAAATTCCAATTAGAATACAACCATAGCAGTGATCACAAACTGTTAAAGTTGCCCTGAATGATAAAACCCTTTGCTAAATATGGGTTGTTTCACAGGCAATATAAAATAAACTTGTGATAAAAAATATTTTTGACAAATTTGTTGAAGTGTTTATTTGACTACATAAATTATTTAGTTATTTGCTGTGTTTTTTCAAGATAATTCCTCCATCCTCCAGCACAGCCTTTGTTGATGACGTCACAATGACCATTGTCATGAATATATAGTTACAAGTTAACAAATTCTAATAATGGTGATGACGTCACAATTTAGAAAACATGCAAGACAAGATTTTTTTCCGTGCGTACCCGAAATAAATCCAGGGGTCATTTAGTGCATATGTTTGGTCATTTCACTAAGAAAAAACGATGGTACAGCAAAGAAATTTTGCATACTTAGTAGTATGAACACACTGCACAAAGTTATGTAAAAATTAGAGAAACTTTAGGTTCTATCCTGACCTATCATTCTGGGTAACTGTTAAACACTGTTTGTTACTATGTGTGCTTTCAGCAGCTAGACATGGGATAAAAATATATAAGAAAATCAGCAACTTATAGAACTAACAACACCCAACAATAACTGTGAATTTTGAGAAAATGTTTTTCATAGTCAACTGTTAAATTTGATAGAATCTGTGACAAACATATCAAAACACGTGTCCAGGGAATTTCTTTGAATTGTCATTTGCCAATATATGGATGAATAAAATTAATTTACAAGCCCTTATATACCATGTCTATCAATGACTGGTACTTCTGCTGGTGCTTTTACACCGTACTCATAATTCATAATACAAAGTTTCAGCTCAGTCTGAATTTTCTTAAAATTAATAATAAATGTCTGTCACAAATGTGCTTGGAAAAGAGTCTGTCTTGTAGCAAGAAATTGATCGAGATGACAAGGGGACAATGAAGCTTTAGCCAAGAACCAAAAGAACCAAAAATGACTTATTTTTGCTAATTTTTGACAGATGTGGCCATTCTCGAGTGCAAGTAACTGCATGATAATATCTGGCCAACTTCCCATCACAAAAGAATCTTTCCATAGGCCCTGTGAAACATGCATCAGGATATATTGCATGAGACGAAATTTACTTGAAAGTCAAAATTTTTCAGCATTTGATCAAGAGCGTACATTTCAACTTCCATATACAGCAAGGATTCATTCTGAACGCATGGTCTGGATTTGGCATATATTTCCCTTATATATCTGTTTTAGAATTGAAGCTGTGTGTTCTCTATTTGCAATATCCCAAATATAACTCACTCCCACCTTTTTGTACAAATGTGACAAGCAATATGCTCTGAGTCACCACAACAGACACCAATCGGGAGAGCAAATTTGCAAAGACTCTTTTTCATTATTGTGGTGTTTGTATCTATAGTGGTATTCAGTGCACATATCTTATTTTCAATTTATACAGTCGCATCAAAACAGATGAAACAATTCCGTACTTCAGCATGTTCGTCACACTCCCTCAAAATCATCCACAATTGGTCCAGGTGGTCTGTACAATCTGATTCTGTGTGATTGGCATGACTTTAGGGGAATGCTGGCACAGAATCTATCGCTTCATGCATTACGTGGCAATTGTTGTGGCGAAATGGAAAATATCAACTTATCCTGTGAAGTTATCATCATTTTTGTACATAGAAGTCCATCTAACACTACAGTACAACCCAAAATAAAGCAAGAAAATTTCCTGTCAGAAGTCCTCTGTTCTCCTATTTTGCCCTCCTTTCTCCTCTGCACCCTAAATCTCCTTACAACTACCTTTGACTCCTCACCACAACCTTAGCCCACATCAAAAACTCTATTAAAACAGCTGTGAATGAAATTGCAATAAACAAAGGGGTACAATATTAAAGAAATCAAACACAGTGGGGTGATGAAGTTTGAATTGACGTTGGCTGAATGTGAATTAAATGTAATTTTAAAAGGTATTTTCAAGTAGGAAAAAGTAGGAAGGGATTTGGAGGGAGCCAAAAGATGTGAAAGGGTAAAGTAGTGGCTGATTCTTCCTTCCTGCTGGGGTAATCGTACTTTATTTTGGTTGTACTGTATCTTCATATTCCTCATCAACTGATATTTTCGCTTCCATAAGTCAATCGTTTCATTGTTTCTCAGGGATTTATTCACTAGAAATAAAATTGCAAACTTTGAAACAAATTCACTTCATAAAATACTACGGTACACGGTACAACAGCTGTTTAATCAAATGGGTAACCTTGCGATAAGTCACCAGCATATATGCTTCAAGAATCAATTTCATCTGACATTTAGTCAGGACAATTATTTATGAGATAAAAGAAGACTCCAAACCTGCAAGGCCTTTGACAAAATATATATTCAGTGGAGATTCAAAAGCAAAATCCCAGCTGGTTTTCATCTAGATCATATGTTAAATTGCCAGCCCTTGTATTGGGGTCTGCACTGGCCAAGTGACAGATCCCTCACATGAGATAAATGTACATGACGTTTTGGACTCCTGTCTGATCAATAAACCCATGTGAGCATTCAGAACTTGGGTAATAATTATAGCGCTTACCGTATCTAGCTATTTTATTTATTTCAAAAAGCATTTACTACTGCTTCAATGCAGACCATCTGACCTCCAGCTTAGGGTGATCAATGTCAGACCTTGAGAGATTCTTAACATACATTTCACCACTTTCAAAGCGAAATATTGACTTTAAAGGCCTGCAATTTGGTAGATACCGGGGAGTCAGATCAGAGGACATGTGGTCTGGTTGCACTTCCAAATATCAAAGGGCGGTCCATGGTGACATTACTAACCACTTTTCTCCAGACAAAGATCAACGTCACCAACACTGACCCTTTCAGATACACCTGAAGCAAGCTGGCTGCAAATGCAGAGCACTTACCTAAATTAGCTGCCGCAACTTGAGCTAATTGATATTTGAAAATATAGAGTAAAGATTACTGAGGAAAATAAAAAAAAGACTGAAAGAAAGTAGAAAATAAGAAAGAAAGATAATTTTAAAGGCAGAATGATGTCTACAAGAGGAAAATAAGCAGCCAAACACGAAAGAAAGAAGGCTGTAAATACATAAAGATAGATAGATAGATAGATAGATAGATAGATAGATAGATAGATAGATAGATAGATAGATAGATAGATAGATAGATAGATAGATAGACAGATCGATAGATCAATAGATAGATAGATAGATCGATAGATAATAAATAGATAGATCGATTGATAGTTAGATCGATAGATCGATAGATAGATAGCTAGATAGATAGCTAGATAGGCAGATAGATTCTAACGTTGATATATAGGCCTACAGTTATAACTGGAGAGAAACAAGCACAATTGTCCAATGTCCACTTCTATCACAGTAGGGCATTGATAGAGATCAGTCCTTGGGCATTGTGCTTAAGAGGCTTACGACTTGACCCCCAAGATAATTAGTAGCATGGAGGCAATCAGTCCTTTTCTATCCATCGTGGTCCACTTTTAACTGACATATTCTCTGTGTAGGTCGGAGGAAAGGCCATTCTAATGACATTCAGTAAGCTTCTGGTGGCATTTTCTTTAAGATGTCACTTGTGGTGTCTTCTGTAGATTCCTATGTTATGTCGTCAAACCTCGTGAGAGGTAAGAAGAGGTGCCCTTGGAGGGCTCACAAATATATTTCTACCAACTTGAATTCCAGTGCTTCTCACAGCCTTATTGCAGACCATCTTTCTCGGAAAGTCATTGTAATAAGGGGGACTTAGAACAAATATTCTTCGGGGTATAGTGCGTAGACTTACCTTTATGAACCTTGGATTGCCAACTGTTGGCTAATTAATTGGACAATAACTTTAGACACGTACAATACAATTGCAAGACACATTGCCAAGGTGCATGATAAGCTTGTATCTCCCATGCAGTGATGCCATCATGATCACCATGATCCTTCTCAGCTGTGGGGATAATTGCTGGGCTGGACCGGCTGGAAATATCCTCTAGCTTAACAGTGGGGATAGCAAGTCCACTAATGATCACCCAAGGTGGCATGTTCATTTAGTGGACCAGCCAAGACATGATTCTGTACTGGTAGAGGCATTTTTTGTTAATGCAAGGAAACCATGCCAGTTAGATAGGTCATAGGTTAGAGAAAAAGATTAGGGTGGATGCCACCGTCACATTTGCATATTTATGTTAATTAGAGCTCGTTAAGGTCAAAACGGAGAAATTTCAGGTTTTTACCAATTTTTCACTGTTAAAATAAATTCAATTGAACTTATGAAGACAGAATTGATAGCTGAAGGTCAAAATTGATATTTAAGCAACAAAAAATAATTAATGCCGTAATTAAGGTTATTAGGTCATTTCTAGGTCAATTACGTTTAACTTAGAACGCACGCTTTTTTTAAATGTCAGACGAATATTTAGCAAAGCAAAATGACAACAGGGATTCAGTTATGTGTTTTTAATTCCAAATCACAAAAAACATTAACACAATCATAAGTGATTTACGGGTAATTTGTTAATTAAATGCATACAAAACACTGTAGTGGACCCCCCAATACATGATTCTGTACTGTTAGAGGCATTTCTTGTTAATGGAAGGAACGTACATTTGCCAGTTTGATAGGTAATAGGTTAGAGAAAAGGACTAGGGTGGCAGCCACTTCCAGATTTGAATTTTAAGGTTAATTAGAGGTCGTTAATATCAAAACCAAGAAAATGGTGACTTTTCAGCAAAAATTTAAAATAAAATTAACCAAAATGACCTAAAGTGACTAAATAGCACAACCTTAGGCCAAAACTATACCTCAAAGTAATGAACTTTGCTATTTGATACTTAATTAATGCACTTCACCCTTAATACATGGGAGAATTTTGTGTTTCAGCGGAGAATTTTGACACTGAACGCAACATTTATTTAGCGTTTGGAGGGTTGACAGTTGTAGTAACATGAAAACAAAGATGCCAAATGAAAGCTGTCATTATGGGTTATCCATCCATATCCATTAACAAGGAAAACAATGTGCCAAATGCAAGCTCACATCAAGGGCTATTTATTCATATCCATTTTGATGGGTTAGAAAGGAGTTATATGGTGATTAGGACAGGCTGAATTAAAAAAAACATGAGAGAATTTTGTGTTTCCGAGGAGATTTTTGACACTGTCTGTAACATTTATTTAGCTTTTAGAGGGTTGACAGTTGTAGTAACAAGGAACCAAGGTGCCTAATGAATGCTTATATCAAGGGATATGTATCCACATTTGTTTTGTTGGGTTAGGAATTACTTTTGGGGTGATAACTACAGGCGGAATTGAAAATACATGGGAGAATTTTGTGTTTCCGAGGAGATTTTTGACACTGACCGCAACATTTATTTAGCTTTTGGAGGGTTTAAAACTGTAGTAACAAGAAAACCAATGTGCCAAATGCAAGCTTACATCAAGGGCTATTTATCCATATCCATTTTGATGGGTTAGAAAGGAGTTATATGTGATTAGGACAGGTGGAATTGAAAAAACATGGGAGAATTTTGTATTTCCGAGGAGATTTTGGACACTGTCCATAACATTTATTTAGCTTTTAGAGGGTTGACAGTTGTAGTAACAAGGAACCAAGGTGCCTAATAAAGGCTTATATCAAGGGCTATGTATCCACATTTGTTTTTTTGGGCTAGGAATTATTTTTGTGGTGATTAGGACAGGCGGAATTGAAAATACATGGGAGAATTTTGTGTTTCTGAGGAGATTTTTGACACTGACCGCAACATTTATTTAGCTTTCGGAGGGTTGAAAACTGTAGTAACAAGAAAACCAATGTGCCAAATGCAAGCTTACATCAAGGGCTATTTATCTATATCCATTTTGATGGGTTATGAATGAGTTATATGGTGATTAGGACAGGCGGAATTGAAAATACATGGGAGAGTTTTGTGTTTCCGAGGAGATTTTAACACTGACCGCAACATTTATTTAGCTTTTGGAGGGTTGAAAACTGTAGTAACAAGGAAACCAATGTGCCAAATGTAAGCTTACATCAAAGGCTATTTATCCATATCCATTTTGATGGGTTAGGAATGAGTTATATGGTGATTAGGAGAGGCGGAATTGAAAATATGTGGGAGAGTTTTGTGTTTCCACGGAGATTTTAACACTGACCGCAACATTTATTTAGCTTTTGGAGGGTTGAAACTGTAGTAACAAGGAAACCAATGTGCCAAATGCAAGCTTACATCAAGGGCTATTTATCCATATCCATTTTGATGGGTTAGGAATGAGTTATATGGTGATTAGGACAGGCGGAATTGAAAAGACATGGGAGAGTTTTGTTTTTCCAAAGAGATTTTAACACTGATCGCAACATTTATTTAGCTTTTGGAGGGTTGAAAACTGTAGTAACAAGGAAACCAATGTGTCAAATGCAAGCTTACATCAAGGGCTATTTATCCATATCCATTTTGATGGGTTAAGAATGAGTTATATGGTGATTAGGACAGGCGGAATTGAAAATACATAGGAGAGTTTTGTGTTTCCGAGGAGATTTTAACACTGACCGAAACATTTATTTAGCTTTTGGAGGGTTGAAAACTGTAGTAACATGGAAACCAATGTGCCAAATGCAAGCTTACATCAAGGGCTATTTATCCATATCCATTTTGATGGGTTAGGAATGAGTTATATGGTGATTAGGACAGAGGGAATTGAAAATACATGGGGGAATTTGGTGTTTCCGAGGAGATTTTCGACACTGATAATAACATTTATTTAGCTTTTAGAGGGTTGTAAGTTGTAGTAACTAGGAAACTAAGGTGTCAAATGAAAACTGACCTCAGTGGCTATCCATCCACATATTTTTTGTTTGGTTAGGAATGAGTTATCTCGTGATTGTCATGTGATCTCTAGATTGGCAAGATGAGACCAACTTGATTTTACCGTTTTCTCAATGTGAATATTAATGATGCTGGCAGGACAATAAATTTGAATTGTTAAGGATAATGATATCAAAATTAACATGATATAATTCCATCAGAAAAATGTGTGTAACAGTCCCATTGAACGATGAATCATTAAGACTGTGAACATAGTAGTTGAACAACCATATCATTTTCCAGGCTTTTGCAATTGTTGATCGTCCTCTTAGCTTGTACGCATGGGGAACCCATATATTGTAGTACATATAAATCTTGTAATTTTCATAAAAACTATGGCAAAAACATATAAGATCACATATAAATAAATTGTAGTGCCTAAACCAAGTAACTGATTAAATTTCAGTCATTTTTTCTTCCTCGTGGTACATGGACTGCTTGACGACCTTTGCTAATTGCAAAACAGTAATTATTGCCTAATTAATGATTTAAAGGGTACTGATATGGTCACAAGTGTGAAAGCCCAACCCCTCTGATCCTTTTGAAGCTATTCTGTCTACCATGGGCCACACTAACACTACTGAAAGAGAAAAAACATGAATTTTCAGTAATTTTGCCTTAATGACCTTTAACGACCCCTAATTGACCTTAAAATTAAAAATTGACGCCGGCATCCACCCTTACCTTTAATCCCTTCCCCCATAGCCCACTTCTACCATGGTTGCCAAGTATTAACAAGAAATGCCGGAAAAAATTTTTCTAGAGGCTTTTTTGGACTTTGGCTGGTCCACTAATTCAGATATCTTGCTAACTAAAGGCAGATTATTAGTATGGCGACTGACTGGTCCCTTGCACAACATGCAACCCAAAAACACGCACCTTCAGTTGTGTATACATCAGATATAGTCCGACATTCTGGCAGGTCTACCAGGCAACTGAACTTACTGAAGAGATTTGAGCTATTACAGCACTGACAGAAGCTTCAATAGGCATGCTATTCTGTGGCCACTTTCCAAATTAATAGTATTTTAGATTCATGAACTGTTATGAAACATTCAGAACCAATCAAGTAAGCAAAAACTAAAATAATACCTTTGAAGTGACCAAAGAATGACATGTTGAAACTGTGGAAAGGTCCCTATTAACTCTAACATGCGTAACATGTATATATCCGAATTCAAGTTTTCTATACACATAAAGTCAGAAAATTTAATTTGTCTCAGCTTCTGAAGTACAGGATCATATACAGTCCAAATTAACAAACTGTTTAATGAACCTCCAACACCTAATGACTAGAACTTCTGTGTGAAATTTAACTCTCTCAGAGCGGCACTCATTACCAATCTAAAGTTTTGTTCAAAAACATGATTACAAAAATCTGTCACACTGTATCAAACTAATATTAAATCAGTTTCATGCAAACACTCATATATATCAAAATATCTTTACAGGTAGGTTGGCATTGGGAGGTTTGTTACACTGCAACATTTGAACTTTTGAGTCAGCTCAAATGATTGAGTGAGATGGTTGCACAATATTTTTGAGCTAATACAGCTTGTTTTAAGTTATGATAATCTGACCATAGTCATAATAAAACAACAAGCTACACTGCACGTATGTTAGCTCAAAGGAATTGTGCAACTATCTCACTCAATCATTTAAGCTGACTCAACATTTAAATTTTACAGTGTATGTGAGCACCTTAAACGAAAATGTTTGGATGTACTGTACGAGTGTACGTATAAAAAAATTAGCGGAATTTAAATGTACCCCGTTGGCAATATGTCAGAAATAGCAGACAGTAATAAGGTCCTCAGGGTATTGAAGACAACCTAGATGTCATATATTTCCCTGTTGCAGGTCAGTTTGAATAGGCAGGACTGCCAGCAGCAGGCCTTATGTGACAAGCCAGATTCTATTGTTGTGACTCTGTGCATCAGATCCTGTTAAAACTGTGCATTGTATGAATATGTTTCTTTATAGTATGCTTAGTTTTTGGCTCATTGAAGGCCCTTTTCGATTTTGGCTGGTCTCCGTGACTTATTTGGTGATTTTATAGGAAATATACCTCTACCATGCTGCACAGTGACCATGTTTGCGCCATTATCCTGCTGCTGTGATAGCAGTGCCAGCCATATGGAGTGAGTGTTTACATATTTTTAAAGAAAGAAAAGGAAGGAAAGAAAGGAAGGAAAAGAAAGGAAGGAAAAGAAAGGAAGGAAAAGAAAGGAAGGAAAAGAAAGGAAGGAAAAGAAAGGAAGGAAAAGAAAGGAAGGAGAAGAAAGGAAGAAGAAGAAAGGAAGGAGAAGAAAGGAAGGAGAAGACTCGATAGATAGATATATCTGTGGACAGGTGTACACAGATACGAACATAGAGAGGGGAGTAGATAGCCCTACGTATGCACTCTCTGAGCGTCCGTTCTTGTTTCGATATACTATACATGTTTGGAGAATTCTGAGTTATATATTCACTGCAAGACGCAAGAACACAAAGACCAATTATTGCAGTGGGTTAGCTCCTCAGAGCAAAAGAAATTGGTTCAGTATTTCCATTACAGGAGGCTTTTGTTCTTCTCTGTGTCATAACCAAAAGGATTATGACAGAATGGTTCCAATATAATATCATAATCAATATAATGTCATATGAGTGAGCTGCACATCCATGATGCTGGTCGATTGATTGGGTTTAGAAGGTTTCACATCATTGTAATCAGACCATTATATGTATTGTTGCCATTTTTAGATTTTTTCAAGTAGGCCTATATCACTATCTTCTAACTCAAAAGAGCAGTGTCTGTTTTGAGTAGGCCAGTAAAATAATTACCATATCAAAGTAACTGTTTCACGTTCCCCATTTCAATATGCAGCAATCCATGAATTAATTAGAAGTATTCAGCATTCCAAAACATTTATTTGCCATTTCTGAAAATAACACAACTTCAACAAACCAATGATGTATAATACAATAAATCTGTGTTCAAAGTAAGGCTACCAATGTGACATTATAATGCAATACATGTATAAATTACTCTAGACACCTGCAGATTCTACAGCATGACAGGAGTACTATCACTGAGCAGTTTCGGGTCTGTCCTTCGACATGGCACGTGTGAGGTCTCCGAGCGCATCGTGCCCATTCGCAATACTGTTCCATTGATACTAGCATATCCTACACTTTTCTTAAAACAGCAAGTCCGAACAAAGATGCTGCGGAATGAACGACTGCAAAACACGTAAATGAGAAAGTTTATTGCAGAATTAAAAGTCACAAGAACGTTGCTGACAAGGCTGACGTAGCGTCTCGATAACTCTAGATGAGACATGGAGTCAAAGCAGAGTTGTAACGACCAGAGGAGATGAGAGCTTAAGGCCACAGTGTTGCTAGCAATGCATAGAGTAACCACGATTACCACTATGGCAGTTATGCTCCTGCCCTGACTGTGTTTTAGCGGAGTCCCACTGATTTCATTACGTTGCTTTTCCGCCTTCCGCAGTGCTGCCAACAGCTTTGCATTCAGAATCACCAGGATACACATTGGGAATAAATACATCACCAACAAATAGACGAACACCCTGTATATAACAGTGTAAGATTTGAATTTGGTCAAATCAGTCTGAACGAAATTGAAGGGGCTCGAGTTGTCCAAACGATGCTCAAAATAGCGAGGCAGCGAAAACAAGGCTGCAGTGATGAACAATATCAAAATATTACGACGTGCCTTGCTAACGGTGCAGGACGACTGAGCTTTTAGCGGGTGACACACTGCGATGTAGCGGTCAACCGTGAGCAAGACTACGAGCCAAGTGCCAACCAGGCGGATGAAGTAGACGGAAGGGTACAGCGGTAAGAAGATATAGTGGTAAGAATCCAGGTAAGAGGACAGCTGACCCGTATAGTAGGGAATGTAACGTAGAGACCGCAAGAGTATGGTAGAGACGAGCACTAGGCAGTCGGCAACTGCCAAAGCCATTAGGTGGATGGAGGTGGTGATGCGGGGTCTCTGACGGAGAAGCACCATGAATGCAAGAGCATTGCCAATCAGACCAAGAAATGAGAGAGGCATGGAAATCACCGTCTCCAGAAGAAATCGCGTTAACATGCTAGGTCCATCGTTCGAGCTTGACCCTGAGTCTGATCCTGAGGTATTCACAGTGGATATGTTCATCTTGTCTTCACAGTTCAATGTGTCATTCACATTGACACATTCCGATTGGTACATTTTCTTTCACATCTGGAACAAAGAAGAGGAAATTTGATTAACATTTTGTTTTTAAAAAGGCAAATGATCTATGCGCAACACAATTTTATGTCCATTGTTGAAACTATTGAACTAAGTACAATTCTACACTTTAGATTAAACTAAAACAGTAAACTATGACTATGGAATATGCAACACAATATTTCGAAAGGACCATGTGACACTCAAGAGCTGTATCCGTTGCAAGATATATGATTCATCGAGATATAAGCAATTGATCATCTCCAAAATTCAGAGAGTCGAAGGACAAAATTGATATACAAAATATCAAGTGATGACAGACAAGCTATCCATCCATGGTGTGCATGAAGGTGTAGTAGGAGAGAAAACATAAAGGCATGCTAAGCCTGTACAATATTACCATGTGGTCATACAGCTGATATGCATTACAAGCAATGTCACCTATAATGACATACAATTTCATTACCAGACGCAGAAGCTCCTGTGCATACCTCCATATTTTAGGCGCACTACATGTCACATGACTCCTGAGGTGGAAGGTTACCAGGACAGGCCTCCACTGGGCAAAGATCAGTAGGTTTATGCAAAAGCAGATTGCAAGAGATCATGAGGTGACTGAGGTACATGCGCCTAAAATTGACAGGTGCCTCATCGTCAAGAATCACCAATCAGATTTTGGCTCAGCAGTAATGATAGCTTTCTAATTTGACTGACATGTACACACGTGCCTGTGAAGGACTCAATAGATTGAAGGAGAGCGCATGATACTCTGATTTACGGCCTTTCAAAGCACAGTCATATTGCAAAAGTTCAGTCGTTGATACTGGGCATTTGTTCGGGCATTTACCAGCATTTGCGGGCTAATATCATTGCACCATTTCTTCTCACTGTTAATCTCCGTGATGTCATTCGATATATGCACCAGAAAGGTGCAAGGGCGGACATTTCTACACAAAGATTGTTTTCTACTACACGAAGTGGATCATGCTCATAAATATGATCATAAATATATAGAAGAGTCCTTCTAAATACATCACTACAAAAGGCACTCTGTTAGCCTGTTCGCAGAGAAATGTTGGCCTCTCAAGAAGAAGCAGAGAGATACTGATAACCCATAAGTACAGTGTCTCATTATAAGAATTACAGGATTTCCTGTTGTTCTGTTGTCAGACACTCATACGGCCTATACTTTGTCTTTGACCTTCCGGCTATTTAAAGAATGAGCGACAACATAAACGCTAAATTGCAATAGGGACATTTTGTAATCGCTGACATACAGAATTAGACTGCAGCATATAGACATACATATGTTTGTATTACAGATAAAGTCTATTTATGGAATGACTGATTTATGTAAAACAGAAGGAAAACTGTAGAAAAGAAATGATTCTCGCTCCAGAATTGCCTGTGGCACAAAACACAACCGCAATAAGCCTTTTCTTGTCACAGAAGCAACACAAGCTAACTACAGAACCCTGCCATGCCACAGGGACCTGACATCCTTTTTAGATTGCCATTGTACGCACATTACCATAGCAGAATAGTCCCTGAACCCTCGCGGCAATTGTCTGCCAATGTTATTGCCATTTACCACATGTTACGACACTCATCCTGAGGCAACACTTGTCCTGAAGAGTGACAAGCAATGTATTCTGCTATCAGTGAGGAGGATTAGGATACAAGATAGATAAATACACAGATAGATCGAGAGATTGATAGATACCGTTAGATTCTCAACCTAATGCAGAATGGGTTTTTGAGAGCTGCATTGTAACACAAATATTTCTATCTTTGTTGTAACGCACACATTTCTATCTCTGTTGTCTCAATAAATGATATTTGTGCTTTGACAAATCATCAAAAGTGTCAATCTAACGAATATTGCTTTGACGAGTCTGTAAAAGCCTCCAAATTGCAAAGTGATGCCAAATCAGCAAAACTGATGCCATATCATAAAAGGGCATTCCACTTAGAAATTGACATTGGTTCTATTCATATTGATCACAAGTGTGAAGAGCCTACATAGACACCAATGCAATGCATCTCTAAAAAGTACATACATGTAGATATTTTGCCTCCTACATGATATTTTGTAATATCACATTTTCAGATTTCAGTTATGTGAGATTATACACCCAAATCAAGATTCCTATATTCGCTAACCTCCCAATATTGAATTTCTATCTGCAGAACCATATAACATGATATGGTCCACCCAGGCGATCAATCGCCTTCCAAAAGTGACATGGATGTCGGAATTCCCAGATCATCAGATGGCTTCATGACCTTCTTTGATCAAAGGTCTTCAGTGGACATCATTTCCTTAAGATATTGGGCTTAATGTCAAAGTGTGTCTCACAGTCACAGGCATTAAGAACCACAAAATACTCAAGTAAAGAAATCTACCAATATATCAATCGTCCACTAGCCTCCAGGTCTCAATGATTTTAAACATATTCTCCATTAAAAAGTATTTCAAAAGGGGAACAATTTATGAAATTGTCAAGGAACGTGGAAATCTTGAGGTCCACATAATATATTAGCCCAACTGAAGTTTCAGTTGGGTTTAATGTCAGTAAAATGTTCTTATTCATGTGGCATTGCATGGCAGCAGCTTCAATAAAGAAATACTGTCTCAAATCACATTTATTTTTTTCATTGCTTTTGAACAAAATGTTCTTCTGTACCTTTGACCAGCTTCATTGATGTCGTAATAATGCCTCTATTTCTTGCAAAATGGTATGATCACAAGGGGCTGTTAGAACTTAGAGCTACACAGGATAGCCTGTTGTACAAAACACAACCCCAATAAGCCTTTTCTTGTCACAAAAGCAACACAAGCTAACTACAGGAACCCCTGCCATGCCATAGGGACCTGACAAGCTTTTTAGATTACCATTGTATGCACATTACCATTGCAGAATAGTCCCTGAACCCTCGAGGCAATTGTCTGCCAATGTCGTTGCCATTTACAACATGTTACGACGTTTATCCTGAGGCAACACTTGCAATGAAGAGTGATGAGAAATTTATTCTGCAATCAGTGAGGGAGATTATGAAATATATAGATAGATATATAGATAGATAGATAGAGAGATAAATATACTGTCAATCTAATGCAGAATGATTTTTCGTGAGCCACACTGTTAACAGATTCATTAACACACAAATTTCTATCTTTGTTGTCTTATCAAAAGATATGTGTGCTTTGACAAATCATCAAAAGAGTCAACGAAAGGATATATCTTTGACAGGTCTGTCAAAGCCTGCAAATTTCAGTGATGCCAAATTCACAAAATTGATGGTATATCATGAAAGGGAATGGCAACAAAAGAAGTGACATTGGCTCTATTCATATCGATCTGAAGTATATAATGTATCATGGCAGTAATTCTCAAAACGACTTATTGTGTTACTGTACTTGTAATCGGAATACTTTTTTAGTTTCAGGTAAATACCATAATAATGTGGTGTTCACACCTTCAAGGATGCATCCAAGGATACTGCATCACTGTTTTAGCTAACACCAATATTGTAATTGAATTTCCATCTCCAGATTCATACAACATGACTTGGTCTACCCATGTGATCAATTGCCTTCCAAAAATGACATGGACGCCAGAATTCCCTGATCATCAGATAGCTTCATGACCTCCTTTGATCAAAGGTCTTCAGTGGACATCATTTCCTGACGTTGTGCTAAATGTCAAGGATGTCTCAGTGGGCCAGAATGTCGAGGAAGTACTAGAAAACGACTCAAGCCAAGATGTCTGTCAATATGGCATTTACCAATTTTTCACGCCGATTCACTAGTTTTACACATATTCACAATTTAAAAGTAATTCAGAGGGGACCAATCCGTACACATGATATTGTCAAAGAACGTGGAAATCTTTAGGTACATTAGGCATATGAGCCCAGCAGGAGCTTCAGTTGGTTTTAACCTCAATAAAATATGCCTTTATCCATGCATGCATTGCACAGCAGCAGCCTCAATAAAGAAATATCCTACCATAACTCTTCTTAAACCAACATGTGTCTTTTCTACCGCTTTTTAACAGAATGTTCTTTTGTTTCTTTTACCAGATTCATTGATGTTGTGGTGAATACTTGATGGCTGCATTTCTTGAAAAAAAGAAAGAAGATAAGACAACAAGGGGCTGATATAAATGCACAATCAAATATCATCATGGCTTCTGTCATGATTATACCTTTCTTCTTTTGTCCACGTCCAAATTAGAGATAATTGCCATCTACTTTCAGCTCAGGCTGCAAACAATTTTTTCTTTGAATGCCTATTTTGCTACTGTCAGCGATATGAAGCCAGTACATTAAAGATCATGCAGCACAGTTTTCCTCTGACTTCACACTCTCATTTTGGCCATCAGCCAACCAATGGTAGTGGAGCTGCCTGAGGTGGGAAGCCTGTCAAAAAAAATCTAGGAGTGATGTTTTGGCATTATCGTGGTTGCCAGTGATCGACATGCATCTTGGCGCCATCCAGGCAATTGGGGAGCTGCTCAAATGACATTTTGAGAAATTTTGATTGACATGCTATTGATCCAAAATAGTACTGACCATGGGAGGCATGAGAGTTTCTTGGAATTATTTATAGTACCCTGTTACTCAGCTTGCTTAAAAAAAGAATTTGGAAAAGGAACATAATAAATAGTATTACTGCTTCCCAATTCCCATTCATATGTTGTGTCAGCAGTGATATTTTAAATAATGCATGCCCTCTTGATTTCAAGGTACAGACATGCAGTTTTCCTTTGTTTTCAGACTATGCCAAATTGGCAGTGATGTAAGTACTGTGACCAAGTATTCTTGTGGTGATATTTCTCGTGATGCCTTTTCATAATGAACTCTCTGTCAACTGTCTATCCTTCTAAGTCATCTGGCAAACACACACAGAGATGGAACAAAAATTACATAAGGGTACTTTTCAAGGTCAAATCGAGAAATGGACCCTTCATTGACCACGCATGAGGTACTCACTCCTGAATAATTTTCCTGTGGGCCAAAAGAAAATAATCCTTCTACTATGAAGAGTTTCGACTTTTATGACCAGGGTATCCACCAATTGGACAATTTTCCCAATGCTGGTCAAACTTACAGCTCTCGCAATTGCTCTGAAGAAATCAATTTTTTTATAGTGTGGACCTATGATGTCAAAGCTGGAGACTCCATTGGAACCTATACAACTTTGGTGCAAGCTATGGTGTCATAGGTCAAACTGGCCAATAGCATTTCATGCGGACAACTACATCATAGCCTTGCAATTATGTCATGGCCAGGTGAGCCTCAAGTTGTAAAAAACAACAGAAAAACACTGCTGCCAATCTTAAAAGCTGCTAAGAAGTCTCCAGAAATTGAGAAAGCTTCCCTCCAACAGGATAAGCTCTTCATAAACAGCAAACTGTTTACTGTGAACAACCTGCACGAACTCCCAGAATTTCTTCAGGCCCATAACGTTGCAACAGTCAAAACAGATGATGCTTTAGTGTTCTATTCCAAAAGTTCTGTTTTCAGCAATTTTCATCCAATGGACATTGTAATCGGTGAACAAAGCTATTGCTGTAACGAACAGTTCTATCAGTCAGAAAAAGCCAAGTGCTTTAATGACCATGATACTGCAAAGAAAATAATGGAAACCTCCGACCCCTACCTCCAACAGTCATTAGGCAAATCAGTTAAGGGCTATGAGTGGATGCAATATGCAGAAGCGTGTCTTGAGGAAGCAAACCGGGCAAAATACACACAGAATGATAGAGCAAGGGAATTATTGCTGGCTACCGGAGATCGAAATCTTGGGGAGGCATCTTTTGATAAAACTTTTGGTACAGGTCTTGCCCTACACAACAAAGATGTATGCAACACAGAACTATGGGGTAATAACTTGATGGGAAATGATCTTACAAACAAACTGCAAATTTCATAAAATTGATTACTTATGTTTATTGTCATGATTATGTGATTCTCTAAATTTAATACCTGTATTTTTGTGGACTTGTTGTGCTTCACATAATGAACTAACTTTACTTAATGACTTGATCCATTTTAAAACTGTGTTAACAGGCAGTACAGGCAGTACAATAATGCTAACTTCATAGGATATAGGTTGGTTTATATGCATAATCCTTAATTGTTTGATGTGTAAATGGACTTATGTTTATGTTGTAGTTGCTATTGTTTATTACGCTATGATGTTATTTATACTCATGCACTTGTCTGATAAAACTGGCTGCAATTGTTATGTGTTGGACATTCATGAGAGACTTTTGATGTAAATACTGGTGAGTTTGATGCCTGTTTCTTTTTTGATACTTTGCTCAGAATTTCTCTATCGTAGTGATATAAGACTTATGTGAGTTGTGAGATTATTACCTGTATATTAACTATTTCATTGCATTCAATGACCTAATTCTATTTGCTCTTGCTTTGTTTTGTTTTTGCAAGTGTGTACTGGTTGAATGAATAACTGAAGTATATTAACATTCAATTTAAACATAATCTATATAACTGAAAATGAAAAAGGTAACACAATGTGCCAGGTTACAAATCTATGTGTATTCCATGAACTATCCCTGCACTTCTGCATGGTCTTACCATGGCTTTAAATGATTATCGAAAAACTACTGTTTTAATATATAATTTCATGCATTTATACATATTTCAGAACTATTTGAACCACTTGTTGAATAATATGGTTGATTGTGGTATTTATTCGTTGAAAACTCCTCCTCCCAGAGATCCAAAGGCAGAGGGTGCAGCTGACTGGTACTGTAGGTGCTCTGTTAATGTTTTTTCAGTGAAAGAGTTATAATGGCAAATGAAGGTAATCTGCTTGATCTGTTAAATTTCCAGGGTAACATAGAAAATAATGATGATGAGGCTCCCAACCTATTTAGACATTCTCCCTATTATGAATTAGATGACCTGACTACCTTATTTAAACAAAAAAAACACATTTTTAATTTAATGAGTCTGAATATTCAATCTTTGAATGCCAAGATCAATGAGCTATTGATTTATATTGAGCATCTCAAAAATAACGATTGTCACATAAGTGCTTTGTGTCTCCAAGAAACGTGGATTAATTCTCACACTGATGTTTCACTTCTTGAAATTCCAGGTTATAACTTGATTTCCCAGCCGAGCTCCTGCAGCACACACAGAGGAATTGCCGTTTATTTAAGAAACATTTTCAAGTATAAGGTACTTTCAATTATAAGTAAAAACCCTCAGGTGTGAGAAGGACTTTTCATTCAAGTAAGTCTAAATAAACATGTTTCTAATTCAGAAAATAAATCAATTATAATTGAAAATATTTATAAAGTAAAGTAAAGTAAAGTAAAGTAAAATTTTATTTAACGTCGGTGATGAAACAATAAAACAAATAACACAAGCTATGCAGCTTTTTACAGACAAGTTTAAAATAACAGAACAAGATGAATAATATGATGTTAAATATATACAAATGAAGATGATGCTATATACAAAAATGAAGCCATTTGAGTCTATTGGGTAAGTTCATGAGCATACATGTTTATATTTATGAAAGTAAACTTTAACAGTTAAGAGAACAGCACTTACAAAGAGTTTCTAAGACATATAATACATGTTCCACATTCACATGTATCTAGAATATTTTGATTTTTCAATGCAAACTTGAAAGAAGATACATCTGGAGAACATTTGATGTGAGAGGGTAGAATATTCCATAATGAGGGACCTTGATACCGAATTGATTTTTTTCCATATTGAATTGTTTTGAATGGAGGTAAAACTAATTTGTTGCTATCTCTCATGTTATACGGAGATACTTGTTTATCAAAGAGTGAACTATTTATAGGTGGTGCAAGGTTATTCATGATTTTGAAAACAAGTTCCGCTAAGTTATTTTTACGGTTAACATGCAACATCTTTTTCCCCGTTTTTAGTAGTACGTCATTGTACGTACTTTCATAGTCATTACAAACCAATCTTAAAGCTCTTTCATTTAACTTTTCAAATTTTCTATCTTGGCCAGGTGAGAAATTGTTGTATGCAACTGAACAGTATATAAAGTTTGAGGCGACAAATGCTTCGTAGATTCTTAGTCTGCCTTCATAGTCTATATGTTTACATATTCTTTGAAGAGCATTGATCTGTCGCGCTGCCTTTTTGCAGACAAGTGACACTTGATAGTTAAAATTCAGTTTACTGTCAATATGAATGCCCAGCAATTTTACAGTATTCTCCGATTTAATATTAATGCCTTGTACTTCAAGTTCAATGACAGAATTATTCCTGCTAATACAGATTGCCTGAAATTTGTTTGGGTTTGCTTTCATGAAATTTACTTTAAACCATTTGATTGCCCTCACAGAGGCTATTTCAAGTTTTTCTTTGACAACTGTTAGGTCACTATGAGAAAAGGAAAGCGTATTGTCATCTGCATAATTATATACTTCACATAATGTCTTTTGTTCGATCAAGAAATCATTTATAAATATGTTAAATAGGAGAGGGCCCATCATAGAGCCTTGGGGGACACCAGTTTTTAGATCCAGCCAATCGCTCCGTGTATTACCTAATTTGACAGCTTGTTTTCTGTCTTTTAAGTAATTCATGACAAAGGAACAAGCTTCTAATGAAACTCCATAGGCATTTAATTTGGCAATTAGTAGACCATGAGGAAGGCTATCAAAAGCCTTTGAAAGATCAATCAGTACACATCCTACATCGCAATTATCATCAAGAGCTTTTTGCCAGTTTTCTATGCATTTGACAAGTACGTTGTTGCAGCTGTATAGCTTTCGATATGCAGAAAGACCAGATGAGAGAGATGTTGACATAAATTCAAGAAGTTGGTCGCACATTATTCCTTCAAATAATTTGGAAGATGATGTTAGAACACTTAGTGGTCTATAGTTTTCTTTAGACAATTGATCTGACTTTTTATATAAGGGGGTAACTTCAGCTTTTTTGTTACAATGAGGAAATACACTATTTGTGATGCAGTTATTGATTATTGGTGTCAGGGATATACTAAGGCGATTTGAACCTACGCGTAGAAATTTTGGCGAGATGTAATCAAAACTGGTAGCTTTATTAGTTTGTAGAAGCTTAAGTTTGTTTAGAGTTGTTGATCGGTTTACAGGTTTAAAATCAAACTCATTATCATAATTTGCATAGTCACGGATTAGTTTGACACTTGGATGATCTTTGTAATGGTCAATGACCTGATCAACTGACATTTGTTTAACTTCATTGGATTCACTAAGATCTTGTGCTACATTTATGAAAAAGTCATTGAAAGTATTACTCACATCTGACGGTTTGCTAATTAAAGTATTATCTTCATATAAAGTAATATTTTGATTATTTTGTTTAACTTTGTTGGTCATAAAAGGCTTTACAATTTCCCAGAAATGTTTCCCCTTGTTGGAACTTGCATTACATTTTTTATCAAAATATTGTTTGAGTGAGGCTCTTTTTAGTTTATTGACCAGGTTTCTTTGTTTTTTGAATTCATCAAAGTTTTCTCTGCTTTTTGTTTTGTGGAATTTCCTTCTGAATGCTGCTTTAAGGTTTATGGATTTTCTTAAGTTGTCATTCATGTATGGAAGTGGTCTGTATTTAACAACCTTTTGTTTTCTAGGTGCATTTTTGTCAACTACATTTAGAAGTAGAGTATTATGAAACCACAATTGGTCATCAACCTCGTCAAAAATTTCAGAAACATGGAAAGGTGCTAACTTCAGATCATTTAGGTATGACTCTTCACTAAAATTCTTGAAAGATCTGTAATTTACTAACTTTGGTTCATTAGATGGACACGTTAATCTTGTTGATGCACTTATGTAATTATGGAAATCACTAATTCCTAGGGATACGTTTCGTTTATGGTTTTCTTTATTGATTTTGGGTTATTTGTTAGGATGACATCTAATAAAGTTGGATTTTCTACACTTTTAAAACATGTTGGATCTTTTATCAACTGTTTGAGGTCGAATGTGTAGACCGCCTGTGGACTTGCTCGAAAATTACAGAATATTTATTGATGACTTTGAACAGATTTTAGGCAGCCTTCAGAGTAGTAAATGTGAAATTATGTTTGCAGGCGATTTTAATATTGACTTGCTAAGAATACATAATAAACAAATTTTTAATGAATTCCTCGAAACTTTTTTGTCCTATGGATATATCCCCAAAGTAACGTTTCCTACAAGAATCTGCGAAACAACAAGTACTCTCATTGACAATATATTCATTAAAATATCAGAACACTTTTCCTCCTCAAGTGCCGTCATTTTTAAATGTAACATTTCTGACCATATGCCATGTCTTATTTTTCTTGATTACCTTCGACTTGGAGATACATTGGACAAGTTTATCCGAAAACGGTTAATTACATCACATGCATTAGCATCATTTAAAGAGGAGGTTGACATGAAATGTAAAATGAATATATTCAGTAGCAATCTTGAAGGTGATCCGAATGAAAATTATGACATTTTGAAAAACGTTTTACACAATGCTCTAGACAAACACCTTCCTGAAAGAAATTTTCGCTTCAATAAATATAGAGACAAAAACCAGAAATGGATTACTCGAGGTATTATTAACTCAATTAGATTTCGAGATAAATTATATAAAAGATATCGAGCAACTAAGCCAGGTGATTCCCTTTATGAAACTCTAAAAATAAATCTACAAACGTACAACAGAATTTTGAGGCAAAATGTAAGAATTGCTAAAAAGCAGTATTACGAGAGCTGTTTTTCTAAATTTCGAAATGATGTAAAAAAGACCTGGATGACTATCAAAGATATAATGAACAAACGAAACAACAATAAGGATTTGCCAAATTATTTCTTAATAGACAATGTCAAAGTTACAGATCCCACACTGATTGCAGAAGAGTTTAATAGATATTTTATTGATATAGGCCCCAAACTTGCTTCTGCCATTGTTCCTCCCCCGAATAAGTCCTACAAAGATTATTTAACAGATGATATAACTCATCAGTTCCATTGTTTTCAAAGTGTTAATGTGCAGGAGGTGGACAAAATTATCAAAGATCTTAAGCCAAAAACAAGTTCAGGATTTGATTTTGTATCTAATAAGCTTTTACAACTCATTAAAGATGAAATTTCGGAGCCACTCACTTTAATTATTAACCAGTGCTTTAATACAGGTATCTTTCCTGATAGTTTAAAGATTGCTAAAGTAACACCTCTACATAAAAAAGAAGAAGACTTTTTACTATGTAATTATAGACCTGTATCGGTATTGCCTAGCATTTCCAAAGTTGTTGAGCGTATCATGCATAATCAGATTAATGAATATTTCACAAATTTGCAGTTATTTTATGAAAGTCAGTATGGTTTTCGTAAGGAGCATTCCACTGAATTTGCAGCAATAGAATTTCTAAATAGAGCTATATATGAAATGGACAAAAACAGAATACCTATAAACATATTTCTTGATCTTTCAAAAGCGTTTGATACTTTGGACCACAATATTTTGTTATATAAGCTTAAACACTATGGAATTTCAGGAAAAGCACTAAAATTATTTGAAATTTACCTACATTCACGAAAGCAATACGTCTCTCTTAATAATATAAATTCTAAATTACTAGAAATTAAGACAGGTGTACCACAGGGATCTATAATTGGACCTTGGTTATTTATCATATATGTAAATGATCTTAAAAATGCCTGTAAATTTTTCCATCTAGTTATCTACGCTGATGATACCTCTCTTACCACTACTTTCAACAGCTTTGGAAATGCTGCTCATCTAAAGGCTTCTAATCGTAATAATTTCAATGATGAAATTGTTCATAATATTAACAAGGAATTGAACGATGTGTCAAATTGGCTTAAACTTAATAGGTTGTCCCTAAACGTCAGAAAGACTAAGGGAATGATATTACATACTCCGAATAAAAGAATTGATTATCCCAGACTTACTTTAGATGATACTGTTATAGATTATGTTGATGAATTCAATTTTTTAGGCATTGTATTGGACAAGCATTTGAGTTGGAAAAAACATATAACGCATGTGCACTTGAAAATATCAAGAGCTATAGGCGTGATGAATAAGTTGAAACATTTCCTGCCCAAGAAAGTTCGCCTTACCTTGTATAATTCACTTGTGTTACCATATTTTAACTATGGTATTTTAGCCTGGGGATCACAGAGCCAAAAGCTTCTCAAAATTCAGAAAAAGGCAGTAAGAACTGTAGCTCTAGCCAGGTATAATGCCCATACTGAGCCAATTTTTAAAGAATTAAAACTTTTGAAAGTCATGGATCTGTGTGGTGCGGGAGTGGAAATTCTGCTATAAACTGGAACACAACCTTACCCGTGTTTACTTCAATTCAATATTTCGAAGAGGTGCCAAATTCAAAATTACAATACCAGAAATACAAAGAATTTTCAAATACCACTAATTAAACATGAATACGCAAGAAATTGTGTAAGATACCGTATTCCTTTAGCATACAATAATTGTCCCAACTTAATACGAGAAAAAATATATACCCATAGTTTCTTGGGTTTTTCTAATTATGGAAAAAACTACTTGCTCAATTCGTATTCTGAGGAGTGTCTTATTGTAGGTTGTTATATCTGTGGAAGAAGAAACTGATAGTGCATTTTTTGTCATTTTCTCATCTTTTTCTGTTTAATTACTTTTTTTTTACTCTTGTTACCATTTCTGGCATGGTGCGGTGGCCTGTGGCACGGGGGGCAGCAGCCGCGGCTCATGGTGCCATGGTGCTGCCGCACCATTGTCTACCATTATAGAGGGTATTTAATAATTTGGCCACAATGCCAGTTAGAGATTTCTGTGGGAGTTGGGAGGAGGAGTTTTCATTTCATTTCGGGGCCATCAATTAAGCGACATTTTTTTGTCTTTTTGAGGCCCCTCACCAATGAATATACCAATTGGTTTCAGCTGAAAGATACCGAGACTGTATTTTATTGGTGAAAAATAAAGTTCTGAGTTCTGAGTTCTGAGTTCTGAGCCAATGATACCACTGCAAAAACTCAGGTGTTAAATTGGAGGGGGGATTGTTTATTATCTGGTGACACCAAAAGTGCCTGAAATTCAACCAAGCATGGTTAATAGGATAACTGGAAATTAATAACAGTTGTTCACCAACATGCTTCTGATCTAAATTGGATTTGATATGGAGTTGTCAAGTCAAGCATTTTGCTTACTGTTTGCAGTTTTGTTGGCCGCTCTTTTCAGTGTAAAACTACCAACATTACTTTAATCCTATATTGTTTATTGTCTACCACAGTTCACAGGAGTTATTATGCAGACATAAAGATCAATTGACAGCTTTTGAGCAGAGTGCCCCCTCCCCAGGAGTAGTCCAACCTTGCACCTGAGTTGTTGTTGTGATATTATTGGCCGCTCGGCAATGATGTAACTGCAAGGCTATGATGAAACTGTCCACAACGGATACTATTGGCCAGTTAGACCTATGGCATCATTGATAGCACCAATTTTGCATGTCCTCCAGTGCTTGGCAATGGAGTATCCACTTATGACATCAGAGGTCCACTCTGGCACTGAGAAAAAAAAACTGATTTCTTCAGATCAATTGCTAGAGCTGTAAAGATACAAACTAATCAGAAAACATTGTGGTCTCGAACTACTATAGCTGAGGGACCAACAAGCAGTAACTGACTTTTCTGCTGACAACAACACTGGCATACAATTTCTGTCAGGGTTTAGCGACTATTCTGCCATACTAATGTGGTGGCTGTGTCAATCTCGAAAGCTTGTCAGGTCTTTGTGACATGCAAGGGGTTCCTGTATTTAGCTCATGTTGCTTCTGTGACAAGAAATGGCTGGTTGAACTGTGCTGTCAGCTATTCTGTTTAGGCGGTATTTGAACAAGTGATAAAATGTGTCAAGAGACCCCGAATGCCCTTGTAGACATAACATTTAATAACGAAATAAAACATCTCATATGCATCTCAATAAATCATATTGGACTACTATGTATGTCCTTCTTGATACTGAGAGAGTGGTTTTAAGATAGGGTTTAACGTCATTAAAACTTTCATTCGATCTATCAGTTTCAGCTTACCAAGGTATTCCAAGTCTCCAACTATCCTTGCTAATAAGTGCAACGTCTTCCGCAGGTTTCTAAAAGCTCCAAAGATTTTTCGTGGCTTCAAAGGACTAGGTGTACTTGACGAGAAAGGCTCTGAGCTATGGACTAAGAGTTGACTGTGGTTGACTGCCGGTTGCTGGATGCAGACCTGTAATTTGGATGGAATCATCTGCTTCAGAGGCAAGTATACTCGCTTGAAGTGCATAAATAATCTGCCTAAAAAGATGCTTTGCTGATGCTTTAGTTTTTCTTGCTTGACACAAAGAAAGTTTCTATAAAAGAATTATATTCAGTCTCCTTAAACACCCATTTTAGTCAATAACTTGATTCATGTTTAAGAATGCATGCATGGTAGGAAAGCTCTGATAGTCTCAGGACTGGTGTTAAATATTGCTTTGAAAAAGAGATTCTTATTCCGAACTTCACTTTATTCCTCCATGATCCAACAGTAAGCATTATACCCTGAAGGAAAAGCACGTGATTGCAGACTGGTGACATCCTTGCTGTCAAAGTGATCTCTGAGTAAATGGGGATCATCAAGTAAATTGTGCAGCAAGTGCAGCGTGAATGGCCATAATCAAGCAAATGGTGGTCATCAAGTAAATAGTGATCTGCAGTGAACATATTTTCCATCACTGGGTTTACATAACATTTTACCAAAACTGTAGACTATGCAAATCTATGTTCCTCTTTATATGGGTAGCTGACATAATATCAGCCCATACACAAAGTAAAACAAAGAAAACTAGTATTCAACCTTTAAAAAGGTTAGGCAATGATTCGACCTCAAATATATGAGTAAAACAAATTATATGAGACTATGTCGGACTATTATGGTAGAGACCCTGTGAGCTGAAGTTTCTACTTATATTATGTCGTAAAGTAGACACACTTAGCCCATGCAAAATTTGAAGAAAATTGTCCATGTCAATCACAAGATATAGCCATTTACCCCTTTTGGGGGTTACTACCTAAAACCGAAACTGTTCATCCAGTAACATCCATTAAGTACAAGCCTAGATCCAACATAAACTTGACATTCCATTTTAAACAACCAAATTCCTCAAAATACGTATTTACCCCCCTTTGACCTTGATTACGAGGGTAAATTATCCTATACTGTAACGTTTTCTCTTTTAACATGTGCCTGAGTCAATATCCCATACGTGTGCAAAATTTGAAGTAAATCGTCCATGTCAGTCACAAGTTATAGTCATTTACCCCTTTTGGGGGTAATTATTAAAAACCGAAACTTTTCATCCAGTAACATCCATACGAATAACCTAGACCAAACGTGCAACTAATATTCCATTTTAAACAACCAAGTTCTTCAAAATATGTATTTACCCCCTTAGAACTTGATTACGAGGGTAAATCACCCTATTCTGTGAATTTTTTCCTTTTAGCATGTGTCTGAGTCAATGTCACAAACGTGTGCAAAATTTGAAGTAAATCGTCCATGTCAATCACAAGTTATAGTCATTTACCCCTTTTGGGGGTAATTACCCAAAACAGAAAGTTTTCATCCAGTAAAATCCAACCGGATAGCAGTAGACCAAACATACAGCTGATATTCCATTTTGAACAACATAACTCCTCAAAATATATATTCACCCCTTTTGGCATTGATTACGAGGGTAAATACCCTATGTTGGCAATACTGTTAAAATTATTTGTTTAATATGTGCCTGAGTCAATATCCCAAACGTGTGCAAAATTTGAAGTAAATCGTCCATGTCAATCACAAGTTATAGACATTTACCCCTTTTGGGGTTAATTACCCAAAACAGAAACTTTTCATCCAGTAAAATCCAACGGGATACCCGTAGACCAAACATACAGCTGATATTTCATTTTGAACAACATAACTCCTCAAAATATATATTCACCCCTTTTGGCATTGATTACGAGGGTAAATACCCTATGTTGGCAATACTGTTAAAATTATTTGTTTAATATGTGCCTGTGTCAATATCCCAAACGTGTGCAAAATTTGAAGAAAATCGTCCAGGTCAATCACAAGTTATAGACATTTACCCCTTTTTGGGGGGTAATTACCAAGCTTCGGGCAACAAGGATTACATAATACAGAAACCATTAATATATTACCAGACTATCATTGAAATCCTTTCATTAAAACCAAAGTTTTACAATGTTTTCACTCTTGGGGCAAAACACCCTATTTTCAACACCCCATTACATAGTTACCCCTTCACATAATCAAAATATAAAATATCACTTACCTTGAATGGTTAGTCAGGCTACCTATCAGTGAAAGAACTGAGTTTCTAGCTTGCTTAGTTTTTCTGGAAACCTGTGCAAACCTGTTTTAGTCAAATTGGGGTAATTACCCCCTTACCCTCATTGCACAAAAACAATTATGGGTTACAAATGTTGGGATACATGTTTATATATATATTCCAAAGTTTCAAATTGATTCTTGTAATATTAAAAAAGTTATTCCACTTTTAAGTTTTCCAATTTTCGACTTTGAGATGACCTGTGACCTTGAGTTCAAGGTCAAGGTCAACCATCTTCTCCCAAAATGAAGTACTAACCATGGACTATATATGTACCAAGTTTCAAGTCTCTAGCACAAAAACCTACTGGCCAAGAAAATAATAATAACTAGCAGTCAACCTTTGAAAAGGTAGGGAATAAATCGACTGGGAAAAAATTTGGGATTATTGGCAAAATATTGACTAAATTTGACCATTATTAAGAGGATTAATAACCCTACAATTGAACGTTTTTGCTTCAGAATATCTATTTACCCCTTGCGACCTTGATTATGCAGGTAAAGTATCACACAAAATCAAAATTGTACTTGCACTATGTCTCTAAGTCAGCATACTGATAATGTGACAAATTTGAAGAAAATCGTCCTATTCAATCAAAAGTTATAGCTATTTACCCCTTTTTGGGGAAATTACAAAATGCCAAAAAACAACAACTTTTATGATCTTGTAACACCAACAGTGAAGGTAAGAACCAATTGATGCCTAATAAATTATCAAATATACAAGAAATGCTAAGAATACATATTTACCCCTTTCCACCTTGATTACGGGGGTAGTTTACTCCAGAACACCAAAAACCTACAAGCACCATGTTTCAAAATCATCTGACGGAACATGTGCAAAGTGTGGAGAAAATCGTCCAATTCAATCAAAAGTTATAGCTATTTACCCCTTTTTGGGGGTAATTACCTAAAAACAACAACTATTATCTTGCAACACCTACATTGAAAAGGTAAGACCCAACTGATACCTAATATGCCATTAGATATGCAAGAAGTGTTCCGAAAACACATTTACCCCTTTCGACCTTGATTATGAGGGTAAATTACCCCACTGCATCAAAATTGTACTTGCACTATGTTTCCAAGTCAGCATACTGAACATTTGAAAAATTTGAAGACAATCGTCCAAGTCAATCAAAAGTTATAGCAATCTACCCCTTTTGGGGTAATTACCCTAAAACATCATTTTTATTGCATGATAAGATTCCAATTCATGAATACTTCATACACACCAAGTTTCATCAAAATCCCTCCATTCAAACCAAAGTTAAAAAATGTTTTCACTTTTTTGACAAAACACCCATTTTTGAATCAGTCATAACTGAAAAACCCCTTCTCTGATCAAAATATAAAACCCCACTTACCATGGGTATTTAGTCAGGCTATCAATTACAGC
Source organism: Platynereis dumerilii (assembly GCA_026936325.1). NCBI lineage: Eukaryota > Metazoa > Annelida > Polychaeta > Phyllodocida > Nereididae > Platynereis > Platynereis dumerilii. The sequence continues at coordinate 16,477,152 of JAPTHN010000007.1, forward strand.
AAAAACCGAGCCTCTAACCATTATAGTTTTCTCTGAAAACATGAGCAACTGGTTTTTATCAAAAGGGGGTAAATACCCTTTTACCCTCATAGCACAAAAATGGCCAGATATGAAAAATGTAGCAAATCATGTTTGTATAAAGATTCCTTAGACTTGAATCTGTAACTTTAATATTAAGAGAGATAATCCACTTTGAAAATTTAAAAAATTTGACTTTGAGATGACCTGTGACCTTGAATTCAAGGTCAAGGTCAAAGATTTTTTGGAAAAATAATCTACTAACCCATGGCTATATATATACCAAATTTCAAAGCTCTAGCTCAAAGTGAAATAAAATAATAATAATAATAATAATAAAATCAAAGAAAACAAGATAAATCTCCCGATGGGTCGATTTATAATAACTAGGGTCCCAGGGGACTTCAACCTTAAAAGGTCAAAGGGATGATTCGACATTAAAACATTCGATAATATGCGTAGAACAAGGTGGAAAACCTAATACTCCATTATCAACACAATGTTATATTAACGCCTTCCGACTAAGATTTATGGTGTAAATTGTCCTCTAACATCAAAAATTTACTTACATCATATCCGCAGGACCACATAATAAACTTATGTAAAATTAGAAGACAATCGTCCAAGTCAATCAGCAGTTACAGACATTTACCCCTTTTTGGGGTGATTACCTAAATACGCATATTTTCATCCCTAACATCCCAAGTGTAGAGGCAAGAAGTAACCGATGCCAAATGCACCTTTTAAAAACAAGTATTGCTCAAAAACCATAATTACCCCCTTCGTTCCTGATTATAAGGGTAGATTGCCCCATTAAATCAAATATACTCTTTCATTATGTCTCCAAACCATGATATTCAGCATTTGCAAGAAATGAAGAAAATCGTTCAAAACAATAAAAAGTTATAGCTATTTACCCCTTTTTGGGGTAATTACTTAAAACTGACAAATTATATCCTCAAACATCAGTAATGAAAAGGCAAATACCAATCAATGTGAAATACACCATTAAAAACATAAGAGCTGTTCAAAATACACATTCACCCCTTTCGACCCTGATTACGAGGGTAAATTACCCCACGAAATCAAATTTACACTTTCATCATGTCCCCATGTCCAAATAGTAAACCTGCGCAAACTTTGAAGAAAATCGTCAATGTCAATTACAAGTTACAGCTATTTACCCCTTTTTGGGGGTAATTACTTAAAACTGACAAATTTTATCCAGTAACAGTGATGAAAAGGCAAGACCCAATCGATGTCTTATACACCATTAAAAACTTAAGAACAGTTCAAAATACATATTTACCCCTTTCGACCTTGGTTATGAGGGTAAATTACCCCATGACTTCAAATTTACACTTTCATTAGGTCCTCAAGTCAAAAGAGTAAACTCTTGCAAAATTTGAAGTAAATCGTCAATGTCAATCACAAATTATAATCATGTACCCCTTTTTGGGGTAACTACCCCAAAACGTCATTTTTATCTTATGATATGACTCTAATTCATAAATACTATATACACTCCAAGTTTCATCAAATTCCCTCCATTCAAACCAAAGTTAAAAAATGTTTTAACTTTTTGGTCAAAACACCCATTTTTGAAAGTCCTGTTACTCAACAACCCCTTATTCAATCAAAATATAAAAGGTTTCTTACCATGGATATTTAGTCAGGCTACCAATCACAGCAAAAACTGGGCCTCTAAGTGAAGTAGGTTTCTCTTAAAACAGGAGCAATTGGTTTTTATCAAAATGGGGTAAATACCCCTTTTTCGTCACATCAGAAAAAAAAATTCTACCCACATTTGTAGTGAACCACTTTTGTACACATATATTTCAATCTCATGTCTGTAACTATAAAATTTAATGAATTAATCAACTTTGAAAATTTGAAAATTTTGACATTGAGATGACCTGTGACCTTGAGTTCAAGGTCAAGGTCAAATCTTTTCTACCAGAATGAAGTACTAACTATGGACTATATATGTACAAAGTTTCAAGGCTCTAGCTTCAAAGTTAACTGGACAAGAAAAATAATAATAATAATAAAATAAAAGAAAATAAGATGATTCTCCATTTATGTCGAATCATAATAATAATAACTAGCAGTCAACCTTTGAAAAGGTAGGGAATAAATCGACATGGAATACGTGGGCTTGCAGGCAAAAGATTGAACAATTCATACGAAAAATCAATGGAAACACATAACCAAATATACCATTGAAAACACAAAAACTGCTCAAAATACTTGTTCATCCCTTTTGGCATTGATTTTGAGGGTAAATTACCCCATGACATCAAAGTCAAACTTGAATTATGTCCCCATGTCAAGATACTAAACCTGTGCAAAATTTGAAGAAAATCGTCCAAGTCAATCAAAAGTTATGAATATTTACCCCTTTTTTGGGGTAAACACCTAAAAACGGCAATTTTAACCCAAAAACATCAATGTTGTGAAGTAAAGTCCCAACCGATGCCTGTTGTACCATTGCAAAGATAAGAACTGCTCAAAACACATATTCACCCCCTTCGATCTGGAATATGGGGGTAAATAACCCCATGACATCCATATCGTACTTGCATTATGTCCCCATGTCAAGATACTAAACCTGTGCAAAATTTGAAGAAAATCGTCCAAGTCAATCAAAAGTTATGAATATTTACCTCTTTTTGGGGGTAATTATCTAAAAACGGCATATTTAACCCAAAAACAAAAATGTTGTGAAGTAAAGTCCCAACCGATGCCTATTATACCATTGCAAAGATAAGAACTGCTCAAAACACATATTCGCCCTTTCAATCCAGAATATGGGGGTAAATTAACCCATGACATCAAAATCATACTTGCATTATGTGCCCATGTCAAGATACTAAACTTGTGCAAAATTTGAAGGAAATCGTCCAAGCCAGTCAAAAGTTATGAATATTTACCCCTTTTTGGGGGTAATTACCTTAAAATGACAAGTTTCACCTAAGGACATCTGTATTGTGAAGTAAAGTCCCAACCGATGCCTATTATACCATTGCAAAGATAAGAACTGCTCAAAACACATATTCACCCCTTTCGATCTTGAATATGGGGGTAAATTACCCCATGACATCAAAATCGTACTTGCATTATGTCCACATGTCAAGATACTAAACATGTGCAAAATTTGGAGAAAATCGTCCAAGTCAATCAAAAGTTATGACTTTTTACCCCTTTTTGGGGTAATTACCTAAAAACGACAATTTTTATCCAGGAACATCCACAGCACGAAGGAAAGTCTCAAACGATGCCTATTGTATCATTCAATACACAATAACTGGTCAAAACACATATTCACCCCTTTCGATCCAGAATAAGGGGGTAAATTACCCCTTGACATCAAAATCATACTTGCATTATGTCCCCATGTCAATATACTGGACTTCTGCAAAATTTGGAGAAATTCGCCCATGTTAATCACAAGTTAGAGTCAATTACCCCTTTTGGGGTAATTTCCCCCAAAACGTCATTTTTATTCCATAATGTGACTGTAATTCATGAATACTATATACACACCAAGTTTCATGAAATTCCCTCCATTCAAACCAAAGTTAAAAAATGTTTTCACTTTTTGGACAAAACACCCATTTTTGAAAGTCCCATAACTCAAAAACCCCTTGTTTGATCAAAATATAAAAGGTGTCTTACCATGGATGAGTAGTCAGGCTATCAATTACAGCGAAAACTGAGCCTCTAGCCATTATAGTTTTCTCTGAAAACATGAGCAACTGGTTTTTTTTTTTTTTTTTTAAATACCCCTTTACCCTCATCTCCCAATAAACGATATAGGCCAAAAATGTAGCAACACATGTTCATATAAAGATTACCAAGTCTTAATATTCTAACAATGATATTAAAAGAGATAATCCACTTTGAAATTTTGAAAAATTTGACTTTGAGATGACCTGTGACCTTGAGTTCAAGGTCAAGGTCAACCATTTTCACAAAAAATGAAAGTACTTACCAAGGACTACCTATGTACAAAATTTCAAGTCTCTATGACAAAAACTGACTGGATAAAAATGGCCAAATAATAATAATAATAATAATAATAATAATAATATCAAAGAAAACAATATAAATCTCCTTAGAGTCGATTTATAATAATAATAAAATCAAAGAAAACAAGATGATTCTCCCGATAGGTCGAATCATAATAAGCAACTTTGTCTCATCAAATAACGGCAAGAAAACCTGCTGAATTGTTGAAGCATGGTGAAACTATATCCTCAAGAAATGTTATTACAGCCGACAAATGACAAGTGCTCACAGAATTTCACTAACATGTTCTTTGTGAGGTCATATCCCTATCCACACTATGAAAAGTAACAAGTCACTGTGGGGTGATAGTATTGTATGATTGCCAATTTGCCAAGGTCAAATAATAAAGCATAGTCACATGTCTATACTAAGCAATCAACAGCATGTAAAGTCTAGTCAAATACTTGACTCTATGCCAAGGGACTTGGGTATAGAGTCAAGGAGTTGCCCATTGCACACGGGGGAGAAATGTCTTCGAAATTATCAAAACAACAACTCCAAACACTGTTAATATGAAATCAATTAAATACCTCCACTTCTGGGCCTTCAAGGCACGTTGTGTAGACATTCCTTTATCATTCCCATACATTGTCAATGCTTGGTAAATCCATTTTAAAGAATTTCATCCAAATTTCTTGGAGACGTTGAATTTTCTTGACCAATATTGCATGTCAACTTCTTTAATGATTGTCTAACCTATGTTTAAAGAGGATTACAAACTGTCAGTGACCCGTTCTGGGTGGTTGAATTTTGTCATTGTTAAGTATTTTAAAATCTCAAAGTTGTTAATTGTATGTGGTGGCTTTTCACAGTATCTAGCTGATTAAGATAAACAGCTTTCAACTTTTGGTTAATCCATGTTTATGTAAACCACTGTCAATCATTTTGCACTTTTAATTCATGGGGGGGCATTCATCCAAGCATTCATGCCTTTTGAAGTGACTGACTGGGACCACAAATACTCATCTCAGATCGCATTTTACTAAAGTGTAGCAGTGTAATTATTGTAACATGCATAATTAATGACTCACTGAGAAGGTGGCTTTATTCTAAAAAACAAAAACAAAAGTAAAAGATAGATAGATAGATAGATAGATAGATAGATAGATAGATAGATAGATAGATAGATAGACAGACAGATGGATAGTGAGACAGATGGATAGATAGATAGATAGATAGATAGATAGATAGATAGATAGATAGATAGATAGATAGATAGATAGATAGATAGATAGATAGATAGATAGATAAATAGAAAGATAGATAGATAGATAGATAGACAGGTAGGTAGATAGATAGATAGATAGATAGATATATAGATAGATAGACTGATAGATGGAGACAGCTAGACAGATAGACAGATCGATAGATAGATAGATAGATAAATTGGTTAATTTATTGATTGATAAATATGATTGATTGACAAATTGATAATTGACAAATTGATAGGTTAATGGATGGATAGATTATGATCATGATATAGGCCTATATGCACAAGTTTCAGTTTTACAGCATTTGCAGTTGGCTGTTCTTTTATGTATTGGTTCCCAATATGTTGTTTGAAGTTTGCCTGTTTTGTTGTTTGTCAGCTTTGCTGCTTAAAACAATTATTGTATATAATGATTATACTAAATCCCATAATGCCCTACAGCTGGGTTATTTTAATCAACAAAGCCACCATTTTAAGAGGACGTTCTTGGACCCATGATTTGAAATTCATGGATTTTCGAAGGTTAAAATGGCAATGAAAGACGGATTTTGTTGGATACAATACTGAAGACCATATACCAAGGGCAGGGCATATTTTTATAGCTTGACAGACCACTTTTTATAGTCTAAACAGGCCTAGAATTGCCGCAACAAATCTGATGCGGAAATTTCGACCTGTATAGTATTTGAATTCTGCTAGACTATGTAAAGTCTAAAGACACTGCAGATACTATATCTGAAATTGTAGCAGTCATACTGATTACTTTCCCAATTCTCAAACTTATTTTAAATCTAACTGGAAACAAATATGCATATATAAGATAATACAGAGTACCATAAATTTACAAACAAGACTTTTAAGAGTACAATAATGTGTGCCACTGTGTTAGGAAACTCCCGATGGCCATGACCCCTGGAGCAGCACATGTCAGTCAAATGTCTCACGGTGTCATTCAAGCAACAGACCAATTACTGAGATAGCTTGAAGCATCAGGTCGAGTACTGGCACTTAAGATAAGGTAAATCACTCATACATTCTCTTTGACAGGTTTTCCTCACTTTGCTGTACTATACCTCTGGAAAAATTCTTCCATGAAAATGTTTTCCCCTCACTGGGTTGATATACATAACCAAAATAATAGACCATACCAATCTTGACTCCTCTTTGATATAAGTAGCCGACATAATATCAGCCCATTTACCCAAAGTGGCCTATAGCAAAGGAGATAATCCACCTCTACTTCTTCAAAGGAGAGCTCAAACTAGTAACTTGTTGATGTATGGTTTGTTTGTTTGTTTGTTGGGGTTTATGCCTCTGCAGCACCTGAGTGAGCTATATCGAGGCAGACGATCGCTGTATGATGATGAGATGAGAAGACTGTGAGTCTCGCACATACCCTATTAGGCCTCATGACCGGATACACCCCCAAAACCCTCTCATAAACTCGCCACCCTCAACTTAACCTCTTTCTCCCTCAACTTACCCCTTTTCACTTCCGCCACCCTCAACTACCCTCAGCTTCCCTCAACTGCCCTCAACTTAACTCAACTAAACTCAAGTAACCTCAACTAAACTCAACTAAACTCAATTTACCTCAACTAAACTCGCCTCCCATCAACTAAACTCGGCTGCCCTCAAGTAAACTCGGCTCCCCTCAAGTAAACTCGGCTGCCCTCAAGTAAACTCGCCTCCCCTTGACTAAACTCACATCCCCTCGCCTCCCCTCAAACGAACTCGCCTCCCCTCAACCAAATTCGCCATCCCTCAACTACCCTCAGTTACCCCATGATAAAACAGTGGTAACCCCAGGGGGTTGAGGGTGTATCCTGTCATGAGGCCTCCGATTAATTCAGGGATGCGCTGTGTCTTTCAGTTGCCCCAGCATAGAATACTGCATACAACCCGCCTCCTTCAATCTAATGTCCCATGGGCTCGGACTAAAGTGATTTCCCGGGGTGAGATTTGAACCCACACCCTCAAAGCCAGTTGACAAGCGCACTTACCAATTAGGCCATGGGGGAACTCTGTGTTGATGTATGGTAAATACTTCTTATCCTTAGCATATACTTTTACAGGCTATGTACTGAAAAAGGAGTAGCAAGTGTTATAAATATCATGTACAGTATACACCATCATTGTTGCCAATCTTTTTTCAATGGTAATCAACAAATAACAGGGTGATACTTGTTATTATTTTACTTATTCACTAAGAAAGTGTTATACTCTGTTGTCTCCATGATAACCTGTTATACTGGCAAACGCTTTGGTTCATGTTTGTTTTAAACCCAGAAATTGCTAACACGAGCAACAGTCAGAATTGCAGAACACTTAGGGTGTAAACTCAGAAGAACATGTGCCAATTACTCAAGAGTAATGAGTTTCCCCTCCATAAGAAGTTTTCCAAAGTTCTTACAAGGATTTGCTTCCTTTTTAGAGCAGAACCCATTTCAGCACACAGCCAAGTGTCATGTTTGTAAGAAGGCTTTCTACAATACCCTGTCAGTGTGAGGTTTCAACAAGTTACTTGCAAAAAGATAAAAATTAGGTAGAAATGAGTGAAATGGTTATGACCATTTTGCACATGCAGTAAAAAGCCCACCCTTGTGATTATTTGAACAAAAAATACAATGTGACATACAAAAACAGTCCTGTAATTGTGTCATAATTTAGAGAAAACATAATAACCTTCCATGTTCATGCAAAGAAACTGTCTGTTTACCATTGTTTAGCACTAATTAGTATCGTTGATCGTGTTCCTCTGTATTTATCAACAGATTTATACTTTCCTTCTGTAGTCTTATATTGAATTTCTATCTCCAGACCATATGACATGACATTGTACATGTATCTGAATGATAAACTGTTTCTGAAGGACAGCGAAAGAGACATAGAAACCAGAATTACCAGATCATCAGATGGCTTAGTGACCTTCTTTGATCAAATGTCTGTAGTGGACATCATAAAGATATTGTGCTGAATGTCAAGCAAGTCTCAAGGAACCAAGATTGTTAAGGACAACAAGTGTAAAAAAAATCAGTCAATATGGCACAAAGCACTTTTTTTTTAAATTTTGAGACAAATATGCACTGCCATTTAAACCTTTCAATGGAAATTAGCAGAGGCAAAAACACAACTAAACTATAGGCCTATTTTATGTCTTATCAAAAATGTGAAAAAGTGATACTAAGTTGTTCAAAAGGGTTTAGTTACAGCATATATCACTCAGAGTCTCATGGTAAATGTTATTATCCCCGCAATACTGCCAAAATAGAATAGCTGACAGCACAGCTCAACAAATCATTTCATCATTACAAAAGCAACCTGAGATAAATACATGAACCCTAATGTGTAACAAAGACCTGACAAGCATTTTACTGTACTGGCATGCCAAATGGAAGGATGCTGGTAGACCTAATAGTGGCAACTTGTTTGAAGAAATGAAAAAATCTCGACACAACTACCACTATGCCATTCGTTTTTGCAAAAAACAGGGAACAGTTATGCAAACCACCAAGATGGCAGAGGCTATGACAGCGAATAACACCAGGCAATTTTGGCAAGAAGTTAAACGTATGGGAAGGAAGCCTCAGACTATGCCTGCTGTTGTAGATGACAAGAATACACCCGAGGACATTGCTACGCTTTTTTCTGACAAATTCAGAAAACTGTATACAAGTACCCCCAGTGAGGAGCAGGAAATATTGGAAATCAAGAACATTATTGCACAGAGGATTAAGTTGCAGAGTGGACAGCTTCATAATGATTTTACTGATGCCGCTTTAATAAAGAAGCTAGCTGCAAAATTGAAAAGGAACAAACGTGATGGATTGACAGGGTTCACTTCTGACTGTTTAATACACGGTTCCAGGAAATTGTATGTATTACTCTCTCTTTACATTAATTCACTTTTGATTCATGGATATGCTTCTGGTATGTTACTTAAAGGTACAATGTGTCCAATTCCTAAATCACATGTCAAGAATGACTCGGATAAATATAGAGCAGTTACTCTGAGTAGCTCAATATCAAAACTTTTTGATTTAGTTGTTATGGAAAAACAGAGAGTACAGTTGTCCAGTGATGTTTTACAATTTGGTTTTAAACCGGGGAGCTCCACAACGTTTTGTACACTCACATTGAAAGAGGTGGTCAGCAAGTTTTTATCTGAAGGATCTGATGTATATTGCGTGATGCTGGATGCATCCAAAGCTTTTGATAAAGTCCAATATGGCAAGCTATTTCGGCTTCTGATTGACACAGGGATGAATATATTTTATGTGAGGACCTTATTTTACATGTATCTTAATCAAAAATTGCGGACTAAATGGAATGGACATTTTTCAGATTTCTTTGATATTAAAAACGGAGTCAAGCAAGGTGGGGTTTTATCCCCCTTACTTTTCTGTATATACGTTGACAAACTGATTGAAGAATTACGGAGTAGTCAAAAAGGATGTTATTTGGGACCCCACTTTTTTGGGGCACTGTCATATGCAGATGACTTGGTACTGTTATCCCCATCTAAAAAGGGGTTACAAGATATGCTTGATATATGTAATGACTATGCCTCTGAGTATAAAATGACTTTCAATGGAAAGAAGAGTCAATTCATAGTATTCAGAAGAAAGACTGATTTGCAAAAACATGTGATAAGAATTGGGGATACATACACAGAGGAACAAACAATTGCAACTCATCTCGGACATAAAATTTATGGGAACATTACAAAACATGACTTGAGCATTGTGAAGAATGCCTTTTACAGACAGTTTAACATGTTTATACGCAGGTTTGGACACATTCCGTCCTATTTGCAGTCTCGTCTGCTTAATACTTACTGCTCAAGTTTTTATGGATTAGTTCTTTTTCCTATTAAAATGGCTGAACAAATCCAAGTAGTATGGAGAAAAGCACTGCGCCAAGTATGGAAATTTCCTTTCAGAACTCACAGTGTTTTGCTGAGATGCTTACCTGACACTATTTGTGATAAACATTTGGTTTTGTCTCGATTTGCCAAATTTAGTATGTTTGTCATCCAAAAGGATTCAAATGCTTTCAGTTTTGCAGTGAGGTGCTTCCTGGAAAATGACCACTCACTACTAAGAAAGAACACTGAGAAGTGCTGTGAAATGTTAAATGTCGATCGCAACACTTATATGAAACTGGCATCTAATACCATTTCCACATGTATGAGGAAAAACTGTGATAAAATATGTAAAAATGAACATTCGATTGCCTTAAGTAAGGCACTTCATGAACTGACTCTTGTACGAGATAGTCAGGCTGAATGCCTACTAATCAGAAGTGAAATTCTTGAAATTGTGGACTCTATATGTTTGGACTGAATTTCCTATATTTTCAAATTGAATTTTAAAATTTATTTAATTATATATCTAAAATTGTATCACTATTGTATGTGTACCCTGAGTACGAATAAATATAATAATAATTTACATTGACACAACAACCACATTAGTACTGCAGAATAGTTCCTAAACCCTGCAGCAATTGACCGCTAATGTTGTTGTTAGCAGAAAAGTCTGCAACTGCTTGCTTGTCCTGAGGCAAGTAGCTACAGACCATGACCTTTTTGTTATGATGAGTTTTCATTCATAAGTTAGGCCAGTATTATGAAGAGTGTAATTGGTGGTATTCTGGCTTTGAGAAAGCACAACTCATCAGAATCTATGGAATAGTGCTGTTTTTTTTTGTAGGGTGCATGTTTCAAGCCAGGTAAATTTCAAAAAAGAGCTAATTTTTTGCAAAACTAAAGAAAAATATGTATACAATGTACAATCCATCTCTGTATTGATCTTGAAAATGGCTAAAACAACACACAGCCTTTGATAGCTTTGAAAATTAATGATGAATAGGCATATGTCACCATGCATATAGTAACAGTACATGACTGCCAATTTGGCAAGGTCAAACAATAAAGCAAAATCACATGTCTATTCCTCAAAGCTGAAAGATTATATGAAGTTGAATAACACTACATGAAACTACATCTGAAATGGGAGCAGCTGTGCCAATTACATACTCAATTCCCAAATATATTTTGAATCAAACTTGATAGAAATTTGCAAAATGTAATAATAGTACCACTTATAAACAACATTTTAAGAGTATAGTAATGGGTACCATTGTGTAGGAAAATTTCCAATTCTCCCACGACCATGATCCCTGGATCGGTGTATGCCAATCAAATGTCTAACAATGTCATTAAAGCAACTTCCCAATTACTTAGATAGCTTGATGCACTCTGTTGATAGAGCACTCTGTTCATAGAGCACCCAAGATAACAACAAAATATCAGTCATACATTCTATATGACTGGTTTTCCTCCTGCAGCAGTACTACCTCTCCATTCCATTGTGTGGCTCCCAGCCAAAATGGGTGGGCAAAATCCGTGGAATAGCTATACTATCTTTCATGCTGGCCTTTGGTGCTCATATCACTGACATTAGGTCAAAAGGTCATCAAACAAAAATGTAATTTGCAGCATGAGTTAAAGCAGATTATCTCCAATTTGGATTGTCTAGAGGCAGGTATACTTGTTTGAATCGCACGGACAATGTGACATTCTTGTGAGTCTTCACTAAAGTTTACGTTCCTTGCAACATAGAGAGTTTCTTAAAGTTCTTTGCCATGTCTCCTGGAACAACTTACTGCTTCCATAAAAAACTACGTTTTAGTCTGCGCTCTGCACTAAAATAGTGAGGAGAGTTCTCCCTCCGGAGGAATATCTTGCACCACTGCCTGCACCAATACGCAGTTGGTCAATCATTATACAAGGGTTGAGTCACTCTGCAGCAGGCCTCCATGAAATATTAATGCTCTTACTCTTCGGTGTCAAGTGTAGCCCGACATATATCTGATATAATATAATCTTTTGCAGAACTTCTCCATATTCCTTCATGATTTTACAGGGATTATACCCTGAAGGAAAAGGCACTTGATTGCCTACAAGGTGGCATTTTTGGGGTCAAAGTGATCTCCGAGTAAACGGTGATCATCAAGTAAATTGTGCATCAAGTGCAATGTGAATGGCCATAATCAAGGAAATGGTGGTCATCAGATATATAGTGATCTTTTATGTGTAATTGTTTCCTTATTTTGTTGAAATACTTGAGTGTAACACCAAATCATACATATCTTTTTTCCTCTTTAGTTTAAGGTAGCCTGTTTAAGATACAGCAAAAAAAAGCAGAAAATCCTTGTCTCTTCAAAGGAGGGTTTGAAACTTGCACTTGGTTCCTTTCTGCTCTCGGCAGCCAACAATGTTGATTGAACGATATATTTCTAATCCTTAGCATGAACGATCATCGGCTATCAAGTGGAAAATAAGCAGGAAATATTTTAAATATCATGTTCAGTGGATGCCGTACCATCATTAATCAGATCATCACAATTTTCTTGTCCATGTTAATATGAAAAATATACAGTAGGTGGTGCTTCTTTACTTGGTGGACACTACTCTGCCATCCTGACAGATAAACTGCTCTGCTAGAAAATCAAATTCGTGTTTGTTTTCAACCTTCAAATTGCCAGCAAGTGCAACATTCAAAATTGCAGAGCAATAAAGGGCACAAACTCAGAAGAACATGTGCATGCCAATTACACGAAGTAATGAATTTGCCCTCAAAGAGGAGTTTTTTAAGTTCTTGCAAGGATTTACCTACTTTTTAGAGCCGAATCCGATTTCCGGAAACAGCCAATTTTCCCTCAAATGTCATGTTTCTAAGAAGGCTTTCAACAATACTCTTTCAGCGTAAGGTTTCCACAACATACAAAAAGATGATGGTAAGGCTGAAACCTTTATGACCATTTTGCAAATTTTAAAGCAGTAAAAACCCACCCTTGTCATTGTGAAAACAAGAAAGCTATTTGACATAAACATTAAACAGTTCTATAATTGTCTGTACACATGCAGTGACTGCCTGTTATCTTTTCTTTAGTGTGGTTATGTGAAAAATTCACTTTACTGGATGAGGTACGTGAAATATTTGCAAATTTCACACAGAGCCAGGATATGTAAGAAAACGCAAACCGCCATTGATATATACAATGTATACATTGTTTTATCAATTAGTGCAATAGATAACCTGGCTCCATATTTAACATCCTATACATTAAATTCTCTGTTATTCAGAATCTGTAACATTTTCTACAACTTTATTAATGTATTTATGTTTTTTTTTCAACATCTCTTACATATTAGTATGTTTTATGTTCAAAAGGCCCCGGCCAAAAAAGCATAATTATTTGCTTTTCTGGCCGGGGTCCTTTAGTGTGGTAATAATGTTAGGCCTAAATGAAGTCTATCAATCAATCAACGTTTAAGTTTTACTTAAAAATAAATAAACATACATTCATACAAACAAGTGCGTGTGACAATTAGACAGAGTTATGAGTTTCTCCACCAGTAGAGGCTTTTCAAAGTTTTTCTTGCACAAGAAATTTACTATTTGGAACTAACTCATATTTTTTACAGTGACAGTAAATGAATTTTGTAATATGACACTAACATAACACACTGAAATCCCTACTGTTGCTTTTGCTTACCTTCTATAGTCTTACACTGAATTTCTCTCCAGACCATATGACATTATAATGTAAATGCAGGTGATCGATTGCATTACAAAGGATTTTAAAAGAGACATTGATGTCAGAATTCCCAGATCATCAGGTAGCTTTGTGATCTTCTTTGATAAAACATCTGTGGTGGATAACCAGCTGTTTTGCTAAATGTGAAGCATGTCTCAAGGAAACAAGATTCTTAAGAACAACAAGAGTACGAAAAAAATCTGCCATTATAGCAGCTATACATTTTTTTCACAGATTCTCTGAAACAAGAAAATATGCATTGCTTTTGAATTTTGAAGCCATCCAATGGAAATGAGCAGAAGCAAAACACAATAAAGCGACATGAAAACACATTGAAATGATGTTAAAAGTTTTCAAAAATTCCTTCATTACAGCAGACAATGCTCCGAGTCTCTTGGTAAATCTTATTAGTCTGGCAAATAGTGTTAAAATAGAATAGCAGACAACAAAGATCAACAAACCAATTCTTTGTAACAAAAGCAACCTGAGATAAATACATCACAAAGACCAGACAACAGTTTTAGATTGACACAGCAACCACATTAGTACCGCAGAATAGTTCCTAAACCCTAGCAGCAATTGTCCGCTAATGTTGTTGTCAGCCAAAAAGTCTGTAACTGTTTGTTTGTCCCGAGGCAACAGTAGTTTGAGACCATGACTTTTTTGTGATGATGAGCTTTCTTTCATAAGTTAGGCCAGTATTATGAAGAGTTATGTAGCTGGTGATATACTGGCATTAAGATAGCACAACTTATCAGAATGGACGGAATCATGTTATTTTTTGTAGGCCTACAGGCGTGCATATCTCAAAGTGAATTTTGCAGTAATTGCATCACCGCCAATTTGGCAAGGTCAAATAATAAAGCAAAGCCACATGTCTATACCTCGGAATTGAAAGAGTGCCATGAACTCAAATGACACTGGAACACATCTGAAATGGAAACACTTATGCCAATTACTTGCTCACTTATCAAATTTATTTCTGATCTGGCTTGATACAAGTACCCTTTACAAACAAGACTTTTCAAGAGTACAGTAATGTGCCGGAAACTACTAATTCTCCCATGGCCATGATCCAATTGATCCCTGGATCAGCACATGTCAATCAAATGTCCAACAATGTCACTCAAGCAACAACCCAATTACTGAGATAGCTGGTAGCATTCTGTTTAGTGCTGGCACTTAAGATAACACCAAAATATCTCTCTTACATCTTCTTCGACAGGTTTTCCTCCTCTGGACGTACAATTTCTCCAGTGTGTGGCTCCCAACCAAAATGGGAAGGCAAAATCAATGGAATGTGATTCCATACAATCTTTCATGTTAGCCGACTGTCTTATTATCACTGCCAGTACTACTCATACAGACTCGCCATCTATAAGTGCAATATCACCCACACGTCTTTTTAAGCTCCAAAAAGATTTCTTATGGCAGTAGATAGAAAGGTGATCAAATAAAAATGTAATTTGCAGCCTGGTTGGAAGCAGTCTGGCAATTTTCTCCAATTTGGAAATTAAGTAAATGAAGAGATAATCATAACAGAAACTACCGGATAGTATGTGTAGTCCTAACAGATCATATCTATTTCTAGAACTAGAAGCAATGATTCTTAGTAATTTTTATCACAACATCAATAAAATCTGTCATGAAGCGGCTGCCATGGAGTGCATATACACGCACAAAGGAACATTTTGCTAAACCAAACTGATACTGGGTGCGCCGCTTCTGTAGCTATAAACTGTATGGACCAAAAAACTTGCACGTTCCCACAAAAATATGCTCAATGTCTTCCATTGCAATTTTTCTCAACAACTTATTGTTAGCTTAATCACAAGTCATTGTGAACGAGTCATTGTGAGAGTTATTGTGACAGAGTGTAAAATAATTTAAGTCACCATACAAAGCAAGTTCTTGTGCACTTCTCTAAAATAGTGAGAAGGAGAGTTCTTCCTCAGGAGGAATATCTGGCACAGCTGTCTACACCAATAAGCAGTTGGTCAATCACTATACAAGGGTTGAGTCACTCTGCAGCACGCCTCCATGAAATATCAATGCTCTCACTCTCAGGTGTCAAGTGTTGCCTGACTAATCTGATATATTATTTTGCAGAACTTCTCCATATTCCTTCATGATTTTACGGTAGAGATTATACCCTAAAGGAAGGGACAGACAAGTTGATATTTGTGCTGTCAAAGCTATATCTGAGTAAATGGGGATCATAAAGTAAATTGCGCTGCAGGTGTAGTAAGGATGACCAAATTGACTATAATCAAGAAAATGGTGGTCATCAACCAAAAATAGTGAATAGAAAATTTTCCCTGTAGGGTTGAAATACCTGAATGTCACCGAATCTTAAAATCACACAAATCTTTGTTCCTCTTTAAAATAGGTATATTGTAGCTGACATAACAACAGCCAGTTTTACACAGAATATAACAAAGAAATAAGCCCATCTCTATCTCTTAAAAGGAAGGTTCAAAACGGTACCATCATCAATGGCATTATCACCAGTTTTTTTTTCCATGGTATATTGTGAACAATTCACATGTGACGATACTTCTTTACTCAATGAACACTACACTGCCATACTGACAGATAAACTGCTCTGCTAGAAAACCCAGTGCGTGTTTGTTTTCAACCTTCAAAATGCCAGCAAGAGCAACATTCAAAATTGCAGATGACTAAAGGGCACAAACTCAGAAGAACCTGTGCCAATTAACCAAAGTAATGATTTTGCCCTCAAAAAGAAGTTTTTTTAAACTTCTTACAAGGATTTACCTCCTTTTTAGAGCTGAACCCTATTTCCGGAAACAGCCAATTTTCTCTCAAATGTCATGTTTCTAAGAAGGCTTTCGACAATACCCTTACAGTAAGGTTTCCACAAGGATCAAAAAGGTGACAGTGAGGCTGAAATGGCAATGGCCAGCATGAGTGAATGTATTGTTTCATATGGACAGGAAATAGGCCTAAATGAATGCATCTTCATTTTTATTAAATAAATGAACTAATAAAGCACCACAGGTAACTTTGGCATCCATCCAAAAAGTAATTAAATTTGAAAAATGAACGAATTGATAACTCCTCTATTTTTAGTCCGTTTGTCTCGACCCAAAACGTACTCTGCAAGAGAACAGGTGATAGTAGAAGGCCAAGCTGCATTGTCTTATTAATTAGTGTAATTGATTATCTGGCTCCATATTTGATATAGACTCTGGAAAAGCAGGTCAATTGCAGAATATTTGTCTGTCTCTTCACAGTGTCTCTCTTTATTTCTCAATATCCTATTCACCTCGAGTATGATGCCCCAAAATTGCCTGCGTGTCCTTCAGCAATTGACTCATCAGAACAAGCAATGAGCGAACATTATAAGAAACTTCATCTAACTGATCATTGCTACATACTTGTAAATGAATTCTATCTCTTGGGCTTACCAGTCCGAATGGACTTAATACATGTATATACCACTGACAAGTTATATGTATACTATGTCGTATCTATAGCAGAAGAATTATGCATGAGTGCTAACCCTGAGCTGTTTTACGATATTAATGATGTCACACCATAGAAATACATAGAACGGACATGAGGCTGTATAATGCCACCTAAAGATGAGGTCACCAGATCCGCCATATTGGAACTGCCCTGAGACATGACGTCACAATAGACTAATTGTGATGTGACGTCATGCCATTGTTATAAGTGACATCACTGTTATTGGTGACATCACAGTTACATTGTGCCAGGATACAGGGCAGTTCCAAGATGGTGGATTGATTGCTTCAACTGCTAGAGCCTCATGTCCGTTCTATGTATTTCTATGTGTCACACAGGCCCATCTTTCACATTGAATTTGTCAAATGTTGAGTAAATAGTGACCTCCATGGTGAGTGGTTCTACCCCACATAAAAATTTATATTCTCTCAATATTAAAAAATTACATAACTCGGTTCAAATATCAAAATTCTCTAAAATATACAATCCAATGAAATATAAAAAGGTCCAAATAGCCAGATTATGATCTTGTTTACCACTTTCCACCAGGCAGAATGTGCAGAAAGTTACACATACAATTTTGTGAATAGGCCTATGCTTAATTTACACTTTGAATACAGGTGAGGCAACGTAAATGTCATACAATTTGATAAATCCACTGGTTAAACGAATATGGGGTGAGTGACGGTTGAAAATAAACCAGAAAAAAGTATGTCACAGCTTTGGAGGTGTGATTTTATAACAGATAACAGATAATAACAGTGGCCTCATCCTGTTACCCCTGGCTTAATTTTTATGAATGCTGGCTTACATTAAAGCCAACTTAATAATCTATCAATTTCAACGAGTCTTTGTCACGTTTCAAAGCTTGCCTGGGTTTAAATTGAATTTAAAAAGTTCATTCTCTATTTTCGTAATGGAGCAACATTGAACCTGACCTTACAATTCAAACAAACTAACTCCAAATACCATACTCTATGATTGATTAGTGAAAAAAAAACCTTTTTTTATCAAAATCGGGAAAAAAATATGTCGAGTTGGGATACTTTTGCTGAGATTTTGACACATTAGCATGTTCACGTTTTTTTTGTGGAGGTGTAAAAACGAGCATGTACGAGTTCGTTGACATGTAAAAACGAGCGTAGGTGTTCGTGTACATGTAATAACTAACACTCGTGTTTGTGCTTTATTATTCATTCGTGCAACTGCCAATACTAGCATTCGTGGAGGTGTTACAGCTTTCAGATTTAGGGCTAAAATTAGGTTTAGAGTTAGTTTTAGGCAAGTTCAGGGATGTAATGTTCGTTATTACACCTACACAAATTCGTGAATTGCAATATTTCACACTTACAATAATGCTAAATTTGTGTATATGTTCGAGTTTGCAGGTTTACAAATTCCTGTACATGCCAATTAGTGAAAAATGTATACCTCTAACCTCTCAGTAGATATTTTTATGAAATATGTAATTCAAGTAACTGGGGAGGTTTAATATGTGAAATTAAATGTAAATGCAAAGCAATGATGGGATATTAGAACAATAGAACATCTTGATCTCCACTAAATAAAAACACTTGCAGCTCATTTGAAAAGATGATAGATCTTTTCCTGCATTCCATTAGTGATGTCTGCACTTCAAAGCATATTGTGATGTTAATGCATATTGTATTAAGACTAAGTAAATCCTGTCTGGGCAGCTTATGACAATTTTTAACCTCCCTTGTGAAAAAGATAAGTTCTTGAAACTCTTACGATACAATATATTGGCAGTTGGTGAAATAATTTACTGAAGATTGTGAGATTGTGCTTTCAATGTTGTACAAAAAGCCAGTGCTGATGTGTAACTACTGACAAAAGTCAAGTTGAGTTGTGTTTCTGTTCGGTAACCTATACACTGTATAGTCTGCATTACATATCATTTGATGAGTCAACTTCGAAGATCTGAGAAAAGCATACATGTGGCTTGCGAAAGTACAATGTAGGCCTATAATCGCATCCTTCATGTCGGTGCTGCTTAAAATTTCTAAGCGAGTTTCTACATTCGGAGAAATATAACAATAATTACATCAAATGAAGGACGCCCGTTATTTCATTAAACAACAGCTTCTTCATATTATAGAAAAAGCATGTACTCACATATCAATGCAATGCAAGCAGTCAGTATCCAATTGTAATCCAATCAATCCAATGGGCTTCTGCCATTTGACCACAAATTACTGTTAATGCTTGGTTAGCTAGATTATTGATTTGCTTTTTCAAGCTTTAAAGGTCATGTACCAAAACTGATTGGCATTTTGTGAAGTATAACAGTAGCATGAAATAACGGAATGAAATTTATATTTTGATGGCGTCGGCCTTGGCTTGGTCCCAGATAACAAATCCTTGGCCTTGCCTCGGTCTCAGGTGTCTTTGGGCCTGTGATGGAGACCTCGGGTCCAGCCTTATCCTCGAGGCCAGTCTCAGGCCCATATTTTGAAGGCCTCGGCCTTGGCTCGGTCTCGGATGCCAAATCCTTGGCCTTGCCTCAGTCTCGGATGTCCTGGCCTCAACTCCAACACTGCAGTGTTGAAGAATGACAAGTACTTACATTCAGCTGCTTTGGCAATCAATGACGTCAAAACAGACCCTATCCATTGCTTCAAATGAAATGACCTGTAAATTCATCACGAGTAACTTGTGACTTTAGCGATGAGTGCTGTGACTCAGTAGGTTATTTGCATTGTTAGCATAGAAAGTATAGGAAATGACCTCACAATTTGCATATGAGTCATAGGCTTAGAGAATAACGCAGCATGGATATAGCTTTTTAACATCACAAGGAGCAATAATTATTCTGTCAAATGTAAATATAACAGGTTTAATGACTACCATCCTCCTATAGAGCTTGGCCGAGTATACAATTACATCCTTGGCAAGCCGGATCGAGCTTGAATCTTTCTCAACTCTCTGGGGAGCATAAACGAGTGTGCAGCGAATTTCACGTGCTCCTAAGTCAAGCATTCCAAATTGCGATCACTGCCTGTTGCCAAGTACCCATTTGCACCTGGGTAGAGTGAAGCAGCGGTTTAAGGAAGATCTGCTCAGTTCCTCCATGCCGTGACTGGGGTTTGAACACGCAACCATGCGCGTAGCAGTCAAACACCTTATGCACTAGGCCACGACATCAACAATTCTGTTAGCACTTGTCATTTGCCAGCTGCAAGTAGGGCGTTATATAACCTGCGATTTTCAGGCACTCAAGTGTTCCTCTTTTGAGCAAATCAAATGCCAAATAAAGTACTCACTTAATAAAAACATGAAATCACACAGAAGTATACTTTATAAATAAAACTCAGACATTACAATTCTTCAACAAAAGGACAAAAATTCAGTTTCTGGAGACACAAACAACAAATGCATCGAGCAACCAGATACACATCCAAGCAAAGAGGATTACGGAACACAATGGTAAGATTGCAGCTTTTAAAAGAATGAGAAGCAACCGGTTTCAAAATTGTCACGAAACACCCAAAGAATGGAAACCTTAGTAGCTGAGATAGAGAGAGCTACAGATTGTAAACAGACAGATAATCAGATAGGCCTAGCCAATAGAACGGATCTTAGATCAACAGATACCATTGATAGACAGGTAGATCCCTCATCGCCTAGTACAGGCCCTGTTCTGGAAAAGGGGCTTATTTAGGGGTGAGAGTGCTTGTTTGTGCAAACTGACTTCCGCTCGTGCAGATGCTTTGAATCCAACACTGTCAGTCCCAAATGACGTTAGCTCAAGGGTGTTAAGCTTGAATGCATGTGCCTTGTATTCATTGATCAGTGTCCTATGCCGAGTAAAAGACCCCACCCTCGGGAACAAATGAATAGCTTGGCGTGGACTCACATGCAGCCTTATCATCTCATCATTATGTCAACCTCTGGCAGCTGTTCATACAAGCTGAAATAGCTTCAGAGTCAGAAGAATTGAGGCCAAATAAAAAGAAATTGGTGCAACAGAACACCATCACCCATCAGGCATCTGCACAATGTATTACAATATCATCTGATTCTGAACAGAAGGTTTAAGAATCATATATTGGAAAGTACCAGATGGACTATCAGGGTAAACGTGTAAAACCTGCTTCTAATTTACTGTCTATAATTGTCTTCAAATATTGCATACTAACATAACACAAAACAACCTGTCTAATTATATTATGCATCCATTCTTAGTGCTTAAATACGTAAAATTTTCCTGAATACCATGGAGGGAAAATCCCACGAGCACTTCCTTCAATCAGTGACATGTCAGTCAAATGTCTCACATACAAAGTAGAAGCTATAGTGTTAAATAACCTGGAACTGCTCTACGCACACAAGCAGGGTGCTGGCATTCGAGACAGATAAATACCAAGCTAATTTCCTGAACATGTCTCATTGGAATTTTCACAAGCTCAGAGGAAATGTTACCACCCACTTTGCCAAATGTGCCAAAATGATCTGATGAAATAACACTTTATGAGTCTTCTTGTTTTCTTCTATCCTGTATTGTCTTCAGATTGTCTTCATATCACTGTCACTTCAAATTAAGGGCCTTGAAACAACATTTTTCGATCTTTTTACAGTCACACGAGGACAGGGTAATTATACCAGCTTGGTGACCACGTGCATTAAAGGCAATCACCACCAAGATCATAACTGACAAAAAGGTATGACAGAACCAGAAAATGAGGTGTAACCAGTACACTGCAAAATTTTAATTTTGAGTCAGCTCAAATGATTAACTGAGATGGTAGCAAAATTTGTTTGAGCTAAGATAGCTTGTTGTTTTAATTAATGACAACGGGAAGATTATCATAACTCAAAATAGCCATGTTAGCTCAAAGGAATTGTGCAACCATCTCATTCAATCATTTGAGCTGACACAAAATTAAAATTTTAGGATGTAACCAGCTTAAATGTTGTTTTTTTATTCTTATCAGAGGGGGGCAATGCATGTGTCTTTTCCATCACCAATCTTCACGAAGCTTGTGATATAGAAGATGTGGAAAAACATCATCTCCAATAAACATATTACGGATTTAGAGTACCCAACAGAACTCAGATCTCCAAATTCTCTCCTAAGTCCTGCTTCATATAAAACGTCTTTGATCTAAATACACTAAAAGGTATAGACATGTAGTTCTATATGATACCGGGAGCCTGCAGCCCCTGCTCCAAGATTGCATAGGTAGAATTAACTACTTAGGGCAGAATTTCTGTCAGAATCTCCTATATATACAATATATCAATGCTAAAAGGTTCGGCACAATTGACAGAATCCCCCAGAAAACATATACCAAGAACTTTGCTCTCAGAGCAAACTTTAGCATATCTGGAAGGCACTTTAGTTATCTATAAATCACATTCAGATATGGAAGTCTATAATGAAGTTTATTGTAATATTTTATTTTTCTCTATTTAAAGACACACAAACTTAGAATAATGTGCAGCTGTATCTTACATTAACCTAAGAATAAAATGTTTTGAACTTTTCACCCGGTAGGTACAAAGCACTGTAAAATTTATCTTAAATGATTGAGTGAGATGGTTGAACAATTCCTTTCAGCTAACATAGCTTGTTGCTTAAAGTTGTGACAAAGGGCAGATTATCATAACTTAAAACAACAGGCTATGTTAGCTCAAAGGAAGTGTGCAACCATCTCACTCAATCATTTGGGCTGACTCAAAATTCAAATTTTGCAGTGTGTGAGGTCGGATGCATTTGCCCAGCAGTTTGTTCTATTCCTCGGTATGGAAGTACGAAATATGGCAATACCTCGGATGACAACCAACAAACAAGTCCTGCCACAGAGCTTTTACTTGTAAACAGAGCAATCCCACATACCAAGGGCAGATGTCTTGCACTGTGACACTAACACATCACATTGTCACGCAAGATATTGTCAGAGATATGCATTGTCCGAGATGTGCATTGTCAGATTCTGTTGTTGTTTGTTGGTGCTCTATATTAATTTCAGTTATCCACAGCGTGGATTTCACATGGTACGTGACATGATATCGAGGCATTCTTATTGTAAACTCAGCAACATTAAAAACGCACACATTTTCTGACACCTTGAAAACTAACTTATTATATATACACTCTTGCTCATAAATATGGAATATAGGCACATGTAAAAAAGTGAGCAGAATTTTGGTAACACCGTATCGTGATGGGAGCTACCAACACACTTCCAACAATTTTCTACTTAAATATGGGTCCATTCAACATTACATTTTATGAAAATGGAGAAAATCTTGAAAACTGGGCTCAATTACAGAAATACTGAAAAAGCAATAAATACTCCAGATGTTTGAAGGGTTGAAATCACATGAAATACTGCTGATACATGAAAATGATTGTCACCAAAAGAATAATTAGGGTCAAAATGAGTTAGTAACATAGTTTATATTGGAAATTATACCCTCTAGGGGTAATCAGGACAATGATCTGAATGGCACACCCCATTTTGTCATGATTTGAGAATTTCTTCCCTTCTAAAGGGACCTAAGTTCTGAAATTTTAAGGCATAGAAGGTTGAGGATGCATATCTTGGATCAAATTTTGAAATTTTTGGACTGTGTGATTATTAGAAACCATTTTAAATTAACTGAAAAGTACACCAAAGAAGATATTCTTCAAATGGCACCATTGTTTTAGCTGGAAATTAATTACATCATTCGCTATCAACTGTTTATCACAACACAACAATGTTTTGTTTACCATGATAGTGGATCACACACCTAACATATACATATATATATATATATAAACTTTTATTGACATCCTATTGCAACCACAATCCATATTTCATTAATACATGTATACATTATATTTGGTGTTATAATAATTCAGAAGCAAAACATCTGAGATCATAACACTCATTTGTTCAAAAAACTATCAGTGACTGGAATAAATTGAATCAGAGACAAGTAAATGCTGAAACAGTGCCAGCATTTAAAAGACTCTTACGAATGGACTAGCATGCACAGCACACCACCCCATCAGCCCGATACTCTTTTTGAGGACTGCTGATTATTAATCCAGATCCAGATCCAGATCCTTAGTCCCTTCTTGTGAAGGCATAACGGAAATCTAGACAATTGTCACTACATCCCAAATCAAAGAAAATTTAATCTTTCATGAGAAAAGTTAAATATTCACGTGGCAATGGTTAAAAGCGAATCACAACAGAATTTCTCACTTCATAATTCAATTATCAGTTTCCTTCTGAGGGTTATTTTCAAAAAACATTAAAAAACGGAACACAAATAAACTGGATGACAATTGTTGAAAAGAAATCTGTCCCCACCCGACAGAATCCAGCAGAATTGATGATTTTGTGGTTTCTGCTTGAGAAACAGGTGAAATTCTGACTTTTATCAGCAAAAAACAGACTTTTATCTGAAGCATCTATTTTGGAGAAACCACCAGGACAAGGCATGGCTCTTGGCTTCTGTTCTCACACACAAAATATACTAGGAGGGATTTAGTAAAGATTATGCTTACAAGTTCTGATCATCTAGAGAGTAACATTATCACATTCGGGGACTGCGGAATTTACGTTTCTTTTTATTAGTCAGACATGCTATTTTCAGGTTCTTACATGGGAGGGATTTTCTAACTGACAATAATGCACGTCTATATCCTCAAAATCAGTCTATAACTAATGTGTATCTGACTTGGACCTCTTACTCTTTTAAAATACATGATTTAGGGTCAAAATTTGAAAAGGTTGAAATTTCAGCTGAAAAAAAAATTGAAAATTTTTCGCTCCAGAAATGCCTTTTTAAGTTTGCGTTGGGTAGGTCAGACGATCAGCTATCACTGCGCTTTCATGTCCAAGGGTCCCAATGCCCTGCTGATCTGTACTGAGGTGATAAACATAGATGTAATGTTTTTCGACTGTCATTAAAATCACACTTCTAACTAAAAAATCCTGGCCATTTGGGGCTAAACAATCTATTGCCAATGATTAGGCAAGTGGCTGTCACATTTTGGGCAAGAACCGGGTCTCTAATGGCAATTATTTTTGAGAAACTGCATTTTGATCAATTAAAATACCAAATATGTGTGTCATTAGCATCATGCCTATAACTTGAAATCCGTACCATTTAGAGCTGAATAATGTATTGCCAACAAATAGGAAAGTGGCTATTCTGCACACAATGAGCTATATTTCAGGTCTCTATGACCAATAGTTATTGAGATAGAACAAATCCTTGAACCAGAAATTTACAAAAACAAAAAAAAATTCTCTTTTCATCAATAGTGTGGATTCTGAATAATAAAGATGATTTCCACTACTCCCTCCAGTGCCCAATGTCTTTGCTAAATCATATTTCAGATGCTAGACAATGGTAAAACGTTGCTGGCACCCAATATTTGGTTAGTAGTTTCAGAGAAGAATCAAACATCATACTAAGCACGTCAGATGCAAGGAAAATGCAAAAATATTATGTAATAGTCTGTTGAAACATTTGTTGATAATATATATTCAACTGATTTCAACTCCAGTCACCTGCAACAAAATTTTAGTGAGGTAACGGCAAAAAGCCATTTTTGACATGATGCTAATGACAGCATGATGCTAATGATAATTACAGTAAAAATCTTTGTAGGGACCAGTGCAAAACTGGCAGTCTGGCAATAAGTGCATGCAATGACCTTATGAACACCAGAAACATGTTCACGGTGATTTTGGTCCAGACATATGCAGTCAAAATAGAGTAGCAAGGCGTTTGCTAATGACAAATTGAGATAGGACAACTGACATGCCGACAGAAATACTCTAATATTTTGGTTTACATAAATGATACAGAGCTACAGATAGTTCAGTTATTTTCTTGGGTTCTCAGACAACATCAGACACAAGGTTTTCTCACAGAATGTGTGTCCCTTTATTTTTTATTAAGAAACAAATCTGGCGCGATGCTAATGACACAATATTGGAGACATTGACACAACAACCTCCTGCTCTTATACAGAATATCATTTCAGCTATTGATGACCAGATTTTAGAAGACTGGCAGTCAAGTCTCCTTGTATGGAAGAATTTAATTGAATCAGAATCCTGCACTAGTTTTTATGATGTGATCTTTCAAAGAAAGTGTTGGTGGAGACAGGCCATTTTCAGGGGGGTTGGCCACTTCAATGCTATTTTTGAATGGGATTAAAATATTCTGCCACATATTTTTTGTGTTATAAGTTTTGCTAATGTCCTTGTCTATGACAAATGACAACAAGAGGTCCTCTATTGGTCTTCCTGCCATCCTTAATTATCGTTAAACACTGGAGACAAGAATTTCAGACTTATCAAATTTTGACCCTTTAAATAGCATCTATTCTAATATATGGAGAATTGTATATGTCTATTTAATGTTTGTAGCCGGGTGCTAACATGCACTAAGCGCCAAGCTTTTCACAGGTCAGTGAAGTATTGAATAACACCATGTGCCTGTCTGAAAATCTCATTCCTCTGAATTATGGTTTTTGCAATCTATAAAAATTATTTGAGATGGTAATGTGGCTAACACAGCAAACGCCATGTTCAAATGGCTATACAAAAGTCAGGTGCAAATAATCAACTCAAGATTTATTGCATTAGTTTTATATCATCATCCCATGAGACTTTTCATTCAATTATAAAGCACCAAATCTTTCCATATGCATGTACTTACGTTATGACTGACAGAACTGATTTAATTTAGCCGAGGCTGGTGCTTAATAGAGAATTTAATTAAATTGAGCAGTAACGTGGGTGGTTTAACATCTTGATGAAATTATCTGAACTACCCATAAACTTCAATAACAGTCTCAAGATATCAGACCTCTCAACAAAATAAACCACTTGCAGCTATGTAAAGATGATGGATAATATGTGCATATGCAATCCTCCTTACATTCCAACAAGGAGTGAAAATATATTGTAGAACTGTCATTATGTTATTTCAATAAACCAATGGCACTTTAGCTTCCTCTATGAGCATGATATCACATGATAAAAAGAACACAGGTTAACACTCTCCAATTAAAAATGTGAACCGACAGAATAATTTTCCATTCTGACTTGTATTTTGAATAACAGTTGCAAGAGATATTGCAGACTTCTCAATTCTCACAGGTCTGGCTTAATCATGCTAATATTGATATTCACCTGACAATTTCAGCTGAAAATTTCCATAATATTCGATCTAGCTCAGAACACAATATTTGCAACAAGTTGACTTGTGGGGTTCTGTCATTAAAAGATCAGCCAAAAATAATAATTTGAAAAAAAAACAAAAAACAATATCATGTTGCTGATGTCTGGTGACCGCAAGTTCATGAAGTAAATATGAGTTTGGAAAAAAAAAAGTCAGCAAGAAAATGAAAAATCTAATTTGGAAATATCTTATTTGAATATATCTTCTCATCAAAATGCTCTTTAAAAAGCAATCACATCAGATTATTTTGTCACAGGTCATTGCAAAGACGATTGTACACAACAAAATTAAAGACGAATGTGAATCAGTTTTCAAATGTATAGTTTCACAGAGGAGAATACCGGTAGCTATATATCATGCGGAAAGATAAGGAGATAGAGAAATATATCCAGCTTATCTGTTGCATGATCTAATGCAAAATAGAAAACAATCATGAGTTGGACTGCAGAGAGGAAGAAGGAATCATGGATCAGAATTCCAATCAATGACTAATCACGCCAGATAACTCAAAGTGATTCAATTAACCAAAGCAAATGGCTGAAACTCTGCAGGAGACAATGAAAATATTACATTCTGAGATAAATTAAGATATACCAAGCTACAACAACTTACTTAAATATACATTCTAGTCCCACATGTTCCGAAATGTGTAGAATATTTCTAAATCCAGGAGGGAAAAATCCCATGACCAGCTCTCCGTATCGGTGTATGGCATCATTGTCATGTCAATCAGACGTCTCTCACTCAAGCAATTGCTTAATAAACAGGATGGCTCAAGGTTTGCTGTCAGGTGCTGGCATTCCAGATAATACTGCTAAATACATATGTATGACAGATTCTGCTCATCCCAAGAGGAAATATTACTTCCCTTGTAGCTTCATGTACCAGGGAAGGAGTGTGGTCTTACGTAAATGAATTTTAAAAGTTTTTAATCCGAATGGTTTCAGCTTTCTTCTTGTTATTTTATTCTTGTTTTTACTGTAAATATGTACATATATCCCCTCTCTTCACAAAATAGCAATTTCGCTAATGTACCTGTTTTTAATTTGTGACGTTAAATAAAACTTTGTTATTATTGTTGTTATTGTTATTCCCTGCCTTGCCAAATCTGATGAAACGGAAATAGTTCTACATGAGCTTTCATGTATTCTCTGTCAGAGCATCAAAAGGCACTTAAACAAATACAATTACATTTTTCTTTCTTCCCTGCACAAAAGAGAACAATGAAATAGGTAATGATATAAAATTGCATCTGTGATCAACACCAAGATGACAAAGAGTCTCTTTGATTCTTCCAATTGTCATTCTTTTTCGTACCTGTTATATACATTGTCTTTTGGAGATTTTGCTTGCAATGGCCATAATGTCTTTGACATGACACAGCCTATTTAAGTACCAGTGTCTCTCCCTCCAGATGTTGGAAGACGTGAAATTTCTGAGCAGATTTTTAGTAAATATCGGGCAGCCAGTCAAAGGAATCAGCACAATTCGCAGCTTTACCAGAAACCTGCCGAGAGTTTCTACACATTTTGCTCAGAAAATCTCCTTCCCGACACAGAGAATCACATTAAACTTCTCTGAAAAAGCAGGATTAAACATTTTAAATGCCTTTACCCTAAAAATCTATATTTAAAACCTTCACTGTTTTCCCCAAACAGACTTTGTACAGAAAACCACCAAAAGCTAGTCATTTGCCTGTTGCTAAAGGAAACGTGAAGATCACAAAAGGGCAACATTCAGAAGAACATGTGCCAATTCCACAAAGTAATGAGTTTCCACTCAAAAAGAAGTTTTTAAAGGTCTTACAAGGATCTACTTTCTATTCGAAACTGAACTCTAATCTGAAAAGAGCAAATTGGTGTCCTCCGAGGCTGCATGGGTTCTGGGGTAGCTTCTCATGTTTCTGGCGAAAGAAGCAAAGAGCTAAAATGTGGCCACGATGGTAATTACTATTTCCTAATTTTCATAGTGAAAAGCCAACCCTTGTCATTACAAGATAAAATTGAAGATACCACAAGGCATACTTTCATATGAAGAATATAGGGCAAATCTAATTTCATACATGAAGAAACCATCAGCTTGCCTGCACACAGTTGTGTGACACATGCAGATCTTTCATATATGCTTACTTGCGCCTTGAGTCCTCACTTTGACATTTTTAAGCTAACTATAGTTACTATTGAAATTGGTATAGCCATCAAAATACCCAATTGTACAAGAGCATCAATCTCATTTAATGGAATTAAACAGTGTCAAATTCAAGATTACTCTCCATCCAGTTTGATTAGTCCATTGAAGAACAACCCATCATTTGTAAGCTGTACCTTAGAACTGGGCAATTCGGCGAAAAGTTGGCCGGGTATTTTAACCCACTTAATGGAAGAAATGCCTACTTTTCTCACTGACACAGGATTCTTCGGCATATTTGCCACCTGTGTCAGCGAGGAAAGTTGGCCTGGAGGGGATAGGGGCTGTATACATCTCATTAGGGGCCATATATATGCCTTTTCCATAAAAAATAAACATACAATGCTTGTGATATAGAAGACCATATTATGTGGAAAACAATAATCTACAACAGGGGCCCACAAAAACTCAGACCTCCAAATTCTCCTTAAGTCCTTCTTCATATATAATATAGCAGCTTTGCTCCAAAGACACCATTTCTGCTATAATGCAAAACATGTCTTTGAGGTATCACAGCCTAAAATATATAGAGATCTATAAATCACATCAAGATTGTCATAAGATACAGAATAAGATTTAATCTAATATATTATAGATCTCTATTTGGAAGCATGTAACTTAAAATAATGCATCTTGAATTACCAAACAAAATCTTTTTTTTAACTCTTTACCCAGTACAGTGTGTGGTCAGATGCAATTCCCCAGCAGTTTGTTCTATATTCCTCGTGCTTGGTATGAAAATACGAAATATGGCAATACCTCGGATGACAACCAACAAACAAGTCCTGCCACAGAACTTTTACATGTAAACAGTGGAATCCCACACACCGAGGGCAGATGTCTTGCTCTGTGACACAAACACATCACATTGTCACGCAAGATATTGTCAAATATGTGCATTGTCAGATGCTGTTGTTGTTTTGTTGGTGCTCTGTATTAATTTCAGTGACCCACATGGAACGTGACATGATAACAAGACATTGTTATTGGATGTGAATGTTCAATTGCAACCAGAACCCATATTTCATTAATACATGTATTATTATATTTGATGTAGTAATAATTTCTGTGGCAAATCGTTTGAGATCATTGTCCCGATTAGCTAAGGATGTTGCTAAATTTCAGGAAATTAGATACAACAGGAGTGTTTTTTTAGAAACCACCAGGACAGGGAATGGCTCTTAGCTCCTAGCCTCATACAAGGCATATATTTGGAGGGATTTAGTTACAAGGAATACTATTTACTTCAGTCAAATTCAAATTGATCAGTCTCAGGGACTGTGGAATTGACATGTATCAGGCAGACACCCTATTTTCGGGTTCTAAAATGAGAGTGATCTAACTGGCGCAAAATGCATTTAAGAATCCTCCAAATTAGTCTATCTAACACAGTGTCTAACTACCAAGACCAGATACACTTCATGAACTACAGCTATGTTTAAATAGTAATTATTGTAAAATATACAAGAGAATTGTTTGTTTATGCCTGTTTATTCAATGCATTGTTTGCAACCAGGAAACAAGCAAGACTCTTGGTATAGCATCTGGCTTTTCATAGATTAAAAGTATCACAGTGACTTTGCGAGGTCGAACTCAGGTCAGAAAAGTATTGAAGTCACACCACAGATCTGAAAACCCATACCATAGAATAATGTGTCTTTAGATGGTAACACGTACCATGTTCTAATGTCTAATACACAGCAGCCAAGTGAAAAAAACTTATCAACTCCGAGTTATTGCAATTGTTTATATCATTATCCCATTAGACTTTTGATTCAATTCCAAAGCACCAATCTTGCCATCTGCATGTATTAATGTTCTGACTGACAGAACTGATTTAATTTAGCCAAGGCTGCTGCTTTGTAGAGAATTTAATTTAATTTAGCAGTAACGTGGGTGGTTTAACATCTTGATGAAATTATCCGAACTACTCATAAACTTCAATAACAGTCTCAAGATATACTAGACCTCTCCGCAAAATAAACCACTTGCAACTTGCTTGGGAAGGTGATGGATATAACATCTGGATGAGTCCAAATGTTAAAATATTATTGTTCTTTAAATAAGCCACTGAGGCACTGACAAATTAACTTCATCTATGAGCGAGGGATCATGCAAGTCGAGAACTCAGGTTAACATTCCTAAATTAGAAACGTGAACACACAGAACATAGTATTTCAACTCTGGCTTGTATTTTGGATAACAGTTGAAAGAGATATTGCAGAATTCTCTCAATTCTCAAAGGTCTGGCTTAATCATGCTAATATTGACATTCTCCTGATAATTTCAGCTGAAAATTCCAATAATATTCGATCTAGCTCAGAACACAATATTTGCAAGTGACTCGTGGGGTCCTGTCATTAAAAGATCCGCCAAAAATAATAATTAAAAAAAACAATATCAGATTGGTACTGGCTTCGATAGAATGCAAGGCAACACTTGAGGTAAATATGATTTCAAAAGAAGTTCAGTTGTCCAATTTTGAAATGTCTTATTCTAATATATTTTCAATGAGAAATATGTCATTGTTTCTTCCCCAAGCTAAAGAGATCAATGAAGCAGGTAATGATGTCAAATTGCATCTATGACAACCACCAAAACTAAGAGTCTCTTTGACTCTTCCAATTAACAACCTTTTCCGTACCTGTTATATTGTCTTTGGGAGACTTTTCTTGACATGGCCGACGTGTCTTTGAGACATCACAGCCTATTTAAAAGGCATCGACATAAGTGCCAGTGTCTCTCCCCCTAGATCTGGGAAGACTTTACATTTTTAGCACATTTGTAGTAAATTTCGGGCAGCCTGCCCAAGGGATCAGCACAATTGGCAGTATTCACCAGACACCTGCCAAGAGTTTCCTCCCACATTTTGCTTATGTCCTGACATACGTATGTAGACTTTCTTCCCACATTTTGCTTATGTCCTGACATACGTATGTAGACTCTCTTCACATTAAAATTCTCAGAAGAAGCAGAATTAAAAATTTTGAATGCCTTCACCCTAAAAATCTATATTTAAAATTTCACTATTTTACCCATACAGACTTTGTATAGAAAATGACCAAAAGCTAGTCATTGCTGATGAGATGTGCTATAATTTTTTGGCACTCAAACATAATAACTGTTATTTGCCTGTTGCTATAAAGGAAACATGAAGATCACAAAAGGCAACGATAGGAAGAACATGTTCCAATTCCACAAAGTAATGAGTTTCCACGCTAAAAGAAGTTTTTCAAAGGTCTTACAAGGATCTACTTTCTATTTGTAACTAAACTCTAATCTGAAAAGAGCCAATTGGTGTTTTCCAAGGCTGCATGGCTTCTGGAAACGCTTCTCATGTTTCTGGCAAAAGAAGCAAAGAGCTAAAATGTGGCCACAATGGTAATTGCCATTACCAAATTTGCATAGTGAAAAGCCAACCCCTGTCATTTAAATGATAAAATTGAAGACACTAGAGGAATATTCCTTCTTTCGTGTGAAGAATATAGAGCAAATCTAACCTTACACATGAGGAAACTATCAGCTTACCTGCATAGTACACACAGATCTTTTATGCATACCTACACCCAAGGCTTGCTATGGGTACGATTAACATTGGCATGTACCTAATCTTGAAAGAATGTTATGGACTTTCCTTTAAAAGCAAATTGAGACAGTGACATTGGCAAGAGCATAAATCTCATTTAATGGACTTAAACAGTGTCAGGGGAAGGTGGGAATTTAACACATCCTGATTCAATTAACATAAGTGGTCAACATCATCACCAGAAGTTTTCTAGTAAATTGAGGACAACAAAATGTTGTCCATCTGCTGGGCAGGCAGAGCGGCGGGCAGATGGATAGATGGTTTCTGTTTGCCACAACAGAATGCCACATTTGGTGTTTTAAAGCTATTTGCTGAAAGTTTGCTGCAAGACCGCCTATATTGTCCACAGAACATCATTATTTAAACTGTAGCACAATCATAAGGATGTCTCTCAAAGGGCAATGTCTGCGTTCTGTATAGAATTATCCAACATTCATACTTGTTAAATCATGGCAATTACTAACTTAACTGTAAATATATTCAAAAATTGTCATTATTGTTGTTTCAATAAACCAATGACAATTTAACTTCCTCTATGGGCATGATATCATGTGATTTAGAACTTAAGAATATATTGTTTTAAGTCTGACTTGTATTTTGGATAACAGTTGCAAGAGATGATACAGATTTCTTTCTGGCTTAATCATGCTAATATTGACAATTTTTTTTAGTGTCTTTAAACGCTAATATCATAATTCTTGTGGCAAATATTTCCAATCTCACTAATATAAGTGACAGAGAGTCACAATTTTTTGGCTTTCTTGGTTTCAGTATTACCTGCCCCGACCAGCTGAACTTTCAGTTTTCATGGCAACCACAGAATGATTTAGAAATGTCCAAATTGTCCGAAATTTTGGGAATCCATTCCAAATATGCTGAATTTTACCCTGTGAAAAATGCATAGTTCTAAATTGAAAATAAGTGTCCATATAAAAAAAGCCTCGAACTTTCTGAACGCCCCTCGTATGGCAATAACTTGACTGACAACCATGCAAAAAACATCCTGCCACAAAACCGAGGGCAAATGTCTTGCGCTGTGACAAAAACACATCACTTTGTCACGCAAGATATTGTCAGAGATGTGCAGTGTCAGATTCTGTTGTTGTGTTGCTGGTGCAATATTAATATTAATAATTATCAGTGATCCATTCTTAAGCACAAGGTATATGTGACATGATAACAAGGCATCATTGTTATTGGGTGTGGATGTTCAATTGCAACCATAACCAATATTTCATTACAGTTTAAGTCAAAAGCATAGACTCAAAATTTGTTGAATACATCACCATGCAGTCCATGCTATATATGCACAGTGTGATACAGATGAAGGATGACATGGCCAGACGTGTCTGAGTCCACGCTTTTGACTTCAGCTGTAATAAAGTACATTACATTTAATGTGGTAATATTTTGTGTGGCAAATAATTTTGAGATCATTGCTCCTTCTTGTAAAGACCTAATCAAAATGTAGACCATTGTCACGACACTCAATAAGAAAATTGAACCATTCATGAGGCACTGATTAAAACTGAATCACAACAACATTGATCACTTAATAATTCAATTATTAATTTCTTCTAAGGATTATTTTCAAAAGACAGATCGAAAAACGGAACACAAAGAAACTGGATGACAAATGTTAAACAGAAATCTTTCCACACAGACCCAAACATAATCCTATAGATTTGACGATGTATTTTGTGATTTCAAAAGAGGAACAGCTGAAATTCTGACTGTCATCAGCCAAAAAATATACTCGTTATCTGAAGCATTTGTATTACAGCTTGGGTAATTATGAGAATCTAAATTGCTTTCCAACATGCAGTAAAAGTGAGATTCAGAACAGACTGTAGTCACTTCAGTGAGTACCGCAATAGTTGCAAAATGTCAGGAAATCACAGGACTTTTTTTTTAGAAACCACCAGGACAAGGGATGGCTCTTGCATGGCTCCTGTCCTCATACAATGAATATACTTGGAGGGATTTAGTTACAAGTAATACGACTTACTTCATTCAAATTCCAATTGATCAGTCTCTGGGACTGTGGAATTGACATGTGTTAGTTGGACACCCCATTTTCGGGTTCTAAAATGAGAGGGATCTGACAAAAACGCATGTATGAATCGGATCCTCAAAATTAGTGTCTATCTAACACAGTGTCTAACTAACTAAGACCTGACACAATTCTTAAACAATACCTTCAAGTACCAATTGTTGTAAGATATAAGAGAGAATCGTTTGTTTACGCCTGTTCATTTTTCTTGCAGCCAGGAAACATGCCAGACTATTATATTGGTAGCATCTGGCTTTTCACAGCTTAAAAGTATCATAGTGACTTAGTGAGGTCGAATTCAGGTCAGAAAAGTATTGAAGTCACCCCATATGCCAATCTGAAAACCCCATACCAAAGAATAATACGTTTGCAGTCCATGACTTTAACTTCAGTCTTTTCAGATGGTAACTCGTACCATGTTCTAATGTCTAATACACCATATAGCCAAGTGCAAAAACTAATCAACACAGAGTTGTTACAATTGTTTATATCATTATCCCATAAGTTTATTTGTTTTGTTTGTGTTTTTTTTATGCCTCTGCAGCACCTTAGTGGGCTATATCAAGGCAGGCGATCGCCGTATGATGATGAGATGAGAAGACTGTGAGTCTGGCACATACCCTATTAATTCAGGGATGCCCAGGGTCTTTCAGTTGCCCCAGCATAGAATACTGGATACAACCCCCCTCCATTTAACGTCCCATGGGCTCGGACTAAAGTGAGTCCCCGCGATGAGCATTATCCCATAAGACTTTTGATTCAATTCTAAAGTGGCAACCTTTCCATCTGCACGTACTAACATTATGACTGACAGAACTGATTTAATTTAACCGACGCTGGTGCTTAGTAGAGAATTTAATTAAACTTAGCAGTAACATGGGTGTTTTAACAGCTTGATGAAATTATCCGAACTACTCATAAATTTCAATAACAGTCTCAAGATATACTAGACCTCTCCGCAAAATAAACCACTTGCAGCTAGCTTGCAAAGATGATGGATATAACATCTGGATGAGTCCAAATGTTAAAATGTACTGTAAAACTGTTATTATTTTCATTTTAATAAACCACTGACAATATAACTTCCTCTAAGAGCATGGGATTGTGACATTGTGATATAGAGAACACAGGTTGACATTCCCATATCAAAAATGGGAAAACAGATATAATGTTTCAACTATGAT
This sequence comes from Platynereis dumerilii, assembly GCA_026936325.1. Taxonomy (NCBI): domain Eukaryota; kingdom Metazoa; phylum Annelida; class Polychaeta; order Phyllodocida; family Nereididae; genus Platynereis; species Platynereis dumerilii. Next base: position 16,513,781 of record JAPTHN010000007.1, read on the forward strand.
TTGTTTTTTGGGAATTCTCTCAATTTTCACCTAGCTTAATCATGCTAATATTGACATTCATCTGATAATTTCAACTGAAAATTCCTGTAATATTCGATCTGGCTAGAATCTTTTGCAAAGCACTTGTGGGGCCCTGTCATTGATAATGATAGATCCATAAAAATTTGTTATGAACAAAATAAAAACATTATTAGATTGGCACTGCTGTAAACAGACTCACAGGATATATACCATGGTAGCAAATATGAGTAAGAAAAAAAAAGAAATGTCTTATAATCTAATCACATATTCTTGGACAACAAATACCATCAGAGAACTCTGTCAATTAAGTCAAATAACATTGTTGCCAAAGTTTGTTTTCAAATATACTGTTACGAAGAAGAGAATACAGGTAACTACCTATAAGGCGTAAAGATAAGGAGAGGCAGATATAGATCCAGCTTATCTGTAGCGTGATCTAATGCCACAATGAAAACAAATCATGAGATGGACTGCAGAGAAGAAGCAGAAAGCCTGGACCTGACTTCCAATCAATGACTATTCACATCTGATAACCCAAAGTAATTGAATTAACCAAAACGTATATATATATATATATTCTGCACCAAAATTTGTGAGCCAATCAGGTGACGTGATATCAATCACGTGCCACGCCAATAAATAACGATATTGGCGTGTGAAAAGTGTTATTGGCGCCTTAAGTCTATATTGGCGTCCTCAGTTCACATGCACTAGAGTTAATGCAGCACTATGCCCTGTATCAATGTAGTCTTTGATTACGTACATGTATTGACTCCTTTCCAATCAAATTCTCAATTACTATTGAAGGAAACACAGCAACTTTTCTATTATCAAGATGCTAATTGCTATTTTAAAAGGATAATTGACAAAATTCCAATTGAAACTTGTGTCACTCTCACACTCTGTAAGTGAAACTATTTCCAGTTCATAAAAAAATCAATCCATTTGAATAAGAGCAATTAAAGCAAGATAACCTAAAGTCCTAAACTAAAACTTAAAAAAAGAAATCATAAAAATGATTTTAAAATAAGGAAAAGCGCTTTTATAAAATAGAATTAAAAAATTGAAAGGATACAAATCAATAGATAGATAGACAGTTTGATAGATAGATAGATAGTTAGATAGAAAGGTAGGTAGATAGCTAGATAGAGAGCTAGGTAGATAACTAGATAGATAGCTAGATAAAAAGCTAAATAGAAAGCTGGATAGATTTGGATAGATCGATTTTTTTTTCAGAATTTCAAATTGAAAACAAGCAAACATGACATTGTATCAGTCTGAAAATTTTGGTGTAGAATATAACAAATAGTGGATGTTGAGTCGACCAATATTGAGTTTTATTGGCCTCAGCAGGTAATATTGGTCTCGGCCTGCGGCCTCGACCAATATTACTGCTTCGGCCAATAAAACTCAATATTGGTCTCCTCACCATCCACTAACTATATAATATATAATACGACAACAGTGACAAGAAAGAATGAAAGCATTTTGAAATATTTCAGGAAAGACCAAACAATGGTAACAGCAAACTTATAACCCATATGCATAGCAGTCTTATGAATACTTCTAAATTTGTATACTGGTATGACAGATTCTCATCAGACCCAAAGGAAATATTACTTCCCTGACTTGGCAAATGGAAGTATAGGCCTATCAGTTCTATATGAGCTTTCATGCATTCTCTCCATGCCCCTGGCTGCGCATAAAGGGCACTTAAACAATGAGAATTACTGGTTTGTTTCTTCCCCAAGAGAACAATGAAGCGAGTAATGATATCAAATTGCATCCATGATCGACATCAAAACTACATGTATGAAGAGTCTCTTTGATTCATCCAATTGGCAGCCTTTTCGTATACCTGCACTGCAAAAAATTCCCGTTAAATTTTACAGTTAAATTAACTGGCAACTTTGTTCCAGGTCTAATAACTGTCAAAGTACTCACAAACCTGAACAGGACAATGTACCGTAAAATGCAAATCGGTACATTGAACTGTAATTTTGCGGATTCAACAAAGTGATATTACGGTATAATTTATATATATAAAACAGTTTATTCAAAGTATATTTTACAGTAACATCAACTGTAAAACATAAAAGTAAAGCATGCAAGGAGCTGTGAAATACACTGTAAAAATACGGATAGAATCCGTTATTTTTACTTTTGCATAAGTGTGAAACCACACACTAAACATTTGATTTAACTGTGGCATAGCTGCAGGGATGTACCAAAGCTGGAATCAGCTGAGTGAGCCACCGACTCCAAGCTCGGCGTTGCTCATCTCTTGCTTGATAGCAGGGAAGTAAGTCCATCAATACCCAGCAATTAATTCGCACATGTTTGCGCACAAATTGCCGCCATAAAATTGATGGATATCTTCCAAGAGAAGCAGGTGTCAAGTTTACACAAGTATGTTCTATTTATCCAGACTGTGCTTGGGTTATTTTGGTTTTAATCGTGTCATTCTTTAGAACACATCATAAGACTCACACAAATATCAATGTCAAAAATAGATATTAAAACATTTGCATAATGACAACATCTTTAAGATCATATGAATGAGGATGTTCCCTTATCTTCAGATAAGTTATAAATTAAGTTTGATTAACAGTTGTGTAAAGCATATGTTATAGATGGCACCACATGTTCCGTGGTTGAAGTTCATATAATCTCTTGTTTATAGAATCTTGCCAGGTTTATTGATTGTTTTCTCTGCATATTACAAGTTATCAGTAAATTAACGGTTAAAGTAATTGTTCATCAACATGCAATGAATGTTAAATGACATGTTGCAGTACATTTTTCTTGAAGCCAGCTTTGTACCCGACAAAGAACTGTAAATTCACAGACAAAGTCTGTATTTAAAAAATACTGGTAAAACAACAATAAATTTACAGTTCTTCTAGCCACAAAAACACGCTCATTTCTTACAGTGTGTTATATTGTCTTTGGCAGATTTTTCTTAAAATTCCTGACATTTGCTTGAGATATCAGAGCTTATAAAAGGCATTGGCAAAAGTGGCAGTGCCTCTCCCTATTTGGAAAGACATTTAAATTGTGGGCAGGCTTGTGGTAAATATTGGGCAGCCTATCTTAATTAAAGAGACTCCGTTGCAGATGCCAAAGGGATCAACACAATTGAAAGAATAAACCAGAAGCCTGCCTAGAGTTTCCTCTATATTTTGCTCAGTTACTAAGGTAATTATAAGTACTTCAGTTACTACAGTGACTGTGTATAACCAAATATAATCTGATATTTTATTCTTGAATTCAGTTACAAAAGCGGATATCGTATTGCACACTATCAATATTAGCAAACAGGCGAACATTAAAGTGTCATGAAAATTAACATAACTAATTTCCTTCCAGACACAGAGAGTCATATTAAACTTTTCCAAAGAGGCAACATTAAAATTCCTTTTCCCTAAAACATCTATATTTAAAACTTTCACTATTTTACCCACACGATTTTGTACAGGAACCCACCGAAATTAAGCCATAGTGATTTGCATGTTGCTGAAGGAAACATGGTGATCTCAAAAGGGCAACATTCGGAGGAACAAGTGCCAATTCCACAAAGTAATGAGTTTCCACACAAAAAGAAGTTTTTCAAAGTTCTTACAAGGATCTACTTTGTACTTGCAACTAAACCCTTATTTGCAAAGAGCCAATTGGTGTCCTCCAAGCCTGGCTTCTCAGGAAGCTTTTCATGTTTCATGTTCCAGAAAAATACAGGTAGCTGAAATGTGGCCAGGATGGTTATTACTATTTCCTAATGTGCATAGCGAAAAGCCAACCCTTGTCATTACAAGATAAAATTGAAGACATCACAAGCCAAGAATATTCCTTCATTCATGCAAAAAGTGTAGAGCAAATTTAATCTCATACATGAAGAAACTATCAGCTTACGTGCTTGAAAGCGCCTTACATTCGCACTTTCATAAGTCTTCTGCTGCTTGCCATTGACATTGACTTGACCAGCCGAATACCCAAGTGTACAAGAGCATCAATCTCATTTAATGGAATTAACAGTGTTAGTGTCATGGGGAAGGTTACAAATGAACACATTCTGCTTCAAGTAACAGAATGTGTTTTGGTCAGCATCATCAATGACATCACAATTCAGAATTTTCTTGTTAATGTAAGATTGCTTTCCATCAAATTTTTTGATTTGTCCATTGGAGAAAAACTCATCATTTGTATATATAATGCAGCACATCAAACTGTCTCTCAAAGGGCAATGGTTACTTGCTGTGTAAAATTGCCAACATTCATACACTTCATATCATGGCAATTACTAACTCACTTGTATTAAATAATATGATGATCATGTAACAACACAAAGGCTTGCGTGAAGCTTTCGCCAGCAAATTATAGTGCAATACTACAAAGTTGTGGAAAATGTCATAACCCAAATACCATGAAAGACATTAGGAGAGCAAAGCAGTTGTGTTTGTGATCTGGTATTAGTTTCCAGTACCACTGCAAAGGCATGGGCTAAAGTAGATACATGTATAAGGTATCTCCAGAATTGTGAGTGCTACCTAATTTGAGCTTTTTTACATCATAGTCATAAATGTTATAGGTTTTTGTGGCAAAACCAAACTTTTATGAAAAAACCACCATGTAATGGTTGTTTCGATTAAAAAACATATGGCCTTTGAAAAAATCGATGTTGTCCAATTTTTAGAGTTCTGGACGTATTCTGAATAATCTTCATTAAAAAAATATACGTTAAACGACAATAAATACCTGGCCTGTCATACTAATCCAAATATACAAGTAAAGTCAAATTAAACATTACAATACACTCACCAAGGCTTTGTCAGGTTGTCCATGTCACAGGGAGGATATAAGCTTAATGAGGACATGTCATCCAGCCAAAATCCTGAAATAGAAACAATTTTGTAAATAAATATTGCACAAAGTGTCATGTCTTTTCCAAAATGTATCACAGGTCTCTGATTGCAGATTGCAGCTCTGTGCTTATTAATTAGTAAAGGTGAAATACTGAAGTGTCTCTGTTGTCTAATATTGCCTGAGGTGTATTATGTTCCGGGAAGTAGGTGCTGCACTGGCTGCTATTGGCCAGACCAGTCATAAGGGATATCTTTATTTCTTGTTCTGTGATTGACTGTCAATGGGATTAAGATAATGTCACTGCACACATGTAAAATTATCAGTTTTGAAGTAAACTTATTGAATGCAAATAACAACAGCTTTGCCTGAATTGTACTGTGAGTATATATTCTCAACATGGACTCCGAGATGACTGATGGATATTCACACATATTAGGCAATTTTCACTTATAACAATTTACTGGGGGGAATTTGAGAAGTTCTCCATCTTCCCAGTTCTATATCATCAATCACAGCAAACTGCAACCATGCATGGGTCTGTGGAAGTATTCAATAATATAGATCTAGTCACTTTTGTCGTGATTGTCAATTGCAATGGCAAAGCACTGTAAAGTCATTGAATTTTCATTATGGAGCAACAGTCAGATTCAGAGCACATAGTTCACAGCAGTTCAAAAGTTACGAATTGAGGGAAATTAGATACAAGTGCCTCATTGGAGGACTGCCAGGACTTAGGGATGTCTCGTGGCTTCAGACCTCACCCAATGAATACAAATTTGGGAAAACAGACAGACCAGACTATCCACCTCAGCTCACTTCAGTCTCAATTTTGGACAATCGATGTCAAGGATCGCAGGCAAAACCTTCAGTCAGGGACAGAGGGGTGGTATTAATTGTTTCGATAATGCCAAAGATACAAAAATGAGATTTAAAAGAAATGACCATTTTATGTTTAATTCACAGATTATCTTTTGTGTTAATCGAATGGTACTATATACACATAGAGCAAAGAGACGCTCTCTAAAGTCGATTCACAAACACCATAATCCCCCTCTCCTTTGTTATTATACATTTTATAGAGCTGACATAAATAAGAACCATTTGCCTCTTTGAAACCTAGCACTGTACCATAAAAAATCTCATCTGAACCATTTGCCATAAACACATTTATCTCCACTAATCAAACAGTTAAAACAAAATACATGTTTGTCCTTGTAATGCGCGCTAGGGTGGGACTGGTGCCCCAATGTTTGCGGATCAAACCTGACTTTTTTTTGCAGGTGAGGTTGGTATATGAGAGTATGTGTGTAAAATTTTAGCTCATTCTATTAATATTTAGAGGTGGCACATTTCACTTGAAGTTTATAATGTAAATCCCCATTACCCCATTGGCGAACCCTGAAAAAAGGAGAAAAAAGCATGATTTTCCAAAAATGAGACTTAGAATCAATATTTTTCGACCATTCAAAGACCATGGGGGAGGATTTTGGGAGGGCAGTTTAAATCTGGCATAATTTTGCATTTTCCACTTCTCATCTCTGCACAATGTAGTGCCCAATATGACGAAAATGACTCGAAAACGCCTAAATTTAGAGATTTTCACACCTTATAGTGGCCTACCCATATATTATTATAGCAAAATGGATGTCAGTTCTGAACTGCCCTCCCAAAACCCTCCCCCATGGTTTTTGAATGGTTGAAAAATATTGATTTTAAGTCTCATTTTTGGAAAATCATGCTTTTTTCTCCTTTTTTTAGGGCTCGCTAATGGGGATTTACATTATAAACTTTAAGTGAAATGTGCTACCTCTAAATATTAATAGAATGAGCTGAAATTTTACACACATACTCTCATATACCAACCTCACCTGCAAAAAAAAGTCAGGGTTGATCTGCCTAAGATTTCCAAAATGTGGGGCGCCAGTCCCATCCTAATGCGCGCTGATGTGGCCAACACGCCATAACTAATTTTGAATAATATCTTATTCTTGAGATTTTCATCACTTTGAATTCTAAAGCCATATGGATGTGATTATGCCCATCTGCAAACACCAAGCTGCAATAAACTATTTCATATTGAACTTATCTAATTTAAGCAAGGTGTGCAATAAATCAGAAAATTAAATTCAGAAAAAATGTAGGTGGTCCAAAATTAATCACACATGATAAGGCATTAATTTGGGAAAATGGTGATGAAAATAATAACCTAGTGCGATTTTTGTGTCAATGCTAAGTACGAGTAAGATAACTAGTATAGATTATTCGCCACGGGAGAGGGAATATGTGATTTATCACCTGAGGGCTTTAGCCTGAGGTGTGACAAACACATATTCCTGATCCCATGGTGAATAACCGGCTTACACCATGAGACAAACAGTCAAACAGTCAAACATGAGAGGATAACTGGACAACAAAGAATATGGGAATTATTTCCCTGAAATACTGGCATGTGATTGGCTGACAGAGGCGCCGAATGGTATAAGCTTTTAAATTGACTAAGCTCATGGTATAACACTAGCCTAGAAGAGCTGTTTGCAGATTAGCAGTCCAAACAGTTTCAAAATTAACTTTCAGCTTGGCCGTTTGATGTCACTGGCTTAAAAATGTTTTTTTTTGTGTCAGTTATGGTTAAACAGATGATTCAGGGCTTATCATATCTGGCAACATAGGTGACAATAAACAGACTAATTAAATGACCCAAGGTACTTCATCAAATCAGAAGATTAGGAGACCAACAGAAAACTTTCAAGGACATGGCAAAGGTAGTTTGCAAATTGAAAATAAGAAAATAATTTTTTTCCGATGGATCGCCAATCTGCAAAGAGCTCTAAAAGAATAGATAGAGTTAGCCAGATTAGGATGACCTCTATAAGCATTGATACAATCCAGAGCTACTCCCATCATAGCATGTCGATGTCTTCTGAGAAAGACGAGTGAGCAACAACATAAGGAAACATTTTACAGTCCAAAGTCACTTACTTGAAATAGCTACCAGCTGCTGCTGTGCCAGGGCAGCAGTATCGAATACACTCAACAATTTTAAACATGGCTTTAAAATGTGCAATCTGAATGAAACTAGTTTTTTCCACCAAAACTTTTGAATGACAATCCCATATCCTCTGCAACCAGACATGTTCAACATGTGACATGAAAATGTGACATGAACAATTCAACATGTGATATTTCCGTTCCTCCCTGCATGTCATGACAAACTGGGAAGCACACAAAGCTTGGCTGCTTGGGTAATAATTACAGTGGATCATATTAATCGAGATAAAGGATTTGTGCCAGGTAACATCACTGTCACTACAATATAATTTTTATAGTTTTAACTCCTATGCTCACGGTCACAGTATACCAGAGACGCTTGCAAAGTTATATTACCTTGACTAGTTAGATTTTTACAAAATTATTTCCATCTGGATTAATCTTGACAACTGTCCCATTCCCAAACAGACCAGTGCCAGATTGTATCAACGCTTAACAAGGGTTATCCTAAAGTGGTTAACTCCTATAACTTTACTTTTAACATGGCTTACTGGGAAATAACTCAGCCATTTTTTAAGCTGACCTCATGTTATATAATTACTAAATTATTTTCCAAGTAACCATGTTAAAAGTAAAGTTATAAGAGTTCTAAAATTGCAATCTTAGCAAATTTATTAAAGAATTGTTTTTTTTAGCTGACCTCATGTTATATAATTACTAAAGGTCCAGTGTCGTGAGTTGGTAAAATTTCAGTTTTGATCCAATATGCACTTACATTTTAGGTCATATCTCAGCCCCATATAGGAATTTATGCCCGTATTATGGATCGAATGATAGGCAAAAATATCTTCTTTGATGTAAATAGCAGCAATTGCACCCATATGTCACTGGTCTTGAGATAATGAGTGATACATGATTGCAGTTAGGGAAATTTTTGGTGTCCCGCCTGGACACTGCATGTAAAATTTTTGCACACAACTTTCAAATACAGGAAAATGGATGGATTTAGGATCAAAATTGCAATGCATTACTGTTCCCTGATTAGGTGGGCATCTTGTGAATCCAGAAAAATGGCTATTGGATGTTTCTATATTTTTTTAATACAACTTTTGTAATCCTCAGTTGATGTGTCCCGGGTGAAGCTTAAAAGTGCAATGTGATTTTTGATGCCGAAGATAAACCACTAATCGAAACATTATTGGAAAATTTGATATACCAATGCATTGCTCATTACCTTGTCTGTCAGGAATATATCACTTAAAGTGGCTAAGGCTGTTGTGCCAGAAGCTGTGATGGCTTGAGTAAGACTGACAACAGCACGATGCTCTTATATTCTACAAACATTCTGTGGGACTTCTCTTGTTCGGGTACTTCCTGATGAAGGCTTGTTGCTGGAATTCTTGCATTCTTGGTATTATTGTCATGCTCATGAGCCTGGCTTTTTATTAGTGTATAGAATAGGGTAAAAAGTCCAACCCATGATAGTATTAGAGCCCTATCTTTGAGACTGACAAAAAATGCGACGCTCTCACATTTTGTAATATTTATGAGGACCTTTCTTCTTTACATGCTTCTTGATGAAGGCTAGTGGAAGGAAAGTTACATTTTCTGATATTAGTTTGTTGCTCATGAGCCCAGGTTTCTATTGGTCTATAGAACGCGGTTGTAAATGTAACCTATTATGGTATTAGTGGCCTGTCTTTGTCACTGACTACAAATGTGGCACTCTTACACTTTGTAAAAATGTATGTTCAGACATGTCTTGTTCAAATGCTTTGTGATAAGGACTCTTTGCTGAAAATTTCACTTGTTTGATATTGCGTTGTTACACTTGAGCTTAGCTTTCCATTGGTATATGCAATATGGTTTTTAGTCAAACCTGTCATGGTATAATGGCCCTGTGTTTAGGGCTGACAAAAAGTGCAAAGCTTGCTTTCGGCTTTACCTGCTAATTACACCATAGAAGGTATGAGAAGGCAAATAATGAAAATTCTGTTTTTTTTTGTTTTAAGAATATTATTCAACAAACTATGTGCAAGTTTCATAGTGATATCTTAAAAAGTCTTTGCTGCAGAGGTATTTGAAGAAACAAAGTTCCGTTTTGAATAAACTGCATTTTAATTTAGTATTTTCTTCACATTCATGTTTAAATTTACTAGCATAATGTGGCATAGACGTCACAAAAACGCATATACAACCTCAAATTTTTGGATTTGGAATCTAATAACACATAGGAAGCATATCAGTGATTATTGATTTTTTGGCCAATTTCACCAGAAATCCCAAATTTTACCAACTTGTGGCATTGGTCCTAAATTATTTTCCCAGTAACCATGTTAAAAGTAAAGTTATAAGAGTTCTAAAATTGCAATCTTAGCAAATTTATTAAAGAATTGTTTTTCTTTATGTCTGTTAATTTAATCTACATGTGTGGCCTTGCAGCCACGCACTAACATGCAAAATTGTCGGTTATTAGCACTCAGCTTTTCACAGCTTAAAAGTGTCAAAGTGAGGTCTAGCATAGTTTAATATCCCCGCTTATGCATGTAAATAATGAAAAAACTACTGTAATACTATGCATGATTCAATCCGAACGGCAGATTTTCACACTGTGAGATCAAACTATAGTTTTAACAATTTATCTCGTTCATTCCCATAGCTTGCAGACTTTTTTTTGCAAAGGCTATGCAGTTCCCCAATGGAAAATATATAAGGCATTTTAGGGATTATGAAATCAGTTTAGAAAAGTCCAGACTAAGTAGAATTCTTTTGACTGTTGGCCCTTTTAAGAAGCAGTGCCTCATAGAAAGGCCACGTAGGGAATTCTGGTAAAATCTACCAGGAAATGTTTGTTGAGCTTTACCTTAGCATCAAAGACTAAAAGATACTGAGCGAAAATTTTCTAGCATTAGGAAATCTTTTAGGTGGTCTTCGTGTTCAACCAGGCCTGCATAACGATGCTGTACCATAGAACGTCTGGAAGCTGCATATATATATATATATATATATATATATATATATATATGCAGCCCTACGTAGGTATTACATGTACAATTATGATATGTACTTTAATTTTATATTCTCGTGCAGCTTTTGTCATTTGCTTTTCTTACACAGAATTAATACCGGCCTATTTTCAGATTCCTTTTTAAGCGTATGCATGAAGCTGTGACTTTTTTTTTATAGATTATTGTCGCTTGAACATTGCAATAAAGCAGAGATATAGAGACTTGCACCAGAGGATATGAGAATATATTGGCACGACTGACAACACCAGTTTCCTGACAACCCATCATTGGGATTGAATTATCTGCCAAGTCCACCTGAGGCATACAGAAAATCAGTGCTCTTCCTAAGATCCCACAAATGGCATATCATTCCCTCTCAGGTGTCAAATGCTGCAGAGAATGACAAAGTGTCTCTATATCAGTAAATCCTTTCACTTTTTCCAGTGAGGACAATGACCTTAATGGATACTGCCTTATATCATATGGCTAGCTGAAATACTCGCTTCTCATTGGCTGACAGCCGTGCAATATTCTACGATATTGCACGCATTATATTGCACGGTCATTTTAACATGTAAGAGATTGGATGGACCTGAGAGGAAGCAAAACGTTTCAGTGCTGCTGCAGCTACAGGCTGGCAAACAATTTGTGTTTTCCGATTTTAGTAAAAAGTGCACTGTACAGCAACGGAGGCAGTTAGAAAGCTCGTTTTTGCGGCAAAAGATGCGTCTATTTAAGGGCAATTAGGATATCAATTTTTTGTACTGATTATATTATTTTTATTTTCAGAATAAAGCAATAAGTGACCGAAAAACAGCATTTTTGCCGATTTTTCAGTGATTTTGTTGTGTTTAGAGGTCTAAAGTCTGCTATAAAGTTTAGAAAAAAAATCGAAAATGACACTTTTCATCAAGTATATCATTTTTTCATTCCAAAAGTGTGAACATTTTTTTTGTGAGTGAAATAGACATATATTTCTGATGAGATACATTTTAAATACATAGTTAAAAGAAACACAGTCTTGGAGCAGCACAAGATCCTTTCTTGGTTTTAGTAAAAAATAAAACATCGCATAGCAATGGAAATCGACAGGAAAATGATCGGGTTGGCAAAAGATCCGTATATATATTAAAGAGTTAAGTAAATATCAACTTTTGGTATTGCTTATGTTATTTGTTTAATCAGTATTTAAAGCATTAGATAGGCCGAAGAGGCCGAAAAACAGCATTTTTCCAAATTTTGAGTGACTTTCTTGTGTTAAGAGATCTTAAGTCTGCTACAAAATTTTAGAAAATTAATTTAAAGAAGACCCATCATCAATTATATCATTTATAGATTTCAAAAAAGTGAAGCTTTTTTTGGGGGTGAAATATTTATTGAATTTTGGTGAGATACATTTCGAATATGTGGGTCGAAAGAAGAAAAAAGTGTTCAGACATCAGAATTCCAGCCCTTTTCTTTGCATTTGTCACAAAAAACCATATGATATAACAGTTATTGCACATCACCTCGTGAATTATCAGTTTTTATGGCACCTCAGTGACTAATATTGCATTCGGGCTGCGCCCTCGTGCAATATTAGTCACCTCGGTGCCATAAAAACTGATATTGCACTCGGTGCTGTGCGATAACTGTATAATATTGCCCTTCGAACATTTGACAATTTGCAACATACCGGCTGTCAAAATGATCTCAAAGTAAATGGTTGCACTGCAGGCCACATGGTATGGTATTTGTTCTCAAGTTGTTATCATTTGGCAATGAGATTTCAGTAAATATGTTTCCAACATTTTGATGTGACAGAAGTCTTTGTTGAGCTTCCAAAAGAATCTCAGAGAAAAAGGCACAATTCCTTTTCTAATTAAAGGAAAGGTGGTCAGAATTATAAATATATATTTTCCTTTTGTGTGAAACATTGAATTCCTTAATTTGAAGTTACATTGCCTTCACATATAAATTTTTTAATGGTTTCGCACTTATTTATTTAAAATCACATGTGTTTCTTAGACCATAGAAAGAAAATATAGAATATCTGAGGAATAATTGGAAGCTCTTTGTCTTCAGAAACCAGTATTAAAACTAACTCATTCCAACTAATACACTCAGAACTGCATCTATATCCACAAAGTTAGTAAAGTAATTATATCACCCTTTTACAGCAGTTTGAATTCTTGAATGACAAAAAGCTTATTTGCACAAATTCCTGAGTAAGCAACCAAGATTTCTATATAATATTGAGTTTCCAGAAAATCATTATAAAATTTTATTTCAAAGATTTTAAAAACACTGTGACTCACTTAGAAAGTGAGATTCACAAAAGGTCGACATCCAGGTACAAAGAATGGTTTGCAAACAACATATGAAAATGTATGCCAACAATGCAAGCAACAGAAACTATATCAGTCTGCCTTATTCAAAATGCATCAAAGAACATAGGTGCATCACTGCATCCATGGCTGGTCAAGAATGACAGAAATACTAGCAATCTTATGACTCTTTCATGTGTGATGAGTAATACTGTTCGTTATCATGTATATCCTTGAAGAATCTCTCCCAAAAGACACTATTTTCTCCATACATAGATTTACATAATTCTTCGTCACAAGCTAATAAGAACACCAATGTTTTGCAAACTTGTATTGTTTGTCGTAGAATTTAAGTAGTTACATTCATCTACTTGTGAAATTCAATGACCTAAAAACAGGCCCTATATCCATTGCATTGAATTGAACTGTCAACTTGTCATCAAGTAACTTTAAAGTATAAAATTTACCTGCCAAACTGAGTCACACAGTCCCTGCACTCTAAAAAATTTCAGACAAAATTGGTTTTTTAAGATTCAAAATGGTTTTTTGAAAAACCAAATTTCAATGCAAAAAACCAACATAGATTTTTTTTTAAATCCATGTTGGTTTTGCATTGAAATATGGTTTTTCAAAAAACCATTTTGAATCTAAAAAAACCAATTTTGTCCCGACAGTTTTTAGAGTGTGGGCTCTGGCCACTTACTCGCAAAAAAAGTGCAACAATCTTCAGTGGTTTTTAAGTTCTAGAATACATCAGCACATCAAAAAAACATCAACTTACAGCCCCAAAAAACCTCAAAAACTTCAACCATAAAGGTTTGTTGATAGCTTTAGTGAATTGAGTGGTTTCAGTTTGTACAGAGATGTCAGTTCAATTTATTCATGTATTATGATAGATCATGATATTCTGAGGTGTTGAGCCAGGGTTGCATAATTGGTAGACTAATAGACTGTCAGCTTTGTCAGTACTTAATGGACCAGGTCCTCGTGGAATTTTCAGAAAGTAAACATTAAGCAATGATTGACTGGGAGAGTCAATTTTGTAGTTGCTGCATCAATTAAGACACTGTTTTTGTGACTATTGTATCTTTATTTTAGCATCCTGAAACTTCAAACATCAATTTAAATAAATTTGGGTGAATCAAACTTAAGGACTTCTTTGAATACACTCTTAGACCCAATCACCCAGTGAAAAATCACTGAGCATGAACTTGGCAATGAATCATGACCATACTGTTTTTTTTTAATGGTTTAATAACATACGAAAAACAAAACACAGTTTACTATATCCAACCGTGAGACCATACTATACATTTAAAAATGTAAGTCATGGATTCCCACAGCTTGCAGCCTTTTTTTCTACAAAGAGTATGCAGTGCCCCAGTGGTAAACATATGAAGGCCTTTTAGGGATTATGAATGCAATTTAGAAAAGTCCAGACTTAGTGGAATTCTTTTTGACTGTTGGCCCTTTTAAGCCACAGTGCCTCATAGAAAGTCTATGTAGGGAATTCTGGTAAAATCTACCAGGAAATGTTTGTCGAGTTCTGCCTTTGGATCAAAGACTGCAAGATACGGTGCAAGAATTTTTTAGCAACAGGAAATCTTTTAGGCGGTCTTAATGTTCAACCGGGTCTGCATCGCAATTATGTTGTTCCAGAGCACGCCTTTAAGCTGCATATGCAGGTATGATATGAGTTATAATATGTACCTTGAAATCCTCACTATATTCCCACGCAGCTTTTGTCATTTACTTCCCTTCAATGAATTAATGTTTTTTGTTGTTGTTGTTTTTTTTTCTTTTCAAGTGTATACATGAAACTGTCTGGGACTTTTTCAAATAGATAATTGTTGCTTGAACTTTCACTTAAGCAGATAGGGACTTGCAGCAGAGGATATGAGTATTATATTGGCATGACCGACAACTCCAGTTTCCAGACAACCTATCATTGGGATTGAATTGTCTGACAAGTCCATCTGAGGCATACGAAATATCAGTGCTCCTTATATCCCACAAAAGGCATATCATTCCCTCTCATGTGTCAAATGTTGCTGAGAACGACAGTGTTCCAAATTCACTATCCCTTCACAATTTTCAAGTGAGGGCAAACATCGTCTGGGATATATATTGGATTGCCTTGTTGGCATCTGACAATTTGTGACATACTGCTGTCCAAATGATCTCAAAGTAAATAGTAACACTTGAGGCTATATTGTAAATCCTTCTCAAGTTGTGTTCATTTGGCAAATGAGATTTCAGTAAATAAATTTCCCACATGTTGATGTGCCAGATCTCTTTGTTGAGCTTGCACCATTGAAGAATCTCAGAGAAAAAGACAATTTATTCCTTTCTAATTAAAGGAAAAGTAGTCAAGAAGTATATCTATCTTTCCTTCAGCGTGAAAACATTAAATTCCTTGATTAGAAGTACCACTGTTTTCACATATAAATTTTCAAATGGTGTCACATTTATTCATTTGATCATACATTTCTTAAGACTATGGACCGAAATATGGAATATCTGAGGAATAATTGGCAGTTCTTTGTCTTAAAAGAAGAAGTAAAACTAAATAATTCCAACTAATTAGAAAGTGCATCCGTATCCACAAATTCAGTGAAGTAAATATTTCACCTTTTTTTTTGGCAAAATGTTGCAGCGGTTTGAATTCTTGAATAATGGAAATTTTTGTTTGAATACATTCTTGATTGAGCAACTCAACTTCATTGAGTTTCCAGAAAATTATTACACAATTTTGTTTCAAAGATTAAACACTGTGACTCACTAAGTTTCAAGAAAGATCTATGTCCAGATACAATACATGGTCCAGCAAACAACACAACATTATTTGAAAATTCATGCTAAGCTAAGAATGCAGGCAATAGAAACCATATATCAGTCTGCCTTATCCAAAATATATCAAAGAACATAAGCACATCTATGTCTGGTCAAGAATCACAGAAATACTAACAATCTTATGACTCTTTCACAAGTGATGAGTAGTAATACTGTTCCTTATCACGTCTATATCTCGGAAGAATTTCTACCAAAAGACACTATTTTCTGCATACACATGCAGGGGTTAGATATATATATAATTCTTTGTTACACAAGATGACAAAACCAATGTTTTGTAAACTTGTTGTCTCATGTTTTTTTGTAAACAAATGTATAAGCAGATTGCACCAAGCTTTTGTCTTTATAGTCAATTGTGGTCATATTTTGACATTCCGTTTCTAGTCAATTGCGGTCATATTTCGACAATCCATTTATAGTCAATTGCGTCATATTTTGACAAAATGGATTGTCCGACCGTCACTTCGACAGCATGGCCAAAATGTAACCAAGACCGCACCGCCCCTCAGAGGTCTTAACCTGACCACATCTGCCCTGCACTGCATGCGGCCAAGAAAATTGTGCAAAGCTCTACTGTCAATCCAAGTTACCTTACAAATGATGTCAATGTGTTTTGTGTGAAAATTCTGTGAATCTGTGTGACAGCCTATTTTATGAGTTTTCTTGCTGTCACATGATTTTGTTTATCTAATATTTACCTCCTGTCCTCAAAAATAACAATTTGATCACATATGTCATGATGAAAATGACAATGTCGCATTTATTGCTGTTGTTTTCAAGTGTAATAAGGTCCAAACCACAGATGGCCATCATAATTCTTAAGATGATAATCATTAATATTCTCATGTGCAGCTTATTGAAACCACTTCCTGCCACAAAACCTTTTCATAAAAGTACATCCAATATTTTCATATAATTAATCAAATTGGCATCTTGACTAACTAATAAGTTAATAATAATCTGTGTTCAGAAAGAGGCCTCTATGAGCATGGCACTGCATGCAATCACAGTGAGAGCCTCGGTGTCAAGTTTTTTAGAGGTATGTCTGTGAAGTTGTTCACATAAATGAATTGACATAAATACCACAGAATACGATGCATCGGACAAGTCCAACATCGCTTCAGTTTGAGGAGAATTATTATGACAGCAACCAAACCAAGCATCAGAAAGAACAGACTCTGGTACTTTCGTCCACCAGCGAGTTGACAACTGTATCATATCATTTCGTATGTCTAAAAGCTCTGCGCAGTGCAGTTCCAAATGGAGGGAAATTAGAAAAAAGCATCTGTCTGGTGGTATTGGATTAGAGTTGTCTCTGTGCTGTTGTCCTGGTCTAATTAAAGGTGACCAGATTAGAAACTAGACAATCCACTTTATGCAGTCTAAATTTAGATTAGTCTGGAGCAGGGGAATAAATTGTATTGACTATTTGTTTTTTAGGTTTTAAATACTTATCATTAAATACATGGACCTGGTGTTGATAAATCAATCGGCAAGATTATGATCAGAAGATTTGCATATTAACTCAAAATTATGACAAACTTTTTTAAAGCAACAACAAGAAGTATTCAAAATGCCCCTTTTGAAAAAAAAAACCCAATGAAACAAAGCCACCAAAAAAGCAAACAAAAAATAACATTGAATGGTAAACGAATGATTTACTGAGCAAGAATTTTTTTAGCATAAGGGAATCTTTTAGGCGGTCTTAATTTTCAACCGGGTCTGCATCACAATGTTGTTCCAGAGCATGCCTTGAAACTGCCTAATTATGCCATATGCAAATTTATGATATGAGTTATAGTATGTACCCTGCAATCATCATTACATTCCCACACACTTTTGTCATTTGCTTTTCTTTCACAGAACTAATATACCTTCAATTCCCTTTTAAGCTTATACATGAAACTGTCTGTGACTTTTTCAAATAGATTATTGTTTCTAGAACTTTCACTGAAGCAGATATAGGGACTTGCACCATGACTGACAACACAAGCTTCCAGAAAACCCATCATTGGGATTGAATTATCTGACAAGTCCACCTGAGGCATACAGAATATCAGTGCTCTTCCTAATATCCCACAAATGGCATATCGTTCCCTCTCAGGTGTCAAATGCTGCATGCTGAGAACGACAGTGTCCTAAATTCGCTAAATCCTTTCCTAATGTTCAAGTGAGGGCGTAAGAATCTCAGAGAAAAAGACAATAGATTCCCTTCTAATTACAGGAAACTTAGTCAAGAAGTATATCTATCTTTCCTTTAGTGTGAAAACATTGAATTCCTTAATTAGAAGTTCCATTGTTTTCACATATAAATTTTAAAATTGTTTCACATTCATTTATTTAATCATATATATATCTTAGACCATGGAGCGAAATATAGAATATCTCAGGAATAATTGGCAGTTCTTTGTCTTAAAAGAGCAGTAAAACTAAATAATTCCAACTAATTAGAAAGTGCAGTAAATATTTCAATTTTTTGGCAAAATGTTGCAGCGGTTTGAATTCTTGAATAATGGAAATTTTTGTTTGAATACATTCTTGATTGAGCAACTCAACTTCATTGAGTTTCCAGAAAATCATTACAAAATTTTGTTTCAAAGATTAAACACTGTGACTCACTTAGTTTCAGGAAAGCTCTATGTCCAGATACAATACATGGTCCGTCAAACAACACAACATTATTTGAAAATTCATGCTAAGCTAAGAATCCAGGCAATAGAAACCATATATCAGTCTGCCTTATCCAAAATAAAGCTAAGAACACAAGCACATCTATGTCTGGTCAAGAATCACAGAAATACTAACTTATTTCTGTGATTCTTGACCAGACATAGACCATGTATTGTATCTGGACATAGAGCTTTCCTGAAACTAAGTGAGTAACAGTAGTGCAAATGGCAAAATTCTGCAAAACCAAAAGTAAGCTGAACATCTTCCTGAATTCTTTCCTGTATCATACCCTACAAACATGCAAGACAACCGGAAATTTTCAGGGATGTGTCCCCTATATATATTTTTCAAAAATTTATATTAAAAAAACGAGGCTGAACACATCGACAATTTTCAAGTATTATTTGACCATGCATATGCAGACTGTATCTGAGAAGTTTAAAGACGGTCTCTCAAATACCCTTTACAGAAGGGCTACTCGCCAGTTGCACTACTATTGCAGATCTATATAATATTCAAATTCTGCAGAACCGAAAGTAAACTGAACATCTTCCTGAATTCTTTCCTGTAGTATTCCCTATAGATATGAAAGATAATAAGAAAGTTTCGGGGGTTTGCCACTGATACCCTTTGAGATACAGCTACTTTTGCTTTTGGCTAAGCCTCAGACAAAGGATATTTTTCAAATATTTATATTTAACAAACGAGGCTGAACACATCTCAAATTTTCAAGAAATATTTGACAATACTTATGACGAATATATCTGAGAAGTTTAAAGGCTGTCTCTATAATACCCTTTGCAGAAAGGCTACTCACCAGTAGCACTACAGTTACAGGTATAAAAATATTCAAAATTCCAAAGAACCCAAAGTAAGCTGTACATGTTCCTGAATTCTTCCCTGTATTATACCCCACAGACATGAAAGATAATTAGAAAATTTGAGGGGTATGCTACCTATACCCCTTGAGATATAGCTAGTTTTGCCTTTGACTTAGCCAAAGACATAGAATATTTTTCAAAAATTTATATTAAAAAAATGAGGCTGAACACATCTCCAATTTTCAAGTATTATTTGACCGTACATGTGCAAAATATATCGTAGGAGTTTCATATTTATACCCGGTATACCCCTGGAGATATGAATTTTATTGTACCGAACATTGATTTTCGAGAGGGTAGTTTAACAAGGCTGCATGGCCGTTTTAACAAGGCACTAGGTGTCAACCCACGGACCTTTGCCATTGTCCAGTTAGTGTAGATCCCAAATTTCAATGTTCTAGGTGGATTATAAACATATTTATTGAGCAAAAATTGTAACTGGTTCTGGTTCTGGTATTTGATATCCACCCGTTTCAGTCGAGTAACCACCTAGGATTAGGCGTGTTTTTGGTCCATAAGAATATTGTTCCATTCACGATCCCTGTTGACATGTAGACGGAAACAAATACTGTTACAGAGCTGGTTTGCTGGTATTGACTTGTTAATTAGTGCTACTACTGAACTACTACTACTACTACTACTTGTTAAACTACCAATGGTGCTACTATCGCTACTCTGGAGCTCCTGAAAACCACAGCGGTAACCCCACCCATTCAAGACTGCTGATGTGACTTCTTCGTTAGATGTTGGAACTTGTAGGCCTTCTTCCCGGTAGAGTATTTGTAGATCCTTTATCGCGTCTTCTGTGGAAGGGGGACGTTTGGGGCAGCCTGTTATGAAATGTACCACATCTTCGGAGTCATTTTGGCAGATGGGACAGGTGGGATCTGTTTCCTGCTTGGTGAACTTGACTTTCTCGTCTTGGAGGCCGTATCTGCCGATAAGAAGAGTAGCCCTGATTGTTGCAGCTTCAGTCTGGTAAGGTTTACCGCGGCAGCAACTCCATAGCGGGTGTAGGCCACCCACCCAGGCATCATGGAGGACTAACCACTTCAGAGTCAATTTGGCCTTTGAATCCTCAGAGAGAGACTTGTGCCAATAGTCTCGGACCACGAGTCGTATATGTGATTTCCATGCCAATTTGGGCCACGGGTGACGCAGGCCACTCTGGACATTTAGACCATATTTTTTACCCAGGTGGTTAATAGTAGAGAACCAACTTTTTGACAAGTCCTTCTTCATTGCCATCTGGCGAACTGCCACTTCATACAGGTTGTTCCCATGGTCCAGCCTAGCTATTGCCCCAAGTAGAGATAGACGTCCAAGATCCAGAGTTGCCTCAAGGGGGAGTGTTCCTGACAGGAGATAGATAGCAGTAGTCGCTGAATTCTTTGGGAGACCTTGAACCTGGCGAATGAGGGTCCTATGATATTGCGATAGAAGCTGGATCTGTGCCTTGGAGAGGACAGTGGCATTTAAGCCGAAGGTCAGCCTTGGAGTGACGTAGGCGTCGATCAGCGAAATGGAGGAGGAGGGATCCAAGCCATTAGAGCCATACAGGCCAGCACCCATCAGTGCATAAGCAGTCCTCCTACCAGACTTTATTCTTTCATCCACGGACGGAGCATTCCCTTTCGCTTCCCATTGTAGACCAAGGTGTTCAAATTTAGGCGTGATGGTCACGTTGTCATTTCCAAGGTTCCAGGTGTTTTCCTTATTCCTATTTTTCGGTTGCTGGAGGTATTCCACAACAACTGACTTGGTGGGATGTAGGATCTCCCTGTGGTCCTCTGCGTCATCATGACAGATGGTCATCATGCCTTGCAGTTCGTGCTTGCAGCTGGAGAGTAGAAGTTGATCATCAGCTACTGCAGTTGCCCCTACGTAGACGGAGCCAATATGTAGGCCCATGCCAGAGTGCTCCAGGGATAGTAGTCTGTCGTTAGAGAAGAGCTTGTAGAGGTCCGTGGAGGTAACACCGCCTTGCCTGACCCCTTGTCTGACCAGGTATTCCCTGCTGACACCACCTTTCCAGCGAATAGTCTCTGAGTTGTCCGTGTAGAGGTCATCAACTAGTTTCCATAAGCTTCTTCTTATGGGTGTGTTGAACAGCTTCAGCTTCAGGATGGAGTGTGGGACTATGTCAAATGCTTTTCTTGCATCAAGTGAGCAGATGTACAATTCATGCTTATTTTCCTTAGCCTCAGCAATTGACTCAGTAATAATAAGAGAAGCCATATTCGGGTTTAAGTTCTTGGTGAAGCCATACTGAAGTCCGCTCTGGGAGTGGTTAATGTCATCTTGTCCGTGACGCCTTACGAGATGCTCTATGAGTTTACCAAAGATGGATGTCACTGTAATTCCTCTGTAGTTATCAGTCGAGCGGGGGTCCTTGCCCTTTTTATGGACGGGAGTCTTGTACGCAGTCTTGGCACTCGCTGGGATTTTCGAGGAGGAGAAGACATTGCTGAGGATACTTGTAAGGGCAGTAAGTGCTGCAGGGGAGTAGAGTAGTAACTTCAGGTGCTCTGCCTTAAAGCCTTCTCTGTCGGCAGCCTTCTTGTTCTTCAGCTCCATAATCACTTCCCGCACTTCCGAGGCTTGGATATCGACAGAGTCAGTAGTAGTCGCAGTGAGTTTCCTGATGGCATCCAGGGTGACTTCGAGCTTGTTATCCGGATGTTCGGGGGTCCCAAGTCTCTCAGCAGTTGTTGCAAACTCTTCCCTAATGGCAGATTCGTCAGTTATCAACTCACCATTGACTATGAGGGAGGTTGCTGACGATTGGCTCATTCTCTGTCGGCGAACAAGTTTATGGAAGAGGACTTGGTCATTTGTAGAGGCAAGGCTAATTTCTTGTCTGATTTCTGCCCTGGAGTGAGCTTCCTCTTAACGTTGGATCGACCTGACCTTCTTGGTGGCCCTCTTCTTCTTCTGCCATACTGGGTGTTCTCCGCGTGGGGATCCAGCCTCCTTCCACATACGATTCGCTGCCTTGGATTCCATCACTGCAGTGGCAAGCTCCGGAGTCCAGCGTAGGCTTCTTCTCTTTCTGCTAGCCAAGAGTGTCTTTTTGGAGCGGTATGGGATGGCAGCGATTGCGGCAGTATTCACAGAATTCTGAAGGACCTGTAGGGCATCATCGGTGTCCAGGAGCTCGAGGTCGAAGCTGGACAGTTCCTCAGTGAGAACCTCAGCAAAAAGGTGGTGATCAGCCAAATGGTAGTCAAATACCTTGACAGAAGCAGGTTTGGACGAAGTGCTTGTAGATTTAGGCAGGGGAAGGGTTGGAAGCCTTAGGGTCAGGGTTGGGTTCAAATACAAATAAAAGTATTTAAATACAAATACAAATACTTTCAATCTTTCTAAATACAAATACAAATACAAATACTGTTGAGCTCAAAAGTATTTAAATACAAATACAAATACTTTCAATTCTTTCAAATACAAATACAAATACAAATACTCAAATTTTGAAAGTATTTAAATACAAATACAAATATATTTGCAAATATATTTGAAAATACTTTCAATAATTTTGTCTTAGAACTTCCAACTTGTCTTTTTAAATTGTTTCCAATCTAACTCTAGCTAATGATTACAACAAACTGTTATGGGTCTGTAGGTTATATACAGTTTTAACAAATAATAATAATTATTAGATTTTTCATAATATTCCTTTGTTAAAATCTGTTCATATTAATACAAATTGGGACAGTTTAAAAAATTTAATTACCCGATTATAAACTGAATAGATGCATATTATGATTTAAACATGCACAAATATTACATTATAAGTCAAAGGACTAACTATAGTCAACTTAATAAGTGAAATGACTATATAAGTATGGAGCTAAATTTCAGATATTTTCAACAAACAAAGGGCGAAATCCTTCACAACAACAACACTATCTGTGATTGGCTATGGGAAGGTGCACTGGTGAATATTGCTCTGTCATTGGTCGAGACAGGAGATTCTTTTGGGCCAATTTTGTTAATATTCTTTGGGGATAGAATAATCATGTCATATTCATTAAAATCCCGTGTTTTTGTTTTGTATGCCACATTTGTTTCATTAAAATACCTATTGTCAGTACCAGGAATTCGTTGAATGCTTGAATAGGAAAATTTGTGATAAAAATAAAGCACAATAAAAAATTTATGAAATATAGAAATAGGTATTTCGTTCATTAAACAACATTTTTCGTTAGCCAAAAATAAGTCAGTATTGTAAATAGGCTTATAACCTTGCTGAAACACAGTCTCAGTCAGATTCAGGACATATCTATGCCACAAAAAGCCATTATACTTTCATTGGGGGCTGCTTGGACAACAATCTTATATCAAATCAAAGAAATTCAATCGACATTCATAAATAGATATTTAGGCTTTAGTAAATTTCCACTCCACTGTTGACAGCCCTCTCAATTCCAAAACATAACTAAAATCTACTTTGGTTGTATTCAATAAGAAGGTATTGTAACTTAGAAGTTGTTCCGTGAAAGTGATGCTATAATAATGAATAATATACAAAAATATATGAAACTTTTGAATGTGCTTTTAAAAAAAAAAAAGTTTTCTTTTTTCTTGCAATTAACCTCTTATTAAATAATGATGTAAACATTATTTACAAATGCAAAATAATATGAACTTTTTATGACTGCTAGATGTGTATTATTAATGTCCACACAATGGTACCCCTATATAATTGCAATGCACCATTGCTCACAAAAGACAATGCATGGCCTGTACCTGTGTTTGAATAGCAATTAAGACAATAGCCAGGGTCAGAATATCAGTTAACATTCAAAATGTGTGATAGTTATGTCTTTCATACTATTAGACACTATAAAATGGACATTTACCTGTAACAATTAGATAAATGTAACCTGTTTTGTATAAGAAAATATATTTAGTATATGGGTAAGTGAGATGCATACACAATTACTACTACAGGTACATGTAAATGTGTATCAAATTAATCAAAGAAAATCTTTCTTTTTTTTTAAAGAGAGAAAGAAAGAATAAGAATAAACTTAATATGCAAACAATTATGATTCATGACTTCTCATACAGGGCATATTTCATGTGTATCTTGTGTTCAACTAATATTTTCTTAAAATTGGAAGTTTAGACAGAACAGAAGCTACGTTTTATTTCACCTGTGCAGTCCATTGGATTCTTGAGTTATTGTTAACTTCTTCAAACCCAACAACACAGAGACAGTGATGATCTCCATACATATATGTTTGTGTACAGACCACAAACTAAGCACTTCAGGGGAAACTAAGATGGTAATCATTAAAATGCTATACTTTCAAAAATAATATTTAAACTTAATACAGTACATGTAATCCAAAATTTCAAAATGATTGTATAAAGATAGACACATTAGTTATATCCACTTTTGAAGTTAAGGAATGCATGCCTTTTTGATCCCATTATAGACATTGTATTTGAAAAAGTATTTGTAAATACTAAATACTTTGATGCAAATACAAATACAAATACAAATACTTTTGAAATCTGCCAAAAGTATTTAAATACAAATACAAATACTTTGCAAAGTATTTAAATACAAATACAAATACTTTCAAATTTCCGAAAAAGTATTTAAATACAAATACAAATACAGTATTTACAAATACAAATACAAATATATTTGTATTTGAACCCAACCCTGCTTAGGTTTGCCACCAAGGGAAGATGAGATGAAGTATTCGGCAACTCTGAGCAGTCGAGAGTGTGGAGGTCTACAGTTGGTTCATACGAAGTGGAGAACTTGAAGAAGAAGTGGTCTATCCTTGATGAGTGAGATAGATGTAGATTTATGTAGGTACTGGAGCCATCGCAAAGATCAGTAAGATTGTGCTCCTGGATGAGGTTCTTCAGACTTCTTTCCTTGGCACCGTTACGGTTGTGGTGGTCAGCATTCATGTCGCCACATAATATTATGTGATGAGTTGAGCAGTACTTAGTCAGAAGTTCGTGGAGTGCATCAATGTCGTTGGAGAAGTTGAAGATAGCTGCTGATTCATTTCCAGAGGGGAGGTAGCAGTTCATGACACACACAGGGAAATTTGGGAAGTCAAAGATGGTCACTGCAATACGCTCATTGCCTTCAGCATCGACCGGTCTGGCATATGCATCTAGGTGTCTTGTCCAGAGGATAGCCACTCCAGCACGGCCTGTTGGTCTGTGAGAGTTTGGAGTGAGGGTAGCCTCATCGTAGCATTTTACTTGCGAATTACTCCAGCAATGCAGAAATTTGCCAAGTTCCTGCTTCTCAAAATGGTGCAGCCAGTGCTCTTGTAGGCAGAGTATATCAATATGGGCAAGAGAGGTGTTGGTGAACGCATGATTTCTTGTGACTCCCTCTATATTAAAAGTTGCTATTCTGAGTGTTGTCTTGTTGTGTCCTCCCCGGCGGGCTGTGTCCTATTTTGCCCTAGAATTGTCCAGCTCGTCTCCGACATTTGTTGCGCCTGGTGTAGGTATGGAGGAGAGAAGTTTAAGATGTGGAGATGGTGTTCCATCACCTGAAGCCTGGCTGTGGTCCGATGGTGGTCCGTCGTCGGATGCCTGGTTGTGGTCCGGAAGGAATACGGAGCTGATGTCTGCCTGGGAAGTGGAGCAAATCTCGCTTTGAGGAGCAGCAGCGGGTCCATGTGATGGCTGATCGCTCGCTGTCAGGTCTGACGCAATATTGAAGTCACTTCTGGTAGACGGCTCCCATAGAGATGATTCCCGTAGGGAAGGTTCCGTGACGGTGACACTCTCACTCTCGGGGGTAGTCCAATGGTAGTTTCTGATTTCGCCTCTAGCCTGTTGGTCTTGTCTTGTCTTTGAGGTGACAGCCTTATCTTGTCTAGAAGGATATCCAGGATTCTTCACCGATCCAGATGTGCGATATCTGCTAGCCACTCTGGAGCTGCCACCAGCACTGGCATCAGGGGCCCATGTCTTGTGGGGTTTTTCCGAGGTTGAGGTACTAGATTTTCTTGTGCTCCGGCTGCGGCTACTGGAGCGCCTTCTGCTTCTAGATCGCCTTCTGCTCCTTGGGCGCCCCCAACTTCTTGGATGCCTGTCACTTTTGGAACCTCTTCTGCTTCTGGAGCGTCTCCTGGGGGATGTATGCCTGTCACGACTCCTGCTGCTGGAGATGTGGCGGTGATAGTCACTAGGGTCTCTTCTTGTATGGCTTCTGCTTCTCTGGCTGTATTGACCCATTCTACGAGTGGGGTAGAGCTCCGAGTGGCATTGGCAGTTGCAGTTGTAGAGGTCACTTCCAGAATGTCGCGAGTGACACTGGTGTGTCCCGTGTGTTTCACTTGGTTCCCTTCTTGCAAGGAGATTTCCCATCAGCATGTTGTTCATCTGACTAGTCAGTGTAGCAGTTAACCGAAGTTCCATTTCATGCAGTCTTTGAGTTAGAAGCATTTCAATAGCAGGAGCAGCTGTAGGGCAGTAGGCGGGAGAAGCTGGGTCTTGATTTGGTGTTTGGGCATTCACAGGCTTGTCACTGGCCAGGATTCGCTGCTCCAGAATCCGGTTGTTTTCTTCCAGAGAGCGGACTTTTCTCTCTAGTCCTGATATGCATGCCTTTGCAGTCTCGTATTGTGAGTGTCTTCTGTCAAGCTCCTTTTCCTTAGAGTTGACCGCTTTCTCGAGGGAGGCTGTCTTTCGTTCCCGTGACTTAAGGTCCTCCTCCTTTGCCTGGAGGGTTGTTTGCAGTTCCTCAAGTCTCCGAAGGAGGGACAGGTCCTGGTGGGAGTTTCCGTTGTCCATGGTAGTGCTGGCACAGTGGGCAGCAGTAGCATTCTCTCTGACTGTCAATGCAGCTGGACCAGAGCTTAGGCGGCCCAAGGTTCCCAGCCCGATGCCTGGATTATAGCCGAGTCCTGGGGTCATAGAGGTGTAGTCATTAACATGGTAGGCAGGGATGGGTTGGCTGCCAGCAGTCCGTACAACATCTAAGGATGGAGGGCCAGATGGGGACCTGAGCAGTGCAGTCTCATGGATAGAGGAGTGGGCAGGGAGTACTGCGGGTTGACTGGGAGCCATTTGCTGAGTGTTTTCTAGGGCCAATGTAGTAGACTCGTGGGCAGGTGGTAGAGGTCAAACCGATGTCCGAAAAACTGGTAAAATCAGCAATTTTTAATCCTTTGTCAAATCGTGAAAAAATAGACTGATTAAGATGAAATTTTCAGGAAGTTCATCCTTTGAGATATAAAACAATATGTCATACAATTTTTTCGGCTAATTCGCAGACGGGTAGGTGGAAACCACTTGTTGATCTTGTTGATCTGACACGGAATGACCCTTATGACTATTTCATGCGTGATGAGTAATACTGTTCCTTATCACGTCTATATCTCGGAAGAATTTCTACCAAAAGACACTATTTTCTGCATACACATGCAGGGGTTAGATATATATATAATTCTTTGTTACACAAGATGACAAAACCAATGTTTTGTAAACTTGTTGTCTCATGTTTTTTTTGTGAACAAATGTATAAGCATATTGCACCAAGCTTTTGTCTTTATAGTCAATTGTGGTCATATTTTGACATTCCATTTATAGTCAATTGCAGTCATATTTTGACAATGTAAAAACTAACACTCTTGAATGTGCTTTATTATTCATTCGTGTATCTGCCAATACTAACATTCGTGGAAGTGCCATATAATTAGGGTTTAGTGTTAAAATTAGGTTTAGAGTTAGTTTTAGCCAAGTTTAAGGTTGCAATGTTCGTAATTACACATACACAAATTCGTGAATACCAATATTTATCACTTACACGAATGCAAAATTCGTGTATATGTTCGTTTTTGCAGCTTTACAAATTCTTGTACATGCCAAATAGTGAAAAATATATACCTCAATTTTAACACTAAACCCTAATGATATTGCACTTCCACGAATGTTAGTTTTAGCAGATACACGAATGAATAATAAAGCACATTCACGAGTGTTAGTTATAACATGTACACGAGCACCTATGCTCGTTTTTTCAGGTCCACAAATTCGTACATGCTCGTTTTTACACCTCCACGAATTCGTGAAGATGCCAAATAATGAAAAATATATACATGAACCTGACCACATCTGCCCCGCACTGCATGCAGCCAAGAAAATTGTGCAAAGCTCTACTGTCAATCCAAGTTACCTTACAAATGATGTCCATTGATGTCCATGTGTTTTGTGTGACAATTCTATGTCCTCCAGAAAAAATAAATAAATAAAGTATATAAATCTGGATTACAACATAGAACTCAATTCCTGGAATTCTGATGAGACGTTAAATTGACGGCCCCTTGTATCAGTGTCTGTGCTGGGCAAGTAAAAGATCCCTCACATGGGGTAAATGTGTAACATGTTTAGGACTCCCGCTCTCTCTCCCATCTCATCAATCAACCCTCATGAGCCAGAACTGGACTTAGAGGGCCACATCTACCATATTATCTATCTTTCTATCTATATCTGATCACCATTAAATTATTGTGCACAGATCGGATCTGTGTTTGCATCTATGATTTTCTTTTTGTACGGGAATACTCGATGAACTTCAGGAAAAGTTATTGTCAATCAGCTCATCTGAGCAGAAAAAAAAACTTAAGTTAATGTCTAAATTTAGATCAGTTTAGAAGCAGTACTGGGGAATTGATCCATTTGTTTTTAGGTGTTAAATACTACCGTTAAGTACCTGGACCAAACTAAAATGACACAAATTGAATCATTCATGTACATTGTATATCTAAATTTCCTGATACCATATGGATGACAATTAAAGTTAATTAAGTTCAGCATCAATGTAGACAGGTGGCGCTTCTGACTGTGAGCGCAGTGTTAAATCAGCAGTGGATATTTTCATCTTTTTAGGAAGTTCTGGGTATATTTAACTGCTGTTCTTTTGTGTGATTGTCGGTAAAGTGTTTCTTACCTGTTATTTACCCTTTTTATGCCATTTCCAGGTGATTTAAGAGCAATAACTTGCAATTTTATTACCTGCCATCTCTACATCGTTTTCTGACTTCAATACACATTGTTTTGACCTCAATTTTCGCTCATTTTACCTTCGTTTTTGCACCTGAAAAGCTATCCAACTTTCATATTTTCTATTTCCAGCACTAATCTACTATTCCATACACTTTCCACATCACCTGACAACACTAGGTAACGGGAATTTGAAGTTTGAACAGGAATTTTGAGTTTGAACACTGCCAATACACATCCAAGAACTCAACCCATTTTACCTTGTTTTTCCACCTGAAAAGTTATCTAATTGTCATATTTTCTATCTTCAGCACTCATTTATTATTTCAGACACCTACCACAACACCAGACAGCATTCGTTTTGGGGAATTAAAATTTATTATTATTATTTTTTGACTGTTTCAGCTTAACAGGAACATAATTGCTCTTCAACAAACCCTCAGCAGCTGACACACTTCAAATTTCACTTTGACCTGTGAAATCTTTCAGTTAGATTGACTTGATCTTGCCTCTCACAGACCTGAGAGACCATTTTTGCCTCTTGATTCTGACACTCTGACCGACCTCAGAGCCTCACTTCTCTCAACTCTTGCCTCTCACAGACCTGAGAGACTCACTACTTCTGCCTCTAAACTCTGACAGACCTCAGAGCCTAACTCTTCTCAACTCTTGCCTCTCACAGACCTGAGAGACTCACTACTTCTGCCTCTAAACTCTGACAGACCTCAGAGCCTCACTCTTCTCACCGCTTAACTCTCACAGACCTGAGAGATCCACTTCTTTTGCCTCTAAACTCTGACAGAGCTCAGAGCCTAACTCTTCTAAACTCTTGCCTTTCACAGACCTGAGAGACTTGCTAACTCTTACCTGATCTAACTAATTGTTTGATCCTCGATTCGAACTTAATCTTTTGGTCAGTCACAAATTGATTGTCATCGATTCTTACTTACTCCATCGGTCAGTCGCAAATTGATGATCCACGTTTCTAACTAATTCTCAGTCTACCTGCCTAACAATTTAATTTGCTTGTGTTGCCTGTACGTAGCACTTGCGAACTGAGCCAACTTGCCTGACATACTTGCCTGACATACTTGCCTAACTAACTTGCTTGTGTTGCCTGTACGTAGCACTTGCGAACCAGCCAAAAACTTGCTTAACAAACTAACTTGCTTGTGTTGCCTGTACGTAGCACTTGCGAACTGAGCCAACTTGCCTAACAAACTTGCCTAACTAACTTGCTTGTGTTGCCTGAACGTAGCACTTGCGAACCAGCCAGAAACTTGCTTAACAAACTTACTTGCGTGTGTTGCCTGTACGTAGCACTTGCGAACTGAGCCAACTTGCCTGACAAACTTGCTAAAGAAACCACTTGCTTGTGTTGTCTGTTTGTAACACCAGCCAACCAGCCAAAAACTCGCTTAACAAACTAACTTGCTTGTGTTGCCTGACAAACTTGCCTATTATATTAACTTGCTTGTACTTCCTGAACGTAGCACTTGTGGATTGAACCTAATCTTTTTGTCTGATAAACTAAGTTGCTTGTGTTGCCTATATGCAGCACTCGCACACAGTTGCCCGTGGATGTTGAATACTGACAGCTTAAGTATGTCCCAACCAATCAAGCTGTACTCTGATGTGGTGCGCACTGGTTTAAAAGATTTGGAAAATCGTCATGGTTCAAGTCAAATGATAAAACAAAAAGTCGGAACAACTACTGATCACAGATATATAACAAACCAAAGAAACAGATTTAATAAGTGTGCAGAAGCAGACACTCAACTTGGCTCAGAAAATCTGAGGGAGTCCCGCCCACTGAAAGCTTGCATACAGAATGCTCAAAGCATACGGCAAAAAACACAAGTGGTGAAGGATTTCAGAGATGAATTTGATATTGACGTTTTTCTTTTCACTGAGACCTGGCTGAAAGCAGATGACAGAGTTGAAATTGGTGAACTGGAAAGAAATGGTGAATGTTTTTACTTGGGTTCATCTCGCGAGGGTAGACCTGGAGGTGGAGTAGGATGCATTGTAAAAACAGGCATTCGAACAATGAAAAAGGAAAGCACAAAAACAAAAACTTTTGAGCACATGGAAATTCAGTTGCAATTAAATGGAAGAATTGTCACACTTCTTGTGGTATACAGGCCAGAACCCTCAAAGAAGAAAAAATACAGTTTATCAGAATTTTTTAATGAATTCACAAACTTCTTATCCCACTATCAGACTTATCACAATGAAACTATAGTAGTCGGAGATTTCAACTTTCACGTGAATAAACCAGATGATGCCAAAGTTATCCAATTTAACAACATTCTTGAAATGTTTGACCTTGTTCAACATGTATCTTCACCAACACACAAAGATGGAAACACACTTGATTTGGTAATAACCAATAAAACAACAACTCTCAGAGACTGTGCTGTCAGTGACCTATTGTCGGACCACAACTGTATCCTCTTTAACATTGACATTAACAAGGGCAAGAATCCAAAGAAAAAGATTGCCTTCCGAAAGACCCGCAGCATAAATATAGTCAAATTCAAGAAAGACATTGAACAGCATCTGTCACAAAAACTACAACACCATAATCGATCAGTCTACTTGAACAGACTTGTGTCACTCTACAAATCAACTAAAAAGATTTTTGACAGACACGCCCCTGTTAAGACTAAACTTGTTACAGTTCGCAAACCTAATCCATTCACAAATCAAGAAATAAAGCCTCTTAAAAAGGAAAAGAGAAAGGCAGAAAAATTATGGAGAAGAACTGGTTTAGAAAAAGACTGGAATATTTTCAAAGAAAAATGAAATTCTCTCAATGAAAAGCTTAATCAGCTTAAATCAGATGATCTCAGGTGTAAAATTCAAGCCACTAAGGGAAATTCTAAGGCGATGTTCAAAGTTCTAAATTCTCATCTCAACAGAAAACAAGATCTGCCTCTTCCACATCACACAAATGAAACAGAACTAGCGAATGATTTCAACAACTTCTTTGATGAAAAGATCAAAATCATCAGATCCAAATTAGATTCAGGAACGAAGATCACAACTGATGCCTCTCAAACCAACCTTGGCCACAATTTACATCAGTTTAAAAGTCTATCAGAACAAGAAGTCAAGAAACTTATCACTGAAATGCCTGTCAAACACTGCCAACTTGATCCTATGCCAACATGGCTACTGCTTGAATGTGTTGATGAATTTCTGCCAGTCATAACCAAAATTGTTAATATGTCATTAACACTTGGAGAAACTGAAGCACGCACTTGTCAAACCACTCTTAAAGAAAGAAGGTCTTGAATTGATCAAAAAGAATTATCGGCCAGTCTCTAACCTTTCTTTTCTTTGTAAAATCAGTGAGAGTGCTGCAATCAAACAGTATGTTGATCATCTCACTCAGAACAATCTTGATGATGAAAAACAATCAGCTTACAAGCAATTTCACAGCACAGAAACCCTCTTAACAAAAATCCATAATGATATTATGCTTAATCTGAGCAATGGGGAGGTGACAATGGTAGTATTGTTGGACTGTCTGCGGCATTCGATACAATTGATCATGGCATTTTGTAAAAAAGACTGCGTAACAGGTATGGTGTGCAAAGTGCAGCCTTAAGATGGTTCAAATCTTATATTTCTGAAAGATCACAGTCTGTGATAATAAATGATAAAACATCAAGCAAACTTCCGCTCAATTATGGAGTTCCTCAAGGTTCCAAACTTGGACCAATCTTATGTTGCCCCAGTCAGTGAAGTAGCACGAAGAAATCAAGTTCACGATCAGAAGTACGCTGATGATGAGCAACTTATCCTGTCATTTAAACCAACCTTTTTGGGTGAAGAACATGCAAAACAGAAAATGGAAAATTGTATTGCCGAAATTAGAAATTTCTTGCATGACAACAAGCTGTGCAATAATGGAGATAAAACTGAACTTCTTCTGATTGGAGCACCAAACCAACTGAAGAAACTGCAAATGACATCTATCAATGTTGACAATGTAGAAATCAAAATTGCCAACCATGTCCGCAATTTGGGAGTGCTCTTTGACAATAATATGACCATGGAGAAGCAGATCAACAGAATGTGTCGTAACGCATATTTCAATTTAAGAAACCTGTCGAAACTCCGAAAAAACCTGGACAAGGAAATAGTTAAAACTGCTGTCAATGCACTTGTTACTCCTCATTTAGACTATGGAAATGGGCTGTTGTATGGCACTTCTACCCGATTGTTAAATAAACTTCACGTTGCTCAAAACTCAGCAGTGCGATTAATTGAGAGGTTGAAAAAACATGAAAGTGTCGGCCCGCATGAGTAGGAAACAACTGCACTTGTTACCAATCATAGCAAGAATTCAGTTCAAATTGATGACAACTACATGGAAGGCAATGAAGAATCAGGCACCACAATACATCCAAGAACTTGTTCAAGTCAAATCTCAACAAGAACATAACCTGAGAAGCAACCACAAACTGCTGTTAGCAGAACCTGCTCCATGCAACAAAAATAAGTTTGAAGATCGAGCATTTTCCTATGCTGCACCAAAGCTCTGGAACATTTTGCCTGAAAAAGTGAGGACTGCACAAACATTAGAAAGTTTCAAGAAGAATCTGAAAACTCATTTGTTCCAGAATTCCTACAATCGATTTGATCTGAAAAAGCGTTGATGAGCAGTTTACTGAAATTAGCGCTATATAAACCCATATTATTATTATTATTATATTATTATTATATTATATAGATTGGCTGATGTATTGCCAAACTCAATTGACATGACTATGATGAGAAAGGTGTTCATATTATTACTAATTAATCGCAGTGAGACAAACATTTTTCAAACAACGACAAAATAGTCTTAAAATATTTCATCTGGAAAAATAAACAGAACAATTTGAAATAAATGATTTATTACGAGAGA
This sequence comes from Platynereis dumerilii, assembly GCA_026936325.1. Classification (NCBI taxonomy): domain Eukaryota; kingdom Metazoa; phylum Annelida; class Polychaeta; order Phyllodocida; family Nereididae; genus Platynereis; species Platynereis dumerilii. Next base: position 16,548,288 of record JAPTHN010000007.1, read on the forward strand.
CAAAAGGCATAAAATGTAAGAAAACTTTTGATTCAGCAATCGGATCGATGAATGTTCTGCCATTGACCATTAAATTACTTTTAATGGTCAGTTGGCTAAATTTGATTGTATGGTAAAGAGTACTTATTGATTGCCACATTCATTCCAAAGGTCACTGGCTTCATATCAAGCAGCTTGGTTGCTGAATGGTTACAGTTAGATTCGAAAGTCAGTTGAAAATCAAGTCATGACCTGGATATGCCTTCTCAGTCCGATTCAGAACTTTGACCATTTTCAACTGACTTTGGCAAAAAACACTACTTGTAATGACTAGTTGATCCTGATGTGACTGACTGAGTTGAAAATGAAATTCAACTGACTTTTTCAACTTATTCGAATGACCGCTGGGTCTAGTTATAGTTCAGACCTGCACCACTGAAGGTCTTTGCCTGCATGTGCTCAAATCCTGGGTAGGGAACTCAAACTTTTCAATTACCATATCTGAAGATCTATCAGTCTATGAAATATCTTTTGACTCACTTTATTCTCACAAAGCCAAATTAAAGTTATATAGGACATTTATCTGATAATTATAAGAGGAAATTCAGGTGAATCAGATGAAGTACACAATATTTACAAAGCACTCTAGGGGTCCAGACACATTGGACTTATCTGTATTATTAACTTAAGAAAAAGCCATCTGACCTAGATTAGTGGAGTGATAGTACTGGTATCTGGAAGTTAATTTAAGATCCAAAAGAAAACTAATAAAATCCATGATTTATTTTCCAGTGATCTGTGGAGAGTTTTATAATTGAGGTGCATCAAGCTCTTACACAAAAGAGCTAAAATATCAAGTTTAACAAATTCTGCATTTCTTGGCTCAAACTATTTTGCCCTGATCCATTATACTTTGTTGCCATCACATTTCACACAGGAAAAACCGTAACAGTAAACCAATCAGTCTGAAACGTGTAATTACTATTAAAAATTACTGTCTGTCACTTTGATAAAGAAAAAGAGTGGACTGTTGCACTGTGAAAATGGCATTTCGTGTGTCATCATGCTGATGATTTGTCATGATCATGACCAATACTTTCAATGTTAATTTGATTTAAGGAGACTTATCCCTCTTGTTGGTGACAGCCAAACGTAAGGATTATGCATCTGATTTTCACTCAAAATCAGCTATGACAAGTCAAATGGACTTCTCTTGATCATGACTGATCAAACAGCCTCTGTGTTTCCAATGTTGAAAGTAGAATATATGTAACTTCAATAAATAGAGTACTTCATACACTCTTCTTGCTTTATTAGTGCTGCAGAGGGAAGCACCAATGCGGCTGTCCACCTAAATCCGAATATACACAAAAGGCTGCCTACCTGAATGCACTGCCAAAGACCAAGTGGTCATGGAACCACCGGTAGCAAAACTGGATTTTGGGTGCGAAAGTGGCCATAGGCCATCAAAGTTAGGTATGTCAATAGACGTTTTTTGCTCGAAAATCACTAGCGTCAATGTCAATTCCAGTTCAAAAGTGGTCATTGCTCCCTTAAAATTTACTCTGTGGCATAATATGACATACCAAATTAATGCCAAAGAGTACCTCACTCTTTTTACAGTAATACCATGCTTCAATTTGCCTTCTATCAGCTTTTATGAAGGCCAAGATAAACCTGAATTTAATTGTCAAAAGTCATTTCTCGGAATGGCTCTTTTCAAATGTTAATAATGTTTTATAAGGTACCATCTGGTGCCATACTTACAAAATATCCCTACAATTTACAGTCCATATTGTTCTTTCTCATTTTGCATCTTGATGTGCATATTAATTTAAGATTCTATTTATAAATATGATTTACAAACAGTTGTCTGAGATTGCAAATTGTTTCACATGTAAAATGAGTATCAAGTCAGCAATGATAGTCACTCTTCCTTATGCATTACTATGAAGCTATACAGCAACTAAATGGATATTAATAAATTCCTAATTTTTCTGCTTTAATTGGTACTCTGATTTGGATATCTGATTTTTCAATTACCCATTAATAATCACATTGTGATACCAGCACCATTAATATTAGGCCTACATTGAGAAAATGGGACAATCAATTTTTTCTCATCTTGCAAATCTGGAGATCACTTGACAATCACCATATAACTCATTCCTAACCCATCAAAAAGGATGTGGATGGATGGCCATTGATGTAAGCTTTCGTTTGGCACCTAAGTTTTCTTATTACTGCAGCTGTTAACCCTCCAAAAGCTGAAGAAATATTGCTGTCAGTGTTCAAAATCTCGTCGGAAACATAAAATTCTCCCATGAATTTTCAATTCTACCTGTCCTAATCACCATATAACTCATTCTTAAGCCATCAAAATGGATGTGGATTGATAGCCCTTGATGTAGGCTTTCATTTGGCACCTTAGCTTCCTTGTTACTGCAACTGTCAATACTCCAAAAGCTGAATAAAGTTGCTGTCAGTGTCTAAAATCTCGTCGGAAACACAAAATTCTCCCATGAATTTTCAATTCCACCTGTCCTAATCACCATATAACTCATTCCTAACCCATCAAAATGGATGTGGATGGATGGCCATTGATGTAGGCTTTCATTTGGCACCTTATTTTCCTTGTTACTGCAACTGTCAATCCTCCAAAAGCTGAATAAATGTTGCTGTTGGTGTCTAAAATCTCCTCGGAAACACAAAATTCTCCCATGAATTTTCAATTCCACTTGTCCTAATCACCAAATAACTGATTCCTAACCCATCAAAATGGATGTGGATGGATAGCCCTTGATGTAGGCTTTCATTTGGCACCTTAGCTTCCTTGTTACTGCAACTGTCAATCCTCCAAAAGCTGAATAAAGTTGCTGTCAGTGTCTAAAATCTCGTCGGAAACATAAAATTCTCCCATGAATTTTCAATTCCACCTGCCCTAATCACCATATAACTCATTCCTAACCCATCAAAATGGATGTGGATGGATAGCCCTTGATGTAGGCTTTCATTTGGCACCTTAGCTTCCTTGTTACTGCAACTGTCAATACTCCAAAAGCTGAATAAAGTTGCTGTCAGTGTCTAAAATCTCGTCTGAAACACAAAATTCTCCAATGAATTTTCAATTCCACCTGCCCTAATCACCATATAACTCATTCCTAACCCATCAAAATGGATGTGGATGGATAGCCCTTGATGTAGGCTTTCATTTGGCACCTTAGCTTCCTTGTTACTGCAACTGTCAATACTCCAAAAGCTGAATAAAGTTGCTGTCAGTGTCTAAAAACTCGTTGGAAACACAAAATTCTCCAATGAATTTTCAATTCCACCTGCCCTAATCACCATATAACTCATTCCTAACCCATCAAAATGGATGTGGATTGATAGCCCTTGATGTAGGCTTTCATTTACCACCTGCTTCCTTGTTACTGCAACTGTCAACCCGCCAAAAGCTGAATAAATGTTGCTGCTAGTGTCTAAAATCTCCTCGGTAACACAAAATTCTCCCATGTTTTTTCAAATCCACTTTTCCTGATCACTGGATAACTCATTCCTACCAAGCAATTATAAGGATACCCAAAACACTTGGTCCAATTAACTATTCACATGGGTGCTGAGGGACCTTCTGATCTGCCCAACTAAATTTTTGGCCAAATAGTCCGCCTACAAATCAATGGTTATGTAAAATTGTATGTTCACCGGACTATAAAACATGGAACCAACTTAAAATGCTGAAGATATTGGTTAGCTGGCTGTATGAAGGTTGTAGTTGAAGAATGGTTCATGGTCTATTTCTGAACTAGTGCAAATTTTCCTTTCCCAGTTTTTTTGGAAGGGTTGGTCTAGTGGTAGCGTACTGGACTGCCAATCGCTGGGTCCAGGGTTCAAATCCAGCTCTTGCCGGGTCACCGGGCCTATGTTGGACGGCTGTTTCAATCATCCTTCACCTCATTGCTGTGTCCTCCTCCTGTCCTAATTAGCCTTCCAAGTGCATAGATACAGGATGTAAAGCCCCAATCACCCATCCATCCTTTCCCAGTTTATTGTAATTCATAAAGCAGGTTCTCATCCTTCTCATTCACATAACATAAAATCACCTTTTAGTGAGTACTTACCAGGTCTACTACTAAGGTGCCAATAAAACAAATATTGTATGTGCTGCTCATATAGCCTTGTCATGTCTTATGGCTGACTTAAGGTCATTTAAAAAGCTTTTTATTTGTCTTGGTTGCTTGAAATTTCATTCCAACAGCACTTTCAGGTAATGAATTCTTGTGTATTTCATACTCTGTCTCAATATTGCCTAAGTATTGAAGGGGTAATTGACAAACTAAACATCCAAATCAAATAAAAATAAAAACTAGTAAATTAAAAAATTGCTTACATCCATTTAGTTGTGGTATATTTGATCTTTATTCATTAAGAAAAGTGAAATTTATGGTTTATTTCACGCTGCATTTACTCGCAAGGCAATTTGCGAGCCCGGACAACGATGTGTAAATTATTTTTGTAAGACAGGAATTTGAAATTGACATCCTTATCAAGGTGCAGAATGACCAATTGGTGGGACATTTTGTAACTTTGGAACTATATCCCACCAAACAATTTCATGTGACTATAAGGTTATGCCAATATTAGCCGCTAAGTTACGATAATATTAGTTGCCAATCTTAGGATCACCTTTTCCAGGAAACTTCCCAATTTATGTCACAATGTTAGCATATAACATTACCTCATAATCAGGAGGTAAGGTTAGGATAAAGTTATAAAATAACATTAGCATGTAATGTTAGCATAACGTTTTTGAGGAAACTTCCCATTTCCTTCTCAGAATATTAGCATATAATATTACTTCAATTTACTTGATAATAAAGGTGTGAGGTTGAGATACTGGTTGATATGGAGTGGTAATTTGTTGTAAATTGATGTTACTGGATGACATACACAGGTAATATATTCAGCTGATATTGTCATAATCATAACAGTTCACATGCAATGTTCTGTTCATATGACCCTGACATCACAGAAATATTACAGATGAGACACAGATTGCGCACTTGAAAAATATTTTATACAGCACATGCAGAGAGAGATAGCAGTTACATGTATATCACACAGTTGGCTTCAAGTGAGGAACTTTCCCAGGAGCCAGAATGAGCTGGATGGGATTATCTGCAGCCCATTGTAATTGTGCTGTTTCCAGAGGTCCTCCAAGCATGGACTTCTATGTCCAACCAATGTAATGCTTGGAACTGGCCAGAGGTTTCTGCCTTTCACTATCCACGGTAACTGCAGCCAGGGTAAATGAAGGTGCGGAATCCCTGTCTGGAATTGAAAAGATAGAAAGGTGTAAGAAGAAGTCACAGACAAACAGATAAAAATACACATTAAGTAAAGGATTAGTGAGTTACTAATAAAAGAGAAATGAAAATAAAAAGTGAGAGACCAGGCCTAGCAAATTGCCAGGTCACCAAAATTATCAGCTTGTTCTTTTTACAGAACAGCCCAAGTCTCTCTGGTGATGCTCACACACTCACCTTGGAGGGTGTCATGCATTTCCAGGATCAATCTTTGTGGTCAAGGAAGAACATATCTCTCTTAGCTTCTTGCTACCATAGATTTTTTATTACACACTTCAAGCAATCGATATCAATATCAATTGACATATTTACCTAGTTCGTAGGCATGATGCAATAAAAAATTCAGTAAATTTGTTATCTTTTAATTAATTATACATTTTACACTCGATTGTGATACTGTCAAACATTTGGACTGAGCATGGAGCAAGTGCTGAGTGCAGGCCATGTGGCTCCATCTATAAATTGACACTTCAACACTTTTCATTTTCATCTCTCTCAAGAGTAATTTGTGGGAGTAATTAGATGCATGCTTTTTCACACACGTCAATCAACATTTCCAAGTCAGAGTATGTTCAAATATAGGCATATACATGTAGCATACCATACCAACTCAGATGAGCCTCAGGCCATTGGGATTTCTTCACAAGAAATTAATTTCTAAATTTTCCTTGTGATGCAATGGCCTGTGTTGAATGCAAGGATCTGGCACAGCCGCCGGGCTGTTGATCGTCGGTGGATCCCAAAGATCTACAACTTCACTCTTCGTTCGAAAGCATCTTTGGCATGTTTAGGATGTGCTACAATGAAGCACACTGGATCAGATGGATCCCCTTGAAAGATCACAGCAATATTTTTGGATTATTGCCCACATTCATAGTAACTTTATAAGAAGGATATCACAAATAAAAACCAAAAGCAACTTAAAATAAATCACAACAGGTCAATATTTTGAATATTTTGAGTTTTCTCAGCTTGAAAGCCGAAGTCAACACAGCTCAGTATTTTGGGTTTTCTCAATTCAAAACATTTTAAAATCTGTGTCAGCTCAATCAACTTGTGCAACCATCTCACTCAATCGATTGAGCTGAATCAGTGCCTCCAATATTACAGTGTATCTCAACCTTACCTCTTCATTATACAGTAACATTAATATGCTAATATTCTGACAAGGAAATGGGAAGTTTCCTCAGAAATGTTATGCTAACATTACCTGCTAATGTTATGTTATAACATTATCCTAACCTTGCCTCCTCATTATGATATTATGTTATATGGTAACATTGTGAAATACAGCGAGAAGTTTCCTGGAGAAGGTTATGCTAATGATTAGCCACTAATATTATCGTCACTTAGCACTGATAATGTTATGCTAATATTACCAGAATATTGGACAAATCATCTTATTTCTAACACTTCCTTAAGATCCTGGTCAGGTTAATATAACATTATTAGAATATCATCAGTGTCATATTACCTTGTAACACCCTGCTCAGAAACTGGTGATGTTACGGAAATGTTAGCTGTTTGGTGGGATGGTGTGTTATAAAACATTTTTAACATTTAAAAAATGACATTTAGAAAATTATTTTTGGTAAATGAATATGGGTTCAGGTTGGTCATCAAAAAAAGTGGTTAGGAAACAGATAGAAGCATGATTTGGACACCATTAGAAGGAGAAACTCCTTTGCATCAATTTGGTATGCAACATGATGCTATAGAGTAAAATCTAAGGGAGTATTGAGTAATCAAGAACTGTTAGTAACGTCGACGCCGGTGTAAGCGTCACTTTTAAGTTCCTAAACCTTCTCTCATTTGAAGCCAAATAACTCAGTTTGCACCCACATTTGAGTCTTGCTACCGGCAGATTCTTAAACTAGAGAACTTTAGGAACATTTCCATACCCATTATGTTTTGTGTATGTTCGGGTTGCACCTACTCCCAAAATAAAGCCCTTTTGGCTGGTCCTCTGCAGCACTAAATGGATTGAGAGCCATAAATTTACAGGAACACAGACATAATGCCAGATACGACCAGTTAGATGCACTTACACTATTGCAGTAAAGCATCAAAGCTTCAATCTGCATCAATTGACAAACATAGGGTGGTGGGTTGCTATAAGGAACTTCTCAATTGAATGGTCAGACATTCGTCTCTTCATCTTCCATTAGATCTATACATGTAGAAATCGACCAATTTCCAACAAGAAGGACTGTCGTGACTTTTTACTTGGTCAGCAATTACTGTTTTACCATTCATGCAATTCAAATTGTCACGTGAAATCATTTATGAATAATATATATCATTTTAAAGAGACATTACACTGAAGCAGTGATGTGGAGACATATTGCAGATGATATATCAGCAAGACTGACAAAACCAGTTTCCAGACAACCCATCATTGGGATTGAATTATCTGACAAGTCCACCTGAGGCATACAGAATATCAATGCTCCTCCTGAGATCCCACAAAAGGCATATCATTTTCTCTCAAATGTCAAATGTCACAGAGAATGCTAGACCGATTTCAGAGATTTTCTAAATTATTCCGAAATTCTTTCACACTTTCTGGTAAGGGTAATAATCTCGTCAGATTTGCAATCCAACTACATTGCACCAGGCGTAAAATACCTAATATAGTATTAAGGACTTTTCAGTTAGACACTGCTAAAGATAATCACATAACTTATTGCAAAAGAGTAAAATGCAGTGAGTTTCGTGAAAGAAAACACAGAACTGACAAAAAACTGGGATAAGGTCCATAATATCCAGAATGTGCTACAAAAGTATACGCCGATAATAGGAGCAGTCAAAACCATATAAGAACAAGAACATTTGTCTGGTCAAAATGACAAGATAATGACATAAGGACGTTTTTGGTCTCTTTGATGTTTGATTAATAATCCAGTTCCTTGTCATCCAATGTAGGCCTCTATAGATAGTCCGTGGATCAAAAACACTCTTTCTGACAGAATAATATATAATTACATACAAACATGTCTAGCTTGAACTGTTGAAACACTCACAATCAAATGAATTCTGGCAATTAATGCAACTCTATTCATCGATCTACAAAGCAAATCAAATAAGCAAAAAGAGCACCAAAGTTCTGCAAACCTGCAGACTCAACGATTTTGCATGGACCTCAGTACACTTTGACGAGGAATAACAAATAGAGTGTATCATCGAACTGTTCAGGAATCTAGAAGCGTAAACAAGCATAAGAACTTCAGTGCAAACTTTTACACTCATCAATTCTACAAACACCAAACATATCCGTCTTTTTCTTAAGAAAAGCACAGGTCTTTTACTACCATCCTGTGCTCACCAACTGGTCTTTTATTTTGGTGGAAATAACTGTTTCTGCTTTTCTTGCAATGTAAAGTTAGAGGGAATTAAAGGCAAACAGAGCTGCAACTCCCATAAGAACATGTGCCAATTACATGCACTGAGCAATGAGTTCCCACTCTAGGAGAATTTTCCAATGTCTTCTATACAAAGATCTATCTTCAACACTGTAAAATTTGAAATTTTGAGTTAGCTCAAATGATTGAGTGAGATGGTAGCACAATTTGTTTGAGCCATGATAGCTTGCCGTTTTGAGCTATGATAATCTTTATGTTGTTATAACTTGCAAGCAGCAAGCTATCTTGGCTCAAAGGAATTGTGCAACAATCTCACTCAATCTATTAAGCTAACTCAAAATTCAAAATTTACAGTGACATATTGCCAACAACATTCCATTCCAAAAGTCCATATTTTCAAATAGCCAATTGCTGTTCTGCATTTTCCGCATTGCTCATTGGTTATAATCTTTAAACTGATTCCAAACACTCCAAATCATTTTTATAATGCAGCAAAAGGCAAATTTTATTTATAAAAAGATATTTTTTCATGTTTGAATAACTTTAGTATCAATGTAAGAGTAGGACTGGCCAGGTGACCCTGGTCCGCAATACCATCTGCCTCTTATTTGTACCAGAATCTGCAATTTACAAATTTTGAAATAGGTCAGTTTTCTGTTAGACTTGAGTTTATATGCACATAAACTCGAATGTTTTGTCAAGAAGAAGATACAGTGTAGCTCCTGGTTACATTTGATGTCCAGGAACAATCGGCAATAAGACACAAAACTTTATGACCTAGTAACAATAGTAACAATAGACATTTATATAGCGCTAATTCCAGTAAACTGCTCACTAGCGCTTAGAATCTTCTTTCATACAACTTCCCAGACAGGCCCACTCATTCTTAGAAGGCTTATCCATTTAAACTTTGATACACAAAAAACAAAATGTAAAGTGTTTTTAACAAACACTGCTAGAACACTATCTTTTGTAAGGAGTTTACATGCTTGCTTGCATTACAGCCAAACACTTTGATATAGAATTAGAGTGGACTGTGGCACTGTGAAAATGGCACTTCGTGACTAATGATAGCCGATGAAGTGTCATCTTCTCTACTTTCAGCATGGGAAACAGAGAGGCTGTTTGATTAGTCATGATCAAGAGAAAGCCATTTGATTAGACGGATTTTAGAGTGAAAATCAGATGCATAATCCTTCCGTTTGGCTGTCACCAACAGGTGGGATAAGTCTCCTTCAATCAAATTGACACTGAAAGTATTGGGTTTGATCATCACAAATCATCAGCATGATGACACACAAAGAGCCATTTTCACAGTGCCACAGTCCACTCTAATTCTATATCAAAGTGTTTGGCTGTAATATGCTCATCTGTTTCACAAGTAACATACTCAACACTCAGGTTAATTTATTGATCATTAAGATACTCTTCTGGAGGCTTCAGAAATACAGGCAAATTGTTGAATATTTATCTACCCCTACACAATGTCACTTCTCATTAATTTACCTCACAAACATTGGCCATAAGTGTCACCAACACTTGTCCAGTTATGACATCTATTATAAAATATACGCAAGGGCAAGGACTGCAACTCATAAACAGCAATGTCAAATATCTAACATGAACAGCATTCCTTTAGGTGCAAGGCAGTGTGAGAGTCTGCATTTGGCACTTGTTGTTTTGCAATATCATGTCAGCTATCTAATATTAGCTTATTGTTCAAGGAATGAATAATGTGATTACATGCGTATGTCAAGATATAAATGACAACGTCAAGTTTGTTGCCAGAATATTTTCCAAAACAATATCACCAGTATGGAGTGAACACTTTCAGTTATTTATAAACACTTTAACAGTACATCTGTTTTTTACTTTATTTTGTTAAATAGATAACCAATTTAAATCACTAGCTATTAGTAAACGAAAAATAACTCTTTATGTTCATCAAAATCTATATGCATGACAATGCAACTTACTTAATGTCATACTTGGATAATTTAGTTTCCATGTCAATGTGAGTGAATCTTTACAGGAAAGTCTTGGATATTCTTCCCCAGAAATGGATAGAATAGTATAGCCTACATAGGATGTCTGATATCTATTCACTTCGGGAATAATCATTGCAGCAGTAAACCAAGCATCAGAAAGAACTTTGCTCTGTACCATTCTTCCATCAGTAATCTAAAAGCCCAGTGCTGCGTAGTTTCAAATGGAGGGAAATTAGATTGAAGCATATTTCTGAAGGCTGTCAGGACAAGAGCTGTCTCTTTGCTCTTGTCCTCTATTAATACAAATAATAAGGCTCCAGACAGGAACTAGACTATCCTCTTAATCCAAGCTAAATTTAGAACAGTTAGCATTCAGAAAATATTTCTTCTAAAAAAAGACACACACAACCAATTTTAGCAACCCATTCAATAAATGTTTCTTTTGTCACTTCGATATTGCATTGAAGCAGTGATATGAAGAGTTCATGCAATTATCTCAATGACTCTTTTTTCTTCTTCTATGTACAGCAAGTCACTATTTCTGCAAGACAGTACACCAAAAAGCATGCTGGAACAATCACACAAAACCATGCATTCTGCCATTAATCCATGGTTTTTGTATGAATCTAGTAAATGTACCACACCACATAAATTAGGAGAACGTTTTGCCATTTGTATCAAATCTTCCAAGCAACAGATCTTGTGTTTCCTATTAAGGACTAATTCAAAATAAAATGTTATCTGGAGTTCTTTCTGCATCAGGAGCTCACCGATTGGTCTTTTATTTTGGTAGAAATGACTGTTTGCTATTTTGAAATTGCTCACCACTGCCTGAGCTTGTCTTTGACTTAGCAACAGACAAACTATAAAGTTTATGGCCTATTTCAAAAATAATGAAGCCAAAGTGTGACATGACCATCAAAATTTTAAAATGCTTTTATGTATGAAATGAGCACATAATATTGTAACAAACATGTCTAAGTTCTAGAAACTCAATTTACCATTTTGCTGTGGTTTGTGGAAATAACTGATAAAAGCCGAACATTACCAATTTTTTTTTTTTTATTTCCATGGTCGTGAAGGAAAAGTAGACCAAATGGTTACTTATCTTCAAATAAAATCGAAGTTTTTTGTTGGATGACAAAACTCATATACTCTTAAGTGTCCATGGCTTTTTTCATCCGAATTCACCATATATTTTATGAGGAAAACAGTATTTTTCAAAATTTTTTTGCAATAATAAAGAAAAAACTTACATATTTTCTCCCCAGATGTACATATTTTCCTCTAAAATGATTTCACCTGTCCTGTGTTAAGCGCCCGGATACGGGCTTCGAGTTGGTACCAAATAAGTGCCACTGAAGTGAATACGAACAGAGCAAATGATGATAGAAGCGTGATTTTTTAGCCTTTTTTCCAGTAAAAAAGCCCATTTTGAGCAATGGTGTGACACGAAACTAAAAAAAGTTTCCAGATTTCCACCCAAATCGATTTTATATGCATTATCAGTAATAACTGGATGAAGCATAACAGTAATTACGAAATTAAAGTTATATTTGCATTGGTTACCGCCTTTTTGGACAAATTTGCCACATATTTTGAGAAAAGCTTCATAAAGAGCAAAATGTTGATAATTAAACATTGAAACATACTCCAACTACTGAAATATTGTGTTGATTATCACTACAAGTAATACTAGAATGATTGCTTTACTCCTTACAAGAAAACCATGAAAATATGATCTATATTTTCCATAGCGTTACGCTTGCGACAAAGCCCCATATAAGAAATCTTTGTATTTTACCACCAGAAACCAGCTGCGGACCTGGATTACTTGATTGTTTATCAAAACTACACAGATTTTGCAATATTACAAGCCAAACCAGAATTAAAACGGAGCTTTTTTTGCTCTGTGGCACTACAAAGTATTCTGGGCGTTACGCTTGCGACGGATTCACCAACCCTGCTATTCATCAGAATTTTTTAGTGAAATAAATTTTCCACAACCATAAGAAGCTCCAAAATGGGCAAGCAGATATAAGACTAGGTCTCAGAGGCCAAAAGATTCAACTGACACATTTCAAAGGGAAACTAGAGCATCCCAGATCTGTAAGCGTCAAATTTGACTTAATTTTTGGAAGTTAACCTTCGAGTACAAATAGCTCAATAATGTCAACACAGGCAAATAAAAGTACTTGATTTGATGGATTGATGAAGCCTAAGGATGTAAAGATTCCAAAAAGTGTTAGGAAATTGTCTTAGAATACATACAAATTTGTAAAACTGAAAGAATTCAAGTGGTCAAAAATGTTATGTCACGTTTTTTTTAGTGAAAAAATGCTTGTTTTTCAATGTTAATGGACTCTATCTCAATAACTATGAGCCAGAATGTCGTAAAATTTTCAGGAAATTTGCACAAGAATGTACTTAAAGCAATGGTGTACCATTAAGTTGTCACATACAGCCATTCTCATATTTTGAGACCCCTACAGAAAATATGCTGTGTGGCTTCATTATTTTTGAACTAGGCCTTATGAGATCAAAGGCAAACAGAGCTGCTGCAACTCTAACAAGAACACACTCTAAAAAATTCCAGACAAAATTGGTTTTTTAGATTCAAAATGGTTTTTTGAAAAACCAAATTTCAATGCAAAAAACCAAAATGGATTTTTAAAAAAATCCATTTTGGTTTTGAAAAACCAAATTTCAATGCAAAAAACCAAAATGGATTTTTTAAAAAATCCATTTTGGTTTTGCATTGAAATTTGGTTTTTCAAAAAACCATTTTGAATCTAAAAAACCAATTTTGTCCCGAAATTTTTTAGAGTGCATGTGCCAATTTCACTGAGTAATGAGTCTCAACAGGCACTCCAGAAGAAGTTTCCAAAGTTTCTACACAGATCTGCATCCTATTGCAAGCTAACTTTTGTTTTTAAATAAAAAATTGTTACGCTGTTTCAAGCTTTTGAGTAATTTCTACCTACAAACTTTTCAACAATAGCTTGATTATTTTACACAATCATCTTATCCCATTCACAGTGTAAAATAAATTGAGTAACTGATTAGTGCATCATACAATTCCGTATTTGACAAGGGCTTCTTTGGAAATGCAGGCAAATTGTAGAATATTTGTCTGGCTCTTCTAGTCACTATTTATTACTGACCTTCCTTATCAACCACACAAATGATGCCTACAAGTGACCATCTCTCCTTCAGGAGCGGACAAATATAATCAGAAAATTGGAAGACACTATGTACACCGTTCATGATGAAGTCTCGTCCTGGTATTCTGATCAGCTTTCGCCATAGACAGGAGTTCTCAACAAACTTGATGTTAAATTAATCATTTTGTCTGAAAATATTGGTTTTGCAGAGGCAAAAAAAAAAGTTAGAACCGAAAGTAAACATGTTATCCAGTAATGTTGACTAGTTCTGCAGGTCCAACAGTTTGTATTGATGTGGGGCACACACGGGATGTTCAGTATAAGCATACTACACTGTAAATGTATGTTGAATCAGTACATTTGTAGCTATACTTTTGACAAACCATATTGCTTCTGCCGATTAATTGACTCAACAGTTGAATATTATTATGTCAATGTAGGTCTGATAGAGAAAAAAAGAAAAAGTAGATAATAAAGATGATTAGTGCTCAGAATTTGTACAGTGCTGGATAAAAACGTCAATTATGATGTTGTGGCTATTTTTTTGTAATTTTGATTTAAAAAGTTGGAGAGATGGAACTGTTGTTATTGAAGTGGGGAGTTGGTTCCAGTCTCTGACAGTACGGGGAAAGAAAGAATTTTTATGGTAATTAGTAAGAGAGTCCTGAGTTGCAATGGTATGAGATTGTTTACTGCGTGCGGGTGTGATGTTGATGAGATGGAGGTTGGATATACCAGCCAATTTAGAATTTTGTACCCAAGTGCTACTATTGCTCAAGCTTGTCAAATAATGACAACTACATTATAGTGTAAAATGACTCACCAGGGCAAGGCGCTATGCCACTACCAAACAACAACGGCAAATATCTAACATGAACTGCATTCCTTAAGGTGCACGGCAGTGTGAGAGCGTGTATTTGGCACTTGTTGTCTTGCAATATCATGTTGGCAATCTAATATTAACTTCTCGTCCAAGGAATGAATAATGTGATTGCATGTATATGTCAAGATATAAACAAGATATAAATAACAATGTCATGTTTGTTGCTCTTGTTTATGTCAATAAAACAAACCAGTGATCATTTTCCAATTTGACAAAATTAAAATATGAAAACATGCACAAATGGAACAAAGGTAACAATTCCAGGTATAAACAAATTAAAAATTTGACAGTATGTCTGTCCTTTTCTTAATCTCATAAAATTATGTATATATGGCCATCTTAACTATATAAAGGAAAAACAACTCCATATGTTACTTACGTGACGTCTACATATGCAAGACAATACAAACATACTTGGAGTTTCCATGTCAATGAGAGTGAATCTAAACAGGAAATCTTGGAAATTGTTCCCCAGAGATGGACTGAATAGTATAGCCTACATAGAACTAGCTAAATATCTATTCACTTTGAGGAGATCACTTCAGCGCAGCAGTCAAACCAAGCATCAGAAAGAACCCTGCTCTGTACCTTTTGTCTACCAGAAATCTAAAAGCACAGTGCTGCGTACTTTCAAATGGAAGGAAATTAGATGGAAGAAACCTTCAGAAGGTAGTCAGGACAAGAGATGTCTCTCTGCTTCTGTCCTCAATTAATACAATAGTAGGGCATCAGCTAGAAACCAGACTATCCACTTAATTCAAAATAAATTTAGAACAGTTACTATTTAGAAAAGTATTACCAATAAAAACACACATGCAACCAATTTAGAACCCAATCGATTAATGTTCTTCTGGCTTTATTTGATGGTACGGTAGAGAGTACCTATTGATTGCCATTTTCTTTTCCTAAAAGTATATACTTTGTAAAACATACCGTCATGATACCGATGTGTATTTTTCAAAAAAGCATCCACTTTTGTCATTAACTAGATAAAATAAATCTGTTGACCCTTGAGTTCTTACAAAGCTGAATTATTGTTAAATAGGACATTTACGTTATAATTAAGAGGAAATTCAGGTGAATCAGACAAAGTACACAATATTTACAAAGCACTCAAGGGGTCCAGACAGACTGGATTTATCTGTGTTATTAACGGAAGAAAACTCAATCAGAACAAGATCAGTGGTGTCATAGGCTACTGGTACCTTGTGGATAAATTTAAGTACTGAAAGAAAAACGTCTAAAAAAATTAACATTATTCATTGTACCAAGATAGCTTTCGCTTTAGCGTTTCAGGAAGAGTGCTTCCTTGGTTGTACTTCCAGATCTTTATCCATCAGAGTGATTTGTAGTGACACAAAAGTCTTCTTTTACTGCTAGACATTATTTCATAAACTAAAACTGCTGGAACAATCACACAATCACGATACGAGCGTTTTTTTAAGGATCCAGAAAGTGTGTAACACAACACAGATTTATAAGAATTGGATAGTTTTGAAATTTGCAAACGGATCAAGTGTTTTGTTGAACAACTGAAATGCGGGAAACATCATCTGGCATTTTTACTACCATCCTGCGATTGCCGATTGGTCTTTTATGCTGGTGGAAATAACTGTTTGCTATGTTGACAATGCTTGAGCTTATCTTTGATTTAGCAACAGACAAGCTGTAAAGTTTGAGAGAATGAAAGGCAAACAGAGCAGCAACTCTTACAAGAACATGTGCCAATTACACTCATCATCCCAAGTCATACCATGACAAAATGGCCCATAGCCTTTGCTAATTCATGAATACTTAATTAACTGACCCAGTTTTGGCTCAGCTGCATCACAGTTTGAAATTGTTGCTTCTGTTTCACACTGTTACAAATGGAGAAATTGTGTATTGTTGAAAGGTGCTATCACAGTTTATGTATTTTCACAGTTCTGAAATGAAACTGTTTGAAAGTTTGCTTGTTTTAAACTGTTTTTCTCAGTTGCCAGTAATCCGCTAAGTGTCCATAATCGGACTAAATCTGCATGCAAAATGCTTATGACCTAAATAAGCAGCCAATCACAGAAGAAGTTGGAAATAGCAGAAAGCCCTGTCCATTTTAGCAGGGCTTGCGTGGGGAGGATGATTACACTGAGTAATGATTTTCCACTCCAGAAGAAGTTTCCAAAGTTTTCTACAACGATCCAGATCCTATTGCAAGCAAACTTTTGTCCTTAAATAGCAAATTGCTGTCCGCTTTTTCAAGTTTTCTGCTTAAAAACCCATCGCTTTCTACCACTTTCCTAAAACAATACAAAACAAATTAAGAAACTGATTATAGCATCATATGATTCCGTATTTGACAAAGGCTTGGGAAATACAGGCAAATTGCAGAATATTTATTTTGTCTGCTCCTTCATGATGTCACTATTTATTACTGGCCTTCCTTTTCAACCACAAAGATGATTCCTATAACTGATCATCTCTCCTTCCAGAGAGGACAAATATAATTAGAAAATTAGAAGATACTGCTTGGTTCATTATGATGTCTCGTCCTGGCATTCTATTCACAATTTATTAATAATTATTATTATATACAGGAGCACTCAATGAACTTTATGATCAGTCAATCACTTTGTCTGTAGGACATTGGTTTTGCGCAGGTAAAAACAAAATCAGTTAGCAGATCTATTTCCAAAAGGAAACATGTCATCCAATAATGTTGATTAGTTCTGTAGTTCCAAAAGTTTGCATTGATGTGAGGCACACATGGGATACGCAATGTAAGTAATGTCTGGCAGTTTAATCAGCATATACTGCACTAACTGTAAATGTGGTTGATGAATCAGTACAAAACCTTATTGTCCACTTGTGTCACTATTACTCAGACTTATGACAACTGCACTGTATACTGTAAATGACTCACCAGGGGAAGGAGGGATTCCACCACCAAACAGCAATCGCAAATATCCATCATGAACTGCATTCCTTTAGGTGCAAGGAAGTGAGAGAGCCTGCATTTGGCACTTGTTGTGTTGCCATATCATGTTTGCAGGCTAATATTAACTTCATGTCCATTGTCCAAAGAATGAATAATGTGATTGCATGGATATGTCAATATGACAATGTCAAGTTTTTTGTTTGCGGGTGCAAAAAAGTCCATGACACAAACTATTAACAATTTGAAAGAAATCATAATAAATAGTGGATGGTAAGGAGACCAATATTTTTTATTTTTTTTGGCCAAAGCAGTAATATTGGTCGACTCAACTACCACTATTTGTTATATTCAGCACCAAAATTTGCTGACTTATACATATTTATAAAATACTGGTTTTTCGAAGGATATTTACTTTTTTTAATATGAAATAGATATAATTTTGCCCATTATTTACAGTGTACATATTTACAAAATGATAGATTGATATTTCAAGATGTTAGATTTCCTCATACCCAGTCCCTCTCTCAAGTGATAGGCAGTTAAGTGCATAGTAGCTGCTTAGAGAATAGGAGTCGGGTTTGTGGCCGCTCCCCTACTATTGTATTAATCGAGTGACAGTAGGCGAGAGGCATTGCTTTTCCTAATAATACCCCTGGAAAGCACTAGGGTGGAGTTCCTTCTATTTCGAACTGAGATGGGTTTTGCTTTTTGATGCACATTTGTTAAATTACCTGGTGGAAACTGCAGAACGAGGTTCTTTGATGCTTGGTTTGGTTGCAGCAACGAATCTTCACTTTTTACCAGAATCCCTTGCCTATAACGTCAAATATTCTGCATCAAAATCTTAAGGCCAACCATGTAGCAGGAGTTCAGTCACATGACAAGCCAATAAATTATGATATTGGTGTCTTGAATGTGTTATTGGTGTCTGGAGAGTGATATTGGCGTGCCATACACTTAATTCATGCTAAATTTAGAACAGTCGTTATTGGAACTGACAAATTGATACTTCATGTTACAAAATAACTTAAGAAGATGCGTGTTATATATATATACTCGTTGTTCATCATTTAAACTCTGTATCAAAAGAGCATTATTATGTTAATAAGGACCACACCTCACGTCTCTTCACTTGCACCTGGGCAGCATTCTAAGGTTCTCATAAAAGCTGATACAGCACGACCCCACACACAACTCTCCTAAAAAAATTTAATTTTAAAATGGAACCTCACGACAATCTAAAGGCTTCCATGCAGACCTTGCGTCAATGACTGGAAATTTATGCACTACACATGCATGTTTTTTGTTGGATTTGGGTTGAATTTTAGCCCAAGTTAGTGTTTTTCACATTTTGTTTGTCACAACCTTTTCAAAAAAGTTGTGTCATAAGCTTGGACAACTATCCAAATGTGACAATTTTTTGCAAAGCACTCTTGCTGGACTTCACTGTTGACAATTTCGAATCATTAACATGCGGATGTGGTGTGTATTCACATTGCAGCCTCATTCAACAGTCTTACAAACTTTGTCTGGCTCTTTGAAAAACCTATGGATTTTCTTCAAACTTTCGAAATCCCTGACCAAGCGGTTAATGAGGAGGCTAGGACAGTTATAAAAAGAATTGTCTTGAGTAGTTAACTAGCTGTCTCTTTTGAAAGGTGTGCGGTTTTGAGTGTGTGCAGTTCATCTTTGGAATCACTATCCGTGCATCATATGTGACCACAGAAGATTTTTCCAATTATTATGGAGCTATTAAAATACTAAAATATTTTGACACAACATTTACGCAAAGCAGTATTTCTGAGCCACCAATTAAAATGAACCCAACTCGAATAAATCCGTACTCTGTGCTCTTGTTACAAACGCTTTGGTTTGGCATTTTTTAATGAAAATGTGACATTGTCATCTGTTGCAACATCCATGCATACACAAGATGCATTTCAATGAGACGAAAAATCCGATTTAAAAGGTCTGATAGTATATCGTTATCGTTATATGGCAGAGTGAACTTGAAACAACATTGTTTCCTGTCATGCTGTGGGAATCTTTAGTTGTTACAAAATAACAATATGGGATAACAAAAAGAAAGTTTATACTTTTTAAGTTTTCAGCGCCTCTGCAAGTTATGCAGTGACAATGGGAGAATCAAAACAAGGTGACACAACACGTTTTAAAACCACACAAGGCGTTTTTGGACAAAAAGAAAAATCAATGTTATATTCCAATCAGTTTACATTTTCCAAACAATCCAATTCTAGGAGTCCCTCTGACACTGCGAGTCATCGGCAAAAAATACTATATATAGAGGGACTCATGGAGTCTGGCAAAAGAACACTAAAGTTCGGCAAACTTGCATATTCAACGATTTTTGCATCAGCCTCAGTACACTTTAACGAAGAAAAACAAATACACTGTACTTCGTACTATCTAGAAGCGTAAACAAGCATAAGAACTTCAGTGCAAACTCTTAGACTCATCAATTCTCCAAACATCAAACATATATGTGTTTTCTTTTAAAAGTAAAGCACAGGTCTCTGGTCACAGCAGCTCTGTACTTAAGAATTAGTAAAGGTGAATTGTTAAAGCGCCCCTGGTGTTTAATATTGTCTGATGTGTGAGGTGATGTTCCAGGAAGTAGCTGCTGCACTGGTTGCCATTGGCCAGAACATGACAGTCATAACGGATATCATCATTTCTTGTTCTGTGATTTGCTGATGACTAAGTAGATATAACTGTATACAATTTCAAACATCAGTTACAAGTGAAACTAAGAAATGGAGAAAAAAACAGGTTTGCCTTACAGTCCTGACTGCTGACTGCTACTATGTGTATCCGTTTTAATATAAAACCTTTCAAAATGGGTTCTGGAATGGCAAATAAATATATATTCACACATCTAGGTAATTTTTCACCAGGGGACTCGATCAATACACCTTCCTAGTACTGTGTAGTACTGTGTAGATCATCAATCACGCCAAAGGCATTTGCATTTTGGTTAGCACCGGATGGTAGTAGAAGCCTTTGCTAACCAACCGGTCTTTAATTTTGGTGGAAATAACTGTTTCAACTTGTCTTGCAATGCAAAGTTATAGAGAATGAAAGGCAAACAGAGCAGCAACTCTTACAAGAACATGTGCCAATTACACTGAGTGGTGAGTTTCAACTCCAGGAGAAGCTTCCAAAATTTTCTACAAAGATCTATTGCAAACAACATTTCATTCCAAAAGTCAATTTCCTCAAATAGCCAATTGTTGTCCTGTATTTTCTGCATTGCCCAAAGGTTATAATCTTTAAACTGATTCCAAATATTCCAAATCATTTTTAAAATGCAGCAAAAAGCAAATGTTTTTTTATAAAATACATTTGTATGTTTGAATAACTTTAGTGTCAATGTAAGAGTAGGACTGCCAGGTGACACCAGTCTGCAATGTCGTCTGCCTCTGATATCTGTTCCAGAATCTGCAATTTACAAATGCTGAAATAGGTCAGTTTTTTGTTAGATTTCAGTTTATATGCAAATAAACTTGAATGTCTTGTCAAGAAGAAGATACTAGCTCCTGGTTTCATCTGATGTCCTGGAACAATCAAAAATAAGACACAAAACTTTATGATCTACAAGAATCTTCTTTCATGTAAAGGAACTTTCCAGACAGGCCCACTCATTCTTAGAAAGCTTATCCTTGTAATCTTTGATACACAAAAAACAAAATGTAAATTGTTTTTTTAACAAACACTGCTAGAACACTATCTTTTGAAAGGAGTTTACATGCTTGCTTGCATTAATTGGCTCATCTGTTTCACAAGTAACATACTCAGCACTGAGGTTAAGTTATTGATCATTAGGATACTTTTCAAGGCTTCGGAAATACAGGCAAATTATTGAATATTTGTTTACCCCTACACAACGTCACTTTTCATTAATTTACCTCGCAAAAATTGGCCATAAGCGTCACCAACGCTTGTCCAGTTATGACATTTATTATAAGACATACCCAAGGGCAAGGCCCTATACCTGTAACTCATAAACAGCAATGTCAAATATCTAACACGAACTGCATTCCTTTAGGTGCAAGGCAGTATGAGAGTCTGTATTTGGCACTTGTTGTTTTGCAATATCATGTCGGCAATCTAATATTAACTTATTGTCCAACTCCAAGGAATGAATAATGTGATTACATGCGTACGTCAAGATATAAATGACAACGTCAAGTTTGTTGCCCAAACATTTTCCAAAAATAATATCACCAGCATCATCACAAAATTGACAAAGTGAATGCATTTCCGGATATAAACACTTGAACAGTATGTCTGTTTTTTGCTTCATTTCATTTAAAAATACATAACCATTTTAAATTAGTAGCTATAACGAAAATATCTCTATGTTCATCAATATCTATACGCATGACAATGCAATGGATACATAGGACTTGTCCAATATCTATTCACTTCGGGGATAGTCATTGCAGCAGTAAACCAAGCATCAGAAAGAACTTTGCTCTGTACCATATGTCCATTTTCTGATTTAAAAGCGCAGTGCAGCGCAGTGCTGAGCAGTGCAGCGCAGTGCAGAGCAGTGCAGCGCAGCGCAGTTTCAAATGGAGGGAAATATAGAAGCATCTTTCTGAAGGTTGTCAGGACAAGAGCTGTCTCTTTGCTCTTGTCCTCTATTAATACAAATAATAAGGCTCCAGACAGGAACTAGACTATCCTCTTAATCCAAGCTAAATTTAGAACAGTTAGCATTCAGAAAATATTTCTTCTAAAAAAAGACACACACAACCAATTTTAGCAACCCATTTAATAAATGTTTCTTTTGTCACTTCGATATTGCATTGAAGCAGTGATATGAAGAGTTCATGCAATTATCTCAATGACTCCTTTTTTTTATTCTATGTACAGCAAGTCACTATTTCTGCAAGACGGTACACCAAAAGGCTTGCTGGAACAATCACACTAAACCATGAATTCTGCCATCAATCTAGGTTTTTGTATAGATCCAGCAAATGTACCACACCACATAAATAAGGAGAACGTTTTGCAATTTGTATCAAATCTTCCAAGCAACAGATCTTGTGTTTCCTATTAAGGACTAATTCAAAATGAAATGTTATCTGGAGTTCTTTCTGCATCAGGAGCTCACCGATTGGTCTTTTATTTTGGTAGAAATGACTGTTTGCTATGTTGAAATTGCTCACCACTGCCTGAGCTTGTCTTTGCTTAGCAACAGACAAACTATAAAGTTTATGAGATCAAAGGCAAACAGAGCTGCAACTCTAACAAGAACATGTGCCAATTTCACTGAGTAATGAGTCTCAACAGGCACTCCAGGAGAAGTTTCCAAAGTTTCTACACAGATCTGCATCCTATTGCAAGCTAACTTTTGTTTTTAAATAACCAATTGTTACACTGTTTCAAGCTTTTGAGTATTTTCTACCAAACATTTTTTCGACAATAGCATGATTATTTCACACAAACGCCTTATACCATTTTCAGTGCAAAATAAGTTGAGTACCTGATTGGTGCATCATACAATTCCGTATTTGACAAGGGCTTCTTTGGAAATGCAGGCAAATTGTAGAATATTTGTCTGGCTCTTCTAGTCACTATTTATTACTGACCTTCCTTATCAACCACACAAATGATGCCTACAAGTGACCATCTCTCCTTCAGGAGCGGACAAATATAATCAGAAAATTGGAAGACACTATGTACACCGTTCATGATGAAGTCTCGTCCTGGTATTCTGATCAGCTTTCGCCATAGACAGGAGTTCTCAACAAACTTGATGTTAAATTAATCATTTTGTCTGAAAATATTGGTTTTGCAGAGGCAAAAAAAAAGTTAGTACCGAAAGTAAACATGTTATCCAGTAATGTTGATTAGTTCTGCAGGTCCAACAGTTTGTATTGATGTGGGGCACACACAGGATATTCAGTATAAGCATACTACACTGTAAATGTATGTTGAATCAGTACATTTGTGGCTATACTATTGACAAACCATATTGCTTCTGCCGATTAATTGACTCAACAGTTGAATATTATTATGTCAATGTAGGTCTGATAGAGAAAAAAAGAAATGGTAGATAATAAAGATGATTAGTGCTCAAAATTTGTACAGTGCTGGATAAAAACGTGAATTATGATATTGTGGCTATTTTTTTGTAATTTTGATTTAAAAAGTTGGAGAGATGGAACTGTTGTTATTGAAGTGGGGAGTTGGTTCCAGTCTCTGACAGTACAGGGAAAGAAAGAATTTTTATGGTAATTAGTAAGAGAGTCCTGAGTTGCAATGGTATGAGATTGTTTACTGTGTGCGGGTGCGATGTTGATGAGATGGAGGTTGGATATACCAGCCCATTTAGAATTTTGTACCCAAGTGCTACTATTGATCAAGTTTGTCAAATAATGACAACTTCATTATACTGTAAAATGACTCACCAGGGCAAGGCGCTATGCCACTACCAAACAACAACGGCAAATATCTAACATGAACTGCATTCCTTCAGGTGCACGGCAGTGTGAGAGCCTGTATTTGGCACTTGTTGTTTTGCAATATCATGTTGGCAATCTAATAATAACTTCTCGTCCAAGGAATGAATAATGTGACTGTTGCATATGTCAAGATATAAATAACAATGTCATGTTTGTTGCTGTTGCTTTGTCAATAACACAAACCAGCGATCATTTTCTAAAAAATGAAAATATTCAGAAAATGGAACAAAGGTAGCAATTCTAGGTATAAACATTTAACATTATGTCTGTCCTTTTCTTAATTTTATGAAATTATGCATACAACTATCTCATTAACTTAATAAAGAAAAAACAACTCTATATGTTACTTACGTGACCTCTACATATGCAAGACAATACAAACATACTTGGAGTTTCCATGTGAATGAAATTGAATCTTTGCAGGAAATCTTGGAAATTGTTCCCCAGAGATGGTTTGAATAGTATAGCCTACATAGAACTAGTCAATTATCTATCCACTTCAAGGAGATCACTGCAGTGCAGCAGTCAAACCAAGCATCAGAAAGAACCCTGCTCTGTACCTTTTGTCTACCAGAAATCTAAAAGCACAGTGCTGCGTACTTTCAAATGGAAGGAAATTAGATGGAAGAAACCTTCAGAAGGTAGTCAGGAAAAGAGATGTCTCTCTGCTTCTGTCCTCAATTAATACAATAGTAGGGCATCAGCTAGAAACCAGACTATCCACTTAATTCAAATTAAATTTAGAACAGTTACTATTTAGAAAAGTATTACCAATAAAAAAAAACACACGCAACCAATTTAGAACCCAATCGATTAATGTTCTTCTGGCTTTATTTGATGGTACGGTAGAGAGTACCTATTGATTGCCATTTTCTTTTCCTAAAAGTATATACTTTGTAAAACATACCGTCATAATACCGATGTGTATTTTTCAAAAAAGCATCCACTTTTGTCATTAACTAGATAAAATAAATCGGTCGACCCTTGAGTTCCGACAAAGCTGAATTATTGTTAAATAGGACATTTACGTTATAATTAAGAGGAAATTCAGGTGAATCAGACGAAGTACACAATATTTACAAAGCACTCAAGGGGTCCAGACACACTGGATTTATCTGTGTTATTAACGGAAGAAAACTCAATCAGAACAAGATCAGTGGTGTCATGGGCTACTGGTACCTTGTGGATAAATTTAAGTACTGAAAGAAAAACGTCTAAAAAAAAGAACATTATTCATATAGTAACGAGATAGCCTTCGCTTTAGCGTTTCAGGAAGAGTGCTTCCTTGGTTGTACTTCCAGATCTTTATCCATCAGAGTGATTTGTAGTGACACAAAAGTCTTCTTTTACTGCTACACATTATTTCATAAACTAAAACTGCTGGAACAATCACACAATCACGAGTATTATATTGTCAATCTGGTTTTTTTAAGCATCCAGAAAGTGTGTAACACAACACAGATAAGAACTGGAAAGTTTTGAAATTTGCAAACGGATCAAGTGTTTTGTTGAACAACTGAAATGCGAGAAACATCATCTGGCATTTTTACCACCATCCAGAGATTGCCGATTGGTCTTTTATGCTGGTGGAAATAACTGTTTGCTATGTTGACAACGCTTGAGCTTATCTTTGACTTAGCAACAGACAAGCCGTAAAGTTTGAGAGAATTAAAGGCAAATAGAGCTGCACCTCTCAAAAGAACACGTGCCAATTACCCTGAGTAATGAGTTTCCACTCCAGAAGAAGTTTCCAAAGTTTTCTACAAGGATCTACATCCTATTGCAAGCAGACTTTCGTTCTCAAAGCGCCAATTGCTGTCAACTGTTTCAAGCTTTTATTTCTGCTTAAAAAGCAATCGCTTTCTACCATTTTCCTAAAACAGTACAAAACAAATTAAGAAACTGATTATAGCATCATATGATTCCGTATTTGACAAAGGCTTTGGAAATACAGGCAAATTGCAGAATATCAATTTTGTCTGCTCCTTCATGATGACACTATTTATTACTGGCCTTCCTTATCAACCACACAAATGATTCCTATAAGTGATTGTATCTCCTTCGAGAGATGATAAATATAATCAGAAAATTAGAAGATACTGCTTCGTTCATTATGATGTCTCCTCCTGGGATTCTATTCACAATTTATTATATACAGGAGCACTCAATGAACTTTATGATCAGTCAATCACTTTGTCTGTAGGACATTGGTTTTGCGCAGGTAAAAAAAAGTCTATTTCCAAAAGGAAACATGTCATCCAATAATGTTGATTAGTTCTGTAGGTCCAAAAATTTGCATTGATGTGAGGCACACGTGGGATACGCAATAGAAGTAATGTCTGACAGTTTAATCAGCATATACTGCACTGTAAATGTGGTTCATGAATCAGTACAAAACCTTATTGTCCACTTGTGTCACTATTGCTCAGACTTATGACAACTGCATTGTATACTGTAAATGACTCACCAGGGGAAGGAGGAATTCCACCATCAAACAGCAATGGCAAATATCCATCATGAACTGCATTCCTTTAGGTGCAAGGAAGTGAGAGAGCCTGCATTTGGCACTTGTTGTGTTGCCATATCATGTTGGCAGTCTAAATAACATTAACTTCATGTCCAAAAAATGAATAATGTGATTGCATGAATATGTCAATATAACAATGTCAAGTTTTTTGTTTGCGAGTGCAAAAAAGTCCATGACACAAACTATTAACAATTTGAAAGAAATCACAATAAATAGTGGATGATAAGGAGAGCAATATTGAGTTTTATTGGCCAAAGCAGTAATATTGGCCGACTCAACATCCACTATTTGTTATATTCTGCACCAAAATTTGCAGACTTATACACATTTATAAAATAGTGCTTTTTCGAAGGATATTTACTTTTTTAAAAATAGGAAATAGACATAAGTTTGCCCAATATTTACAGTGTACATATTTACAAAATGATAGACTGACATTTCAAGAAGTTAGATTTCCTCATACCGAGGCCCTCCCTCAAGTGATAGGCAATTAAGTGCATAGTAGCTGCTTAGAGCATAGGGGCACGCTAATATCACTCTCCAGACACCAATAACATATTTAACACACCAACACCATATTTTATTGGCTTGTCATGTGACTGATATCCTGCTACATGATTGTCCTTAAAATTTTGATGCAGAATATTTGACGTTACAGGCTAGGTATCCTGGTAAAAAGTGAATATTCGTTGCTGCAACCAAACCAAGCATCAAAGAACCTCGTTCTGCAGTTTGTTTTCCACCAGGTAATTTAACAAATGTGTATCTAAAAGCAGAGTCCATCTGAGTTTGAAATAGAAGGAACTGTACCCCAGTGCTTTCCACGGGTGTTATTAGGAAAAGCAATATCTGTCGCCTGCTGTCACTCGATTAATACAATAGTAGGGGAGCGGCCACAAACCCGACTATACACTTAATTCATGCTAAATTTAGAACAGTCGTTATTGGAACTGACAAATTGATACTTCATGTTACAAAAAAAACTTAAGAAGATGCGTGTTATGTACTCATTGTTCATCATTGAAACTCTGTATCAAAAGATCATTATTAAGTCAATGAGGACCACACCTCATGTCTCTTCACTTGCACCTGGGCGGCACAATAAGGTTTTAATAAAACCGACGCAGAACGACCCAACAATGCAGCTCTCCACAAATAATTAAATTATAAAATGGAACCACATGACAATCTAAAGGCTTCCATGCAGACCTTGTCTCAATGAGTGGAAATTTATGCACCACACATGTTTAACTGTTTATATAATACTAACAAGTCTGGTTGGGTCCACCAAAAATAAAATCATTAAATTTAAATGACACGTTGGGAAGCAACATCAAAGATATAACGTCAGCATGCCACATTGTGGCAATGTTTTAACAACATTGTGAGGCACTATTACAGTGAAACACTTTGATATAGAATTAAAGTGGACTGTGGCACTGTGAAAATGGCACTTCGTGTGTCATCATGCTGATGATTTGTCATGATCAAACCCAATACTTTCAATGTTAATTTGATTGAAGGAGACTTATCCCACTTGTTGGTGACAGCCAAATGAAAGGATTATGCATCTGATTTTCACTCTAAAATTTGTTATGAGAAGTCAAATGGCTTACTCTTGATCATGACTAATCAAACAGCCTCTATGTTTCCCATGTTGAAAGTAGAGAAGACGACACTTCATCGGTTATCATGAGTCATGAAATGCCATTTTCACAGTGCCACAGTCCACTTTAATTCTATATCAAAGTGTTTCGCTGTAAGGATACGATGTTAGCGTGTGATGTAGTGGCAATGTTGTAAAAAAATCTCAATGTCATGTTCATGTTGTGGCGGTGTAATGTCGACCATACTTTTTTACGTGACCAGAAGACTAGCCGATAAGCAATTATTATTATTATTCAATTGAATTATTCAATTCAGTTTATTACTTGAACAAAAAAAATGAGCGACGTTGTGTTTACGCCGTGTGCCCCTTGGATGAGCACTGCTTTGGCATATTCCTTCTGAATCACTGTGCGTGCATCATGGGACCACAAAAGATGGATTTTTCCAATGTTCATGGAGCTATTAAAAATAATAAAATATTCTGAGAAAATGTACGCAAAACAGTATTCCTGGGCCACTAATTTTAAAATGAACCTAACTCGCATAAATCCGTGCTCTCTGCTCTTGTTACAAACATTACAATTTGGTGTATTTATGCAAATACGACATTGTCATCTGTTGCAACATCCATGCACAACATGCATTTCAAAGAGACAAAAATCCGATTTAAAAGGTCGGATCGATGTTTGCACTCAAGTCATCTGATCACAAAGTTACTTTAAATGGTTAGTTTGATTTCATGGCAAAGAGTACTTATTGATTGCCATATTCAATTCTTGAAGTAACCCTCTCCATATTGGCCTGGCAAAATTGGCATTTCTAATGTTACTAGCATTATCAAAACTTAAACATTATTACTGAAATAAAAATGTGGACCCACTAGTAGAATCTCACTAAATATGACATTTATTTCATAATTCAAACAGGAAATTCAGGCGAATCAAGCTATAAGTACACAATATTTACAAAGCTCTTACTGGGCTAGACAGACTGGATTTGTCTGTAATATTAATCAAAGAAAAGCTATTTAAACAAGATTATTTTGTGGAACGATACTGAAAGAACTGAAAAGAACAAGAAATAAAAAAACTGACATAATAAATTTATTGACCTCAAAATCAAGAAGCATCCATTATTACAAAGAACAAAGAGCTCTGTTTCTGAGAGCTTGTTTCTAAAAATGATAATGCTTTCAGTAACATTTATGTGTTCCTTGAACTTAATGGTTAAAGCAATGGACTCTGGATCTAGAGGCATGAGAATACGTGATTTGGAGCACAACACCTGACACTTTATCAATTTAATGGATAGACAGACAACTGGATAGCCAGAGAGCTACACAGACAGACAGAGAGCCTGACAGAAATGTAGTTAGATAGTCTGATAGATAGGGGGAACGGGGGCACATTGGGACGCTTTTAACGTCTACTAACTTTGCTCAATGTTGAAAGCACTGAAGAACTCAGAAGTTTGCATGAATATCACCCATACTATTGAGCTTAAATGCAATGCATAATAAACTAGACTGCACTTACCCTTTTGCAGCCAGAGAGTCATAAACATGACTGTCCCAATGTGCCCTGGCGTGGCACAGCCGGGGCACATTGGGACATCAATTAAAAAATCATTTTAACACTCCATTTACAGTAGATATCATTTATAAGTAGTGCGTAAGACAATATACAGTGCATTAACACCTTGCAGTGCCAATAGTTCATAACTTTAAACAGTTTTAAACATTTAACATAAACTGTCCTGGGTGCGGACATCTATGTAAGTAACACACAGTGCTTTGCGACAAATTTGTTCACAGAGCATGGTAATCCACTATACCTCTATTCACTGTGGCCTGAACACCTGTTGTGTGCTGTCCCAGGTTATTCAGTTGCCTTGGACACTTAAATTCTGCCATATTAAGTGCGTCCCAATGTGCCCCGAATTCACTGTCCCAATGAGCCCCGATATGACTTTTACACCAAAATGCTAATTTCTCGGACACCAGTGAGTGTGTTTATCACGATAGCAATTCATAACTGTTTGTTACGATATATAAAATTCATACTAGCACTAAGAAAGCCTCATTGTTCAGGGTTTGTCCACAGAATGGTTCAAATTGAACCCGTCCATATTTACTTTTGTAGTAGGAAAACAAACTTTCACTCGCCATACTTCTACATGTGGCTGTAATTTGTCTATAAAACCATGGAAACATTAGGATGCGAAGTTACAAGATATGATGGCACTACCATATCATATACCTTGCCAGGATCCAAGAAAACCCCACCGTCCCACAGTGCCCCGCGTCCCAATGTGCCCCCGTTCCCCCTAGATAGAC
The DNA here is from genome assembly GCA_026936325.1 of Platynereis dumerilii. NCBI lineage: Eukaryota > Metazoa > Annelida > Polychaeta > Phyllodocida > Nereididae > Platynereis > Platynereis dumerilii. The sequence goes on from JAPTHN010000007.1 coordinate 16,578,905, forward strand.
AGTCTATGACAGATAGACAGATAGATAGAAAGATAGGTAGATGGATAGATAGATAGATAGTTAGATGGATGGATAGATAGATACATAGAAAGATAGATGGATAGATAGATATTTAAATATTAGAGCGTTCAAGCTTCAATCTGTATCATTTGATCCTCAGCATAGCAGAATGGGGAGCTGTTGAAGCTCCTCTTCTCAAGTGGTCAGACGTGAGTCTGTCATCTTCTATCAGCTCTATAGACAGTGACCAATTTCCAACAAGAAGGATTGTCACGACTTGTCACCATCAATTACTCTCCAGCCATTTATTCAATAAAATGGACATTGCCTGAGACATTTTTGTCATGCAATGTGCATCCAGCATTTTGGCGTATTGAAGAAAATATTTACCCAAATCCGCGAATGGTGTATGTATTCCAGCAGAAACCAGCATGCTTCAACTGAAACCATCAAGGAATAATTGAAATATCCTAAAAAAGAAATATAAGATTTATTTTCCTAATCATGAAAATTCCTCTCATTAGATTATGCATGAATGAGTAACTGCCAAGACATGAAATCAACGGTTTGGGAAATTTGATGTCCTTGAAGTTGATTCAGACCACTACAATTTGCAGGTCTGATGCACCCGTGCTTTATATATTGGTGAAGTTGCTACAGAACCTAGCCCTAGATTATTTAGATGGAAGAGTCCAGATATATCGGGAAAACTTCCTATAGAATGTGGTTATCCTGTCTACTCCTTAAACAGACATTTTGAACATCCTCTACAATTATCAATGGGTCAATGGCTCTGGCGAAATATGTATAAAGACAACGTTGCTCATTTGACATCCAATGAGGGAGGACGATATATATATATTTTTTCATTGTATGCCAACACAAAATTTGTGCAAACAGGATTGGCAAAGCCATAGGGCACTGAATGTGCATGATAGGTTTTTAACAAAAATTATATTTCTCACTTCCATTTCAGACCTTTTAAATGATATTTCAAAGAGGGCATTACAGAATTATGAGCAGGTTTAAAGGACACACTTTTCCTTTAGATCCCCTTCAGAAGAACGAATAACTTGATATAAATGTAAAATCTTAATATGAAATCGATTTTTATTTGAAAAATGGGCTAATCAGCAAAACCAATCACTTTCTTAATTTCCTACATATTTATTTTGCTAAATTTTTTGGTACAGAAATAAACTATGAACATTCGAAATATTAAAAAGAAAAACTAAAACATTGGCTAGGAAACAAAATTCAAAATGCAATGATAAAAGTTTTTAACATTGCTTAAGTATAGATCATACTTTGCTACTTGAAATCCAGGGTGAGGAAAATGATCTTAAACTCTGTCGTGTTGGAAAAGCCAGAAAGTTTTAGCAACTGAATGCAGGGAACTTTTCAACATTAGAAAAGTTGATTGATAAAAAACGATGCCAACTAAATGGTCTCAATTGACAGGAAGAGATCACAAAGTGACACAGAAACCTCATTCATGACAAAATCTGCAAAATTGCAAAATGAAAGAGAACTTGCAAAGAAACTTCGTAATTAGAAATGTTGAACCATAAGGGCAGAAAATGCAAAATGATAAAAACTATTGCTTAATATTAAAGGTGGTATTTAATGCAGTTTGTTTGAAACTTACATTTTAGAAACATCTTTGCAAGTATTAAGCATCAGTGCATTTGTCTGATAATTTGCTGAAATCAGGAGCCTTTGGTCATCACAAAAATACTTCATACACCAGTTTGCACTTCACTCAGTGAAACCAGTCACAGCGTGATTATTGCAGAAATCCATGCCATGATTTCCAAATGTTGCTTCCATTACCATGAGATGGACTCTTAAGGAATGAAACGCAGACCATATCTGAATCAACGCCCGACATTTCAGTGAAGCAAAAGCCTTTGATCCAACAATGAGTGCATGTACCCACTTAATGGTCTCAATTGACAAAAGAAACTGAAAAACTCACAAGTGGCAAAAATCTCCCCTACACAAATTTGGAAAAGTTGTTTAGTGATTTTCTATCTCATATATGCTACACTACAATGTCAAAAATATTGTGATGTTGCAAACCTAAAATATGAATCACTTGTAAAATCCATTCATTTTCAATGACAGACATTTATTTTACAAAAATTTGGATGTCATTTCTCTCATTTTATAGACACCGGCTTTGTATCCTGAGTGAATACGTCAAATAAACCCATAAGCCTGCATCTAAAAGAATCCTTGTCTGACATGTCTGTATAAAAACTATCAAAGTCAAACATCATTTATTACATGCATACAAATCACCTGGAATGTTTCCGTACATAAACTCAATCATCTTGAAGAGTCTCATTTCTCTTGTAGACTAACTGAAAATATATTAACTCATTTTTGCGAAGGATGAAGACTGAAAACAACTTCTCCCCTCATTCTACAGATTCACCACATTTAATGATTATTCTATCCTGTCTATCGACGTAATAAGGCTGGCTCACTGATAAACGTCAAGTATTTCCAAGCGCTCTTATCTGTACAAAACTGTGCTGAGAAGGTCATACTGTCCTCTGCCATCACCATTACTTCCAATATGTCCATAAGAAATGCATGGTTGGCATTTGACCTTTCCTCTCTGCAGTCACAGGCATGCCAAAGCCAGGATGAACTGTCTAGATTGATTTCCTCACTGGATGTCCCTTTTGACTGAATGACAACCCATCTCCCACTACTTCCAAGCGTAATCAATATGCCAAAGAACATTCAAAGTCCTCAGATCAACTTTCTGCAGGGATTTGAATGAGTATAATCTCAACATGTACATAAAAGGAAAAGTAATCTTGTTGAACACGCTCTTGATACCCTCGTAATAGAATATACATAATTATATCATTATTTCAAACAATTTCTTTGAAGAGACAGAATTAACCAAAACCACAAAATTGTCTTTCAAATTTCATAACCATGCATACAGACCACCAAGTTATGATGACAACTGATTAAATCTTAGAATAAATTTGCTTGGTGCAAAAGATGTACATCGTACAATTTTAGATATGACAAGTAGCCCTCATCAGCTCTTCCCCTTTGTAATTTCTGGAGGAAATATTCATTGAGGAAATTGCAATATCCTTGGTGGATGGTTTTTTTAATTGTAACTAAGAAGAGATGGATGAAGTTACTCAAATTCAACAGAAAATCAAGCTTTTAGATCAAGAACATCCAGCTATTCCCACTTAAATGTTTGAAGTCTTGAACCTCATTCTCAATGCACCCGAAGGGGATTCAGCACTTCATGAATTCCAGAATGGCACCGCAAGAGCATTTACAACAAAAACTTGACATCTCATACATAGGCAAATATCAATATTGCATTCTTCTGCAATGGTTTTGTGCCTATTACAAAATATTTGGAGAAGCATCAAAGCTTCAACATACAGCCCTTGAAAATCTCATATTTCTTTAACTTTAAAAGATTTAACCTTGGCTTCAATTGTATCGTAGTCAATTAAGATATCTGAAGGAAAATAACAATGAGAAATCAGTGCTATATATCACAATTAAATTTAAGCATTCAATGCTGTTCTTTAGAGCCGACATTCTCCAGTGGTAAAATTAACATTCGAATTCAGTAGATATGAATCTATGCGACAAATATAAAACATGACATGACCTCTAGAGAGAATGTATCATTATATCTTTACTTGCACACCAGAGATTTAGTTTACAGTTTGATTATACGCTTAAGAATTTATGACAGCTTACTCATCCTAAGAACGTATTTTTCAAGATGCAGAGTGCAGAAAGCTGGCTATTTCCAAATCCATTTTGTTTACCACAAACTTCTGGGAGTCAGCATCTGTCACCAAGGGGTCCAAGGCCTACTTTCCAACAAACAATACAAGAGGGTGCAACAGGCCATTGACAAGGCAAGAAAAGGGGACAGATAATGGGCTATTGGGCTTGTTACCAAGTATTGGGCCAGGAAAACAAAATAAATTATCAATGCCAGAGTAGCCAGTCAGTCTACAAAGATGAGGACAATTGTCTTACTTTTTGCGCTATGCATGCACTACACTTAATTATGAAATTTCAGTACTGCGTTTCGTATTTCAAGAATGTAGATTTGAAAAGGCACATTTTTCAAATCTCACCATTTATAAATGGCTTTATCACTTTTAAGCATAATGTTCAGACAAAATGAAGACCCATGCAGATGTGACCAAGACACAATTCAAAAATCTCTCCGATTCTATAACTGAAGAAAATCACATGTAAATTGCATAGGAAAATAAGAAATAAGTCCAAGATAAATGGACTGTCATGAGCGCATCAACCAGAACTTCAAATGAAATTCATTGAAACATGTGATCCACAAAAGAATGTGTCAAAGTAACAGGCTCTCAAAAGACAGGAAGTAAAAGAACTGGGTGACAAAATTCTCTTCAATGACAAGATTCTGTAATTGCTTGATGTCAGAACTTGCAGATATTCATGACATAAATGATTCCAAAAAAGAGAAAATTACAAAGTGACAGAAAGAGCTCCTTCATATTGAAAAGGTGTTGCTAAATGTTATAGGAGACAAATTGTAAGCAATTGAAACTTAATGTAGTTGTTTAAGCATATGGAAATTAAAACTGAAAGCATCTCTTTGAACACTGAAACTGAATTATATAAATTATATTATGCTTGAATCTCCTTAAAAGTAAAAAATGTAGAATTCATGACAAGATGTGCAAAATTGCAATATCGGAGAGAAGTTTCAAAGAAACTTTGTAGTGACAACAATTTCAGAACATGGCAAATGATTTTAAAAATGGTTGTTAAGTGATAGAGATAGTATTACAGCAAATTCAAAAAAAGGATGGCAAAACGTAGCAAATATAGTTCATGCGATTGGTGAGGCACTGGATTACGTAGCATATATCTAATTAGAATAACTTAAAAATATGTATCAAAGCCACTGAGTCTGGTCGTGGTTGTGATTGTTGGCCTTTCCCTGCCAATGTTATCTAATTTCAAAACTATGCTGCTCACTGAAGCACAATGTTAATTTTTCATTGCCTCCTACGTCCAACTAAAGGTTTTGGAGGACGTTTTATTGCTTATGGACCAATCAGGCAAGCTGAAAATGCTAAGTCTTTACTGTGAAAACAAGCCAGAAACACTCATACTAAATGAATCAGATGCGGCTGCGGCTGTAAATGCACTTCGTTTGAAACTCGCACCTCACATTTTAGAAACATTTTTTAAAATGAAATACAAGTGCAATTTTCTGATAACTTGCTAACAACTGGAGCCTCTGGTCATTAAATACCCTTCACAGATTTGCACTTCACTTTGTGAAAAACTGTCGCAGGATAATTATGGAAACACAACCCACAATTCAGATTGCAGCTATGACAATGAGATGGGACTTCAATGGAAAGAACCGCAGACCGCATCTGAATGTAAGCCTGACATTTCAGTTGAGTAAAAGCCTCTGAATTCGTAAAAACTGCATCTACTTAAGGGTCTAAAATGACAAAAGAGGTAGGAAATAGAGAACTGAAAGTGACAAAAAATCGAAAAATGATCTTCAAATTCAAAAGGTGAAACAGAAAGCCTGATTATTAATGCCTAGTTCACACGACAGTGGTTAAGTGACGGCGAAGCTGTCTAGGTGCCAGGAAACCACATTTCGGCGATTCAAGTCATTTTTGGACAACTATATAATCAATTAAAGGTTATACATTGTCGTGGATGGATCCTATGACGACGAGGCACTCGTTTTCTACGCCGAATCGCTCGTAATTAGTGACGAAGCAACACCCAATGAGGAAGAGAGTTGTGTTGGCGAGTTGTGAGGAGCCTCGGTGAAGTTCCATTGCTTCAATATTAAACTAGCCTCGCCCAAGGAGCCTCTTGCTTCGCCCAAGCAGCCTCTAGCCTCGCCCAAATAGCTCAATTACACCCAAGCAAATAGCTGTTGCGGTGAGGCAAATAGCTGTTACGGCGTTTCATCAGCATGTTTGCGACGGCGAGTTGTGCTGTTGCGTCGCCGAAGTTGTATTGACTCAATGATAAATAGCCTCGCCCAAGCACTCTCTAGCTTCGCCCAAGCTGTCTGTACCTTCGCCCAAGCACTTTGGGGGTCTTTCAGGTCTTTTGCATCGCGACTTCTTGCTTCGTCAAGATTCAACAGGTTGAATCTTTCGTGAAGCAAGTTCTTGCTTCACCAACCTGTCACATGACTTCTAGGAACTTTTGGCGAGGAAGTTTAAGATGCGCCGTAGACGAAATTATCGTCACCGAATTGTTGAAAGTAGTTGAATCATCTCCTACTTTCCTGGAAAAGTAAAAATCGCCGCGGCAAGAACCCTCTGATACGTCTATGTGTGAACTAGGCATTAGTCATCTGCAATGTCTTGGATACATCACCCTTGATGAGCTGATAACCTTTTTTCTCTCTGTTCATGCTGAATATCAATTAATTAATGCAACCCCCTGTTATTCTTCATATTTACCACATTTATTGATTATTCTATCTTGTCTATTGATATAATGAGAATGGCTCACAGATAAACATCGACAATTTCCAAGTGATCTTATCCATACAAAACTGTGCTGAGAAGGTCATACTGTCCTCTGTCATCACCGTTACTTCCAATATGTCCATATGAAATTGATGGTTGGCATTTGACCTTTACTCTCTGCAGTTACAGGCATGCCAAAGCCAGGATGAACTGTCCAGATTGATTTCCTCACTGGATGTCCCTTTTGACTCAATGACAACCCGTCTCCCACTACTTCCAAGGGTAATCAATATGCCAAGGAAGTCCTTAGATCAACTTTCTACAGGGCTTTGAATGAGTCTTATCTCAACATGTATAAGGAAGGTTATCTGGCTGAACACACTCTTTACTGTCAAAATGAAATGTACATATATCACCATGGCAAAGTATTTCTTTGAAGGGACTGAATTAAGACCAGTTTTCTAACATTTCATAATCAATGGACCAAGTAATGAAGAAAACCGATTCAATCTAAGCATAAATGTGGCAGGTATGTTTCATTGCTCTATTGCTTAATGCAAATGATGAACATTTTAGGAAATGATGCATGACCCTCATTCCTCTTCGTAATTTCTTCGGCGGGGGGGGGGGACACTCATTAGTTCAGGAAATTGCAGCCCATTGTGAACAGTTTCTAATTAAGAAGAGATGGATAAAGTTATCGAATTCATTAAAAAATCCAAGTATATTAATCAACTGAAAAGGCAATCACTAACATTGCCTTATTATTAAAATTAGATTGATTGTCAAGTTACTCCCACTTACCAATTTATTTCACTTAAACCTCATTTCCTATGTACCCAAAGAGAATTCAGCACTTAATGAATTCCTGAATGACACGAGCAACAGCAATTACAAGAAGATGACGTCTCAGAATTATGTGAAAATTTTTGATATGAATAATGAGGCAAAGAAGAATACTATATTCTTCCGACAGGGCTATGTGCCTGATACCATAACACATCCAAAGAGACATCAAAGCTTCAACATGTAGCTTGTCAAGATCTAATCATTCTTGTACTTTGAAAAAAGAGGAAACATCGGCTTCAACTGAAAGTAACACAAGAAATTCAATATGATACTATGACTAAAATCAAACAGTCAAAGCTGTTATTTGAAGCAGACATTCTCTAATGGAAAATTTAACAATCAAATTTGGTAAACGTCAATCCAAATGACAAATTATCATATAAGATGTGAAGCAGTGAAAATTTAATTTATTGACTTTCCGAACTTCATAGAGATTAAATTAATGGTTGAATATAAGTTTATGGCCATCAGACTCCTCCTATGAACGTATTTCTCAATATGAAGGTTGCAGCAAGCTGGTCATTGGCAAATCTACTTTGTTTACCACACACTTCTGAGAGTCAGCATCTGTCGCCAAGGCCTATTTCCCAACAAACAATGCTGACAGACCACAACTGGCCTTTGAAAGGCAAGAAAAGGTGGCCAGGGTAGTGACAATGGGCTTTTACCAGGTTTTAATATTGGGTCAAGGGTTCAAGCAAGTATGGAAGATCTCAAAAGTATTGTTCTTCATATTTTAGGAAGGTCTCAAAAGGTATATTATTAAGTTTTAAGCCACATGTGCCTGTATTGTTTTCACTTTAATAGAAAATTCCCTGACCAACTTCAGACTGAGAGATGACTGAGAATTTCAGTGAGAAACCATTCCACAATCTCCCTGTGATACCAAAGATAGTCACTTATAATGATTGGCAATGGAATGTCATGTCCCGGCAAAATGGGATGTCATGACAACATCAACCTGAAATCAAATGCTTTCATGGGATGTTGGAAGCACATGATCCACAAAAGAATGTGCCAACTTGATGGGCTCTCACATCACAAAAGTCCGAGAACTGATTGACAAAAATCGCTTTTATGACTATATTTTAAAATAGCTGGATGTCAGAACTTTCAGTGTTTCCAAAAAGGAGACCATCAGAAAGCGACAGTACTAAGAACGTGCTGCTTCATGCTACAAGTGTGTCGCACTTATAGTTGTATATGTTTCTCACACTCAAGCGCATTGAAATTTTTAAAAAAACTGATCAAGCATCTCTTTGAGAATTGAAACTCAATAACAATTGGAAATTACTTAATTAATTTCCAAACACCAACAGTGTCTTTGAGATACATCAGCTTGATAGTCTAAATGAATCTTGTCTTCTCTTGTCTTCACAAGTTCATTAGCACGCGATTCTTAGGATCTATACCCACCAAATACGTACCATTTTCAGTTAATCTGATTGGTTTAGAAACAACAGAACGTCAAACATTTGATTTATCAAACGCAGTATGTGCTGGTATAGCATTGATTCCTCACAGCCAAGTGTGAACGACAAGGATCGCGTGGTAATGAAATCGCCAGTAATGTCTGCAAAAGGGGAAAGACATACATACAATAAATAATAATTGTCTTTTTTTCAACAATTACCATATTTTCTAATCTTTGGAACACTCATAGCAGGAGATTGCTTGCACATGCACATCATATATTTCACAATAGTTACAGTACAGGCAAACTGTATTCATACTGCAATCAGATCCCCTATCATCAATGATGATTCATCACCAAACCTTCTAACAGATCTGTAAGAAACGGTTGATGTTAGATTTTTACCTCGCAACAGTCACAGGCACAGCACAGCCGGGATGAGCTGTCCAGATTGATTTCCTCACTGGATGTCTACTTTTGACAACCCATCTCCCACTAATTCCAAGGGGAATCAATAAGACAAAGTACATCCCAAGTCCTTCTAAAGACCTAAGTTCCATAGGGTTGTAGACTTTGTAAAGTCATTGTAGCCTTATGTTACACTGTTAAAAATCTCAATTGAACAGTTTTATTCCACAAATTATATGAAAAATCCCCTAAAAGATGAAACTTCAGAAGTTACAACTTTGTCACTGCAATAATTACACCATACACATATCTGACAAACCTTAAGAAAATATTACAAACCTTGATTACTTCTAGCTGACTGTTGTTTTAACAGTTTTTGTTCAGTCACAAAAACTGTATCTGGTGTATCAACAGTTGGAAAATATCATGAAAATTGCTCATACTTGACATAAACCATATATATTCAATAGACTACACACACACCAATTATTAGCTGGCATGACTCAACTGAATCCCTTGAGTCATTGAAACATATAGCCTGATAATGAAATATAAGACTGAAATTCAGAACAAAATTTAAAAGTCATGCCATTACTTCATTACAGATGATTTCATATTTGTAGACATAAATCAAATAACAAAAAATTTTGAAAAATTTTTGATCTGACATCAGAAAATCCTGCCATGTGATTGGTCAAGCTGCACATAACATGTCACTTTTTCAAGCAAGTGATGCTGGCTGGAAAAATGTTGTCATAATTTCAACCAATAAACTGCTGCAAAGGCCACCTTGGTATTGTGGCAGTTGTTCACACATGTCAAACCGCAATCCACATGAACTATTTCCTCATAAACTGTTGTATTTTACACTCCTGTGTTACATTTGATTGCCTAAGCTGATATTAAATCAGTCTCAAGCGACTCTGAATGGCTTCAAATCTCTGAACGCTAAATTATCATGCCTTGACCAAAAGCATTGTCTGTGATAAAAGTAAAGGACTATTCAGAATTAAATTTTACAATTGGGTCGAGGGGGGAGTGGTAGTTTCTAAGGTTTTACTTGAGTGGGAACCACCTTTTTGCACATGCTTCGTATTTGGGGCAATGGGAATTTTTCCCGACAGGGTACGGATTTTTCACGCAGGTTTCAAGGGGAGTAATTATTTTTCACAACATGCTTGTTGAATGAAAATATTTGTGAAACCAAAGGGAGGGGGGTATCATTTTTCACAGAAAGTTCCATCAAAACTCCCCCCCCCAAGTCATATTCTGCATCGTCCCTTAGGATAGGAGGATGATCCAGTGATGTGGCCAACATTAATGAGAAAATCATAGTGAGGATCAAACCAGGGTCCCAGCGCTTGGTAACCCGTTGTCAGCAGAGCCCTCCTCTGAGGAAATGTCACATGCATGTGTTTGTTTGTTTTCTGCAAAAATAGTCATTATGTGGATCATCTGATCCCAATCATCTCAATGTATGGTATTACACTGAGAATGTGCATACTAGACATGTGTGAAACACTAACAGAAACTCTCACTTGAAACAGTAATTTTCAGTTCCATTGAGGAGATCAATGGATTAGAATGCCATGGTCACCCAGGTAAAACGCTATGTCACTTTTCAGGAGAGACTGTTGTCATACCTTCTCTCAACCAATGAAAATTGCAGGAAAAATGATGTATTTTCTACCACAAATGTCTACAAATATGAAATCATCTGTAAATGAGCGACTGTCATGACAAGGAATCACCAGTTTGGAAAGTTTGAAGACCTTTGAATTAATTTCAGAACATTGAGAAGGTTCATAAAATTTAAGACGATGCAACTTCTATTGATCTACATTACTTGAAAAACCAGCCAATTGAAAAGTGAAATATCAGCCAGCCTCAACTCTTCTGCTCTTTTCATACAGATGTTGTATGCACTTTGCAATCATCAATAGGTTCTAATATATAGAGTCAAGCATGCTTGTTTGGTATCTAACTAAATGAAGCAGATATAGGCCATCACAAAATTTCAGTAAAAGTAGTGGACAAAGCCAATCCAGATGGACCCTTGCAAAAGCCTGCCCACAAATTAATTCCAATTTCAAACTTCATCAAATTTCATTCAATGGATTGTAGATTGTAGAAAAACATGCAGTAGGTCTACATATAAAGGAAATTGTGATTCTTTACTTTTTTCAGTATAGCTTCAATATGCACATGAAAAATCTCAGGATGAAATTAATTTTAAATTTCAACGATAAGCAAAGAAATTACCTACAAAAGACTTGAAAACAAAATACTAACATACCGACTATAAAAATAATTCAGTGCAAAGATAAAATTTTTAAAATGGTTTAGGGAGTGTAGGTGTCCTACCAACTTGAAATCCAGAGAGTGAAAAATTCAATGATCTTAGATGTTGTCATGTTGGAAAAGCCAGATAGTTAAAGTACCTGAATGATGGAAGCGTTTTAACATGAAAACATTTGGTCCACATGTGGTCTCGTCTGAGAATAAGAGTAAAATCACAAAGTGACTCAAATATCTCATTCATGACAAGTTCTACACATTTACAAAATGGGAGAAAAGTTTCTAAGTAACTTTGTAATGAGAATGATAGTAGAACATGCAAATGATTAAAAAAAGGAAATAATAGAGACGGTATTAAATGCAGTTTGTTTGAAACTTGTGCCTCACATTTTAGAAAGATCTTTATTAACCACCAGAGCATTTTCCAAACAACTTGCTAAAAACCTGGAGCCTCTGGTCATCAACAAACCGTTCACAGATTTGTACTTACACTGCGTTCCCAATTATTATGCAACTATGCTTTTTTGCATTATCTCAAAAAGAAATAATACTATTTGAATGTTCTTTTCACATAATGATAAGTGTACCATGGAGCTAATATCCTGCCGATTTTGTCCAATTCCATTGACTCAGTTGGGAGTTATGGCATATAATGAGGTTTTGAGGTGTTCCCAATTATTATGCAAATTCTTGGAAAAGCATCCATGGCCGCCCAAAATCAACAAAGTTGATTATGAATTGACTTTAGAATATACCTCATAACACTAATTAAAAAATGGAACCATCATTTCAAGCGCGGATGCCTTCATGATCAAGAAATCAATGTAATACAACTGCATTGAAAAACCATTGAAATTAGCTTTTTTCTCAATAAAGAAGCCTCCCATGCTCTTAAAAAATTTAATATCAATAAAATTCCAGCTTACAATATATCTATAGCACACCACGGTCATACTGTGCGATGAAACACCAAATCTGGTATCTCTGCAAAATATGACACCAAATCAAAAACTCACACTTCTGTTTCCCATTGGAATAGCATTGGCAATTGGATGCGTTCAATTCATTTCAAGATATTTCTCAAATACAGTGGTGCAACTTAATTGCCATTGACTTACAAGAGAGTTCTAAACCTAAGGAAAGTGGAAAATGACTTTGGTAATGATTTTTCATTTTGTCTGGCTAACAGAGGCTTTTTATTGCAATAAAACAGTAATTTCAATGCTATTTCAATGCAGGCGAATAACATGAATTTCTTGGCTATGAATGCATCTATGTTTGAAATGATGGTTATACTTTTTCTTTTGTGTTATGGGGTATATGTTGATGGCATCTTCAGATTAGTTTAGGTCATTTTGAGTAGTCATGGACGCTTTTCTAAGAATTTGCATAATAATTGGGAACACCCCAAAACCTCATTATATGCCATAACTCCCAACTGAGTCAATGGAATTGGACAAAATCGGCAGGATATTAGCTCCGTGGTACACTTATCATTATGCTAAAAGAATATTCAAATAGTGTTATTTCTTTTTGAGATAATGCAAAAAAGCATAGTTGCATAATAATTGGGAACGTGGTTTAGCTTGCAAAACTGTCACAGGATAATTACAGAAACATGCCATGATTCACATTGCAGCCATTATGATGAGATGGACTCTAGCAAAGAGAACTGCAGACCGTACCTGAATGAAAGCATGACATTTCAGCTGAGTAAAAAACCTTTGATCCCACAAAAACCGTACCTACTTAAAGGTCTAACTTGACAAAGAGGAAGGAAGTAAAGAACTCAAAGCAACGAAAGATCTCTCAATGATCCTCAAATTCAAAGGTGAAAGAGGTGGCGTTACTAAGTATAAAATGCAGTTAATCGTGAGGCCAAATATAGCAATGACCTAATTAAGGATTTTTAGGTTTGCATTTTGCTAGTTGTCATATAAAAACAGGAAACTTTGCCAGACAGCCAGTATGCGAGGTACATATTTTTCAATATTTTGCACGTGGACAAATTTGTAATTTAATGTTTCTAATTTCACATCAGGATGTCTAATACACAAATACAGCACACTGCCATGTTATCTTGTAATTGCCTTGGTTTCTAGTCCAAAATTTAAGACTTTATGATTAACTATAGGTTGCTCCACAGATTGCAAACGGTACAGAGTGTCAAGCTATCTAACGAAAGTAACACAAGAAATTCAATTCAATAACATGATTAAAATCAAGCATTCAAAGCTGTTCTTTTAAACAGACATTCTCCAGGGGAAAAATTAACAATCATATTCGGTTTAAGTTGATTCAAATTACAAATATCAAACATGATGTGAAGAATCGAAAAATATAATTTTTAGTCTGCTAAAACAGAGATTGATTATTGATTATAAGCAGGGTTTATGGCACCTTACTCCTCTTTTGAATGTATTTCGCCATATGCAGATTTGGCAAGTTTGTTTGTGGCAAATCTGCTTTTTTTACCACTCACTTCTGGCAGTCAGCATCTGTCGCCAAGGCCTATTTTCCAACAAACAATGCTGACAGGCTGCAAGTGGCCTTTGAAAGGCAAGAAAAGGGCCAGTGTAGTAGGCTTGTCACCAAGTATTGGGTCACAACTGCAAGCAATAATGCCTAACTTACCACTAAGCATAAGGAGTACAGGCAATATTTAAACAAAAAGAAACGAACTCACTTCCATGAAGCCATACAGAGTGCTAAAGGCAATGGCAGGCAGTTGTTTGCTATTACTGATGGCCTAATGGGTAAAGAGCATATTAATCCCCTGCCAGAATCAGAATCTGACTTTAAACTGGCTGAAGATTTCGCAGACTTCTTTCTGAATAAGATCGAGAAAATTCGAAGTGAGCTGTGTCATGTGCAGAAATATATTCCAACGGGTTCTGCACCCAGTGAATTATCTGGCTTTCGTCCTCTATCATCTGTTGAAGTGAAGTCTTTACTGAAGCAAATGAAGGCAACAACATGTGACAGTGATCCTGTACCATCTTCCTTAATTAAGGAAAACAGTGACATTCTTAGTCCTGTAATTACAAAGCTGATAAACTACTCCCTCACAGAAGGTTGCTTTTTCGATCACTGGAAATTGGCCATTGTACAACCGCTCTTGAAATCGGCATCTTCTGAGCTGGTTCTCTCACAATATAGACCTGTGAGCAATTTATCATTTGTGTCCAAAGTTATTGAAAAGAGTGGTATTAAGCAGTTGAATGATTATCTGACTCAGTACGATCTACACTCAGCTCATCAAAGTGCATATAAGGAAAATTTTGGTACAGAGACTGCCCTCTGTCGTTTGATGGATGACCTCCTGTGGGCTATGGAACATGGGAAGGTTTCAGTCATGGTTGCCTTGGATTTAAGCGCAGCCTTCGATACTGTGGAACATGAAACCATGTCATCAGTCTTGGAACAGAACTTCGGCATCAGGCATCTTTCTCTTAAATGGATAAGATCATATTTAAAAGATCGGAAAATGGCAGTAAAGGTGGATAAATGTATGTCATCTGTGAGAACTTTCAATTTTTCGGTGCCTCAAGGAAGTTGTTTGGGTCCGTTGCTATTTAATCTTTATGCCAGCACCATCATAAACTGTACTCACCCTGATCAACAAATAGGAGGTTATGCGGATGATCATTTTGTTAAGGGAACATTTAATCCAGCAGTTTCAGGGACAGAACAGCACTGTGTGAATCAGCTTGAAGAAACTCTCAGGAATATACAAGTGTGGATGTCAGCCAACACACTCAAAATGAATGCCAAAAAGACAGAGATTACCTTCTTCGGCAGTAAAGTTATGTTAGCCAAAACCAGATCGCAATTTGTGAACGTGGATGGGGAAAATGTCAGTGTTTCTGGAAGTCTAAAATATCTCGGTGTGTGGTTTGACTGTAATCTCACCATGAAACAACAAGTCGACGCCAAGGTTAAAATTGCAGCTATGAATATCAGACGCATCAGCAGCATCAGAGCCTTCATTGACATTGAAACAGCAAAAACGTTGGCATCATCCCTTGTCCTGTCACATTTGGATTATGCGAACAGTGTCCTTTGTGGGCTGCCCAAGTCAACTTTGGCAAAACTTCAGCGATGTCAAAACTGGGCAGCCAAAGTTGTTTTACGCAAGGGAAAGTATGACAGTTCCACTGATGCGTTAAAGTCTCTACATTGGCTCCCAATCAAGTACCGCATAGACTTCAAAGTGCTCTGTTTTGTCCACAAGTCATTGCATGGTTCAGCTCCAACTTATTTGTCAAGTCTGCTTACAGTCCACACTTCCAGTCGAAGTACAAGATCCCATTCCGATACTGTGATATCATTACATGTGCCATTCACCAAGAAGAAAACTTTTGCCGACAGATCTTTTAGTGTATATGGGCCAAAACTTTGGAATGGACTGTCACCTGAGATTCGTGCCATAGACAAATATTTAACTTTCAAAAAGACTGTCAAGACAATTTTATTCAAGGAAGCTTTTAATTGTTAATTTTATCATATTTTTGTATTTTAACTGACTTTTGAATTTTATCGACATTTATATTTACATGATTTATTCCTATGTGAAGCGCACTAGATTGTTTTTCCAAATATATGTAGCGCTATACAAGAACAATAAATAATAATAATAATAATAATATTGTACATCTACAGTTAGTCACCTCTGTCTTACTTTTACGTATGTGTTATTCTTGATTATGAAATTTCAGTGTTCAAGGTTTCAAAAGGTACGTTTGTTTTGTTTTTTAAAAGTTTTAAGCCATATGTGGTTGTTTTCACTTAAAACTCAATTTGCTGATCAGCTGGAGACTTGGATATGACTGAGAAACAATTCCAAAATCTCCCTAATCAATGATTAATCATCCATAAACTTCAAATAAAAAATGAGCAATAGATGTCATGTCACGGCAAAATGAAATGTCATGAAAGCATCCACCTGAACTTTAAATGCACTTTCATGGGATGTTGGAAGCATGTGATCCACGAAAGAGAATGTGCAGCTGAATGAGCTCTCAGATGACAGGAAAAACAAGATCTGAGTGAACAAAATCTCTCTTTCATGATAAGATTCAATTTGTCAGAAATATGTCAGAACTTGCACAGATATTCATGACAAAAATGTGCTTCCAAAAAGCAGAATATAACAAAGGGACAAAACTTAAAATTTGTTGCTTAATATTAGGAGATAAATTACATACAATTATTTTGTTACAATTTGTAATATATATCATCTGTCTCACTCTCTCTTGTCTTACTTAATGGCATCGAAATTGATATTGAAACTATCTCTTTGAACATTGAAACTCAGTCAAAATGGGAATGTATACTTCTTCACAAAACATCAACAGTGCCTTGAATGCATAATGCTCAAGTCTTGTTGTCTTCATAAGTTAATTCATTTATTCATAACTGGAGATACATAGCAAATTGTCTTCATTCTACAAAATCACCATTTGCTTTGAAACTTCCATCACCACCATTACTTCTATTGTGTCTATAGGAAGTCGCCAACATTTGATGTCAACCTCACTGCAGTCACAGACACCATAGCCTGGATGAGGATGAGATGTCTAAGATTGATTTTCTCACAAGATGTCTCCTTTTGACTCAATGGCAACCCATCTCCCCCTAATTCCAAGGGGAATCAATAAACAAAGTACATCACAAGTAAAGACCAAAGTTCTACAGAGTTTTAGACTTAGTTGAGTCATTGTTGCCTGAAGTGAGGCTCCAGGATTACACTGGCTGGCAAACTTAGTTTAAGCCAGACCATGGCCTTACATGTGTAGTTCTATGAGAAAAATTTGGCAGCTATCCCGGTTTTATTGTCAGTGACATCAGAAGATGCCTAGTAATTCATGGGGACTACCAACAATATGCATACTACAGGTAGGAAGAGCCTACCTGGCTGATAGACAGACAGATATATATAGATGGACAGGAAGACTGACGGATTAGAAACCAGTCTTCGATGGGAAAAAAATTAGTTATTTCCTCAAATAAAGTATGGTGTTTGAGTGTTAAACATAATCATACCCTTTAATAACTGTAGTGCATCTATACATTAGGTATGTCATTGAAAACAACTTTTTTGCGATGCGATAATCGGCAAAATCTTTTCCAATGCACCGAAGTATCGATATCTTTACACATACCTGGAGAAACGGCAAAATCCCAACTTTATTTGCGAGTTTTGCACCTAAAATGAAAAGAATTCTGAATTTGCGCCACTCCCGTCCGCCACATTATATAATATTTAAGGTCAACATGATATTCTTCCGAGATGATTTTCTTCCTGTACATTAGCCATTTGCCACCTTTTTATAACTTCATTAATAAACACTAACAAATAAGGAAACTATATTGAATAATCACTCTGCATTTCAACAGATCAGCTCAGAAAGTCTAACTGCCATAGTTGTAAAATGTACTTTATACCGTGCGCCAAACAGCCCATATCTCACAAACGTAATAATATTGAAAGCAGCCTTTTTCAAAGTTGATGCATGCAGCATGCCCCATAAATTTCCATTCACAACAAGATTATGACCATCACAACCATTAAATAATTATCAGTTATTGACTGCTAGCCGCTTTTTTATCCTACAAACGTGTCTCAACGGGGGCAGTTGCAGCAAGTTGGTCAGTGGCAAATCTACTTTGTTTACTATACACTTCTTGGCGTCAGTATTTATCACCAAGCCCTATTTCCCAACAAACAATGCAGACTGGCCGCAAGAGGCCTTTGAGAAGCAAGAAACGTGGTAATGAGCTTATTAAAAACCATTGGGTCCTTAGCTCAACAAGTAAGGCCAAACTCACCACTAAGTACATCCAACGTAGAAAATGTAAAATAAGTTATTTTTGAGCATCGAAAATTTTAACCTTGTCTTTCGTTTGCCAAGCTTGAGCTTGCTTTTTGGTATTTCCTTATAATAGCTCAACTACTTCCCCAAATTGAAGCCTTAAATATTATTAAGATAATTCCAGACCAAATTTTATTCTGAGCCATAAATTGTATTTAATAGCAAAGCTGAGGAGCAACAGATTGAACAGGATGTTTGCAGGGCAGATCAGCCATTTTAAAAGATCTCTATCAATACTTTGATACCATGCAAACTGTACCAATATTGATATACAATTTGTGGTGTGTCATGTCATCATCACATTATGTCTCTTCTAACTCACAATGAAAGTAGCTATGAAAAGCTATTTTATTCACACTACAGATGGAGAACCATACATACACTGCGTTCCCAATTATTATGCAACTATGATTTTTTGTATTATCTCAAAAAGAAATGACACTATTTGAATATTCTTTTCACATAATGATAAGTGTACCATGGAGCTAATATCCTGTCAATTTTGTCCAATTCCATTGACTCAGTTGGGAGTTATGCCATATAATGATGTTTTGGGGTGTTCCCAATTATTATGCAAATTCTTGTAAAAGCATCCATGGCCACTCAAAATGACCTAAACTAATCTGAAGATGCCATCAACATATACCCCATAACACAAAAGAAAAAGTATAACCATCATTCCAAACATAGATGCATTCATAGCCAATAAATTCATGTTATTCGCCTGCATTGAAATAGCATTGAAATTACAGTTTTATTGCAATAAAAAGCCTCTGTTAGCCAGACAAAATGAAAAATCATTACCTAAGGCATTTTCCACTTTCCTTAGGTTTGGAACTCTCCTGTAAACCAATGGCAATTAAGTTGCACCAATGTATTTGAGAAATATCTTGAAATGAATTGAACGCATCCAATTGCCAATGCTATTCCAATGGGAAACAGAAGTGTGAGTTTTTGATTTGGTATCATATTTTGCAGAGATACCAGATTTGGTGTTTCATCGCACAGTATGACCGTGGTGTGCTATAGATATATTCTAAGCTGGAATTTTGTTGATATAAAATTTTTTAAGAGCATGGGAGGCTTCTTTATTGAGAAAAAAGCCAATTTCAATGGTTTTTCAATGCAGTTGTATTATATTGATTTCTTGGTCAAGAAGGCATCCATGTTTGAAGTGATGGTTCCATTTTTTATTTAGTGTTAAGAGGTATAGTCTAATGTCAATTCATGATCAACTTTGTTGATTTTGGGTGGCAATGGATGCTTTTACAAGAATTTGCATAATAATTGGGAACACCCCAAAACATCATTACATGGCATAACTCCCAACTGAGTCAATGGAATTGGAAAAAAATTGGCAGGATATTAGCTCCATGGTACACTGTTCATTATGTGAAAAGAATATTCAAATAGTGTTATTTCTTTCTGAGATAATACAAAAAAGCATAGTTGCATAATAATTGGGAACGCAGTGTAACCTCAACTCTAAAATGCTCTTTCACAGGAACATCTGACCCACTAAAAACAGGTGTGGTTGCAGCCCACTAATGGTCTTTTAAATGACATTGAGAGCAATTACACTTCAGAGGTACGAAGTCTCCCTGTTGCAAGATTCTATGTGGTTACATGAAGTTCAACTTGCAATCATAAATTGTAATTTAAAACCCAGCTCATTATGAAGTGGCTTGCTAGGTGTGAGGAATTCCCACACCTCGCAAGCCACTTCATAATAATTTGGGTTTGATATTATCTAAATGCAAACCCCAATGCCATGCACTTATTTTGGTACAATTCAGAATAAACGTTAAATCTATAAAACCATATAATTGAATTAAAACTAAAATGTGTCCTTTTGAGTTAACTTGTGGAGTACACCTAATAATGTCCAGGGCTATCCTTTGTGCAGACGTCATGTATTCATGGGTGAAGTGCACTGTAAAATTTGAATTTTGAGTTAGCTTAATTGATTGAGTGAGATGGTTGCACAATTCCTTTGAGCCAAGATAGCTTGTTGTTTGTAAGTTATAACAGCATAAAGATTATCATAACTCAAAACAACAAGCTATCATGGCTCAAACAAATTGTGCAACCATCTGACTCAATTATTTGAGCTAACTCAAAATTTCAAATTTTCAGTGGTCTTCCGTCATCACCATTACTTCTAGTAGCATATATGTGCAAATTGTCCATAAGAAAGTCGACATCAGACCTTTACCACTCTCTAGTCACATGCATGCTAGAACCCAGACCCGGATGAACTGCCAAGATTAATTTCCTCACTGGATGTCCCTTTTGACTCAATGACAATCAACCTCCACTAATTCCGAGGAGAATCAATACAACATACTCCAAAGTACACCTCAATTCCTTATAGAGCCCATAAATATGTATAATGGAGCAGAGTTCTGCGGGATTGGATTCAAATCAGATATCTGAAAACTGATATAAAACAGCTCTTACTGTTGCAACAGCATTCTGGTTAGGACTATAAAACTAGTTGTTTAAACAAGTGAATCTCCTTGGCATTAGAGGTACTTCAGGCCGTGAAGTTTGTTCTCCAAAACTTGACAATGGGAATCAGGCAGTTTTTCAGGCACTTCAATAATTCCAAAGTTGGGCATGCAACAGCATTTACAACAAACAGATGTCACCATAGAATGCTCTAATGAGGTAAAGATCAAAATTGTGTTCTTCTGTGAGGTTTTTGCTCCCACTACAATCCCAATTGCCAGGACATCATTTGCCAAAAAATTTCAGAGCTTCAATTTAACAAGTACATCTGTAAACAAGGCAGCAACCCTAATGTTGCACTTCCTGGCACTGTCAAACTAAATGGGAGAAGTATTAATTCTTCTGCAGGTCAAAAGAAACAGAAGAAAAAAAAATTGTAAAATTTTAATTTATTTTCAACCACCAATAAATTCACTAGCGATCAGGTTAGCATTAATTGTATATTTCGTCAAATCAAGCAAAATGTAAACAACAAAATTCCTTAATTGGATGGTTACAAAATGTAAAGCATCTTCCCAGTATTTATCACTGAGAACCTTTTCCAAACAAATATGGTGTGTCTCATCATCATCAAATCTGCCTCTTCTAACTCACAATGTTTGTTGTTTGTTTGTTTGTGTTTTACGCCTCTGCAGCACCTTAGTGGGCTATATTGAGGCAGGCGATCGCCGTATGATGATGAGATGAGAAGACTGTGAGTCTGGAACATACCCTATTAATTCAGGGATGCCCAGGGTCTTTCAGTTGCCCCAGCATAGAACACTGGATACAACCCCCCTCCATTTAATGTCCCATGGGCTCGGACTAAAGTGAGTTCCCGGGGTGAGATTTGAACCCACGCCCTCAAAGCCAGTGGTCAAGCAGTCTTGACCATTAGGCCACGGGGGAACTCTCTAACTCACAATGATAAAAGTAACTCTAAAAGAAACAATTCCAATCTACAGAAGGAGAACTATACATTTGCATTAAGTCCACCTCAGACTACAGGTACATTCACAGGAACATCTGACCTGCTAAAATAAAAGACGTGGCCACAGCCCACTGACGGTCTTTTAAATGACATTAAGAGCAATTAAATTTGAGAGGTGCCAACTGCCTGTGGCAATTAAGATTCGAAAATTCTTAAATGAAGTTTAAATTTGAAATCAAAATGGAAATTCAAAAGGCACAATATTGTTTTTTATTTTAATGTAAAATCTGAACGAGATGGCCTATAATTCAGAATCAGGTTTCTAAAAACTGGTACAAAACAACCCTCAGTCTTGCCACAGGATTGAGGACAGGACAACAGCATCCAGTTGCTCGAACTAATAAATCTCTTCGGTTTGAAAGTTGTTTCAGGCTTTGAAGTTCGCTCTCCCAAACCTGACAATGGAAATCGGCACTTCAGAAATCGCAGAACGGCAC
The DNA here is from genome assembly GCA_026936325.1 of Platynereis dumerilii. Classification (NCBI taxonomy): domain Eukaryota; kingdom Metazoa; phylum Annelida; class Polychaeta; order Phyllodocida; family Nereididae; genus Platynereis; species Platynereis dumerilii. Next base: position 16,601,176 of record JAPTHN010000007.1, read on the forward strand.
CTACAAGAGCATCTACAACAAACAGATGTCACCATAGAACGCTCTAATGAGGAAAAGATCAATATGGTATTCTTCTGAGAGGTTTTGTTCTCATAACAAAAGCCATTCCCAAATTTTAAAGCCTCAATATAACAGTCAGGGAAAATGCTCTAATGTCACCTTCCTGGAAGTGGCAAAAAGGCAAAATAATATAATTACGCTACAGCTCAAGCAACTGGCTTAACGAGAGAGTAGATTATATACATTTTAAATCTCCAGATTATCCCATTGGTTCTTTAACTATCATAATGGATTTTGCATAAGCATCCTTTTTTGAAAAATGCAATTATGTGCAATCGGTGATGAAAAGAAAATAAGTCCAAGCTTTAACCTACAAACTATAATGGTTTCTATTGGCAAATTATTATAACCATTAAATATCACAGTTATTGACTGCAAGCTGCTTATTTATCCTCCAACCGTGTCTCCCCAGGAGCAGGTTGCAGCAAGTTGGTCAGTGGCAAATCTACTTTGTTTACTACACACTTCTGGCAGTCAGTATTTATCACCAAGCCCTATTTCCCAACAAACAATGAAGACAGGCCTTTGAGGGGTAAGAAGGTAAGCTAACTGGTAATCAGCTTGTTACCAAGTTTTGGGTTGTGAGTTCAAGCAATTTTGGCTCTGAGCACACACTGGAAGAAGAGCAAAAGGCCTTTTGTTATATATTTTTTAATTTCGTTGCTGATACTCTATATTCATTGAATTTGGAGTGCAGTGCATGTATATGTCTTTCATATATCAATAAGGTTTCAAAATTATTATAGATAATAATTAATATTATTATTAATTATGTATATATAAATCTATCATGAAAAAAAGAATTGTCTGAAAACAGACAATAATTGTCTAATATGTGTCCGATCAAGCTATTGTCTAATCCAGACAATTGAATTGTTCAAAATGCCAAAGAACTTGTTTGTTTCATTCAATTGATTGTCTGGTTCAAACAATCAATGAAAGAAACAAGTTCTTTGATATTTTGAACAATTCAATTGTCTGGATTAGACAATAGCTTGATCGGACACATATTAGACAATTATTGTCTGTTTTCAGACAATCCTTTTTTACAGTGTGGTATCCATCTGTTAATGCTGTTATAGATATTCGTCAATTTAATGTTCCTATATGTGCTAATTTTCAATAAATTCAAATAAATTACCAGTGGTAATTTTGATATTGGAGTGGCATGAGAGATGTCATTCTGACGCCATTCTGTTGCTAAATGCTATAGCATGTCACCAAGATGGCGTTTATCCACTTAGTTGAGTCCAACTTAAAATGACATGCGATTGCTTCTGGAACTCTTTTATAATATCAAAATAATTAGATTTCTAACCCAGTTGAAACCATAAATATGACTGAGGAGCAATGCCAGGTTCAATCTTAATAAAATTGATCAATCTGCATATATGTTGTTGTTTTTTTTAAAGAAAGCGAGGATTCACGTTATAGAGCCAGCTGCTGAGCTGCATATTTTAAATTTTGTAAAGTCAAAATATGACAATTTCAATCTTACCATCTCAAATAGCTCATATAACGTGACAACGTGGATGAAGAAATTGGAATTTGAAAGCTAGCCAAATGTAAAATCACACAGATAAGGAGCAAAGATTATGGAATCGAGGACAGGACCAGGTATTAAAATCAAAATTGAAACATTGTGGCTGAGGTAGGACCAGTGATTAGCCTACATTCAGCTGTTTTAAAACATGAATGACATTATTACAAGTCCTGTCTTTAACATTAAAATGAGTGATTAATTTTGTCGCTGATAGACATGTGGTAACACTGGTGAGTGGTGTGACTCATTCATTGACTTGTACTAACAAAGGCAAGTATAGGATTATGATCTCACATACTTGACACGAGTCATCAGACACACATGGCAAGTATATGCACATGACCTCACCTCACATTGGGGTAATTATTCCTATTATACATCACAAACCATCACCATTTGAGATCTTCCATATTTGCCATGTTGCAAATTGTCAGAATGTATCATGCATTGGTACACGATCTTCCTTAAACCAATATGTATTTTTGCAGTAGTATAGAATTTGTATAAATGTTTGTCACACGTGGGCACAAAACGTGACTGGCACCACGTGGTGTGAGACGATTATCAGCTATTATCAAAAGTACTTTTCTATGGTTGTAGGAGCCCAGGTCTATGCTCTGCTTCCGGAACTGTGTAACAGGATCACATCCTCTCAGTAGTTGCCCAATATGCATTTTATGGTTATCATATATTTGAGTTTTATGGATGCAATCTTCTTTAACAGCATTATCAAATCACTCGAAACATACATTTTGTGAAATATTTTCATAGATAGAACTAGAATTGACAGCTATTCATCTTTGCAAAAGACACACCTAGTCTATCAAAATCACACATTTATCAAAGGTTCAAAAGACAAACATGAATATGAATATTCCAAGCATATTCCCAAGAGACCACAAAGGCTTCATCTGTTGATTGCCATGGATACACCTTTGCACGTTCCGACCATTACCAGTGATGGAACCTGTCAGACGAGAAATGATGCTGACACACAATTGTCGTGAAGACAAATTGCTCTGGAATCATTATGTCTACAGAGCATTTCAAAACAACTGGCTGCCAATTCATATCACTTGCAAGATCCATAGATGTTTAAGCAAAATATTTCGATTTATATATGGATCTAACAGATGGAAATAAGCAGTTATGTACACATATTTTCTCAGGAGTCATGATTTGGGATTTCTTCTTAGATGATATTTAAAATATGACCAAATGTACAGATTTACGGGAGGAATAATATATTGTAGGAGCTACTAATTCCGTGTTACAGCCAGGGAGTTAAATAACCAAAATGCCCCTCGTGAGGTCACATCCCTATACTTGCCATGCTATACTTTTATACCGGCCATGTTATCAGAATGAGTCATACAATCATCAGTGAGTTCACATATCTGCCAATGAAAAAATTGACCGCTCATTTCAATGTTGAAGATAGGACCTGAAAATCTGTTGCGACGTCATCAATATCCTAAAACAGGTCCATCACAACTGGTCCTTCCTTGGCTGTAAGTCTCAAGTGATGGCGAAAAACAAAATTGATACTTCATGCAGCGACAACACAATGCAGAGACTTAGAAAATGCATTTATGTGATGCATTCAAAAAACAGCTTTCATATTTTTATTAGACAATATCTCAGTCTGCATGATGAGTTCTATATTGTGAATGCATAAGTAATTACTTCTTCGAAAAACCAGCTTAGTCACAATATTGTACATTTCTCCATTTCTTCACAATTGTCTGCCTTTTCTGTACAGTATATCAAATTGTGCAACATCTGGGCATCAAATACATTAATCACAATGTATATACATTGAACAGGCAGACAGTGCCAGAAACATAATAGAGGAGTCAAAAGACTAAGATATTAGCAAGGAAAATAAAATCTTTTCAAATCAAACACAATGGGATTGCACGCATAATTGATATAAAAGGTCAAGCACTCTTCTGGGTGTCAAATAAGCTAGCAAAAGCCCTGCATGTTGGGTAATAATTGCACAAGAAAATTGGTCAAGCTGGGGCAATCTGCATGACCTATACGTCCAGTGATTTCACGTAAAAGGGTCTCTCAGTCCTAGGAGAATAATTCATCTGTAACAACATGGCCAGCTCCAGTAGGTGACCATGTAATATTCATCATAGTTCCAGAATAATGGTATATTGCATGCTCATATGAGCAGGTTTAGGCCCTAAGGGTGCCAGAACAGTAGGAGAATTGCCCCTCTTGCCTTTGTCAAGGGGGGGGCAAGTTGTGCCCTTTTTATCTTAAAATATCACTAGCAGGCCTTAGTTAAAAGCCTAAATTGTGAATTATATATGTCTATGTTTTAGAACATTTTGTCGCGCAAATTGAATTTACCACCTCTGCCGCCACCTTTGTTTCTTTCCGGCTTTAAAACATTCAGGCAGATCTACAAGTCTATTCCAGCTGCATGATGGAAAACATTCACACAAAAATAATTGAAGAACCATTTCAAAAGAAATCACACTTTGCCTTCGGATATTTTCAGTGCAAAGAATGAGTTTCCTTTTTGTCAGTTTCTTGCAGAGATCCTTGAATGCAAAATAATTAGGCTATTTTGAGCTAAATACATCTGGGGATAAGCAATCAGGAGGAGGTCACAAGTAACAAGAACAATTAGTTTTCAAAGTTTTCCATAATTAGCAAAATAAGATTCATTGAACTAATATAGAGACCCAAAGTCAGTACATCCTACCCAAAATGTAGTTAATGAGTTTTGTGGCGGATAACAAAGCCAATATACAAGTGGACATCCAAGATTGATGATCAGCTGAGCTCCAGATTGGCATGATACAGACTCATCCAGGGACGCAGCCAGAGACACTGGGCAGCTGAGGCCCAGTCCATAACAGACCAGACAGCAGTCTTAACTCCTATCTCCACTAATGCACTTTGCTTCACTTTATCAGCTTTTCTAAAGAGCACCAAATGCAATTTGAAAGCTATTACAGAGCACTGCTCGCCCTGATTCTTGGTCCAGTAGCTTCCAGGGACCGTGATGAGTTGTGATGAGTTTTCTGACAGAGTTCTAACAGAGTTCTAACAAGGTTTTAACAAATTCAGAATCGAGTCAAATTGGATGACCCCTCAATGACCCTCGTACGAAGCTTGACTCATCACAAGGTCCTACAAGGCAACCAACAAAATGAAAAGAGCACGGTCTGCCAATCTCAAATTAGGTTTGAAGCTGCTTGAGAAAAGCAGTTCTGTGGATGGATGTTTCATGAAAAGAAGACATCAGGCCTAAAAGCAACCTATATATATGGTGTCAATGAAAGACACAGAATCACCATTAGACCTATATGGATGCAATAATTGACTGCGTTACCAGGATTTGTGCACATATGTCTTACTAGACCTACGCACAGAAATTATATGTTCTGTATCCTACATTCTATCATACAATTTAGACATCAAGATATTTATAACCATTGGAAAAGCCGGGATCTAACTGAAAATTTTGCATGTTAGCGTCCTGCTAAGGATTAACAATGCAAACAACTGCAAACGAAACAAATCGGATTATTGTTTGTTTTGCAAAAAACACAAGTTAAAAGGTGTAATAGAAACATATGATGTCTAAGTGAGTTGGATATCATTGTCGGGTCCTAACATGCATTTTTGTCAGTTAGATCCCTCCCTCAAAATCGGCGTCTAATACATAAATCAAATTTTTATTGTGGCAACTGTCACTTCTAATGGCAACTGTCACTGCTTAAATAACCGAAAAAAAAAAACTGTCACAAAAATCCATGCCACATAGGCTACAAAGTCTTGGTTAGGCTAAATTTACCACAAATTGAAGTTAGTGTACCCACTGTCACGAAATCATGACAGCGAAAACTCCTAAAACTTGTCAGTATAAATTAAGCCAATACCAACTGCTGTTTTCAAAGGACTGTATTCCCAGACTTTCGACCAAATGTCTCAAATGTTTTTGTGTGCTTTAAATGATTAAATCATTTAGGCATAGTTATGAAAATCTAACTAATCATTCACTAGCAATTATTACCGATCTTGTTTATGTTCAGAAAATTACAACATTTGATGCGTAGAAGCCACCATGGACACCATAATGAAATGTTTGATTGAAATTTAATAGGCCTACAGCCCTTCAACAGTAGTTCTGAGTATATCACAGAAGAAGAGAGAACAAAATAGCAATAGGCCCCATGTCAAACAAAAGTGCTGCATAAAGGATATTTTTTGGAATTATCCAACAAGTGGTATCTTAAATGTATTTAAAATACACTTCAACAAATATCTTCCTTAAATTGGAACATTTTAAGTAACAGAAGGCAGAAATTCAAGAGCTATCCTCCACATAATTTAGCTGGAAAGTCGTCACAGGCAATTAATTTTCAATAAAAATATTCTGGATGAACTTCCAAGGGAAATAAATATCCATGCAATGCAATAAAATTGCTAGAAAAAATAAAGATAAAAATGTATCACATAAAAGATATACAAATGGATCCCTACCTGATGGAAGCATGGCATCCTCATCACTTGTACGGATATCTCTAAATGATACTGAGCCTGCCAGGAAGAGCTGGGCAGAAGCAGACAAGAGGTGGAGCAAGCTGCCTGTTGGCCACCCTTCAGCACGCTGCCATGACTGAGATACTGCAGTCCCCCAAGGAGTAGTGCGAAACACTGGCTTCTCTACCAAAAAGTAAACCAATACAATCTAACATGGGTTACATCCATGGTAATTTTGGGGCAGAGATCAGTAATCGCTGATATGAGCGCAGCTCAATGCTGCCGAAGGCAGCCATGAGCGAAGCTCACTTAGCACAAGGACAGCTCTTTCTGTGTGGTGCTCCTGTCTACAGTGACTGCCTAAACAGGAAGTGCCTGTAGTTGCCATGAAATTGGAGCTAGTATTTTAGTCAGAGTTTATTTTGGTAAATAATCAAAATACCTCAAATGTCCTCCAAAATAGCTTTAAAATTTCAGTCTTGTCGTATAACAACCTCCAATGACATATTTCAGGGATTTAAATCAACATGTGTATCAACATTGGAAGTAATTATTTCCATACCCCTGATTATAAGAAGTGACTGAAAATTAAGTCAACACAAAAGTTATTGACTTAAATGGCTCACCAAGTAAGAAATCATAACAACACTTAAGGTTACATAATCTTCATTAACTATCAACAAATTATGTAACAGTCTAATAGTAAACAGTCATCTCGGAATAGTTATGGTTTTATTGATCTCAGTTAATAATAGATCCAAATTTATGGATCCAAATTAAACACAGATTTGAATTACACAGCTGTCAGTGCAATCTGTCTATCTATAAACACCACTTTGACCACCATAAGCATTCGGAAAGAGGAAGAAGAAATTATGATGTCTTCATTTTCATAGTTAACTTCCTAGAACTTGTGATGAGTCATATTATATGTGATGTACCTAAGCATGGCCGGATGGTATACTTGCCCTCTCTTCCGAACCGCAATTCCTCATCTTTTGTGGCCTCAGCTTTGGCGGCACCTTCTTTTGCAGGCACTTCGACGGGTGGTTTCTTAGCTGCTGGTTTTTGCTTCGGAGCTTCTTTTGGTGCAGGTGTGGGTGCCAGAGCCTTCTTGGGAGGTGGTGCCTTAGCTTTTTTTGCAGGAGGTGCCCGTTTCTTTGCAGGCTCTGTTGGCACAGCCTTTGGAGGACGGTTTTTTATTTATTTCACTTGGATGCGAAGTTACTGGCAAAATCAAATCAAAATGTCTGTACTGGTTAGAGACCTCATGAAGCCATGTTACTTTCAAATTTGTCACGTTTATGTAGTATGTAGGCCAACACTTTATATACTTAAAATTTGCTTTTCATTTAAAAATTACATTGTACAGCACACGCGATTTATATTGATAATTCTTTAATACATGTACTTGTAGTGCTCTATAAACGAATAAATAAAAAATATATATTGCTTTGTAGGTCAAACATGTTGTGAATGACCAAATCCAAAATAGCTCAAGATCTATCCATTTAGTTTCCAATAGGCCTATCGTAATGGTTGTATATAATTTACTTGCCAAACATAATTATAGCATTTGGGCATTTTAAATAAAATACTTTAGGAAGTGATTGCTAACTTTTTTCAAAAGTCCCTGTTTCAATGGACCGAGATCCTATCCTTTTGATCACTAACCAATTGACTCAGTAACTTTTCTTACAAGTTGATTCCATTCGTATCGTTCTACAAATGTGTGCAATCAAACACCTGTGAAGACAAACCTTAGAGCATCACCAAGACACTCAAATGATGGCAATTATCATATCACATTACAAGAAAAACAACTCTTAAAGGAACTCCCACATTTTCTTCGCAGGAAACTATGTTGCCAGCTTTGAAGACATCCTGGCCTTTCAAGAAAAAAAATCAAACGAGAAATAACAGGCCTGGTGATGTCTATGGCATGCATGGTTCCATAGGCGTACGACGCGCACAATTTTGGGGGGGGGGGAGCAACATTTGCCCAAATTTCACGATCTAAATTTATAAACATTTCAAATTAAATTGCCTGGAAATCATTAATTTTCGGTAGTTTTTATTTAATTATTTGCCCGAATTTTTTAGCCTTTTTGCCCGAATTTTACTGTTTCCCAAACTTTTGGGGGGGCGATCGCCCCCCTGCCCCCCCCCCTCCGATACGCCTATGCATGGTTCTCTATGGTTTGTCATATTATTTATGATTATTGGTAGTTTATAGTTTATATTTATCAATTTTTTTCCAATTGGTGCAGTTAAAAATCCATTCAGATTTACAACTTGCAAATAAGCTTCTTTCAATAAATTAGAGAATTGTTACAATACCTGTATTTTGGCATCACAAATTTAGCTGCCAAACAAAATACAATTAGTCCATGAGCCAGACCCCATATTTTCACAGATTGGTACCACCTGGGGTGGCAAAATCTAACAGTGTTTTTCTGAAAGACATATGCCTATAGACTATAAAAAAGTTTGAGCCCAAGATTGGCGCGGCAGCTTAGTGGTAGTAATCAGCCCTTAAACATGGGAATCTGTGTTGGATTTGAGCACATGAATTATGGGGTGGGGGAAGCTAAAATTGCTATATCTCCTGAATCAGTGGACCAATTTCAACAAATTACCCCTCAAAATGTCTGGAATTTTGAGTTTTACAAATATAGGTCAATATATGACCAATATGCAAATTAAGTAGGTCGTCAGTAGTCAAAAGGTCACAAACATTGACTATTGCTTGAAATTCGAACCATTGTCCAAATGAACACCACAGCTGCCAACCCAATGACACTTGGTAGGTCATGGAGGGCTCAGATTATAGATAACAAGTGTGAAAGTCCATTCTATGCCAATAAACGGATAATTCATGCATGTGTCAGCAGCGGCACATAATGAAATATGGTACATATTTGAAAATGACCGTTTTAAGGGTGGAAGAAATTGAAATTGCTGTATCTTCTGAACCAATGGTCCTATCCCCACAAATTACCCCTCAAAATGTTCGGACTTGTAAGTTCTCCACTTATAGGTCATTTTATGACCAATATGAAAATTAATTAGGTCATCAGAGGTCAAAAGGTCACGAAAATTGACCGTTGCTTAAAATCTGAACCCTTATCCAAAAACAAACTCCTCAGCTGCCAAACCAATGGGACTTGTTAAGTCATTTAGGGGTCAGATTATAGATAAAAAGTGTCAAAGTAAATTTTATGTCTAAAATTGCAGAATTTATGTATGTATCAGAAATGGCACATCACAAAATATGTCAGATATATGAAAATGACTGTTTTAAGGGCGGGGGAAACTAAAATCACAATATCTCCTGAACCAATTGTTCTATCCCAACATATTTCCCCATAAAATGTTCGGACTTGTGGGTTCTATAAATATAGGTCATTATATGACCAATATGCAAATTAATTAGGTCTTCAGAGGTCAAAAGGTCGCAAAAATGACCACTGCCTGCAATCTGAACACATTATCAAACAAGAAACACCATAGCTGCCAAACCCATTGGACTTCTTGAGTCATTTAGGGAAAAGATAATAGATAACAAGTTTGAAAGTCAATTTTATGTCTAAAATGCAGAGTTTATGTATGTGTCAGCAGTGGGACATAACAAAATATCGCAGGTATTTGAAAATGACAGTTTCAAGGGCGGGCGAAACTTAAATAATTGCAATATCGCCCGAACCAGTGGTCTAATTTCAACAAACATCTGCTGCAGGTGTCTGGAATTAGCAGTTTTATACATGTTATTTGACCAACATGCAAATCAATTACGTAATCAGAGATCAAAAGGTTGCAAAAATGTACCTTTGCTTAAAATCTGAGCTCCCATGAACAAATTACCCACTGTAACCGGTATACCAATGGTACTTGATATGTCATGTAAGGCTCAGATGATAAACAACAAGTGTCAAAGTCAATTTTATGCCTTAAATTGAGCTTTACAGGATATTTCTTATAAATACGTCACCGAAATGTAAAAGAATGTAGAGGATTTCACCCGGGACCAGGTTAGTATGTCAATCAATAAGTCTTCAAACAAACACCTTAGCTATCAAACCAGTGGGACTTGTTAAAAAAAACAACTAATCCTCCATACCGAATTTACCAACAGAACTTTGTAATTCATATAATACAAGTAATATCAGTCTCCCTGTAACTGCGTTGCAGGACATCTCTTCAAATGATAGATATAGAACAATGAAACTAAAAAGCTTGGCTGAATGATTCTTGACAGAGAATGTTACCAGGGATCGGTTCAGCGCACGTCAATCCATAAGTCAGTGATTTTTTTCTTCCTGAGTATGATGTCAATGTCATTATGTGAATGACTGAATGTGCCACAAACAAGTGAAATGCATGTGTTGTCAATAAGATGAAGAGTTGATTCAAGACATAGTAAACTAAATATAAAATAGGACTATTAAATTTTTGATGTATAGATGTCCTGAAACTGCTCCTCTTCGCTTCTAGCTTTTTTGAGGACTCAAAACCAGACAGAAACTGGGATCAAATGGTCATTCTAGGCTAATCTGTGATTATTTTCCCAAAAATATGGTAGCACACCATCAATACTTCCCTCCGATTGCAGTTTCCTCCTTCTGGTTAGTATCATCCCTTCTAGTTTCCTCACCCTTGTCTTTCTGCCTTCTCCTTCTTTGTCTCAGGACTCCTTCATAGTCTCCTCCGTCATTGTCTCCTCCTTCATTGTTTCCTCATTCATAGCCTCTTTCTTTATAGTCTCCTCCTTCATAGCCTCCTCCTTCATTGTTTCATTATTTGTCTCAATGCTTCCATTGTTTCTCCTGTTCCCCCCATCTCAATATGTAGAATATACTCCTACCCTCCAAGCATCTTTGATCTTCCATGTCTCCACCTTCCATGCTTGCTCCAATCATCCTCGATGATATAGGCCTACAGTAATACCCAAAATAGAGTAAGAATATTTTCAGTCAGAAGTCCTCTTTTACCTATTTTTCCCTCCTGTGTATGCCCAAAGCATATATAATCACTCACAAATATCGACAAAAGACTGTCATGAATTTTGGCCTAGTCTTTTGACTTTGACCAAAGAGCCTATTTGACTATTAGCCTATTTGATATTAGGCTCAATTTTCATTGGCTGTCGGATATTAGATTGGAATCTCATTGAATTCTCAGTGTGTCCAATGAGAATGCAGCTATATCTACTGGCCAATCATGGCTCTGTGGATATTATTAGACTTGACTGTCATTGGCTGGGATATTTGGCCGGATTCTCATTGGACAGGATATTAGGTGGCAATGGTGGCATTCTCATAGGACAGACTATTAACTACAGTGCCCCCTACTGTGGATATTAGGGTGGATTCTCATTGGTCAAGATATTAGAGCATATTCTCATTGGTCAGTTCATTATTATCCAAAGTTGGATATTTGTCAAAATCCACAATAGTATAAAAGAGTTATTGCGAGTGACTTGGGCATGTATCCAAAGTATACGATTTTTGCCAAAATCCACTATAGTTGGGAGGGAGTGAGAGATAATGAGTGATTAAGGCATGCGTCTAAAGGACCTATATTTTGCCCAAAGGCCTAGCGGAAATTTTGAAGGATGCGATGACTTTGGGAAAGTCATGCCAAAAGGATTCGTATGCCCAAAGACCCTATAATTTGCTGAAAAACCCTATATTTTGCCCAAAGGCCTAATATCCATGCCCAATAGGCCTATTGGGCACAATAATGGATATTGGCGGTAACACCTCCTTTCTCCTCTCCACCCAAAATCTCCTCACAACAACCTTAGTCTCCTCACCACAACCTTATCCCTTATTAAGAAGTTAATAGGAACTCCATTAAGAAGGGTAGCAATGTAATTGCAATTAGCAATGGGGCACAATGTCAAAAATCATACACAATGGCTGAGATGGAGTTTAAATTGATGTTCGTTTAATGTAAATTTAATGTGATTTTAAAAGGTCACCTCTGATGCACTCCAGAAGTTTTCACATCCACCCCACAGGTGTATCACTCCATCCTATGTACCTTTTTTCTCAGAATGTGGCTGGAGAATTTGAGAATAGTAGGATCGAGGAGACTGTGGAAAACAGGAATTCTTTTCTGGTACTTTCATGTGACGGAATCTTCTCCAAGCAAGGAAACTCAAATTGCGGTCTTGTGGATTGATATACTCACCGGGTCCCTGGTGACATCCTCTACATTCTTTACCTTTCAGTGTTGTACAAGAAATATCCTGTAAAGCTCAATTTTAGGAATAAAATTGACTTTGACACTTGTTGTCTATCATCTGAGCGTTACATGACATATCAAGTACCATTCGTTTACCGGTTACGGTGTGTAATTTTTTTCATGAGAGCTCAGATTTTAAGCAAAGGTACATTTTTGCAACCTTTTGATCTCTGATTACCTAACTGATTTGCATGTTGGTCAAATAACATGTATCTAATTCCAGACACCTGCAGCAGAAATTTGTTGGCATTGGACCACTGGTTCGGGCGATATTGCAATTATTTTAGTTTCGCCCGCCCTTGAAACTGTCATTTTCAAATACCTGCCATACTTCGTTATGTCCAACTGCTGACACATACTTAAACTCTGCATTTTTAGACATAGAATTGACTTTTAAACTTGTTATCTATTATATTTTCCCTAAATGACTCAACAAGTCCAATGGGTTTGGCAGCTATGGTGTTTGTTGTTTGATGAGGTGTTCAGATTTTAGGCAGTGGTCATTTTTGCGACCTTTTGACCTCTTATGACCTAATTAATTTGCATATTGGTCATATAATGACCTATATTTATAGAACCCACAAGTCCGAACATTTTATGGGGAAATATGTTGGGATAGAACAATTGGTTCAGGAGATATAGTGATTTTAGTTTCCCCCGCCCTAAAAACAGTCATTTTCATATATCTGACATATTTTGTTATGTGCCATTTCTGATACATACATAAATTCTGCAATTTTAGACATAAAATTTACTTTGACACTTTTTATCTATAATCTGACCCCTAAATGACTTAACAAGTCCCATTGGTTTGGCAGCTGAGGAGTTTGTTTTTGGATAAGGGTTCAGATTTTAAGCAACGGTCAATTTTCGTGACCTTTTGACCTCTGATGACCTAATTAATTTGCATATTGGTCATATAATGACCTATATGTAGAGAACTTACAAGTCCGAACATTTTGAGGGGTAATTTGTGGGGATAGGACCATTGGTTCAGAAGATACAGCAATTTTAGTTTCCTCCACCCTTAAAACGGTCATTTTCAAATATGTACCATATTTCATTATGTGCCGCTGCTGACACATGCATGAATTATCCGTTTATTGGCATAAAATGGACTTTCACACTTGTTATCTATAATCTGAGCCCTCCATGACCTACCAAGTGTCATAGGGTTGGCAGCTGTGGTGTTCATTTGGACAATGGTTCGAATTTCAAGCAATAGTCAATTTTTGTGACCTTTTGACCACTGATGACCTACTTAATTTGCATATTGGTCATATATTGACCTATATTTGTAAAGCTCAAAATTCCAGACATTTTGAGGGGTAATTTGTTGAAATTGGTCCACTGATTCAGGAGATATAGCAATTTTAGCTTCCCCCACACCATAATTCATGTGCTCAAATCCAACACAGATTCCCATGTTTAAGGGCTGATTACTACCACTAAGCTGCCGCGCCAATCTTGGGCTCAAACTTTTTTATAGTCTATAGGCATATGTCTTTCAGAAAAACACTGTTAGATTTTGCCACCCCAGGTGGTACCAGTATCTGGTCTGGCTCATGGACTAAATGTCAGTGCATGGCAAGAGATACCATTTTTTATAATTTCAAAGAAAAAATTGAAGAAAATTCCAAGAAAAAATAAAGTAAAATCCCAGCGTTTTTTTTAATGACTTGGCCTTTATTTCCAAATGACAGAAACAGTTTTACATTTATGATTTATCAATATGTGTGTGTGTGTGTGTTTTACGCCTCTGCAGCACCTTATTGGGCTATATCGAGGCTTACTAGGGTGTCATTTGTCTTCGTTTATTTTCCTCATAATATTTTGTAGTATGTCTGTGTTCTGTGCAAAAATATGATTATATTTTCTGGCTTGTCTACAAGAAGTCGAAGTGGATTTGTTAGGAGAAGTGTGATTTATCAATATAAATTGGTGTGATGCATCACAGAATCAAAATTGTGAGACATCCATTCAATGAAATTGCCATCTTAGCACACAGAAAATTTATGTGTGTCGCAAAACAATGTCGCAACCTGAGCAAGAAATGTAGCTACATGTATTCACCCGGCCAAAATTTCAATGTGTACGCACAGCTAAACAGAACTCCAAAGTGTTCTCCACCATGGTTCTCACAGAGAAACACACCAATGACGAACTGTCAACAAAGGCTAAGCATGCATATCTGATGAGTGAGTTTGTGTTTTTTGCCCATTAGCACTAGTGTGGGCTATTTAGAGGCATAACATATCTGAAGAAATGTCAGCTTTTTCAACTTCCATTCATACAGGAGGAAAATATCCATGCTAGAAGACAAATTATTCCTGTCAGTCATTCAATAACGACATTATCTTTGTGTGGAATTGTGTTTTATTTTGAATTTTTAAGCAGCAGTCTTTTGACTATGCTTCTTGACAACTTAGTGCACTGCAAAATGTCCATTTTTTCCATTCACATTTCACTGCTTTCCAAGACTCATCTGTGTCACTGAATTCTGTACAATCAGATCAATATCAAAAGTCAAAAGGAAAAGCATTTCCATACTAAGATTAAATTGCTATTGATTGACAAACAGGCAATCAGTCTTGCCGTTTTGTATTGAAACAATTATGAAATTCTACAAAGGTCCATTTTTTGGTCCAGGAGTGTAATGCTATTGGTAGCCATTGCAGAAAAACTTATAAAACTTATCAAAACATACAAGAATAACTTAAGATTATTGCTCTCTGGATCATCCAGGATCATCAGGCTCACTAGCCTCCATCTTTAACCCAAATGGTGAGCCTGTTCCAGTATTCACTCCTTGATTTATACATCCCGTCAACTTGGCGACGGGACTTCATAATCGACGCTCTCCTACGTTATATAGCAACAAGAGTGTTTAAAGACGTTTAAAAAATTCGTCTCCTGACTGCGTTGAATCTACCCAGAGACTTCCCATTAATTCACGCCATTACATAATTACCTGTCGATTCGGACGCCTTAATTCTACGTCTCCATCCTCCTAGTTGTACGTTCAGGGGTCTTGGAAGACCCCCTATCATCCATGATACTGATCTGAACTTTTACTTACAGGAGTTGCTTATCATGGTTGGGAAGTCGAAGAAGGGACGTTTTTGCACAAGGTGCGGCCGCCCAGTTAAAGGACACCCGTTCCCAGCTGGGAAACGTTGCCAGTTGGATGGCCCATCCACATCGAAGGGAGCCGTGGCCAGGCCCCCTCCTCAGCCTGCAGCGGAGGATACGCCCCAGGACGGCCATTCCGACTCATGGGAAACGCTCGATATCACAGGAGCCGTGAGTGAAGATTATTTCTCGGCGCCAAGTGAGGGAGATATTTCACACCAATCCACACCTCGTCGACATAGGCAAGTGGTTTTTTCTCAATCTGCCACCCAGGACGTGGGCAGCGGACATCTGGCTGATTCGTTTGGCAAGCTACGTATTTCTGGAGATTATCCACAAGGGATGTACGGACATTCAGTGCCCCCGACTCACCCTTCGTTTGTGCCCCAGCCAATCTATTCTACAGAGCATAACTTTCATCCCAGTGTACTGCACGCTGGTCATCTCGGCACCCACAACGTTCCGCCTTCCTTGTGGACCGAGCCCTCGATCAACGGCACCCTGCCCCCTCTCTTGATTGGCAACCCCCCCGTGGTGAGTCGTTCGTTCCCCGACCCCTCTGTCCCCCGTGACCCCCTGTGAACCCCGCCATGGAGCAGGTCGACCCCACTTACCGATTGGTGCATCATGGGTACATGGTTACCCCAACGTTGACGACTCCGCTTCTCGTTATCATCAGGGCCTTGGTGCCTCGAGGGATAAATTTCAATTGGATGTTGGTCTGGAATTTCTGAACTCTGACACTGTATCTACTGCACTCAGGGGTGAGTTTGTGAACCTTGAGGAATTTCTAGATCGTACTTTACTTGATGTTGATGAGATCAAACCTTGCATTGATATGGCTGGCGACGTTCAGATTAAGACTGTAAAAAGCAGAAAACTGATTTCCTCCATCCTTAAATGGTAGCTTATATATCAGAGGCTGTATATAACAGTTTACAGATTTAACAGATGGATTAGGGCTTTTATATGGATCAGACAACAAAGGGCTCAGAGAATAGGAAGATTAGAGAGAGGATTAAGGAATCGACTGGAAATCCCTGAGTTTTATGAAACAGAAAAACTGTGAATACCAAAAGTGAAACCTGTGAGAAATTCTAGAACAATCATGAAGACAGCAAAGCCAAGCAAGGCAAGGAGCCATATCTAGTCATTTGTCCCCTGAGTCCAATATACTTTGATACTCATCAAAGTCCCATTGTCAAAACATACAAGAATAACTTAGATTACTCTCTTCTTATCCAAATTGCACAGCAAATCTGCTAAGCTCTATGCAGACAGTGATGATAGGCAGGATGATATATCTAAAGAACAGTTTCTGTACAAAGAAATGTGTGCATGACACATTCCAAATGTTGAAATGGCCTTGCATGCACCTCATCAGAGGGTTCTTGTAGCGTCGCTTCTTGCTTTTCCAGGAAAGAGGGAGGTTTTTACACCACATTCAACAACTCGGCGACGATATTTTCGTCTACGGCGCTTCTTAAACTTCCTCGCCAGAAGTTCCTAGAAATCACGTGACCTTCTGGTGAAGCAAGAAGTTGCTTCACCAAAGATTCAACCTGTTGAATCTTGACGAAGCAAGAAGTCACGATGCAAAAGACCTGAAAGACCCCCAAAGTGCTTGGGCGAAGGTACAGACAGCTTGGGCGAAGTTAAAGGCAGGTTGGGCGAATTTAGAGACAGCTTGGGCGAGGCTACTTATCATTGAGTCAATGGAACTTCGGCGAAAAAAGAGAACAACTCGCCGACACAAACAGGCTGTTGAAACGCCGAAACAGCTACTTGCTTGGCCGTAACAGGTATTTGCTTGGGCGTAATTGAAGCTTAGGACGAAGTAAGAGGATGCTAGGGCGAAGCAAGAGCATGCTAGGGCGAAGAAAGACACTCCTTGGGCGAATCTAGTTTAACATTGAAGCAATGGAACTGCGTCGAGGCTCCTGACAACTCGCCGACACAAGTCTCTTCTTGCCTCGTCCGTAATTACGAGCGATTCGGCGTAAAAAACGAGAGCCTCGTCGTAATAGGAACCATCAACGACGATTTAGAACCTCTAATTGATTATATAATTGTCCAAAAATGGCTTGAAACGCCGAAATTGGGCGAAACTTGATTTCCTGGCACCTCTACAACTTCGCCGTCACTTAACCACGCTCGTGTGATCTAGGCATAACTGTTGTGGGGAAGGGTCTTTCAGCAAGCTGAAATACACCAAGAATCGACTGTGCACAACAATGAGTCAGGAACGACTAAACTCACTCTGAGCATGGGCGCCATTGGGCGGCCTTACTAATCATTGAGAGACAAAAGGTATCAGGGCATGCAAATGGCTTCAGTCCACCTATATACTGGCATATGATAAATCAAAGAAATGCCCAAGACATGTGTGTTTTGATATATTTGTCACAGATTCCATCCAATTTTACAGTTGATTATGAAAAACATTTTCTCAAAATTCACAGTTATTGTTGGGTGTTGTTGGTTCTACAAGTTGTAAAATATTCCTATCTACTTCTATCTTGTATCTAACTGCTAAAAGCACAAATAGTAAGTAACAAACAATGTATAATAGTTTGTGATCACTACTGTTGATGTATGTTAATTAGAATTTATCATGTGATTTTGGAATAGGCTCCCACTAGTTATGCATTTCCTCAAAATATGCAAATACTATAAAGGAAAAAATTATTTGCATGCCACAACATTATCAAAATAAGTGAGATGTACAAGGTCAACTATTGCATTTCCACCATATATGTATGTTATTTGCAAAATGACCCTGCTTCTGCAATCTTCAAATTTCGAATTGCATATGCTTGTATTGTCTTATCTATAGGGTATTATTGGTATGCATGCGCATGGCTCTTAGTCTGACATTCTAAAACAAATGGACTTTAGTAATGTAATCAAAGACTTTGCCTAGGCTAAGGCTGGCAAAATGCAAGTAAATATATTTACAAGTTAAATTCAGCAGGACATGATAGTGGAACTTCAATTGCGATAAGGCAATTCTTTTTGTATTTGTGTTTGTGCACCTTGACTGCATGGTCCTTGATTATAAATGTTAATTCTTGGTTTGATTGCCGGCCTCATAAAAGTTTTCTGCCATCCAGGTAAATCATGTGCAATAATGTTCCTTTTTTGGATAGCATCAATGATTCCTTCTGGCCAACAAACCTCAATTTTGTTACATAACTTGATATTTTATAATGGGGGGTTCATGGCCCACACCTAAGCTGCAGAAACATCTCACCTTAACGAATTTTGGAGGCCCCTACGACTTCTCAGCGCAGGGGCCTCCACACCTAAATTGGGCACTGAGACAATATCTTCGAGTTTGTGACCATGAACTGCGGAATGACTCGACACAAGATTTGAGATGCAGGAGAGCTACTCATGCTTTGAGGAAATTGCTTCTTATAAAAGGCAACAAGGGTCCATCATTTGCAACTGAACATTCGATATTGACAAATAACAATAAACAATCCGACTTCAAAATTCAAGTATCTACTATACTTAAAGGTTAAAATCAATATTCTGAAACAGTAGACAATTCCTCAGCTTCACAAGTTGTGTTCACAGTATAGCATGACTTCAAAAACCAAAGTGAGTGGGTGAGTTTGTGTTTTACACCAGCATGGACTATTTAGAGGCAATTCAAGAACAAAGGAAACAAGCAGAATGTCACAGGTGACCCGGACGACACTCTCTCCAAATTTTGTCTTTACTACTTCAGGTTCGATGAACATTAGGATAAGAAATGAACAATTGTGGCTGTACATCAGGGCATCTGCAGATATTTGCAAGAGACTGAGGAGTACAAAAATATTAATAATGTGCATGATTCTGAATTTCAAAAGAGCAACAACACATTTGGAGCAGTTACCAAAGAACTGAAAAGACAAGGCCGTTGAGGCGTGGATCATTACCCACCAAGTGAGGAAAAATACCTCACCAAAGGCTCACCAAGCTCTACTCTACCTGTTGGAATAATGGTGATCCCCATAAAGCTGCAACATAAGGTGTTTTTGACTTCACGCTATATTTCAGGAGACGTGGAAGAGAAAACCTGAGGTCACTGATTGTGAGGATATTTGCCTTTCGTGAGGTCCACTAGCAGCTGAATGTCAGTATTCGTTATTAGTCAACTGTAAATGATAGACTGAATCCGATTATCCTGCCACTACGATGAGCAAAACTAATGTGAAGAACTTGTTTGTTCCATTCTATTAATTGTCTGCTTTTAAACCCACAAAACATTGCAAAATGTTAGTATATTGTATACTTTTTAAAAGTTACCATGCAGTCAATCTGACTAAATTGCAAAGAGACCATATAGGAACTTCAAATATACAGAGCAGCACACTGAATGCATAAGCAGCATGATTGCATTTGGAAAGAGCCACCGGGCAGACAACACACAACAGAAGTCTGCAGAGTGCTGCCAGGTGATACAGGTCAGTTCATAGCAACAGACAGGTGTGAGGTGAAGGTTCTGGAGTTGAAAGGGAATTCGATTTGGATTTTAACTTGTTGGCAATGTTGCTGAAGAGAATACACAATGGCTACTGAAATGAGCAAATGGCAACTTCTGCTCACTCTACATCTATATATTCTAACATAGACTCTACAGTTAAGAAAGATTCTTGAATCAAAGAAAGTATGTCACAAGCAAAAAAGATCAGGTAAATCTTATCACTTGATGACATTGTGGTTACAACAAAAAAATCAGAAAACCAATATAGCTGTGTAGTGGCAGAAAATCGTAATATAATGGAATTTTTTTGCAAGACTCGAACAATAAGAATGTCATAAAAGCAAGAGTAATAATTTGGAAGTCTCAACATTAATATAGCACATTCGGGGACAATCATAGGAGTCCTGCTAGGTAAACATAACACATGCAGCAGTCATTCTATCAACTGCCTGTCAAGAGACCTTGGGAGATGGTAGGGGAGACCGGGGCTGGTTGTCACAGGGGCAGGTTGTCACACTGTGTAGAATTTAAACATGCTCTATTTCTATTTAAAGCAAGTAGGGGCACAGCCATTGTATATGAAAGTCAGTATAGGAGTAACTTAAATCTATCTGGTGAATATATACCTATGTCATTCGAAATCTTGATGTCATATTGGACATTTTTTTAAAATTCAGCACTCGGGGCAGGTTGTCACACTTTCGGGGAAGGTTGTCACACTTTTGGTTAAGAGTTTGAATGCAGGAAGTGAGACTCTGTAAGTCAAATCCTGAATGAGACAAGTTATTTTGGACATGTCAGGAATCCCCTACTTGCCCAGTGCAGACCTTGACAATCATGTGACTCTGTACAAGGGTGCTAAAAATTTTGACTTATCAAGGCAACAGAAATGCATTTTAATAAGGAAGAGGGTGAGTTCAGACTGTAGAATTTTTCTGCAAATTCCTTTTGAAAATTGAAAATAGATCTATTTAGACGCTATGCCTTTTTTGCTTACATCATCAATCATCAGTAGAATGTACTAAGGACATGAAAGTTTAATATCCATGACAGCGTGACAACCTGCCCCGAAAGTGTGATAACCTGCCCCGAAAGTGTGACAACCTGCCCCGAAAGACAACCTGCCCCCAAAAGCGTGACAACCTGCCCCGAAAGTGTGACAACCTGCCCCGTAAGTGTGACAACCTGCCCCTGTGACAACCAGCCCCGGTCTCCCCTACTGGCATATCAAATTACAAGCAAAACAAATTGGGGGAAATTACATTGCCAGCCGAAGACAGATAAACATCCTGACCTTTAAAGGGATATATCACAGGTGCCAATCAATTTGGCATGAAATAGGATAGTGTTTTCAATACATACGCCAGTGTGCAACGATGCAAAAGCAGCTAAAAATGAGGCTATGGATGACTGTCACTTTGATATAGAAACAATGAGGACCAGTTCACCGTGAAAAATGCAAATAACTTGTCAAATTCCAGTTGAAACAGCATACTATTCAGGTATAGCCAAATATACTTACCATTCATTTTATGATGAAAACGGTGATCGATGTCATTAATAAAATCTTGAAAAAAAAAATTATTGGACAATTTGTAATTCTATTGCAGCCGTGGCATGCACATTTGTGCAGGTATGTTTCCATTGCGGCTCAGAGGATGTGTGGTTGGGTGCCGAAGTCCAACAAGTCAAAGAAAACTTCAGCATTGTTCACCCCATTGGCAAACCCTGCTTCCACAACGGGAAACAAATAATTACGAGAAATTCAACTAAACTGAAGAATAAAACTTAAAGAGAGTGGACTCCTGCAGCTGTTGCTAAATATTTCTCTGACACATTTAATTGTAGGTTGTAAGCCATTGATGCAGATGTCAAGCGTTTGGGTATCCCAAATAATAAAAGAGATTTGAATTCAGATTTGTGAGTTATGTTCAATCAACTTTTTTTTTTTCACCGTCCAACCGACTGCTCCGAAATGAAAACTGGGAATAAAATAAATGTTGGTCCCAAGCTTTTTGTTTATTTGGCCGACCGACCGACTGGCCCAAAAGCCTTTTAGAAAGTTCCGAGTAACAAGGAATAAAAAAACCGTGGCCTAACTGACAATCCTTTCATTTGCATGTCACCAACAAGCGTGATAAGTCTCCTTAAATCAAATTAACATTGAAAGTATTGGTTACGATCATGACAAATCATCAGCATGATGACACAAAAGTGCCATTTTCACAGTGCAACAGTCCACTCTTTTTCTTTATCAAAGTGACAGACTGCAATGAAAGACGGTTACATTTCATAGGCCAGTCTAACAAATTAATAACCATAATTACATAATGAAGATTGAACAGTCTAATTTTTGTTCTCAGTACACCTGAGCTGGATTTTTGATTGAGGTACAAGGCACCTTCAGAGGAGTTCCCACTAAGTATTACTTCAAACTCTGGCATACAGTACCAATCCAAGGAAAGCTGGCAACTGCTTGAAGCCTTTGGGCGATCAGAAGATAACAATTAGAAACTTCAAAATCACTTCACAGTATACACACTGAATGTATAATCAGCATGACTGCACTCTGCAAGGGCCACTGCACAGAAATCACACCAGCAAAGTTGAGCCAGATGATGCAGGTCAGATGTGGTCACAAGAGACTGGAAGAAAGATGGGGAGTGAAGGTTCTTGAAATAAGAGGAAATGCAACTCTATTAGCCTACTTGGTGCTGCATGCAGGAAAATTGGGAGTATGTATTTTTATATACTACCAAAACTCACCAAAGAAAAGTGCAAACATAAATTGTTAAGTATTATTGAAACCCTTGTAATGTCCTATGTGTCATCAAACTCAACATGCCTTATGAAAGTTTTAAAAATGTAGTAAGAATGGCAAAACCGCCTAGAAAACCAATCAGGAAGATACTTGAAATATTTGAAATTTCAAAGACTAAAAGAAGGTCATAGAGTAAATGAAATCGGTAACTGATGCTTGTTTTTTTTTTTCGGGGATGTTTGCACACGCATGCATACCGATAATACCCTTTAAGACAATACAAGCGTATGTAATTCGAATTTGGAGATTGCAGAAGCAGGGTCATTTTGCAAATAACATACAGATATGCTGAAAATGCAATAGTTAACCTTGTACATCTCACTTATTTTGACAATGTTGTGGCTTGCAAATCATTTTTTACTTATAGTATTTGCATATTTTGAAAAAATGTATAACTAGTGGGAGCCCATTCCAAAATCACATGAAAAATTCTAATTAACATACATCAACAGGAGTGATCACAAAATGTTATACATTGTTACTATTTTTGCTTTTAGCTGTTAGACAAAAGATAGAAGAAGATAAGAATCTACAACTTATAGACCAACAACACCCAACAATAACTGTGAATTTTGAGAAAATGCTTTTCATAATCAACTGTCAAATTGGATGGAATCTGTGACAAATATATCAAAACACACATTTCCTTGGGCATTTCTTTGATTTGTAATATGCTAGTATATAGGTGCACTGAAGCCATTTGCTATAGCCCCGATACTTTTTGTCTCTAAATGATTGGTATGGCCGCCCATGGATGTTTGGCATTGTTTAGGCTACACAGCGTCCCTGAATAAAGTTTGGGGTTAAAAAAATTGAACAAATACGCCACTAGCACAGTGTTTCAGAAGACAATCAAGGGAACATTTTAAGACAAAAACGAAAAAAATCTGTTGGGAATTCTTTGAGATATGACAATTTTAAAATTTTGGTTTATCACACTATAATTTTTATGGTTGTAGGAGATCTAAACCAATTATAAATGGTCCAAAAACCTATCAAAATTATGCCATTGACATTGGCAGACATTTTGATTTCAATCCCATATCCTTTTTTAGCAAGTACTATGTATCATATATTTGATTTTAACTTATTTCAAGTTATTTGTATGTGATAAACACTGCCTGCTTTAAGTTTATACCACAAATGGCATTTTATCTTTGTGTAAAATCATAACACACTTAAGAATCTTTCATAAAGGTGTGCACAAACATTTAGTATGACTAGATTCAAAAGAATAAGTAAAACTAATGTTTTGAGATACAAAAACACTTATCCTCATTCACTATTTATACTATTATGATCATACGAGTACACTACAGTAGTGGTAGTTTTTGATAGTGCATACAGTGTACATGTATTATTTCCTATTAGTTCTATCACACACGCGTTTCAGTTTGAGCAATTTCATTTACTGTCTTGTCAATTTTGAAGAAAATCCCGAAAAATCTGTGAGTTTGGTGATAAATAGGATAAAATGAAGAATACATCATTAAAATTTGAATAGTTTGTTTCTTTCACAACTGAATTTGTCTTTTCACTATTGTGTGATCTAAAAACTGCTAAAAATTAACCAGCTTTAACATTCTATTCAAAGATAGGCCTATTTAATAGTTTTTTGCAAAAAAAAACCATGAATTCCAGTAAGAGACCAAAGAAAACTGCTGACAAAACATGTAGTTCTTTTGCCAACCTTAATCAATTTTGGGTCTAAGTATTGCTTTGAGAATCTAATCTGGGAGAAAAAAAAATGATATTAATTATATGGGCAAGAGAACAGAGTGCACTCCACGCATAAATAAGAAAGCTTGAAAAATATCTGAAAAAGTGTATTTTTAGTTTAAACAGCTTAAATAAACGCCAATCTGTAGTTTCATATAGCATTATGAAAAACGACACAAATGAATTTGTTTTCAGAAGTTATTGTGTCAGTTTGCTATAAAATTAGAAATTTATGTTGTTTGTCATACTCAAAAATCAATTTTACATAAAAATTGCATACTTCCGAAACAATTAATTTGGAAACAATGTGTGAATACCAGCCTCAACATATCACAGATTTGACTTCACTTTTAAACCAATATACAAGGTTTTACTGATCATTAAAGCATGATAAAGCATGGAATTTGTGGTGAGATAAACCAAAATTTGAAAAATTGACATATCTCAAAGAATTCCCAACAGATTTTTTTCGTTTTTGTCTTGAAATGTTCCCTTGATTGCCTTCTGGAACACTGCGCTAGTGGCGTATTTGTTCAATTTTTTAAACCCCAAACTTTATTCAGGGACGCTGTGGCTAAGGAGCGTGTGGAGATCTAATTGTTCAATACATCAAGTCGATGGCATGGCAAACACACACTGCAGTGATCCATCAACGTTTCCAGAGAAGTCCAACAAGACGGTAGACAACAATACAATGTACACCTATAGTTGTATAGGCACCTCTATAGGATCAATCACAAGCAGTCAGAAGTTCAGAACTGGTTGCACTTCTCATATTTACTTAGAGTCCGACAAAAACTGACCAACTCCGACTGTCTTGAATACGATTATTCGATTAAATTTACTTACAGCCGACAAATAACAAGTGCACCGGTATGTTCCTTATAGCCCTATCCATGCCATGTTAATCTGCATCTCGTGAGTAGTTGGTAAGGTCATATCCTATACCTAAAATGCTATCAGAACAAGTCACCTATGCAGTGACAGCATCACCACTGAGGTCACAATTAAGTTAATCAAAGAAAAATTGACAGTTCATAAATGTCAATGCGCCAGTTGTGCGGTCATTGATGGCGACAAACCGCTAAATTTAAGTACTCATAATTTTTTGACAATAATTTCATCTATATGTACAACTGCACTAAGACTCCACAACTTCATTGTACAAGAATAGAAGCAATTGCCCCTCCTTTTCCAAACCTTGTTGGTTGATTGACTTATTTCCCTTAATTACACAGCCATGAAATTCGCGCAGCACTTAAAAGTTTTTGTAGGACTTTCATATCTATTTATTTCCTTCATATTCAATGTATAAAAGGCAGTTATTTAACTGTTTCAAAAGATAAAATAATCAAAAATATAATGGAAGGATGGATGATTGGGGCTTTATGTCCTGTATTTATGCACTCGGTCGGCTAATTAGGACAGGAGGAAGACACAGCAATGAGGCAAAGGATGAGTGAAACAGCCATCCAACATATGACCAGGTGACCTGGAAAGAGCTGAATTCGAACCCTGTACCTAGCGATTGGCAGTCCAGCACGCTGCCACTAGACCAACCCTCCCCCCGATCAAAAATAAATGGATAGATAAATAGATAAATAGATAGGTAAATAGAAATTAAATAGATATATGAGATTATAGATAAATAGGATTGATAGATAATCAGCCAGAGTAAAAAGGCAGACAACACTGAAAGCTGCCAAATTCAAGTCTATGTTAGATTGTTGATATTACATAATAGTAATCAAGAAACAATAACATATGATTTGCATGTAGATTAATTGCTCACTGTTACATAATCATCAGTTTATAACAATTATGTAACTTTCACTTTGTTATGTTTTCTTGTCTGTTTTGAAAAGAAATGAAACACTTGTTAATAATTTAATTTAGCTTGTCTAGGCAATAATTAACTATTCCATAAAAATTATAAATACAGGGAACACTAATGGAGAAATTTTAGACACTTTTGAAGATGAATATTATATCTTTTGTTAAATACGAAACTAAATCATTTATAAGAAGCAGGACCCACTTGACCTAATTTCCTGCTGTCGACCATTGCATTGATGTTGAGACCATCACTGCACAGATTTTTGAGTCTTGTCTTGTGCTCAATTTGCTTCGCGAAACGGCCTTTGGCTGTTTCGCTGCGCGAATATCAAATGGCATTTCTTTGTTATTGAAACACAATTTATCTAGTTTAAAACTGTTATTCACAGTAAAATTTGAAATTGTGAGTCAGCTCAAATGATTGAGTGAGATGGTTGCACAATTTGTTTTAGCTGACATAGCTTGTTGTTTTGAGTTATGATATATTCTTTTCATTATCATAACTTAAAACAACAAGCTATGTCAGCTTTTAAAAATGATTGAGTGAGATGCTTGCACTATTCATTTGAGCTAACATTGCCTGTTGTTTTAACTGCATATATAAGCACAAGGGGTGGGAAAATAAACCATTTATATAAACTGCTCACACTTAAAAATGCACACCTCTTAAAAGATACAGAATTTGTAAACTACTTAAGATAATTATTTATGACCTTCCAAGCCTGCTTAATAACCCCTTGGTCAAAGATTTTGAAAGTTTGAAGAAAATCCATCGGTTTTTCAAAGAGCCAGACACAATTTGTAAGATTGTTTCAAATTTGGGATTCACAAAGTTGAATGAGGCTGTAATGTGAAGAATACACACCACATCCACATGTTAACATTCTCAAATTGTCAACAAAGAAGTTCAGCAAGAGTGCATTGCAAAAATTTATTCACATTGGGGTAATTGTCCAAGCTCATGACACAATTTTTTGAAAAGGATGTGACAAACAAAATGTGAAAAACACCAACTTGGGCTAAAATTCAACCCAAATCCAACAAAATGCAGTAAAAATGTTTGAAGGAGTCAAGGGGGCAACTTTCATTTCAAGAGTTCTAAAAAGCTCCAACTGGGAAGAAATATGGACAGCATGGAGCAATAGGCAGTTTAATAATAAAAGCAAGATAGCCATGCACACTGTGATTTCAAATCATATTTTGGGAACTGACCGTTGTGTCATTATGACCTGGTGCAAAGTAGGGATCACAGTTTCTTCAAATGCAACATTTGGAGCAAAAATTTCGCTGACTTATATTGAACGAAAATACATAAGGTCACTCTTGAGCCAAAGACTCTATTTTATGAGAAATGTGAAAATGATGAATACAGAATTGCTCTTGCATATTTGAATGCAATAGTGAAATTAACATTGTCACAAATAGGAAAATGGGGTACTCCGAGCAAAGAGCAAATACAGAATAAATTTGAAAAGGTGTTAATAAAGATATAAGTGATGGTGTTAGACACCACCTAGATATATTTCAGAAATACAGAACAGGATAAAAATAGAAATAAATCTTGACTGTTGATAACTGTTATAATTAATATATACTACAGAAGGTACCCGAGAACCCAGATTACATATAATGGAAGGCAACAGAGTACCACAGATCAGGAGCTAAACGAAAGAAATGGTAGCAACAATCACATTAGAATTGTGGTGGAAGGTGATTCAATGGCTAGAGGTATGCTGCTTGCGAATGCTGTGAGCAATGAGCATCGCAAATTCTGGAATGAGGATTGAAGAAATGGCAAATATACATGTAAATGGCCCTCCTGCTCCAATGCAAAATGATGTTGTTGTAATCATCATCGGGACAAACGAAGTAGAAAGGGAGAAAAGCATGCTACTCAGTCAGATTCACAGGCTATATCGGAATCTAAGGTCATCATATCCAGGGAGACTGATTATTGTGATCGGTGTAAGACTGAGGCCAAAAGACCAGCAGTGGTATCTGAAGTTACAAAATGAATTGACCAAGGAAAGAAAGGTTGTGAACAGTAGTCTCAAAGCTACATACTACCCTGGCTTTGTGTACAAAGTAGAGACCAGGCGTAGTGAAGGATCGAGAGAGTACATTCAGGAGTACTTCCTAAATGACGGGCTCCACCTTGGTTTTCAAGGAAAATGTAGATTGATGTGTGCAATATCCGATATAATCTATACAATATACAAGGAATTGTACAGCACAATTATGTATCAAAGGGAGTGGTCCTGGCCCTTTCCAGTCATCAGAATACCTGACTTTCAAATTCCACAAGTGACCTTGATACAGGACAGGATTCTTTTCAAAGGGAAATACAGTATACTTTCAAACTTCCGTGAAGAGTCTGAATTTGTATGGCCAATGGTTCATGACCCCGGAGTCCGCATACCAATATACAAAAGCTGTATAGTATGACCAAAATCAACTCGTGCGGTCCATTCAGAGTACAAACACAGGCAAAGCGGCGAAAAGCATGGCTGACAAGGCCTTGGGTAGACAGTTGCCTGAATGGAAAACATAAAGGAAAAGGTTATGACCTAGATAACATAAAACAGAATCTTACAAGACGCGGAACTAAGGAACTTCCTGGTGGCCAGTGTCCATTTCTGACTGATCAAAAATACCAGTGACAGGTACTGGGCAAGAGGGCCTCCAGGTGTTGGAAGAAAAAATACACTCAGCAGAATCGTCAAGCAAGTCCACGGTACACTGACTGCGGGAGTTGATGTAGCAAGTTGTGTGCCCTTCCTGGGTTGGGAGCTGTCGGCCCATTTCCCAGATGGCTTTCTTGGATGATGGAATAGGATTAATGTGTCTCTTGGTTATGGGTCTAAAGCCCACCAAAAACAATCAGAAAGTGAATATATGGCGATACATGAGGCTGGTGTTAAGCCCGTCAAATTGTGCAAACTACTACAAATACAAATATGACTAACACATGTATGCACCAAAGTGGCAAAGAAGACAAATTCTAAATGTAAAGACACCTCTTCCAACGCAGACAAAGAGACAACGAAATGGAGAGCTATACTAGCACCAAAGAACAACCACCGAAGAAAACTGAAACACCTCATATAATATGGACACTGACTCTGACGGCGAAGACAACATAACTATGAAGATGCCGAGCTATGAAAAATCTAGAATAATGCTGATCACGATATCAGTAAAAGTAGACTATAACAGCAACTTAAACGAACAACGAAGGATAAAACCTACCAGAACATGGATATAGAAACAAACATCGAACCACTGGAACGCATAACAAAAAAACCAGCAAAATATATTAAAAAGACAGAAGAAGCCGATCAAGTTATTATCTTAATTGTAGTGAAGGATATTCGAAGACGGGCCATGGGACAAGATTTATGCAAAAGTCTAGACTAAATATTCAGAGAACTGGGCCACCTAACACTCACACAGATCCGAATAAGCCAACTATAGCCTACCACCAACGGAAGGCACAACAGCACTGGCAAGACTCAAGAGAGACTAACTCATTTAAAGCAACTTTGAAAAAGAGAGGCGTAGGCCTACACCACATATAACAAGAATCCGCGGATTCAAAGCCTGGCTCAAGTGGCAGTGATGACGGCAAAATATGTAGCAATGCTGGTGAAATAGTTAAGTCTACTTTATGATTAGGAAATGGCAGAGAAAGGTGGTTCAGAATTGCGGCAAGTGAAGTGTTGTTGTTGTAGTTGTTCCATGTACAAAATAATATCCAAATAACCACGAAAAGAATGTGTAAGATTTTTTCAAATCTTGAAGTCGCCCAATTTCCTCCTTTGAAAAAATTGGCGAAATTGAAAAAAGTTTGGAACAAAAAAAATTGTTTTTTTTTAATCTCGGAAAACAATTTTTTTCTTTTTTTTTAATTTAGGAAAAAAAATTGTAAATCTTGGAAAAAAAAATGTTTAAATTTGAAAAACAGAAGTTGCCTGATTTCCTCTTTTTGAAAAAAAAAAATTTTTTTTTTTTTTTTTTTTTCAAATCTTGGAAAAAAAAAATGTTGGTAAAAAAAAAACTTTTGAAATTGAAAAAAAAAAGTAATTTCCATACATCTAGCTACCCTAACAAACCAATAAAACACAAAAACAGATATATTGAACCGATAGTTATTGAACAGTAGAGTTGACAGACAATATTTTCAGACCATTACTCTTGAATTAGCCTGGCGAGCCAGGCTAACAAAATCGAATCTGGAGACTGAAAGTGCTACAACCACTTGAAGAACTACAACATCTATTACCGATTTGGGCATGGAAAGAATAACTAAAGATATAGACATGCTGGCACTACCAGGAAATTTCACTCTACAACAAAGAAAGAAAACAATATAGATCAGAAGATATGACACTCCACTCATAATTTGAAGGGAAGGAAACAACATTAAACACCTACAACGGACTTACCGAGTACAAATTACAGTGGGCGTTCCTGGGCAAGTATTTCCACGACCTGGAGTACAAGCCAGAACTACTGGACACTATAGAGGCAGAGTGACCAGCGCCTGAGGAGGTCAACCAGTGGGTGCGATGTCCTATGGATCCGGAAATCCTTGACCTCATGCCGTCAAACGCTCAGGATTGGGCGACCCAGCAAGACAAAGCTTTTATGTCGGTGGGCAGCAGGTTGGGCACGGCAGTAGGCCCCCTGCTGAAAGTTTGGAATACCTGGCGAGGGGTAGAAGCGGAGCTGGACCCAAGGGCCAGTCAGGAGGACAAAAGCCTGATCATTAAAGGAACATGGCGAGGAGTGCAACAAGTGCTCATAGTGCTAGGTTAGGTGCAATGAGCTCTTCTGTACCAGTGGCGGACCCAGACTGGGTCATCTAGTGGGGCCCGGGTGTGCATTCGCGGGCCCTCGTCGCACCGTATTTTCTTCAAAATGCTATTATTAATCTCCGTGGTCTAGGGGGGGCCCAGGCCCCACCTGTATCCGCCACTGAGTACCAGAGGCGTGTGGAATGCTGACGCGATTTTTCCGCAATGGCAAGAAGGCATACATACAATAATATGATTATATACTCAGTGATGGAGCAGTGAATAGATAGTGCAGTCGGAAAGCTGAAAACATAGGTGGCACCATCATCCAGATTCAGCAATACCAACCAAGGAATACCACCACCTGGAGGTGTCTAAACTGAACAACAGAAGCTATGCATACCTGGTGATGATGGTCAATATGGAAGTTCCATTTCGTATAGCGAGGCACCCGAAAACTGAGTCAAAATGGTCCAAACTTGAAAATGCTTTTTATTTATTTTCCAACTTGGCGGTTGTACTACCAGATAAGCAAGTGAATTATTTTATACTTCCTAAATTGAGGTTCTTTAAACGCTCTGAAACTGATTTTGGAAAAGAAAGACGTGCCAATGTGCCACAAGTTTTCAAAAGGAAAGAGATCTAATTAATGAAAAAAGAATTTAAATTTTCTAAATAAAATGCTCATTCACAAATTTGAGGCAGGTCCAGGAGCCAAGCGTTGATGACATAAATGTCATTCAATTGTTATCTCGGTGAACAATGAAATCAGCTAGAACATTTAATGAAATAGAAGAGGAAAGCCTGACCAACGCCTAACACAGACTAGCAGAAGATCACAAGCACCTCTTAACAATCTCAACCTATACATCTACCAATCTGCACTTAATTAAAAGGAAACCCCTCCAGTCATCCTCTTTCAACATAGGATTTTTTTTTACATTTATCCATTTTGCAAAGACTTGTAACAAGGCAATATTTAGACACTTTCTTTTCAGAAATAGATTTCTTGGATAAATGCAATTGGTACTTTGGTAGGAACTATTGCGGAAACTTGAATTTAATTGAGCTCATATTCATGAAGCCTTAAATAAATATTACACAATCTTCAATTTAAAGCAACAATTGGATGAAAACCACAAGCACAACTTAGCACTTTTTCGAAAACAGTTTCACTTGAACTTTATTTGACAGAGATAATGATTAAATTGAAACTTGATAATAGCCCAAATCCAAGACGGCCAAGGACGAAACCCTCAGATTTTTGTTCGGTTACATCTTCACATTACCATCTCTGCATTAAATAGTCTCTTCATGACAAATTGGATTTCGACAGAAGCAATGGTGTATGAACTCAATATTTCACCCACTTCAACCATGGACATATTTTTCCACTTATCTCCAGGGCCATAGCCTGGGCTAAATCCTAGGGGGGCAGTGACTGATCCGGAGGCATTCGAAACGCGGAAAACTGCAGATAATTTTAAATATTTATATGTTAAAAAATTTTTTAGTCAAATTCTAGGGGGGGCAGCTGCTCCCCCTGCCCCCCTGCATGGTACGGCCCTGATCTCATGAAAGTCACAAGCACTATTCTTGCTTTTTCTTTTTTTAAGTGACAGACAGATAGCACAAAATAACAAAGAAAAATATTGCAGGAAGAAAAATATTGCAGACACGAAGAAGAATCAACTCAACAGAGCAAGAATTTGACAGAACCACAAGCCAAAATTTTAATGGAAATTTCATGAAAGTCACAAGCATTATTCAGGCTTTTTCTCTTCAGAAAATCAAACCATACATACTGCGATGTAAGAAACAAAAACGTCAGAATCAAACTTCAATTGAGCACCAATTTGATGAAAACCACAAGCGCAAGTTTGCGCTTTTTAAAAGCAATAATCCACTTTAGTGAAAATATTAGAAACAGAAAACTTTCATTACAGTATTATGTTTCAGATAAAACTTGTAGATTCTTGAAATTGCCTAGATTGCAGATGGCTGGGGTCAAAACCCTCAGGTTGTTGTCATGTCACGTCTTCACTTTCTCATTGTCATCTTTGTCTTTGTCATTTTTTGACTCATTTTCCACTTTGTCTCTAAGCAATGCTTCGGGTGGTTCTTTTCCCACAAATTTATATAACCAAGTTATTTCTTTCCTCAATTCTTCTCCGGGGTCTTTGCTGAAAACTCCCACGTCAAATATGCGTGACACAGCAGTCATTACGAGCACTGGAATATAGAAGAGATTCAAATAGTTAGACGGTTAGACCACAAGAAAAAATATTCAAACAAATGAACCTGCCTGGTTCTGCCAGTCTAAATTCAAATATTCAATTATACATGCCATTACATGCTCCAATTACTCAAGCACACCAATATATGGCTCCTTGTACAGTAGTCACTTCCATGTGGACTTAATTTTTGGTGTAAAATAAATAGAAAAGCAAGGAGATAGTAAAAATGAATAAGAAAAACAGTAGATTAAGAGCATTAGTACCTAACTTTTAAATCATCAAGTTACAAAAAGTCAAATGTGTACCTGTTGACAAGAGAACTGTAGACGTCACATAACTTATTCGTTGATAACGTCGCTCGAACTGAGGCGGAGTTTTATTTTTTTTCAAGTTGTATAAAACGTAACCAGCTGCTCCGAACAGGACAGTGGATGACGTAACTTTGCAACTCAAGCAGTCTTTTGAGGCTTCTTCTGACTCAACCGCTGCCTCGTTTAAATCATTTTCCGTTGACTTTACTGTGGATGCTTCCGAGATTTTTGGTAATACATTGCCAGATTCCTGGATAGAATTGGCTTTAATGTCTGCAATGATCGATTGCGATTCTGTCGTCGTGTCTGTTCTGTTTTGCGGGGGATTACTGTCAGTTTGCAAAACCACACGATCGGAAGGCTTCAGCCCCAGGGCAGCCATGACACTATCCACCAGTCGCCCCATTTCACAATTCACAGGAAGACTTATAAGTTATTCTGAAATAAAAAACCAAAATTAAGTGGCCTACTTTTCATTTCACATACAATGTAATCAATCTTGAAAGTAATATATGATGCGCATGCAGGCCCATATTATTATTTACAGAGCTGGATCGATTAATCGATATATCGCGATATATCGGTTCACACACTTAATGTGATAATCGTTTCACATATTATCGTGACATCACGATAACTGCATATATATGACAAAAATTGTTGTTTTTCGTGAAATTTGACCAATTTTTGGGGCAAGAACTGTACTTTTTGACAGCATATTTATGTCACAAACTTTGCCTTCAGCATGATTGATGCTGCGCGATAAATATCGTGTATCATTACAATTTATCGTGATATTATCGTATCGTTACAAATAGAACAATGTTCAGCACTACGAGGTGCATATAATTATATGAGCTTCAATTTTTTAATTTTTTTAACTCTGACTCTGTGAGTGAAAAACCAATTTTTTTTCATTTGAAAATTAGATTGTCACTCTATTTTGCAATTTGCAGTGCCAGTGGGTAGACTGCAGGTACCAGAGCCTTGTACAGGTACAACTGATCAACAATGAATTATCACCAGCCAGCACTCCCTCACCAAAGTTAGTCCCAAACCAGGTTGACTTGTCCATCTTCTTCATTCACTGCTCCTCTTCTCAAATTGACTGCAACAACTGCAATGACCTCCAACAGCAACCCACATGGCGTTTGCTTGGTCACATGACTCAGGGCGATCATGTGACCCATGTCATGTGACGCACTTTGACCTAGTTTCTCAACAGTGGCCTGGATGAGCTTCAGCAGAGCAGCTGGTTTGTGTGGTTTGATATCTGGACTCATTAAAAGTCAACGCCTCCAGTTCACTTGTTATTTCTCAGCAAGAAACATGGCAACCAAGGCAGAGTTTGGCTCCTGGAAATCTCCCATCACCAGCAAACTTGCAACTGAAAGCTCAGTCTCATTCCAAGAAGTGCACATTGACAATGCTGCAGGAAAAAAAGGTATAAATTCTAAAATGAGACTGACACTGGTGGGACACTGGCGGGCCAAAAATAATATACATCTGGCCCTGTAATATTTTGCCAATGAAAATTGAAATGGTATGTAGGCCTATACATATCACTGGGTATATTGCTTCCAATTCTCTATATATGCAAGAATATTACCACACAGGTCGGAGAACTTGTAGATAATTAAATTTTACATGGATTGTTTTGTATTGACCCAAGTATTCTCCCTGCCAGCCCATATTCCCCGAGAGCCACTATTAATTATTATGTCATTTATGAGGTTTTTGCGCTAATGATCTGAAATGGATTTTGTTTGTATTTTTGCAGGAAAAGTTTACTGGTCGGAAATGCGCTTCGATGAGGGTGGCAGATACGTCATTTGCTCGGCTGAACTTGGCCAAGAAGGCTTCACAGCACTCACCCCAAAAGACTACAATGCCAGAACGAAGGTTCACGAGTATGGAGGTGGATCTTTCCTTGTGAACAATGACACCATTTTCTTCAGCAATTTCAAAGATCAGCGCCTGTATTCCCAAACTTCTGCTGATAAGGTCGTTGGTGTGAGCAAAGAAGGCAACAAACTGCGGTATGCGGATGGAGATTTCTCAAACAAGGTACTAATCATATGGTTAACTTGTGAAGAACAATAAACAATAAAATTATTGTAATTTGCTAACTTTGGTGCTATATGTATTATGTAGAAGGGATCACAGCTCTGAAATATGATCGTGTTCTTTTCATAATTTGGTCATTATTTTTTAGTTGACAATCATGAGAAGTTGATGAGAAAAATGTAAATCAGCTGACGTATCTCTTATTATGCTGTTTCATTTCAGCTTGGTAAGATCTTCTATGTGTGTGAAGACCATTCTTTGGTTGAGAAGAAGGAAGCGAAAGAACCAAGCAACTTTATTATCATGATGGACCCAGCCACTGGAAACCAGTTTACACTTGTATGTATCAGAGCGTTGAATTTGATCTCATTTCTATAAATAAATTTTGTTTCAGTCTAATTGTGAAGCTAATAATATAAACATCAAATTGCTTCAAGTGTCGAACCGAGTCATTAAGAAAATTTGGCTCCTGTTGCTTGATATATAATTGTTGTCACATCTATCAGTACTAAACAAAAAAAACTTTAAAATTAAAATTACACCCTGTCTTTCAAGTTTCAACTGTAGGTTACAAAATCAATTGCAATTTGTGTTAATTAGTGTTCCAGCCAGCATTTGATTAGGGCATACAATTTTCTAGAAAAGGAGGGCATTTAAAAAAAAAATTTTATTTTCTTTTTTCATCCAAAAAGAGCATGGCAGATGAGGTCTCGCATGGCACGGCGTCATACACAAATGGCCAGCTGGAAAACTGTTACTACTTAATTTCTAAATTGTATAAAAATTTTAAACTGATATTGTTTTTCAGACAAAAGGATGTGATTTCTATGCCAGT
The DNA here is from genome assembly GCA_026936325.1 of Platynereis dumerilii. Lineage (NCBI taxonomy): Eukaryota > Metazoa > Annelida > Polychaeta > Phyllodocida > Nereididae > Platynereis > Platynereis dumerilii. The sequence continues at coordinate 16,637,768 of JAPTHN010000007.1, forward strand.
CCACGAGTCTCTCCAGATGGGAAACACATTGCTTGGGTCCAGTGGATGCATCCCAACATGGTCAGTTCATTCATTTATGGAAATTTAATATCATTCTGTGGAATTGTTGATGGAAATCATGTTTTTCTTCTGCTTTTTACGCCTTGAATTTCTGCAAATTATGGGCCGGAAAAAGGATTTAAATTTTTGAAAAGATGAATGAATTAGATTAGGCTTCTTTCGTAACATGGTTTGAATCTCTGGTTAATGAACATTAGTAGATATATACAGATATTTAATGTTTAGTCTTAAAATTGGAATTCAGATGTTTACAGGTAATTTCATTAGTACGCGATTCTTAGGTTCCAGACCAACCAAATACATGACATTTTTAGTTAATCTGATTGGTTTAGAAGCAACAGAACGTCACACATTGGATTTGTCAAACGTGCTAAGTGCTGGTTTAGCATTGATTCCTCACAGCCAAGTGTGAAAGACAAGAATCGCATGGTAATGAAATCACCTGTAATGCTAATTTGATTATAAATTTGACTATATATTTATTTTTGAGCACTTTGTTGATTTCTTGTCAGTATTATTTATTTGGAGAGTGGGAAGGTGATTTTTGGTTATGAATATTCAAACTTTAATAAGACATTATTGGTATGAGACGGTATATTATTATAAACATGATAAAGTTACGATCAATGGTGTCTTTTTCATGTATGTTGTGTATATGACAATGACGGCATTGTCTGTGGGTTAATGCTCATTTCGCGGGCGTTAAGGCCACACATAATTGATTCTTAGCTTCGCGGACCCACCGACACAATAGACTTGCTGCCGATGGAAAAAAAAAATTGAAAAAAAAATTTTTTTTTTGACATTATAAAAAATTTTTTTTTCACCTTTTTTTTTGTCCTACCGACCGACCCTAGAAAAAGGACCTTGAGACGAATCCGAGAAGCTAAAGATCAATTATGTGTGGCCTAATGGCCAGACAATGCCCTCTAAAACGATAGTAATACCCCATAATGCCTCCAAAAAAATTTGTTGACCCGTTATTGCCCAATGCAGACCGGGACTGGACAACCATTTCTCTGTTGGCCAGAGTTAAAGTTACCCTGAATCATAGGTTGGGATTGGACCAAAAGTTTGTCTAATTTTTGCATCATCTTGTCCAGCCTGCATATGTTAGTAAGTGTGTAAAGTCTCTTTGGTGTACGATCATTTTTAATGGAGGTGTGTGTACACATCTCCATTTATGCAGTCACTTTGACAAAATGGAAAGTTTTGGCGGGAAATTTGAAATTTGAGCATTTTCAAATGTCTTTTAAGCCCTGACTTGGCAATTTTGTTTGGAGAAGTTTGGAATCAAGAATGCACCTTAGCTTGATTATAGAGCAAGCATCTGACATGGGAATGAATAGCCGGTATATTGTTATTTGGCCGTGACTTCGTTTTTATCTTGCTTGAATCCACTACGGGCAGCATCACACTTTGTGTATTGGCCATTGTGCCTAAACTATTGCACTTGTATATATGATATTTGGCACATGAATGGGTCTTGTAGAATGTATGTGTCTTTTGGTGTTCATATTTAAGCAATTGGTACAGTTTTTGTAAAATATTGGAAATTAAAAATAATTATTTTTTTTCCTTTCTGGAACAGAACTCCGAAACAATTGTACCTATGAACATGAAAATCTGCCATATTATGCGTTAGATACTCTAGATGTGCCTTTTGGAGGTCTTACTGCTCTTAGAAAAATTAGTAAGAGCAAATTAAGCAAAAATTTGTAAAAAATGTTATTTTTTCAATGCTCCATGATTCCGTCGATTTTGGAGTTAGACCTCTGAAATATAGCATTTAGGTGTCTAAGTTATACCTCTTTAAATGACTAAACTCATTTGGAGGTCAAATCCTTTGAAGTTTTCATAAAAACCAAAAAACTCGAAAAATATTGGGATTTCTGATATTTTTCTTAAATTTTGATTTCTCACAAATTAACGGTAATGAATAAATTGGTAACTTCAAAAATTATTTAAGTTTTAAAAACATATTAGTAACTTTTACAGCCATGTATACTTTACTGTAAATTTTGTGTTGGAACTGTCAGAGCCCATTGGATTTTAATGGATGTAGGGAACTGTTATACCTATGTCCACTATCCAGTGTTCCATACTGAGACAGTGAATTCTATTAGTGGATACAGTATGTCTTACTCTAAGATTCCCAGTCTTCTCATTGTTTATCATATATTCACCAAAATGCTTTATAATAATAAATGAATGTGCAGCTCCTTCCACAAAAAGGAGGTTTTACCTGGCAGATCACACACATTTCCATGCATCATATTAAAGCTCTTTTCAAGTTCTTTTATGGAATGTATTCTTTTTCCATATCACATCTGCCACATGGTCATTTTGTGGCTTGAAAATGGACTATTTGTAAAATTCTGAAATTTAGCACACAATATATTAACAACACCTGGTACTGACACTCATATTAGGGAAATAGTCAATTTCGGGGCATATGAACTTCAACTTAGGACACTACACCACCTCCATTTTGAACCCCTGGGTTCTTGTTTCCTTTTGAAATGATCAATAACTGTACTGAATGGCCCCAGACTGCCCCTAGATTTTATTTCGGGTACGCACGGAAAAATAGCCAGTCTTGAGTTCAATTAACTTTGTGACGTCATCACCATTGTTAAAATTAGTTAACCTTTAGCTATTATAATAAAACCCCATGACAGTGTAGTTCACAGCTATGAACATCATGAGTGTCAGGTCTGCTCTGAATTAACACGAGTCCGAAGGACGAGTGTTATTCAGAAGGCAGACCTGACACGAATGATGTTCATAGCTGTGAACTACACTGTTATGGGGTTTTATTTATATCCCGCAATGACTTTATCAGTGTTTTTTAGTCTGATAACTTCAAATTCTCCCAAGTTTGGAGCTGCAATTTGTTGTGACGTCACCAGCTGCCCATTGTGACGTCATGACATAACAATCGCTGCCCATTGTTTGCATAACAACGTCAGATAATTTATTTCATTGAGTTCACTAGGATGAACTCAATGGTGTGAACTCAATGGTTTTTTCATGGTGTTCACTCGCAATTGCGGGATATATATTTACAACAATGGTCATTGTGACGTCATCAGCAATGACGTGAATGATCCAGGGAGGAACTCTCAATAAATGGAAATGAAATAACTAAATACTTTTTTCCAATGAATAAATCAAAAGAAAACAGCAAATAAACTTGTAAAAAATATTCCCAAACATATTTTTATGCCATTATACATATAAAATCGCCAATATCAAGACAGTAATTTTATGGTTCGGGGTAACTTTAATACAAACTCAGTCAAGCTGTGGCCACAAATAAGTTTTAGTCAGTGAATTTCATATACTAGTTGGGAGAGGAGAATGTTTTGTTTAGTTACTTTTAAAACCCATATATAACACGCATAGGCCTATAAAATGTAACAATACCATTACTATGATTCTGATATATTTCTACTGATTTGTGATTTTAGGTTGACGTGGTTCGTGAATCGCGAACTGTTCCTGTGGATACTGGTTATCTGAGTGTTCCTACAGAAATCAGCTGGAAAACTGGCAGTGGTTCGGATGTGTCATACGGGTATTATTACCCTCCACAGGTACTAAGGTGTTTACATCATTTTTGTGGACTAGCTGTTCTTAAATATGTACGTCTCACATGCTTTTAAACCTGATAATTTCATTTCAAGGATCTTTTACTCATATATATGACATCTACATTTTCTGTTGTTTTCAAGAATAAAGACTTTGCTGGTTTGGACGACACCTTGCCCCCACTTCTTGTTAAAGCTCATGGTGGTCCAACGGCAAAATGCAGCTACATCCTAAACCTCTCCATGCAGTATTATACGAGTAGAGGCTATGCGGTTCTGGATGTGAACTATAGGGGCAGCACCGGCTATGGCAAGAAATACAGACACAGCCTTCGTGGAAAGTAAGTTATTTCAATTGAAATATTTTTATAAAAACCTGACATGACCTTCTCTGTAATAGGTCAGCATTTTAGGGATTTTGATACCTATAATAACATGGTTGTTGTAAGCTATTAATTGAGAAACCTGAGACATTTGAGTAATGAAATATTACAACAAAGGTACATGTCACCGTACAAACATATCGTAATTGCTTCCTACAGGGTAATTAAGAAGAGACTAATCATTAAGCCGCCACATTTATTCCTTAGCAATAACTGTGTAGTGAAAGATAATTGATGTGCTGAATTTCATTTTCACATGGATGAATGATTGCGTTTCTTGACTACAAAAACCACCTCACTTATTATGGACACTAGTGTTGTCCTTTAATTCAGTAATTTCATTAAATTTTAATCTTGCAATGCAGCTGGGGAGTATGCGATGTGGAGGACTGCAGTAGTGGTGCCAAATTTCTGGCAGACAGTAAGAAGGTTGATGGACAGAAGCTCTGCATTACTGGTGGATCTGCTGGGGGCTACACTACTCTTGCTTGTCTTGCTTTCACTGATGTTTTCCAAGCTGGTACGTTTTCTGACTTGAAACCTATATTTATATGAAACTTGTGGGATCTATCTCAGATAGCCTACTGCTGTGATGTCGTGTCTGGCATATCATTTAGAAATTCCCAATATATTGCAACTCTTTCTGATTGATGCATTTTCTTAATTACTCTATAAATATTTGTTAGAGTATTTATGAAATAAGTTTCTTCTCTGGCAAAAAAAGTTTTTTCACTACGGACCGTGAAGAGAATTGGATCATGATCATCACAGACCTTTCTTCTGTTGTTATAGTTTTATAAAATGTAACATAGCATATTCTGGAAACTCTTATTTACCAATTAAATAAATTGTTACTCAATATAATCCCCAGAGAAGCCACAAATAATTATGTGCCAAAGTTGAAATCACTTCTTGACTTTATTTAATTTTGTGTTACATGTATATCGATGATCGTCAAATGCGTTAGTTATATTATATATATATGTCTTACTTTTTCTTTTCAAAGGAGCCAGTCACTACGGCGTAGCAGACCTGGGAATTCTTGCGGCAGAAACTCACAAGTTTGAATCGCGGTATTTGGACGTGTTAATTGGAGAGTATCCTAAGATGAAGAGCGTGTATGACGAGCGCTCTCCCATTCAGCATATTGACAGGTTCAACTGCTCCATTGCATTCTTCCAGGGAGACGAGGATGAGGTGTGAATCAGAATCATTTTTATTCTGTCTTGAAAAAGAAATCAAATACAAGAATATTGAAAAGGGTATTTTAAGAATTGTAGTATCCTACTATTAATTCATGGACCCGTCCGTCTTTCGCAGCAAAAGTATAGGGTGCCCATCCACAAAAACTTGGATGCAACCTTTTTTCACCCACTACAAGGTTTTAGGTTGGGTTTTATGTTCAAAATTTATATTTTATATTTTGCCCCTCCCCTACCCCCATTTCACGGGTATCATGCTAGTACTATTAATAATTTAACTATGATATTTAGAAAATTTTAAAAAGCAAAAGAAAAGAACAGAAAATTGACTAAATTTTGGGCGTATCTCAATATCAACAAGGTTTATATGGAGGAGGATTTTCTGTTTCAGATTGTTCCTCCAAACCAAGCTGAAATGATGTACGAAGCTGTCAAGAAAAAGAACTTGCCATGTGTTTTGGTCATGTTCAAAGGTTTGCAGTTGAAATTTTTTTTACTTTTACATGAACAATTTTTCTTACTTAACATTTTAAAATTGGCCTATTGACTGGTGTACAAAGTCTGATCTTTGGCTGAAGTTTAGAAAAGTAGACTTGCTGATATGATGCATGCCTTATAATTAATATTTTCATGTCACTGTTGTGCTGATCAATCCTTGTAGCCTACCATACATTTTAGCTCTAAATAAAATTTATTTTGTTACTCATCTGTTGCCACAGACTTTATAACTAAGTATTATATTTCATTTTCAGGTGAACAGCACGGTTTCCGTCAGGCCAAAAACATTCAGACCGCACTTGACGGAGAATTCTATTTTTTCGCTAAAGTTTTTGGATTCGAACCAGCTGAGAAGCACTGCCAGGTAGCCCTAATGATTTATTTGAAGTCTCAAAGTATATTTGTCAAACAATAAATTATAATATGTATAATATTGTATATATATTATTCCAAAAAGTCCGAGGACCTCCTTATTAATTTTGTATGCGAGTGACACTACGCATATCATGTGTGAGGACCTCCTTATTAATTTTGTGTGCGAGTGACACTACGCATATCATGTGCACAGTATGGCCTAACTTGTAAAGATTTCTTTGTGATGTAGGATTAGAATCGTTTGATTAAATTTCAAGAGCTGAAATTTGCAAAAAACCAAGTGAATCCTTTATTAAGAAGGCCTCTATCTCCAAAACGTAATCATAATTTATGTGCCGCTGTCGTAAATATGGTATCATAATGCATCACAGACTTTCACTCAGATTAAGATTAAGATTGCTGCATGCAAATTTATAGCCTTGACTCTCCCTGTATGAATTTGTACCTTTTATCTTTCAGCTGGAAATCACCAACTTGAAATAGATACCCAATGTCAAAGTCTCAACAATGTGGTGCTGAAAACTCGAAGAATGCTATAAATTTTCCTTTGATAGAGTTTCTTTTGAAACACTAAGCTCAATGGTAACCAATTAACATTTGTCAACCTGCAATACTTGCAATGTTGCTAATCAACTTTTGCTGACTCAGAGTGAAATTTTTTACAAATCTCAGATTGTTTATAAATATTTAAAGAATTGAGAGCTTTAATTACTGCATTTAGAATGAACAAAGAGAGTCTCTTAAACAGTTAAAACTACAATTGATGGCACAATTGGCACATAGTGCAATGATACAACAGTTACTGGCAGTTTGTTTTGTCTTGAAGGGATAGCCTTGTAATAACATTATATTGTGAAGGCTTGCCTTTGCCATTTAGTATTTATGACAGTCTAGACCCAGGAGTCAGTTGAAAATCAAATCATGACTGACCAAACAGAAATTCAACTGATTAATTCAACTAGTTGGCAGAATTAAACTTGAACTAGTTGAATAAATTACAACTGACCAAATCCAACTTATTAAAAGCATTATTTCCAAAAAGAGGGCGAAAGGCAAGATTCACGAACAATTGGATTCTCATTTTCAAAATTACAATTATCTAAAAATTTGTTTAAAAAAAATCAATAAAGACAACAGATCAAACTCTTATTCACTTTTGAAATGATTAAATCAAAGTGGTTTTCATCCTTGGATATGCTTTCTCAGTCAAGATTTAGTTGAAAAATTCCAACTGACTTTGGCAAAATACACCAGTGACTAGTTGATCCAAATGTGACTGACCAGTTGAAAATGAAATTTAACTGACTTTTTAAAATTATTCGACTAACTCCAGGGTCTAGACAGTCTGTATGATCCTATTTTGTTTGATTTCAATTTACCATAAAATTTACTGTATAATTTGTTGAACATGGTTCATGGTGTCTTGTTTTACCGATCGTACTATGATTTGCATTTAATTGATTTGCATTTAATTTGTTACCTCCTATTGCTTAATATAAATTCCAAGTTACATGAAACATCTTTGCTTTACTTTTTGGTGCTTCTGTACAATCCAAATTCTCCTGAGGCTGTGACTATAGCTCAAAGCATGCGAAACTTTACATGATACTTATCATGTTAATAAAAGTATTAACTCAAGACAACTTGCGTCTTTGTTTTATTAATGTTGCCAAATTTCAGAAGTGACATAGAAGAATATCTATTATAGACATGCTCTAAAAAGCCGAGTTGGGAAAGGAAGTCTCTTTGCTCAAGTTACTTGGCCTTTTTCGAAGTTTTTCCTGCTAATAGATATCATCTCAAAACCTTAAACAAGACATGGAATTGGTTTGGACTTCGGAGACCCAATTACCATACATGGCTAAAACTGAAGCAGAAGACCCACACTTCAGCAAAAACCTGTTTCAATGGTGTTGCTCCATTGTCAGGCGGAGTGCATTTCAGAATTACACCTTCATCCGAGTCTACCTGCCGTAGGCGAGAACAGGCATTTGTGATGCCTGGGGTGATGCCTCGCTGACTGAACAGTCTGCTCTAGAGGCAGCTGAACGCAGTGCGGACTGACAAAATTCAAGTCGAAATGGGTATCGAATTGGCTTCTAGGGCAGTAGGACTGCTGCCTATCAGGTCCGAGCTCAGCAGAACACTGCAGAAGGGAGCTGGGCTGCATCAGAAATTCATGTGAGCGAGGACGTGAAACAGCACCATAAGTGAAATGTAGCCTGCTCGCCAACGCTGGCCACTGCAGCCTGGAGGACTCGTAGAAAACTTCTGTTTTAACGCTAGTTCGAGGCTTCATTGTTTTAGCATCGACCACTTCTCTTTTGCAAACTTATAAGTAACCCAATTATATCTGGAGCTAAGGAATTACTTCCATCTCAAATTTTAGACTCCTCGAGCTTTATGGCTCCAATGCCACTGCAAATGCAAAATAATTCAATGGAGAGGCATGAAACACCCTCCATCAATCCTATTTGAACACACAAAATAGTCCCAACTCTGCTTAATTTCAGCAGCAACTGTATCACACTTGACAATATGAGCTGATATAACTGACAATCAAAACCAGACACGGCAGATTTATTTAGAAACATATTTAATTTCTTTACAATTCACAAAGGCTGAGCCCTGTACACCAGTTGACTTGGGAAGAGGAGGAGACAAAGAGTCTGTTAGAACACAGACAGATTGACGTCCATGAAATGAACAAGTAGCGAGGGATGAGATGACGTGACAACGGTCTGGACAACATCGGCAGAAAAGTGTCCGTGAAGAGACCTCAAATGAATCAATGTACACTGCTGCCATGGACTGACATTGTTCTGCATCTCTGTATCTTTTGTATCTTTGTGTATTTACGACGGATGTATCTCTAAGATGTATCATTAAGATGTATCCAGCATTTCCCATTAGTCAAATCCAAGCAGTAACCATCTTATACCATTTGTCTTCTAGTTTGCACTGTTTGCTCTTCAGCAATACAATAATGCGTACACCAATTGACTTTCGAACAGCAGGGCTTCTTGCTCATCTAAATATATCAATCAACAAACAATTGTAATAATTATAACCTCCAAATAGCAGCAATATTATAATCATATAGCTACATATTCTAATATTGGCTTGCCTATACGTCAGTATACGAGGACCAAGTGTTGTATCTCAAGTCCTGACTGACAACGTACTTTGCTGAGGCACAGCCAGGCAAAAAAGCCAAATTTAAAACGCTATCTAAATGTTAAAACACATGAGATGCTCAACAAGCGGCAACTACAGGTCTCACAGTGATCACTAATCATGTCACAATATTAAACAATGATATAATGTCAACAACAAAATGGATCAAATGCACATGAAGAAGTGTGGGGGTCGGAAACCTCCCGGGAAATATTTACAAACCACCCTGTCAGTCAGATTCAGGAGGGTGAAACCTTACAGGTCAACGTACAAATATATAAATTATATGGACGACAAGTATCGACTTGACATATAATAGTAACAAAATCTCTGTAAAATATGATACAAATGAGCTGTGATAGTTTATGCTAAAGTGAACAACTTCGAGTGATACCTTATACGAACAATATACCATGAATATGACCAATGAAAAAATAATTAAGCAACGCTAAGTTCCATGCAATAAGAGATGAAATTGAATATCTGACAAATCTACCAACTAACTCTACTACAGGCCAGAAATATAAGTCTATTTTGTTTTATGCCAAAGGTCAATTTACCAAATGTAAATGTAACACAGTTATATTACGCAAATTGAAAGCCAGATACATCATTTAGAACCATAAAGGCCAATAGCTTTTAAGTTGTATGAATAAGCAGCCTTGATTTGTAATACTTAAGCCACTATGTATAGATCTATAGGTTCTGTTGACTGCAATTGATCATTACATTACTGGTAGGATGTTATTGATGTCATCTTAATTTAAAATCACCAACGTCATATCCAACAACAATATATGTGTCACACATTTAACAAGTAATCATATATATACCAATTACATCATTTACAGACATCAGTTTTGACATTCTTGGATCTTCGTGGATTGATCTTGAAATTGAATTCTCAAATTAAATTCTATACTACATAGTCGTAGCTACTGCACATGAGATGCACATGAGATGCACACATGAGATGCACACATGAGATGCACACATGAGATGCACACATGAGATGCACACATGAGATGCACATATGGGATGTACATGAAGGATGATAGATGCTTGAGATCTCTGCACTTCGAGTAACGATCAGTTACGAATTCCCGAGTGATGACGTGATGGGTTACGTAACGGTTAGTCTTGCATCTCCTCAGGCATCTCGTGTGGTCCGATGATTCCTGGCACGGACATCTGGTGCTTCCTCTTCTCCATCTGTGCTCTTTGGATTGCTGACTCTCTCTCGTCCAAGAACAAGTCGGAGTCGTCCTCACCAGCGAATTCCTGAAACGATAGCAAGGCCAAACGGTATTGAACGAGTCGAGTTACAGCAGCAACTATTACCCTCAATCGTTACTTGAACTTACTACACCATGATCGACACTTCTGTGATTACCGGGTATGTAATATGCCGCTAGGTGGCATCGCTATACTGACTCCGATACACTGACAACTGACAAGAATTAGGGTAACTAGATTTGGGAAAAGTATTTTTGTCTGCATTAACTAAGAATTTTTGTCTGAATTAACTTGATTTAGCTTGCCCTGCTGGACACGAGCACTGATGGCGCACTGACGATGTAGGGTATGCTGCTCATCACCCGGTAGAAGATGCAATGGAAAAAGTAACTATCACTCATCAATAAGCAACAAAGGGTTTGGATCCATGTGAGCAGCGCCTACTAAGCGGTCAGCCTTTTCTGTATATCGACACTCCATAGTCATAGACTTACAGTCCTCATTTAATGAGAAATAATTTTGGCTTCCTTGGCTTCACATTTTTAAACATTTTTAAAGCTTCTAAGATTTTATGATACTTCATAATTGGTAATAAATATACTGATAATATCCATGCAGAAAATGTTCACTAATTGAAGACTCACCCTGATTTGTACGAGGAAGTCTCGCAGATGCTCCTTGAACGCATTGATGTCCTGGTTGAAGCTGAACAAACCTTCAATAAATACCTTTAGCTGGGAACTGAAAGCAAAACAGCAAGATGTAGAGCAAAGTGACAAGAGAGTCAGTTTATAGGACATTCCATAGTTGCTAAAGAAAACATGCTTTTATCTAGTGATCAGTCATGGTCATAAAAAATGACATTTTTGGATCTAGGTTATCAGTCACGTGATTATCTACAACAAAATGTAAGTCGGGTCATTCAAACTTTGGCATTTATCATTATTATTATTAGAAATATGGGTTGTGTGGGAATATTAAGGGGCTTGAGGACCCATTACAATCTTCCTGTTTTCTGTTTCAACTTGAAAGTTAATTTGTAATGAAATGCCAGATTTTTTAAATATCATTCAGAAATTGCATTTAGGCCTACATATATCTTTTTTACATAGTTAAAGAGGTGCTCAGCATAACTTATGCCACCTGAAAATGTATCCAACTTTATACGTAAAAATATTAACCTCACGCAGAAAAATACAAATTCAACATAACTTACTTTGTGAGATGTGGAAATGCAGTTCGCAGAATGTTGAGTAAGAACTCTTGCACGAAGACGACATTATTCTCTGGTCCACTCAAAGAAGAGTCCAAGGGAACTGTGATATTACCCATTTCCACTAAGCTGAACATGTACGCAAGGATGGAGGCATGCATTGTTAAACCTGGAAGGAAAAATATAAATTCAATATAGGTATAAGTAATGATGCATTAAAATGTTGGCAAGGATGGCCAAAATTGCAATATATTATACATTAAACAATTTTAATGCAGGGCCTTATTTCGTGATTATGCGGAGGTTTCTGGGGTATTGAGTAGGCCCCAACTACTAAGAGGGAATATAAAGGCTTCAAGAAACTATTTTACAAACCTGCAGTATGCGAACTGTCAGTGACAACAGAGAAGAGATGCTGCAAGATGTCTGTGTAGTACGTTTGGTAGAAGCTCTGGGCTGCCTCATTGTGTTGGGCCACATTCTGCAGCATGGTATACAAAATGTTGAGACCAATATCGGCCACGTTCCTCATCGTGTGTTTGAATGCCCATATTACAGAGTCAAGTACAAGTTTGAACTGAGCTGGTGGGATGGCGAGGAAAGCTGAAAAAAAATAAATAAGTAGCAGATTAAGCATCGTAGAACAGAAAGCTTCAGATTTCTTGGCCAGAGAATTTCAGAAACCAGAACTTAGAAAATCTGCCGAGTACCAGTAATTGAATGTAGATTCTCTATCTCCGGATTCATTACGATTGATGAATTTACCTTCAGGAGATTTTGAAGTTTTGGAACAGAAATACAAACACTGAGGAAGACGATGTGACATCGTCGAAAATTCTGTTCCAAAACTTCAAAATCTCCTGAAGGTAAATTCATCAATCGTAACAGTAATTGATTATAGGACCCTTTAATAATAAGCCACATTTACATGATCTCCACTAAAATTATTTATATATACAGACATGATTGATATAGAATTGAAGACAAACCTGCAAAGCAGTGGGAGTTGACGGCCTGCAGTAAGAGGAAGAAATTTGTTCTGTGCTCTGGATACTCTTCAAAGTCTTTGTTAATCATGTCTAGCGTGCACTCAAACACAGCGTCAAATATTTCTGGAATTTCTTTTGTGATATGTGATTCAAGGTGGTTCACTATCGTAGCCATCGTGCTTAATACTTCAGGCTCCCTGGCCGAAGGCACGTTTCTCTTGTAATCCTGTAACACTGCTCCTAACAAGGGCGGCACAAAGTTCTCAGCAACCTGAAACAGAATATGCAATCATGAAACAGTGCAAAATTCATATCTGGGAGAATTGAGCTGAGTTACTTGAAACAAGTAGTTCACAGAAGAATGGACAGGTGATTGAAGCTTTATGTCCTGTATTTAGGCCTATGCACTTGGTTGGCTAATTAGAACAGGAAGAGGACACACCAACAACTACTTCTAGGATTAGCAAACTTAAATTAAAAAATAAGCGGCCGATTTTTCTAACAGAGTTAAGCCAGGTCTAAGTGTTAGACCTGGTCTTAGTACCGTATATATTCATGTATAAGATACCCATAATTTAGACCTATAGAATGGGTGCGTCTTATACATGGGATATAGTAAAATATCAAAGTTTTCCGGCAAAATCCTGGAAATTCTTTATTTTCGTCACTCTCGTCCGCCATTTTGAAACACGCGCCGTCAACTTCGTCAAGTTCTCGCTTTCGCACGATCTCAAACGAGAGATGACGTGATGAAGACAGCCCAGATGGCGTCGCATAGACGTAAACAATGTGGATTCGAGTTGCTTTCGTGCAAATTTGGCTAATAAAGAAGGTAAATTTACCCAAATAAGCATCATTTTTGACGGAAATCCAGCAGTATTTCGTCCGCTGCACAGTTTTTCGATGCCAGTCAAATCTAATGCGACTTATACACGGGTTTCACTGGGAGGGGGGTTTTTGGGTCTCAAAGAAGGGGTGCGTCTCATACACGGGGGCGACTTATACCCGAGTATATACGGTAGTTCAAAATTAAAACTGTAGGATAAATTTCGATGTAAAAATGGCAGCACCTCCTGGTAACAAATTACTTAAGACCAGTTTTAACCTTAAGCCTGGTCTTAGCTATTTTGGTGAAATCGGCCCTAGAACACGTAGAAGTTCAGGAAATATAACAATCTTAAGGGCTTACAATTCTTATTTCCAGAAATTGTTTCTAGTTACCTTCTGTTTATCTTATAAAGATGAGACAATACAGAGCATAAATACACAACACACATCAAAACTTAGTGACTTACCATCTGAGGTTCATTAGATCGACTGACATATCCTGATATCAACTTGAGCGTTTCTTTCTTCACTGTCCTCATGCTTTTTATCAAGGGCTGTTTCGTGACGTTTTCTCCGTTGGTGGCAATAGCACTGCTGACATTCTCACTCATAACTTTGTACACATTCAACATGTCTAAGTATATTCGCCCCAGTTGGATAACGTACGGATGACCAAGAGCTTTACATGCCCTGACGTTCGTTTTCAAAATGTTCCCCAATTGTTTGACAGCTTCTGGCTCTTTCAATACTTCAACATTCTGAAACATGATAATTAAATCTTACCAATTAAGACTCAATACAAAATTTCAAAACAATCTATAGCATTATTGGTTACACTGGTAGATATGATTAAATAACATCAATTTGTTCAAACATGTTGGGCTCGAATAAGGTACTTGGATGTTTCATGTCAAAAATACTTTCTCAATATGCTCAGATTGGTATATTTTCTATTTCAGGGTTTATTATGACGTCAATAAAACATTATTACCAGTATTTCAAGCAAACGTAAGAATCAATGTCAACTCACCTGAATAGCCTGGTTAATAATTGTGTCCCAGACTTGGTTCGGCAGCTGCATGTACTTCTCAATCAGATTTTCTTGCGCCGATTGGTCCACCTGTGCGCTGATCATCAACCCCACAGCCTCGTAAAACGTGTGCACTTGCTGGGGCTGCAGATCGCAAATGATGGTGCTGATGCCGTTCAGGATTTCCTCAATGAAAGGCATCACCTCTCCAACCTGCACCTGCACAAAATGCCGACGACACTTCTGTGCGATTTTGATGAACGTGTCACAAGCCATGTCTTGTACACCATCATGGGTTTCTGGAAGAATGTCAGCCGTCGTATTAGTTAGGAATTTCAAGGACTTACCACTAACCAGAAGAGAATTACCCAACATCTAAAATTATATGGATACGAAACTGGAACTCAAGTTGAACTGATGGACATAGCATGTTCTTATCATAAGGGATAGCGTTCATTTCATAATGTTTTTAACTTCACACAGTTTGAACCCAAGCCAAAACTGTACTACTGACTTGAGTAATAACTGAGAAATATAACCTTTTAATCTTTAAATGTCTTTTCCAAGAAAGAGAAACATGCTTTGCTCATAACAGACATAAGCATGGTTCATGAAATCTCATATGAATCTCATAACAGAGGCGAACGAAAGAGAACTCTGGAAGACTTTTCATCATTCGGGGAGACTGAGCACACGTTTAAAACTTTCAATCTGCAAAAATCTACTTACCGTGCATGAATTCAAAGAGTTTGTTGACAACTGTCTTCAGAAA
The DNA here is from genome assembly GCA_026936325.1 of Platynereis dumerilii. NCBI lineage: Eukaryota > Metazoa > Annelida > Polychaeta > Phyllodocida > Nereididae > Platynereis > Platynereis dumerilii. Next base: position 16,653,124 of record JAPTHN010000007.1, read on the forward strand.
CCGCCAGTGGTCCCTGAGGAAACGAGGATACTGTCCGACAACGTACATGATATTCGAAGCAATGATGGCTTTGTTGTCTTTTCCTCTCTTCTGTTCACAAAAGCCAAGCAGATCCTGCAAGAACAAATATTAATCTACAAAACATGCTTTACAGTTTTAAATATTTGGAATCAAATTTTGAAATTTCGAAGACTCTTTCACACTTTGGTTTACAAAATACAGGTTTCCTTTCAGATTTCGTAAAGAGCTAAATTTTTGAAAGTGCTTTTTAAAGATGCGGGGACACCCAGTTCCTAGCCAGTGGTTTAACTTTTAAATCATTTTTAGAATGGATTATGCATATTGAACACACACACAGTCACAAACTTACCTTAATAACAGTAACCAAGAAACGTTTCTCATCCTCCTCGTGCATCGCTCCACTGATTGATCCAATAGCCCAACATAACTGAAAATGACAAAGATTAATGAACATCTGCCTGATTCTGCCTGCAATTTTAAGTGTCACAAGCGCTATAAACTCTCCCTAAGCAGAGTTGGAACAGCGAGTTTCTTTTTTTTAGTTCAATCACTAGAGATCATAAATTTTTATTTTTGAATCTCGATAAAAGTTTAACTTCAATGTCTTACAAATAAGTAATCTTGAATTTCAGGGCTAATTTCAGCTTCTGCATCAATGTATTATTAATTAAACTCACTGTATTCAAATTCTTCCAGGACCACTCTGAGCCTATGACCAAGTTGTGCAACTTCTCTGTCATGATGGCCTCCGTGTCGGCATAGTCCAAATGGGTCAGGTACACAAGGGTCTCTCTCATGTTCTTGTACAAGTTGATGGAGTCTGTGTCCTTCATGAATTCTCTGACTACCTCTCCTTGTTCATTCTCCACAACAAGCACCTCTTCCGGTTTGGCCATTCGAGAAATCATCACTCTTCTAACCTGAAAATTTGCAAAGAGAAATTGAGCATCTTTCGATAGATCTTTTATCAAGCATCCAAGTTCCTGCTCAAATATGTAGGCCGACCAGCTTGCATAGATTATTTGGCAATAGCATTACCAGCCCCACACATGCTGTGTTCCATTTCTTTTTAGATACAAAATACTATTTCCAGCAGTGCCTAAAAAAACTCCCATTTACCTGCAGACCATATTTACATGCAAGGTGTTGCATTGATGCCCGATACATGACACTTTTATGTATTAACTTAGGAAAGCTTCAAATCTCACTCTAAATCAATTTAACAATGACAACGGCAAAGGATGAAATTCCTGACCAAAACGGTATAGATGAAGAGACACTCACTTTTGACATGATGGGATTGTAGAGCTGACGACGCATGACATTAGCGGGCATCTCAGCATGGGGTTTATTTAAGAGGAGCGGGGAATGAGCATTGAACGGGTGTTCCCTGTACAAAGATCCAGTCAAGAAGTTCCAGTACTCCAGGCAGATCTTGAAGATTTCAGTCTCCTCCACTTCCGATATCAAGATTAAGTAATGAAGAGCCTGTGAAGAACAAATGAGAAATTAGAAAAGTGTAAGACTAAGATTGATGGAGGATTGGGGCTTTACGTCCTTTATTTATGCACTTGGTAAGCTATTTAGGACCGGTTTCATTCAGTTCAACATCCCTCTTATAACATTAAATTTCCAACTTATTTATGCCAATCTTTGCTTTTTCAGGGACTAATATTTTGTAAATGGCATCAAAAAATTGTTGCTAAGTAAGCTTGATAAGAAGGGGACATTAAAAAGGGCTTCTGGAACTAAATTGATTGGCTATGAGTATGACGTCATACTATCAAGTTAATTACACCAGAGGTCCAATTCTGTTGTTACATTTCTTTGAATGAGATGAAACATGGCTGTAATATAACCCAATTAAGTATCACATAAATTAGCGATTTAGCGTACCTCCAACAAAGTCTCATTGAGGTCTATCCTCTTCTCGACCAGTTGACCATGCTCCTTCAAGAAGGTGCACAGAAGAAGACTGAGATTTTGAATGAACTGTTGCTCGTCGTCCCGACCTTGCTTGTAAGCATCCTTGATGTTTGTAGTTAGTGGCAGCATGGTCTTCAGCTGAGCCATTGTAAGAGTGAACAACTCCACATATTTCTCGTCATATTGAGTAACTTGTACACCCGCTGAAATGTAGAGTGAGAGGGTTGTTAAGACCAGGTATTCAAGAAGTAGTAAGAGATCAAGGAAGATTACTTAATTATAAAGATTTCAAATACAGTTTCTCATCATGAATTCATATACGATACATACCAATTTCCGTGAGGCACTTCAAAGTGACGTTTCTGAACATGGGCACATTCAAGAACTGCAAAAGGAAAGAAGGAAATCCAGATTTAATTTCAAAATTGCATCAACATTGCTAAAGCAATCGAACACATTTCATAAGATAATAAGTGTATTCTGGACGCAGGTGCTGACGGTCCTCTTTGTCCAGCTCGGATGTATTATTTCTTATTCATAAGATGTTACAAGTCTTAAGCCATTTGCCTTTTTTCCCCAATCCAATCCAATGAATTGAACCCATCTCACCTTGTAAATAAGAGTGCTGATCAGTTTAGTTTCAAAGATGTATCCAAGTGGAATCCAATTCAAGAACTTCAACAGTGTCTCCAACGTGGACCCAACCAATGGAGCGTTCTGTGAATTGTCCTACAAATAAAAATAAACTTTATAAATACCAGATTTAATAAAGATCAACAATTTAACAACATGCACAGACTCAAATTATTTCACAAGAGATAAATCTATTTTGAGGCTGTACTCACCATGACGAACTGGCAAAGCTGGAAGATCTGAGAAAATTCATTACACATGCTGTCTTTCAAATGCTTGGCCTTGGCCTGTGTCATCTGACCAATGGAGAAATCAAACACTTCCTCACTGAAATAATAATACACAAAACAATATTTTATATAAAGAGAACCAGAATGAACAATAGCATTGCCAACATCTATCCAGCTACACTGGTCATTGGATGCTTTGGAAATTGGGTGATGTCAACACAAAGAATGGATGGATGACTGGGGCTTTTACCTCCTGTATGTATATACCTAAGGCACTTGGTAGGTTAGTTCTAAAGGGCAGGACAAGAACATTTAACACAAAGATATCCAAGTATTTTTCTGAGATTCTCACCTGAGCAGCTTCAATATAATCATGTTATTCTGGCAAAGAGATTCATTAGTTTTGCTGGCTCCAACAATGTCACTGATGAATGACGGCCAATTCTTAGGCCATTCATATTTCAAAATCTGGAAGAAAGAATCAGGAAATCAATTACTGCTGCATTCTACTAACACCAAGTCTCTAGGACAGTTGTACTCAAAAGTCAAAATGCCAGCAACTGCCAGTCAAATGATTTTTAACATAATAATTCTTACCTGTACAAGAATCATGTTCAGTTTTCCCAAATAGACTTTCTCCTTCTCCAGTAATTCGGCTTCTGAAGATGTCTTGATGATCAGACCAACAATGTACTTCTTTATACCTTTGAAAAATAAAAATAAATAAATATAGAGTTCTGCGAAAAATTATCACCAAAAATGTTCTAAAAAGCCAATATCTTTTTGAAATTATCAATTTATAATGGTAAGATTGAAAGACAGTTCAAATCAGCAATAAACATGATATGCCTACCTTCACACTGAGGTCTAGGCAACACCTTCCACCTCTGCTTGATGACATTTTCCAATATTTGCAAAGCGTAGTATTTAGTTTGCTGGTTCTGGGAGTATTCAAGGATGGTGTCCACCCTGGTCCATGCATCTGGATGTTCTTTTAATCGAGTGAGGACTTCTTGGGCCATGCGTTGCTGCAATGGGAAAAGATGTTTTCATAAGGTAACTTCAGGTGTATGTGAAAACTGAGACTATAAGTTAGGTACCAGCTTCAGTAGGCCTATGTTCCCAAAATTGAAAAATAAATTCAAGGACTTTTCCAGGACATGAATAGCAGGATGAAAATTATCAAATATAAACAAACTTTTAGAAGCATTTTTCAGAAAACTGTTCTCACAAAAACTTGAAAGTTATTTTGAGAACATAGGTTGTAATTCAAGATGACTAAACATTCATGCAATGATTGACTTCTCCAGATAATCAGGATTCCAGGACTACATGATTTTTTTTCATTTTTAAGAGGTCTAATTTTTTTCTTCCTTTTTTGAGGACTTTTCCAGAAATTTCCACGACCACTTATCTTTTAAGATACGTAAATAAGATTTTTCAAGGACTGGGGGAACCTTGAAGCTTGACAGGCAGTAGTACCCTATGTATATATGCTCTCTACTCTCTAGCTACCTCAACGCACCAAACTGCATCAATAGCTCAATATCTGATGCATAATATCACAAAATAGACTAATGCAATAAAAGTTATTATTATAAAACAAATCAATTGTCAGAAACCTACCTGCTGGCCTTCTCCTGTGTACAGACATCCAACAACATTGTCAAGAAGATCAATATCCAATTTTTGGTTGAAGTCAAGAAGTTTGGTGGCTTGTTCTGCCAATGACCCCATGGCTACCGGTAAAGGGGGCATCCGAACTGTGTATGTGTACGAAGTAATGCAACTGAAAACCAAACAAAAATTGCCATGACATATACATTGAGGATGTGGCTTAATGAAGTTAATCCCAGTTATAAATCAGATGTCATGAGTGAACATCAAACCAAATGGAGAGAGCTGCAGCTCAGAATGCATGTTTGAGCTGAAGGCTGGATATTTCTAAATATTCACAACCAATGGTTACATTTTTTTAACTATCATTGTTGAAAGAAAGTTGTAATATCTTCCCATACTTTTACAATTTTACATATTGGCAGGGGGTACTCAGCTGTGTTCAGCTGAGAGTCCCGCATTCAGACCGAGTGATGCAGGGCTGGAACCCAAAAAGAGAACCCTTAACGAGGGAAAATTCACCTGCGACGGACAGACACAGACATATTTCATTTATTTCATCATCTAAACGTTACATGCATAAAGTTTAATGGCGATGGGATGAAATGGGGAAACAAATAAATATAGAGGAATGAGGAGACCCACCAAAGACAAAAAAGATCATCGCTGCTGGTGGGCCACCTGAATAATGAGGGATGATGAAGTCCCTGCAAGCATTCATGAAACAAAGATTGAAGATGAAGTGAATGAGTACATAAATGTTCCATAGCTTAATTAAAGTACATTTAAAAGTAATCATTTCAATAATTTAGAACTACCAATCAGCATCTTTTAATAGTAAATAGAAGAACCTGTATAGTCAATGGGTCCAAATATTAATGTCACACAAGTAAAATAGGGCTTTGCAGTTTGGTGACTTGATTTGCGCTGAAGTGTTAAAGGGGGATACAATTTATTATCCAGGGGAGGCTTGGGGTTTACGGCCGCCGTTACCGTAAAATAAATAATTTCCCGCCGAGGAAAACTCCAAGCCCCCCGGGATAATTAAATAGTCGCTCCCTTAAGACTTGAAAATTTCAATGACAAACAACTGTAAAATTGTTTAAGGAAGTGGTTCACAATTAATTGCAATTGATCTTTCTAATTGCGTGAGAGTAAACCTTGCAGACATAAGGAATCATAAAAGGGCATTTTCTTTCAAGAACAATAGGTGTAAATTGCAATTAGGTACCAATTGCATGTTAACTAACCAATGCAATTAAATGCTTTACCCAGTCAAGACAGTGTGTAGCAGGGGTAGGAAGTTGCTGTGCCTCTGTCAGTTACTGAGTTACTGAGCTGCTGAGTCAGTCAGCAGGCAGTCACAACTGGATTCTGGCTGTTCTCATGCTGTAGTACTTTACTTCTAAAAGGCTAAACCAAAGAGAATATTATCAAACCAGTGGCAGTGTCTGGCATTGGGAGAATGTGTGTTTAGATTGCCTTAAACCAGAATTTATCAGCCGATTGTTTGGCTTAATGGGCATTTCAATCATTTAGCAGGTTAATAATAAGGTGATCACTTCTTAGTTCACAACTGTCAAGGCACACAGCAATTTCACAAGGCACATCACGCGCCAAACACACACAGACAGGCAGTTGCTTCCACAAGTGACGGAATCCACAATCAAACTTGGTGGAAATTTCCACGGCTGGATTTTCATATGAACACGTGAGGCCTCGTGGGGTTTTGTTTGAAAATACCAAATTCAAGATCTCCAAATTCCAACCAGAAATCTGCAAGACAACTGTCAGTTGTTGAAATAACCGTCAATCGCGCCCTTACTCTGACCTATTATAAGACATTTAACCGTGACTCATGCCATTTTGAAAGACTGGCTCGGCGGGTAGGTCACTCTACCCCCGATCTGGCCCCAACTTTGCTTTGGTCTTCATCCAATGTTTACTTCCAGCAACGAAACTGACATGGCGGCGCCCATGAAACGATGTGCTCTTGGGTCGACACTGTTCTAGGACCTTTAAGTGACATTTACTACAAATTAAAGACTGGGGTATGCACAATTTACCTTTTCCTGAAGGTCTAAGCGAGCCAGAGCGTCAATACGTCCACCATTCCCAGTTTTCCAAGTTGCAAGCACCGGTTCAAACCAGCCAGGTGCGCCATGCCGAGTCGCTTCGGCAATCTCCGTATGGAAAATACCAAAAATATCACGAACGATTTCTACATCAAATCACATTTCACAGCTCTTCTAGATATCATAAGTCATCAAATTTAATAGATAAGAGTCTATTGAATTGAAGAAATGGCCCAGTTTGAGTGTATTTGAAAAAATATACCATTTCGACATTTTCCGTATTTAAATGAGCGGAGTAAGTCAAGCCGGTCTATTTTTATTTCGCCTCACAAATCGTCCATGTGCACAGAGATCCCGGGGCAGAGGCCCTGCCAGGAAGGGGGTTGGGGTACTCACTAAGAAATAATTTTAACTGGTAAATGCGATTGCCGGTCAGGCGACAGACAACTAGGCTACAACATAGGCGACAACCAACTAGGTGACATACCACTACCAACTAGGTTTTCGTACAACTAGGCATAGGCGTACGGGACGGTTGTCTCGCGGGGGGGGGCTGTGACTATTTTTGCCCTGAAATTTTAACATGGCGCGAATGTGACCAGGGCAGTGGATCTGCCCTGATTGGTCAGGGTTTGCTCTGATTTGATATGCCATTTTCCCTGATGCCAGGGGGGGCTGCAGCCCCCCTGACCCCCTGCGAAATACGCCTATGCAACTAGGTGACAGCAGATACCCCCCCCCAGATACCATCCAGGTGATAGGGGGTACCAACCAGGTGACAGATCACCTTCAATGATGGTCAATTAGGAAATGTATTGTCACCTAGTTGGATGTGTTTTGTGAACTTGTGTCACCTAGTTGGAAGTGCTGTGTAAATTGTGTCACCTAGTTGGAACTGCTTAATTGTCACCTTAGTAGTTGGCACTGGTATGAAATTTCCAAATTTCTTGTCACCTAGTCGGTACTGATGGGTGTCGCCTGGTTGGTTTGTCGCCTAGTTGACCGTACACCGGTAAATGCACCATGTGCATACTTAGGTCTTCTTTTGACATTTAATTTTAAACTTGAATTTCTGTTTTTATGGACATTTCCACCTCCATCTTTCGATGTCACCACAGTAAAATTTGATACTTCGAATCGAGACTGCTTTAAAAAAAAGACATATCTTGATTCTAAGTATCAAATTTAGTATTTCCCCAAATAGTCCAAAAACTATTAAATTCACAAATTTTTCTGCTATAGAGTGAATTTCCAAACAAAAATATTTCGGGATTTCGGGGGGGGGAGGCTGCATGCCAACCCAGAGTCCCATACCCCGCCTCCCGCTCCTATGGCAGAAAAATATTTAATGAATCAAACGTGGTCGAGAAATTATTTATTGAACGAAACAAAAATAAAACTCAGCCCCCCCTCCCCTCCCCGGTGTGATTTGTGCAGGCTCAGCTGGGCGGATTGTGATAAAGGCGGATCGACTAATAAGATGAAGATCTGTCAGAGGGCGTTCGTGTCTCATGTGCTGCCCTCTGCGGTTTTAATTTCATTTTCGCCAGCCATACCATAATAGTCGTGAGTATAAACCATAATATTTTCCCGGGGTTATTTGATCTTTGGCCACTGTAAGATGTCAGAGTTTAGTGTAGAAAGTGATGTCAGTTTAGAGGTATCATTTGCAGACGTAGATTCAATGCTTGGTAGCCACCCTGGCCAGAAAATGTTGCTCAACAGTGAAGTTCTCTTGCCAGTCTTGGCCTTGTGGACCACAACATTTGTGTTGCCAAATACTTAGTCTTAGGCCTATACTAAGGGGCCGACCAGATGATCTTTGGGTGGGGGCTATGGATATTTGGTGAAAAAAAAAGATTGTTTCCCACTTGACACTGAAAAAAAAAGTTTGTTCAGCACATGGAAAAAAAAAAAGTTTGTTTCCGCCTGTTAGTCAGGAGCCATTTTCAGGAATTCAAAGTGGTTGAGGAATTTTAGAGTAGAAATGGGCATCCACCTGGAATAAGTCAATTTGAGTATGCCGATTTCGAATTTTCAGGATGCCCGCTCGTATCTCCATTATTAAGCCCTCAAAATGGCCGAAAACAATATGGCCGCCAAAATTACTTCATTCAAGCATAACTCGTCCCCTAATTGCACTAGAGAGGTGATCTTTGAGTCTTTTTCTATGTTTTGGCACTTGAGGAATCTAATAAGAATGTTTCCAAATGTCCCAGAGCAATATTTCATTAATAATCAGACCTTATAATGACCAAAAACAATATGGCCGCCAAAATTACTTCATTCAAGCATAACTTGGCCCCTAATTGCTCTAGAGAGGTGATCTTTGAGTCTTTTTCTATGTTTTGGCACTTTAGGAATCTAATAAGAATGTTTCCAAATGTCCCAGAGCAATATTTCATTAATAATCAGACCTTATAATGACCAAAAACAATATGGCCGCCAAAATTACTTCATTCAAGCATAACTTGGCCCCTAATTGCTCTAGAGAGGTGATATTTGAGTCTTTTTCTATGTTTTGGCACTTGAGGAATCTAATAAGAATGCTTCCAAAGGCCCAGAGCAATATTTCATTAATAACCAGACTTATAATTACCAAAAACAAGATGATTATGTGTACTTTTTTCATCATAGTTGTAACCTTGATAAAGTAACCAGTAAATCCAGACACTGTTGAACTGTAAACAAATTGCCACCACCAGCAGAGTGGCATAGTCGTTAATTGATTTTCCAATTGTGGTTGTGAATGTTCTTGATTCCAATTAACTGGGTATCAAAGACTATGTAGACCTTCAGGAGAATGAGAAGAGAAATATCTCTGGGGGTGTTCTCAGACATACATTTGGTCACCTTTCTTATCAGAAGCAAGGACAGATCCTACTCTTAACTTAAAGGGGTATGTTTAGTGGACCTGCTGGAGTCTTTATCTTTGATTCCTGAAATACGTCATTCATATGAAATTAATAGTTCAAGCATTGCCTATGAAGCCTTTTTCAACTGTCCGTGCATGGCAACTTTGACTTACAGCAGCCACATCAAAGTGTAGAGCTGTAAACGTCTGTCTGGAACAGGTTTAAGTGTGGAAAGTACAGGCTGCAGTATATTCTGATCTTTTATCCCACCACTTTCAGTTGGAATTACAATTTCAGGACATAGCTCCAATATTTTCAGCCACACCATGCTCAGATGATGAGCCATCATAATATGGAACTTAAGAGCATCTGATGTTGGGGGGGGGGCAAGTGTTCAGCCTTGTGTCCTTTGCTAAACAACGACCTTGCATCATCTGTGGTGGTGGAATCAGTTTTGTACACTTTGCAAATTATGAACAACTCACAAACTTCCAGCTATTTGTGGTCAATGAACCTCTCCCATGATCAGAAAGTAGCTTAGAATTTTCAAGTAAAATGCCAAAGGCAGTTGTCTTGCTATGTCCCGCCAGAAATGATGTGGAGTCAAAGCCAGTGAGGGCATGGAAAGACAACAGAGAAAGAGCCATGTCTGGTTGCAAGTTCCATCCTTGGACAATGGTATCTACAAAGATGAAATTTGGCTCTTTGCTGGTTCCAGCCTTCATCAAGACTTTTGCTGATGGCATGATTGTGAGCAACAAGCATCAAGAAGACACCAGTATCTCTCAAGACTACAAGCGAGGAGGAACCTGTGTGGTAGCAATGGACCAACAAACATGATTGTGTCAGCTTCCTCATGGGTAGGTGTAAGATCATGCAGATCCACATCTGATCTGTTGCAAAGAATATCTGTTGACTCATCTAAACCACCAGTTGTTAGGCATATTTATTAATCTGGAGCCTTCTCTACCACGGCGTGGGACAGAAATTTGGAAAGGTCAGCCTTGTTGGTAGAATTTGAGAGAAAACTTTGCCAGTTCTGTGGTAAAGTATACACTAGGATTCTCTATTAGTCTGCAAATTACCTTTCCCTTTTTACCCTCGGCAATGTATACATTGCCGACGGGTATTGTAGTTACTTTGGGAAAATTTGTCCGTCCGGCGGGCGGGCGGGGGGCGGGCGGGCGGGCGTCCAGATAACGGGCGTCCCACTTGTGTATTGGGAGTAATGCCAAAACTATGGAATGTATACTTTTTATTTTTGGGACATTATTACATCTTTTATCCTAGTTGTGCCTTTTAGGGGTTTAATCCACATGAGATTAATACTTTTCTCACAATTATTGAAAAATGTGAAAAAATATTTTTTTGTGTATTGGGTGTCCAGCCAAAACTATGGCATGCATATTCATAATTTTTGGGTAAATATGGTATCTTTTATCCCTGTTGAGCCTTTCATAGGTCTAATCCCCATGACATTAATACTTTTCTCACTATCATTGAAAAATGTGAAAAATTGTTTTTTTTTGTTTCTGTGACAGAGCTAAAAAACTGCAGTACTTTTGACACTGAAATTGGCATATTGTATGTATTAAATACCCAAGATGTGTTTTTTGTGGGTCTAAATGCTCTGAGAAAGTTGAACAGACGACAATTTACCAAAAATATGAAAAAATACTATTATTTTAAACTTGTATGATTCAGTCAATTTTGAAGTTAAATCTATGAAATTTTCCACTTAGGTGTCTGACGTATGCCTCTTTAAACATCTCTAATCAGTTGGAATGTTGGTCCTATGAATTTTTATAAAAACCCAAAAATTCGAAAAAATGCCAATATTCCAACATTTCTGCATGAAAAGCCAAATGGTAATGGGTAAGTTAGTTAACTTTAGGTCTTATTGTAGTTAGACACACTATTGACTAATATTCACAGCCATTGCATGAGTTGTTGCAATTTTTTCCATCGAAATGTATGATTGAAAAAAGGCAAAAAATCATTAAAATGTCTATTTACTCTCCATTTCCTTCTGATGTCATACCAGTCGTTGACATTTTTTTGTCAAAATAAACCTGACATGTTTCACATCATCATTATGCTGATTTTGAACAATATGAAAACTTTTATTCGCAGCATAGGTCAATATTAACAAAATTAGATAAATATTAAGGATTTTCAGATAATCATATATCAGTAAATATTGGCCCTGGACAATCAAATTTGCCAAAATAATGTCTAAATTTGACTTTTTCTACCTCTCCTCATGAAATATTATCAATAAGAAATATATAAATTTCATATATAATTATGTGGACTTTCAAAGCATTAATTAAGTATATTCAAAAACATGCATTTGTCTGTTAACATTTTAAAATGTTGACACTAAATCTTTTTAAAACTCCCAATTATTATAACTTTATGGTTAATATCTAAACTCAGTGATGTAAATTCTTAGAAGATGAATAAATGTCAGCCCCTTTTATTTAGTTGTTTGCATGAAAATTAAATGTGATTGAATCAGACAGATTGGCTTTTGTTGAATGGAGCACTGGAGAAGTCTTGATTATGTAATGTTATGTCACAGGGTAATTGTCTTCCCTGCTAATCATTTGACAAGAAATCTTAAACTCTCAATTGTAACTTGATAGTTTAAATCTAAAATCAGTTATGTACATTTTAACATATGAAGTACTGTCAGCTTACTTTTATTTTGGTCTTTAATGAAAAACATATAAGACAGACTGGCAATAAGACCGCTATGTATATATATATATATATAGAGGGTTATCAAAGAAAATTACTTGGCATGCAAACCCAATTTCTGCAAATTTTAGTGTGTAATTTTACATTTCAAGACATTATTGGATAAATCTGTCTTTTAATTCATTTTAAAACTCACTCCAATTGTATTTTTAGCATTTTAAAGAAATATTGTTTAGGGGGTAAAAGTGTCATCATTGGAAGGGGTCCAGTTTTTTTGTGAATGGGCCTGGAGACACGATGTCTGTGCTTCATTGTACCCCTCCCCTCCAGCCACTCATGTTATGTAACAAGTCAGTTTCCCGTAGATTGGAGAGAGCAGAATAGAACAGAATAACATAGAAATCAATTTGCCCGTGAATCGGTTACAATAAAACTATGTGTTACAAATGAAGAGTTTTCCCAGCAATATAACCTGATGGTCAATGGAGAGCAAGTTGCAGAGGTCTTGCACGTGCTGGCCTCTTGTGTATTGTTCATGAATGAGCTTAAAACTAATTATTGTTAATTAAGACATTTAGGGGAATTTAAGACATTTAGGGGAATCCTATGCCCTTCAAAAGGGGAGAGTTTTGCCCTGGGGTCCATAGAAAGGCACTGGGGAAATTTGAAGATGATTCATTGAGTATAACTTGAGATAAATCCCGTACGCTATCATTTTAATATAGGAGATTGTGTCACTAATCCTGTCCAGTGACCAAAGCTAGGAACAAAGGAGCACAAAAGCAGTGCACAGCACCCTCAACTTTTTAACAAATTTTCTTTTTTCTTAGAAATATGTCCAAACTGCATTGACACCAACTTTGTAGTCTTATATTGAACAAATAAAGAAATTTCCAATTTGAATAAAAGATTTAGGCGAACTAGAAGCTGAGATATGACTTTTTGTAGCCCATACTGGCTGTACACAGAGTTGGGACATGTTTCTCTTGTTTTGTTTTTCTTTACAGCTATTGTTATTCTCCAAAGTTTGACCAGCATTTAACCTTTGTATTAACTAGCAACTTGCTTAGTCTTAAAAGATATATATATACTGGCATAAACCTTGTTTTAGTGTTACTATTTACAATGGTTTTGGTTGGAGACATCTTATCTATAATTTATGTTTTTAGACCCATATTCCATATTTGTAATTTATGATAAGAATAGCTAAGACTAGATAGACTAGATAGATGGATAGATAGATAGATAGATAGATGGATAGATGGATAGATAGATGGATAGATGGATAGATGGATAGATAGATAGATAGATAGATAGATAGATAGATAGATAGATAGATAGACAGATACAGAGTCCGCGAAAAGTGCCGGTTGGCCGGTCAAAACCGGCAAAATAAGCATTTGACCGGTAAAATGAAAGTGGTTACCTGTCCAAATGTCCGACAGGTACAGTATCAGACGAAAGTTTAGACCGTGTCAATATTTTGACAATATAAGGGAAAATAGATGCTGAGCGACAGAACTTCTGCATGGATTCTCCTGCCTATGTATCAGGGAAGTTCCACAATAGAGAAAACTTCAACAATTTTCATCACTTACTTGAATATGTGCGATAAACAAAAATTTCAGGTGGTCTAAACTTACGTCTGATGCTACTTACATCCAAAAAGGCCTTTAATGGCATTGTACATTAGAGGAAAGGTGGGAGTATTATCCAATGTTATTTTAGACAAGATATTCAATCATGCTTCATGTGATTTAAAGGCAATGAGCTGATGAGTTATGACACAGGAAAAAAAATATTTTTAATTTTTTTTTTTTTTTTTCAACATAAGGGGTAATAATGGAGATTCGATGAGCCGAAATTGTTAATAAATGAAAGGTCAACTAAAACGCACATAGAAAATATATGTTTGACACATTTTTATCCTTCTAATGGAGTATGACTACACTCGACATCCAGTCATAGTGCAAAAATGGTGTTTTTCCCTAGGTTTTGTCTAACAGCCACCCATTTGAAGTATCATAAAACAATGACCAAGGTGTTTACATTGACCTGAGCATGTGTCCTGATAAAATCAAACAACTTTTGTTTGTTTGCTTTACTTACAATGAAACTACATCCACTTTTATGGAAGGCATAAATCTGGCCCATTCGTTAACATTACGTTTCAATACACCATCCCGAGTAGCGTCTGTAATTTTGTCTGTACTGTGGAAAAAGAACTAAAGTTTTTTGATTTTATCAGGACACATGCTCATGTCAATGTAAACACCTGGGTCATTGTTTTATGATACTTCAAATGGGTGGCTGTCAGACAAAACCTAGGGAAAAACACCATTTTTGCACTATGGTTGGGTGTCGAGTGTAGTCATACTCCATTAGAAGGATAAAAATGTGTCAGACATATATTTTCTATGTGCGTTTTAGTTGAATTTTCATTTATTAACAAATTTGGCTCATTGAATCACCATTATTACCCCTTCAGTTCAAATTTAATAAAAGTATTTAAAAATATGTTTTTTCCTGTGTCATTACTCATTGCCTTAAAATCACATGAAACATGATTGAATATCTTGTCTAAAATAACATTGGATAATTTACCCACCTTTCCTCCAATGTACAATGCCATTAAAGGTCTTTTTGGATGTAAGTAGCATCAGACGTAAGTTTAGACCACCTGAAATTTTTGTTTATCACACATATTTAAGTAAGTGATAAAAATAGTTGAAGTTTTCTCTATTGTAGAACTTCTCTGATACATAGGCAAGAGAATCCATGCAGAAGTTCTTTCACTGAGCATCTATTTTCCCTTATATTGACAAAAGATTGACGCGGTCTAAACTTTCGTCTGATACTGTATGCTGGAGAGTCACTGAGATGACTGAGCAGTCAATGCAATCAGTACAGGCCGTTGGAGCTCAAGGGCAATTAGCAAACATCAATGATGCAAATTGGACTCACAAGAGTCAAATGGATTGCAATTTAACCTATAGATCAAGACTGCCAAATACCTAGCTTATTGCAATTATATGGATGGTCTGATTGAGGAATTACAAAAAAGTGGAATTGGTTGCTATGTAGGTAGAAAGTTCTGTGGAATTGTTAGTTACGCAGATGATATAATGTTACTAGCTCCTACTCAATTTGCTATGAAAAGAATGTTGGATATTTGTGATAGTTACGCTAATAAGGTTAGAGTAAAATTTAATGGTGCAAAGAGCAAGGCATTGGTCTTTGTTAAAAGAAGCTCTAATATTGTTCCTAGTTTTGTTATAGGTGGTGAAGAAATTGAATGTGTGTCAGATATGGTTTATCTAGGTCACAAAATTATAGCAGATCGCAGTAATACATATACTACACCTGTTGTTACAGATTTCAATAGGAAGTTTAATAGCTTTATTGGTGATTTTGATACATTAAATGCAGAGGTTAAGACATCTTTATTTCAAAAATACTGTTCTAGTTTATATAGCTCTTTCTTTTGTGATTTTACTAGTAAAGATTTTGACAAAATTTGTGTAGCTTGGCGAAAAGCCATTCGTAGAATTTTGAAGGTTTCCAATCGTACACATTGTAATTTGTTACCTGTTATCAGTGGTATTTGGCCTGTAGAAGGAATTATTCACAAGAGATTTGTAAATTTTTATCGTAATAGTTTAGACCATGATAATTCAATTGTAAATTTTATTTTTAAATGTAGTACTTCATGTAAACGAAATTCCAGAATAGGTGCTAATTTGTTACATATTTGTCGAAAGTATGGAATTAATGTCAATATAATGTATTCTGAAAAACCTGTCGGAGCAGTAGCCAGTATTAATGCTTTTTATGATAATGTAAAGGAGTCAATTTTGAGGACTGGCACTCAAATTAGAGAACTTCTTTATATTAGGGACAGTCATGTTGCTGACCCATGGCTGTTAGATCCCAGTGAAATAAATGACATTATTGGTTTCTTGTGTACAAGCTAGCTATAGCTACAGATAGTGTAGACGTAAATTTTCTAATTGTTTTTTTTATTTTATTATTATTTTTTTTTTAACTTGTTTTATTTTATCTTATGTTGTTTTTATTACTGTTTTGTCTTATTTATTGATTTTTAAAAAATATTTTGTACTCTTGTACGATGAATAAAATAATAATAATTAGCAATGTTCATCTATTTAATTGCTGGTATGATTCCATTGAACTCAATAGTTCAATAGTTTCTACACACGATTTGAGACCCTACAAGGTTGCAATGATGCAGTGGCTGTGCTTCAGTTGTGTATCAAATTAAAGAGGTGAACAGTTCACTTATCAGCAATATTGATGTTCCTTATCAGTTTTGACTTTCACTGCACTGTATTTTAGAATTTTTACATCATTACACAAATTATATAAATATTTATATTGCAAACTATGTGTGAATATATATTTTTTCATTGAATTACACTACAAATACAGTGGAGGGAATTTTGAGTAACTTCATATTTTTAACATATTTAAAGACACCATTAACTCCGGAAAACCGATTGAAAATGTTGAAATTGAAATTCCGGGCAGATAAGATCTCATTCGGGCAGGTAAAATTCTGAATCCACCTGCCCGAATGTCCTGTTTGTCAAAATCACTTTTCGAGGACTCTGGATAGATAGAAAGATAGAAAGATGCAGACAGATAGATGGATAGATAGATAGATAGATAGATAGATAGATAGATAGACACATGTAGATAGATAGATAGATTGATAGATGCATACGTAGATGGAAAGATTATTAGAGCAATTTTAATCCTGTACAATTTCTAAAGCTTTACAATGATTCAAGATTCCCATACATGGATATATCACAAAATCCAATCATCAACTGGAACTATTCTTTTTTCTCAAATTATTCCTTTTACAAAAAGCACAAAATCAGCCATAGGCCTACTTGCCCGAATCACATGATCCAGATTTCATTTTGACTAGTAGATATATCATTTCAAGTTTAATCTCTTGGTAATCATTGATTTTCAGTGATGTTTCATTGGACCCCCCCCCCTCATCACAGTGGCACACTTCTGAGATGTGTGAAGTATGCCACCCTCCATTCTTTTGTCAGGTTACATAATGGCATTGCATAAGGTGATTAAAAGATTGGGGTACAGCAGACAATAGCCAACTGATATGAGTGTTAAGCAGCTGAGGAGGGGGACTAAGGAAGCCCCTTTAAGGGGAATGTCTGCAAGGATAATGTAATTTAACTGAAATTGTTACAACATCCAACAATTTACATGGCTACATTCTAAAATGGATCCAGGATCAAGATGATGTAGAACGGAAGTCAATGACACTGTTTGATTAGATATAAGATTTACAGACAGAAATTTATTGAACTGATAGATATCTAATTTTTGTTCAAACAATAGCTACCCTTATTGCAATTCAGTTTTATGCAGTTTAAATGAAATAGTAATTTTATCTTTTCTGCAGGAATTATGACACATCTTAATAGAAAAACTGATAATTGGATTGATCAAACTACCAAAAATCTATCTATCTATCTATCTGTCTATCTATTTATCTATCTTTCCAGCTATCTATCTAAACAGTCCCCTACATGTCCTGATCGTTTTCTGAGTGTCTTTATCTCAATTGTTGTCCATTTCTAGCTGTCTTTTTAATGGTCATTACCTGTCTATTGTGCACTGTATTGCTTTATTTTCCTGTCTGTCACCACTGTATATTACATTCAGACAAAAATAAGTTTGATAAAAAACCAACTTTCTAAAATGGTAGTGGAAGAGGGGACGAATTACTGTGGGTAATCCATGCCGGATAATATTGTTCTTAATATTGTCACCGAAACCAGTCATCTTCTTGACTTCATTTTTTTTTTAATTTTATTTCTCAAATTGCTCGTTCACAAAAAGGCACAGATTTTGCCACAGGCCACCAATAGGAATAGTGGAATACTTACCAGAATTTCATTATCCAGATTATACGAAATTATACCACTTCTACAGTACAATGTAATGTCTTGCTAATTGCTAACCATTGATTTTCAGTTAATTTGATCTTGTGCCACACTTTTTGACTCCTTGCCCAAATTTTAACTGTTTCCCCTCTTTTTCTGGGGGGGGACCCATCCTGCAAGCTGATTGCATGTGGATTTTGAATTCCCGCCAATACAAAATGGCAGACGGGAAACATTTATATTATTTTGCTCACAGCTCTTGGCCTTCAATGAAAGTTTTTCAACGGGAATTTCATGTTCAGGAGGATATTAGAGTACCGAGTGGGGTCCTGCCTCAATGTATCCCACTGTCAGGAGAATAGCCGCTGAGTAGCCGAGGGTATGCTGCCGCGCAGCCTATGTTTTCCCATCTTCTTGTCATTTTTTCTATTGGAAAGTCTTCATACTGGTCAAACACCACATCAATGCTTTTGAAGCGATGTCCATATCCAAACACTACATTCAGAAACATTAGGCCCATTTCAGTAAAGGTATGACATGTTAATCAGAAGAGTGCATCAAGCATAATCATGATTTTCTGGTAAGAACGAATATAAGCTAAGAACTTAGTGGGCTTTTTTAGCTGTTTGAGCTTGCTCAGTTGGTTAAGTCACGTGACAGGAGTCACAGTCATCGTCGACTCATGTGACCAGCTGAGACTGCTGAAAAAGCCCGCTAAGTTCTCTCGGGCAGCTGAAGAGGAAGCCCATGGAAGATGGGAGAAAGCTCCTGGTGAGTCATTAAAATGTGCATTTGCAATATGAGCAGTTAGTCCATTTTAGGCCTACATCTTCATTGCTCTGTTTTCAGGGAAATGGTGGTCATGTTGTACTCAATCATCTTTCCTTGCTGTCTGCTCAGTCTGACAAAGTACAGTCACTTGAAGAAATTTGAATTTATTGCCTCTTTCTTCAGCTAATCACAATTGAAATCTTACACTGACCAAGGCAATTATGTAGCATAAATTTTGGCAAAATTACAGGAAGATTTAATGTTATGACTTCCTCCTTTGTTTTTGCATTTAAGATAGATGCTGCAATACTTCTCTTGAAAGTAAATTGCTACAATACTACTATTGAAAGTAACTTGCACAAAGTAATACAAATTAATGTAGGCAATCAATGCTGGCAGTCTATGGTGGCAGTCAATGTGGACACTCAATTATGGCAATAAATGATGGCAGTTAATGTCACTTTTGGGCCATTCTCAAATTTCGGGACAACGGGTATAGGAAAATTGTCCTGTAACGGAGGGGACAATCTGGTAACGGAGGGGAATTTTGATGTAAAAAACCAACTGTAGGAACAGCAACAAAAGGAAAAATGATAAAAGATTGATGTAACTATTATTTTCAGAAGTACTTCATCTCGTATCAGTAGATTTTTTGGTCCAAATGTCTATTTCTTGCTCATGATCTGGTAACGGAGTGGACGGTAACGGAGGGGAACAATTTTTTGCGTTTCGCTCATTACTGCTTTTTATTTTGGAGATTATACAAAATAATTGCAGAATATTAAAACCTGCCACCCTCAGCAACATATACATGAAATCGCTCTGTAAAATTATCATTGGTAAGCTTGGAAATGAAGGAAACGGAGGGGACATTTTAGTGGGACCAAAAACATTTTCTTATGAACATTATGTCATAATTTATTGAATACATGTTTTACGAAGTCTGCAAGGCAGTGGTACTATGGCGCACATGCGTCTGATGATATTCAGTGAAAATAGCTCATAAAAAACAATAATGAACAGAGCTATGGCAAGTAACGGAGGGGACAAAAAAATTGACATAAATTAGTGACACAACTATTGTATCAATTTAATCAATGAAATTATACCCAAAAAAAATTGAATATGAACTAAATATAAATTCAAGTCTATATTCCCATGAATCGTGCAAAGAAACTTTGAAAATAATGGTATATTAGGAGGAAAATGAACAGTTGATTTTATCATGTCAGGTCCAGTGACAGGGAAAAACCATTGATTTTGCACGGATTTCTGGACATAACGCACTAAAAAAAGTCTAATGAATGACTTTATGCTCTAAATGCAGTGGTTCTAAGTAGAAATATGAATAACAGATGCAGAGTGACGCTTCAGATATTTACCGCATTCATATTAATGTCAGGGAGCTAGAGTGACGCAAATTGTCCCGAAATTTGAGAATGACCCTTTTGTAAATAGACTAATTTCATAGAAAGTTCTGTTATCCTCTGATGGAATGTTTTTCGTTTTGTTCGGTAACTGAATTCTGATTTTGAAGATGGTGAAATAATGTTGTTGACTCTGTCGTGGTAACCTTCCTTTGGTTATTATCAAAATTTTAGCCTTTCATTAAGTCTTGAACATGCCAGATATCCGGTTCTGATATCCGGTTCTCATACCCTCATTTTGCCGGATACCGGATATCCTGCAAATTCCACTATCCGGCCGGATACCGGATACTGTGCCGGATATCCATGCATCCCTAAGACCGATATGCAATGACAGTACCAATTGTACCATTCTTGTACCCATATCCGAGGGGGGGGGAGGATTGGTCTGGCGGTAGCGTGCCGGGTATGAAGATCATCTGGTCAACCCCTTATTGTTATATTTTCTTACCCTAAATTAAACAGTATGTAGGGGATTACGGCATGGTTGAAGTTTGGTTCTTTTTTGTTGCTGAGGTGCTCTGAAGATAACAACAAGATTTTGTGTTGCTTTGGACAATATAGTTAAATTAATTACATAATTTATAAGCAAAAATTAAGTCTCTGACGAGCCTAGCCCTGGGACCCATGGGTCATTCCATGCAAAATCTTTAGTTTTTGACTCCTCATTAGGAGAAGTAAGACGGCATCAATACTAGAGCAGTAAACTTCATAAAATTTGTATTTTTATTCTCCTGACATACCATTCTACTGACGGCACTATTTTTTAAGGCATTTTCTCATTGTTGAATGTGAGTAAATCACTGCAAAATGCAGAGAAATTCTCAAAAAACGGCACTTTCAGCCATCGGTCCTTTTGTGAACAAAGGTGACTTCATAGTGACATCACTGTGGCTCTACCATGACGTCACCAATGTGACTTGTGAGTTGTGACATCATTCCTTTTGGCCAATCAGAGATGCGTATTTCCACTATGTTTAAGGAATAAATCTCATCCTTTTGAGTTCAAAGAATGATAAAACAGAGGTCAGGAAGATTGAGTTCATGGAAACAGGTGCCGTCACTAGCATATTTTGTCTATTTTCAATATGTGTCTTTAGTTTTAACATAAGTATGAAACAAATGGAGAAAATTGAATTCTCCCAAACCCTTACATTCAAATCTCATGATTTTTCAATGGGACGATTCATGACCCCTGTCCCACAGGGGTCCAGGGCTATGACGAGCCTGCATTGATTCAATAATTCATGCTTGTGCTTGAAGCCTTCTGTGTCTCAAATTAGGTGGCATTTTAAGGTATGAATTGGAATTTAATGCTTTATTTTCCAGATCTCTTTGTGCGTATCAGCGCTTACAGAAGCACGAAATATAGATCCTTGAAAATGGAAGAAACTGGAAACAAACGGGTTGAGGTGCAGTCTTCACAGAATGTGGCTGTCACACAAGTCAGTTCGAGCGTGGCAAATGGGAAGCCCTCTGGTGACAACCAGGGGAAGGTGGTGCTGTGCCAAGGGAGCCAGCTTCTTGTGTCTTTCGCTGGTCCAAGGGGCGATTCTTCGATTATTTTGTTGAGAGGAAACCTCGACGGGTCTGAGAATCCCAAGGAGCCGAAGAAATTGACAATTAACCTGAACCCAGTGAATAAAGTCGTTGAAAGTCCTTCATCCTCATCCGCCATTCTCAAAACTCAAACGTCTGCGGCTGCTGTGGCCGTTCTCAATAACTCTGGAGAGCCGATTACCGTACCGAGCGTGGTTAATCCAACCTACAATTCCAACCCAACAGATGATATATCTGACAACACTGTCTCTTCCACGTCCTCCAAAACCCAGCAGAAGGCCAAAGCAAGTACAAAAGATACGAGCAGTTCAGGTGAGTTGATAAAAATAAAATGCAGTGTTACAGCGTCTATTATCATTGGTATTGTGTGAAATGCGTGTTCATTTCACTCTTTATCGTGTTTATAATTACTAGGAAAAGGGATGGCATAGATTATTTTATTTTCCTCTATTATTTGCTTATTTGCACCATGCTATCCAAAACGGACGTTGTATTGTAAAATTTATCCCACTGATTATCCAGCTGCTTTTATGTATACACTAAATTGTTTCAGAGCCAGTAGCATTGATATATCAGACAAAAGATTCGACATAAGCACACTACACAGTGCACAAGAAAGAGCACCATGATGGTTGACTTTGCACACTCCCATATATATAGATCTCATAGGAACGAAATTAACTAAATGCTAGGATCAGGAAGTGAAAGAAAATCATAATTTTGACTTATTCGGCCGGGCTTTGAATCCTCGGATTCTTGTTGACTTATAACATCTCTCTCGCAGGTGACAGCATTTGTGTGTGCAGCTACAAGGACTGTGGCAGGAGCTTTTCTTCGATGGCTTTGCTTTCTTACCACCGTGCATCTCACAGGACACAGGCAAAGAGAGCTGAGCTGGCCTGCGATATATGCAAGATCAACTTTGCATGGCCGTCTCATCACAAGTACCACATGCTGACACATATGTAAGTCGGGGGTGTTTTTATTTCCTCATGTGAAGGTGTTGAGAGACTCGAGAGTTAAACTTAACATAGAAATTTTCAAGGCTAACACCTTTTAACTTTGCGATAAATTAGCTATGAAATCAGAGTACCTATGTCAATATTTCTCTTAAAATAAAATTTTCAATTGATAGTTAGGTTATTAGTCATTTAATGAGAATATTTTTGTAATAACTGGATTCCTGTAATCAGTGATGGAAATGGGGGGGGCAGCTCGGGGGAGCTGAGCTCCCTTGACGAAAAAACAGGGGGAGCTGTACCCTGCTACAGCTCCCCCAATGGGCAGTGGTGAAATTACAATTATCATGTTACTTTTTCAATCCTTATGGTATATCTAGCCATAATTATGCTCCGGTGGAAGAATTCTTTCCCTTTTAAAAATTTGGAAAGGCGAACCACTGCCGCACGAGCTGAGAGCTCCTCCAACGAAAATTTTCCATTTCCATCACTGCCTGTAAAAGAATGTTCAACATTCCAATAATCTTCCTTCAAACTTGCATTTAACTCCCACTTTACCATGTTTACCATGGATCCTTTCAAAAATGATTGATTTTGTGGTACACTTATACATTATGAATTTTGTATTGGTTTGTCAATCAGTGCATAGTAAAAGGAACATGCCAGTGTTAGGCCCTACTCAATTCTAATGTGCTTTTCCTCGATAAAACTGCTTACTTGAAAGTTTGAAGTTGAAACTAAATTTGCGGATGATTTGCAGGAATAAAAGAGCATTCCAGTGCTACGTGGATGGGTGTGGGAAGCGCTTCTACACGATGCAACGTCTTGATGTTCATTTGAGGACACACACTGGAGAGAAGCCATTCGCTTGCTCTTTCGAGGGATGTGGAAAGTCATTCACCACCAAAGGGAATCTTCGGAATCATCAGAGGATTCATACAGGTATTGAGATTTCAAAACAGATCTGATGAGTTTGATTTATTTTACAGCAAGTGTTCCTTGCTAATACTTGGTAATTGAGGTCTAGTCTATGTATAAGTCTTGCACGATTGTTGGGCCAAGTAGAAGTTTAGCCAAAAATTCTTCAAACTCCCCAATTCCAAAATTTGCTACCCATGGGTTCTTGTTTTGATGGGAAAAAGGGTTACCTGATTTGAAAATATTTGAAGTTAAGAGATTTTAACTAATTCCTTAATTTTTCCAGGGGAAAAACCTTTCAAATGCACCTTTGAAGGTTGTAACAGCGCTTTTGCAGAGTCTTCCAGTCTTCGCAAACATGGATTGGTTCACAGTGGTAAGTCTTGATCAGATGTAGTCCTATAAAGGATTAATGGGTAATCTATCTGAAGTCAATTATTATTTTGTTCATGAAAAATGAAGACTTCATCAAGCTGAGATGGGCCTACAGAATTATCAGTAAACTAAATTACTAGAAATGTGTAGGCCTATATATGATTTCTAATCATTGTGGGCCTGTGCGAATTAATGCTATTGCCTCTACCCTTATGTCCCTTAACTTAAGTGCCCATGCAGTCTGTTAAATTTGCTGAGTACTGAGTACTGACACCAATTCATCAAGCAATAACTCTAAAATACACTGTAATTTTGCTTTGCAATTTCAGGGGAGAAGCCATTTGCTTGTGAATTTTGTGATAAAGCTTTTAGTCAGATCGGAAGTCGGAATATCCACATGAACAAAAATCATGGAGCGAGAAAGCAGCAGGCTTTGGCAGTGAGCAATGCCCAGGCAATTGCGAACAACGCCACTGTGATTGACTCCGGAATGGTCGTGGAATCTCCGCAGAATATCCTCGTCCTTACCACCTATGATGACAGGTTGTTGCAGTGTCAGGGTGAGCATCTACTGCGTTTCTGTATTGCTTTGTTTTTGAATTCTCGCTTCTCGTAATCTTGTTGAAAGTCATCTCCAATTCTGACCTGCCATCGTCATCTGAAGTCAAAATGAATTTTGAGGCACTGTTTTGGTCATAGAACTATCAGGACAGACCTGTTATATCTATAAATGTAAACTTTCCAAATGTCTTTGATTGATCTGTTGTACTGTAAAGTCTAACATCAGTATAAAGGGAAACAGTCGTTAAGAGACTAAAACCCCAAAAAATTATGTTAAAGTAAATTCAATCAACCACTTATAAACATCAAGTGCTTTCAAAAATAAAACTCTACTTCATAACTTGCCTTTAGGGGGTCTCCTTGCTCCAGATATTTCTGGATACTTCTTTACTTTTTTATTTGGGTTTTGTACAATGAGCGAATAAATAAACAAATCAATCAATCAATCAATCATAATTTTCATGTTGCATGATGTTTTATGTAATATTTATTTCAGAACAAGGATCTGAACATGTGGTCACAGTGTCCACTCACAATGCTGTGGCACATGATACTCTGAATTATTCTCATAGCATCTTGACCCATGAAGGTTGGTTGCAAACTATAATATTCTATTGTACCAACCGGTATTGTAACGTTTTGATATTTTCTATCAACTTGAGTATGGCTGAATCTCTGTTAATTTGTGACATTGTGCACTGTGCACCAATTGAAAATTAAATAATTGGAACTTTTTAATCGCCTTGAAAAATGCAGAGGGTTTGTCACTTTGTTGCCTTGCAGTCTTTGATAGTCAAATGAATCAGTAACTTAATTGAATGAAGAACTCGATCACTAGGAATCGCAAGCATCAACAATGGTAAAATGCTGCATGTCACTTTAATGTGTAAAATAGAAAATGGAAATTAATCTTTGGAGATCAGTGTTCCAGAATTAATTGGAATAAGACTGTTTCATGATGTATAATTCGCTTCAGTTGACAAATTTCTGACATTGACCACACTGACTATTTTACATTTCTGCATTGCAGAGAGCCTGCAGACGGAAGTGGATGCGCTCGGAAGCCGATCGAACGTCGTGGTGCTGTCTCAACCGGAGGAACTAGTCAGCATGGGAGAGGTGTACCAGTCCGCTACTCACGAGGAGATTGTCTATGATAATGACATTTTGAACTCTGCTATAGACCAAGAGCAAATCGCTCCCTCCTCTATTTCCATTCAACAAGATTTGGAAGGAGAAAGTAATGAGAGTCATGCTGCGGCTCACCAAATGATGGTGTCAATACTCGATGCATCCACTTCAACAATTAAATAAAAGCAAGTATTTTGATTTTCAACTAGTTGTAAGTCTTTATTTCTACATTAACTTAGTTTGCTTGACACTGCAATGTGTCGCAGTGAGTTTTGACAAAAGTTTCCACACGATAAATTAAACAGAGCAAGCAAGGCTGAATATTGAAAATAAATTAAACAACATACGGTAGGTACGGAAGAGTCCCAATAAATAACTTGGATGGTGTGTACTTCCTGAATCCATATTAATAATGGTATTATCATGATATACAGCCACAGAATCAATGGAATGTC
Organism: Platynereis dumerilii; assembly: GCA_026936325.1. Taxonomy (NCBI): domain Eukaryota; kingdom Metazoa; phylum Annelida; class Polychaeta; order Phyllodocida; family Nereididae; genus Platynereis; species Platynereis dumerilii. The sequence goes on from JAPTHN010000007.1 coordinate 16,679,283, forward strand.
ATGATCGCTACAACATTGAATAAAATAATGAGTTCAATCGCTCATTGTTCATGTATAATGTATGAATTTGATTGGAAGTCAATTCTAAGTTTTCAATCATCAAGATCACTGACTTCCTCAGCCGTTATATCGCCCTCCGAGTCTGAATATTTTTTTTCTGTTGCCGAGTTGTAAGACTTAGAGCGTGACCGTGAATAAGAGCCTTTTGATCTTGCTGAAGATTGTCTCGTGTAGGAACCTGACCTAGCTGATGACATTCTAGAATAAGTCGGGTCTTCATCACTATTGTCATCGTCATTGTAAGAATTAGAAGCTGAACGACCTTTTCTCTGAATGAAGTCTTCGTCAATTCCAGCACGTGCCAGAGTGTCCATGTAGCGCTTCTCAGCTTGCCGCTTGGCACTTTCCTGCAGAAAATCAAAATAAAATATATGTAATTTGGCTAACTTCAAAATTTATATAGGCCTGAATGTGATAGTCTTAATATATTTACAGGCCTAATTGAAAAGTTTTCCCTGTGTTTTATACATGAGCTTTGTGCTTGAGTCTCAGAGGCTGAATACTTATTTTGGCTGATTGGTGAAATTTGTTAATTAGTAACTTCTTGGTCTTTATAAATGTAATGCTTTGTTTTCATATTTTATGGAACGTACTTGCGTGGTGCGCTCAAACAACAGAGGTCGTTGTCCTATCCTGTCTTCCATTTCTTTGAGTTGACGTTGGTATTCAGCTTGCCTTGCTCGTTCTGAACTCCTGAAAAACAATTAGGTCAATTGATTAGCCTACACACAACTGGTACATGAAAAGATAGTTTTGGAGTTTCAGGCTGTGAAGGTCTCAGAAAAATTCCTGAAATTCTTAACAAAGTTAAAATGGTTTTTAAAATATTGACCTATTCAGCGTCTGTTTATTTCAAGGTTTTGTTGGAACAGTTCCACCTGATAACTGTCTTGTCATCGCTTGATGCTTCTAGGGATTTTAATGACTAGTGTACTGTTTTTGACACTGTATATGTCTGTATCATTAGCAGGCTATTAGCTCCCAGTTGTATTCATGACGTACTTGAATTCTCTCATTTTGTCTCGGGCCTGGGTCTTCATGGTGGCTTGTATGTCGTTGACGGCTGCTCGTTCTGAAACTATCCTCTGAAGCTCCCTCTCTTTCTGTTGACGTCGCTTTTCATTTTCGACAATCCTCATTTCGTCTTCCAGCTTCTTCTGGATTTTCTTTCTGCAAGATAAAATGTTAAATGAAAATGTCGGCCTGTATGAAGTTGCTGTCTTTCAAAAGTGAGGTCAGTCAGGGCGCAATTTTCAAATCCAGGACAGGACTGTCCACTGAGCATCACTCACCACTCTATTATAAATGGCTCTAGAACAAAAACTTTGTGACAGGCCAAGGAAAGCTTTCAATGGGCTGGCTATCCATGTTCAATGGGCTATCCATGTTCAATGGGCTATCCATGTTCAGTGGACTATCCATGTTGACAGGAGATGTGTGATCACAATGGTTTAATCGAAAGTGTAACTTACTGAAGAGCACTTTTTCGAAGTTCTGTGGTTTGCGTCATCTTTGTTGGTATGGAGTCCATTGATGTTGAGGCAAAGCCTGAAAGACAACACATGGTATTTAGAGGTATCATCATTATTTAAAAAATGGCTTATTAATAACTGTTTTTATTCGCAAAATATCAGTGGTAAAAATCAGGTTTATAAGTATGATTTCTTACTCATAGTTCTCAAGTTTGAAGATCCAGTTCCATTGAAGTCCCAGTGGTTGTTTCTGAGTGTGTCTCTGTCTCGTTTAATGTCCTCATAGATTTTCCGTTTCTTGTCCTCGGAATGTTTAGATGTCCTCAGCTTGAAAGGTTTACACACAGTTGCTTCTTTGGCATATTTTCTCTCTGCTAGCTGCAGAGCAAATTGACGATGCAGCTCTTCAAAATCCGGCACTGTATCATTGACTTTTGGTTTAAATGGTGGGTTGTTATTCATCACACTGCGCTTGTAGGAATTGCCTTTTGACTTGTGGCGAGATCTTCCTCTTACATAGTCAGGACCCCTTGCTTCCATATTTGGGGGTAAAGTGGAGCTTCTCAACAAATCTTCTGCTCTCATTTGTATTCTAATTTTTCTGTACTCATCCTCTTCTTGAAGTCTTTCGTTTATATTGTCATCGTAAAGATAATCAGGCACTGGATTGGCCTTGAAAGTCTTTTTCTTTGCCCACTCATTACTGAGATATCTTTCACGCTCCTCTCTGTTGCGCTGCCTTTGTTCTTCTTCCCTCAAAGTAAACTTGAATGGCTTTTGCATTGATTTTAAAAGATCCTTGCTCTTCTCCTTCACCATGTTGCTCTTACGTTCTCGCTTCTCCGTAATTTCATCATACAGAGGCATGTAAACGTGAGCTGGAACTGGGGTTGCCTTGAATTGTTTTTGGAGCTCTTTCTCAAGCTCCATTTGGTCTTGCAATTTCTGGAGTTCAAACTCTTGCAATGTTCTGGACTTTGTTCTTTCTGCACTCTCCTCTCGTAATGTCATAGTAAATGGTTCGGGAATGGTAATCCTGTGTCGCCACTCTTGGGAAGCGGTCAAACTTTTTGCAGTTGATGCATTTGACATCCGAGAAAGTGACGCGCTTCTCGGTCTTGGCTTTGTGCGAGGAGCATATTCGTCGATGTCAAAGTTATTCCACATTGTTTCAATTTTGTCTAAGGCACTGATGGCGGAATCATTTAAAGTGTTTGAATTGTGCCTACTTCGGCCTTGTCTGCTATCATCATCACTCAATTCAGATGCGGTGGTGCTAATTGGCCTCCAGTATTCCTCGTCTGATTTCCTACTATCCCTGAATTCATGAGTGCCATTATAAGCTCGGGAGCCTTGAGGGTACCCCGATGACTGTTGGGGTCTGGGTCTCCCAGTTGGTGGCTTCTTGAGAGAACCAGACATATCCAAGACATTGTCGGCTCCACTGTGGGCACTATGCCGTGATGAGTTGAACACATCCTCCGTGCCATATTTGTTATGCGGGATGTGACTGGACATGTCTTGGCGTCTGGCACTTGTCGTTGAAGCGAAATTTCCATGGTTCCAGGCATTGCCTGCCACCTTGTCGGTGTAGATCTTTTCACATATTTGCAATGTCTTTTTGTGTTCCTCCCTGAGATCCCTGAGTTTCTTGTAGAATTCCTCATCTGTCAGATTGCTGAGATCTGCACCTGTCATATCCTGCAGCACTGAGTCAGTCTTGTTGAAGTACAAGCCATTGGCAGCTGCCATTGTGGACGTTGATGGCAGGTTTTCTTGGTCACTGTCGGGGCTCTCTCGCCCATCGCCGAACATGGATGCACTGGTTCTTTCATCTAGAGTCGAGGCAAGTCCTGTCTCAGGATTTAAAGGAGGTTTTACACAAGAATTCGTGATGACAGTCAAGCTGTGTGCGGTTGCCATGTTTGGCCGCTTTGTTATTTACATGTCCCGCAGCGAATTGCTAGGTGGAGGATAAAAATCATCTTCACTGAAAACATAAAAAAGTTGGCTTGGTTATTTAATAATGAGCCGACAGAATGGCTGCTTTGAGGCATGGATATTTTTTTAATTGAGTTTTTTGTAAACGTTGAATTTATCTGCGACTGCGAAACGTCATTTTCGTTGCAACGCCCTTTGACAGGTGCGTGTTTCGCGTGGCCTTTTTGTCTCACTGGAATTGTAAACATACTTAATTTTGAGCCACAATGACACCCAGGTAGGGTTTTATGTCTTAAAATGTAAGTATCCAGTATCCTTAATTGGTGCAGTTTGCACTGGCAATATGATCTGGTGCATTATTTCCACCAATTGCTCAGTGACAGGCAGAATTGGCCAGAAATGACAGAATACACAACTGTCAAATGTCAGGGGGGCGGTCAAAACGGCCAAAATCAAGACGGCCAATTACCCACGACGGCCACTTTCAATGACGGCCACCAGGGGGGACGGCCACTTGCTAGGACGGCCACCACCCAAAACGGCCAAAACAATGATTTCATTTAGTTTGGTTTTTTGGCCTAAAAAGGATATTTTGCATGATCAATTAACATCGTGGTTTCATAAATTTAAACTTGAAGTGTCAATCAAGTGTCATTCAATGAATTTAGAAAATGAGTCTGGAGCCATTTTGTACAGTGAAAGTATTTTTTATTAAGTGTGTAAATACAGGACATAAACCCCTAACCATCCATTGCTTTTGACAGCTTGGGACTATTTTAAACAAGCTTTTTGATTTTTGATAGCTTTTAACCAGCTTTTTGATGGAAAAACGGCGGCTGTTGATTTGATTACATTTCTCTTAACCTTTCTGTTTATTGTTAATGAAATTTCCTGTTTTAATTACGTATTAATGGTTGAGAGGTAAATGAAGTCAAATTATTTACAGCTAATAAATTTTCTCTGACAAATTATTTATTTATTTTCCTTTTGTTAATTGCTATACATACATGTTTACCCCTGTACAATTAACCCTGACACGTTTTCTGTAATTATGTAATGAATTGCTCAATTAAAACAACAGTGTCATCCAATTCAAGTTCACACCTTTTCAGAACAATAGATTATACTATTAGGTCTATATTACACTTTTATTTAAAGAAAAAAAAAGAAAAATTGACTTGAAATAATGTTATATATATATACAAAGCACTCTTAAATAAAAAAAATTTAAAACATTATTTCTTTTTGGAAAGTTTTTATGACATCGATTCATAAAAAAAGAAGATAGATAACTTGGACTGTATAGATAGATATCTATACATTGTAGATAGATAGATCTACGGATAGATAGATCTACGGATACATAGATCTATGGATAGATACATAGATCTAGGCCTTTGTTCCATGCAACCAGAAAAAGCCGAAATCTAGTTCTCATAAATCCGGGACAAGTTGATCGCTAAACAATGGAGCAATTCCTATGCCTATTCCTGCAAAGTCCGTGAATTATAATTCCAATTTCTTAATTAAGATCAATGTAGGCCTATCATTGTAGCTCATTGTATGAAGTCTTTCTGACAAGAATGATATGATGCGCAAATTTATATGATGTCAAATAACGCAAACGACTTGTTAAATAGCACTTTTATTGAATATTTTATTAAACCTTTTATTAAATGCGGAAAATTCAGTTTTGTTTTATTGAAAATGACAAAAGAACAGTTCTAAACAAAATGTAGGCCTAAGTAGAAGAAAGAAAGGAGGGAAAAAAAGAAAGACATATATAGATAAAGATGGGAATGAAGAAAAAGAAAGAATCAAATTAGTGACAATCAACAATTTTAATAGCTAATTGGCATGATCCTCACTGATCCCGAATGAAAGAAAACCAACAGCAATTAATTGCAATCCGCGCCTCTTATAGCCTAATCAGTGAGAATTAATGAACACCAAGAAATTATAATTCAACTAGATCGTAAGCCAGGTAATAAACTCTATACAATGACTGTATATAGGCCTATATATATATTTAGTGGCCGTTTTGGGGGTTGGCCGTCCTAAATTTGGCCGTTTTGGGGGTTGGCCGTCCTAAATTTGGCCGTTCTGGTTAGTGGCCGTTGTAGAATTGGCCGTTTTGGGTGTTGGCCGTTATGACTGTACTCCAAATGTCAGAGCATCTCATTTTCTGAGTGACTCATTTACTGAAGCAGCTTCATTTATGAATTTTAGGGCTACTGGGTCTAGCTTTCACATCTTGCTGTAGTGCATGTCAATGGCATTTAGATCACTCTTTACAGACCCACAATAAACTTGGTAGATTATAAATATAATGACTGAACTTTAATGTCTTGATTGTCTTCAACTTATCATTTTGTTGTGTGCAAAATGCAGTGCAATCTGTCATTCTGTGCATATTATTAATCAGTCAAACTTGCTTTCAGATTAATGTGATGTGATTGTCACCCAGCCAAAAACCGACCAGAAAATGATACTTTCATAATGGTCCATTAGCACGGCACACTTCCAAGTTCACATCCTTCAGCAGCCATGGGGTTGCACAAGTCGAAACTAGCAATGAAGGCTAGTCGATACACGGGGCGCCGCAGCATCAAACTGGACAAGCTGGATGTGAATGAGTTATTGACGACAAATGAGTACACAGCCGTGACCCCACTGTGGCTGGCAGCGTGCCACAATGACTTGGAACTGGTCGACATACTCCTCAAATGCGGTGCAAAGGTTGACATCCCTTGTGGCAGCTTGAAGATGACTCCCATCCACATGGCAGCGTACAACCACAATGTTGAGATTGTGAAGGCCCTGCTGCAAGCAGGCGCCAAAAGAGACGTCCTGGATCGCTGGAATTACACTCCACTGATGTATGCAGCTATTTATTACGAACCTTATGTTGTTGATCAACTGTTTCACCTGTTGATACGCTATGGTTGCAATGTGAATTACGGAGCCACTCTTGACAATGAAGACGTGCATGAGATAGACGGCAACTCTGATCTTCCTGCCCTGCAGTCCAGCTATGACAGCTGCTTTCGTACTTACGTCAGGGAACCTCTTGGTCCAGTGAGTGGAAGTGCCCTCCACTTGGCCGTGCAAAATCCTCACTTACCGAATGAAAGCCTTGAGATATTGTTCAGTGCGCATGCTGATATAAACAAGAGGAACTTGTACGGACAGACCCCTATTATTGGTGCTATAATGGACGTGTTTTATGACTACCACAGTCAGGTTAAGAGTCATGCTGAAATGTTGTTACAGAGAGGAGCGCAGCTTGAATTAACGGACATTCGGGGGTGGCGTCCTATTCATTACGCATGCCAAAGAGGGAGTGTAAGTTGTATTAAGTTATTGCTTCAGGCGTCAGTAGATGTCAACTGCGTGAGTAAGAAGGGCGAATCTCCTTTGTGGATTCTCCTGATCCATGAATGGCATGAAGCCACGGAGTATTTATTGCGTAACGGTTGTGATCTCAATCAGAATATTAGCAGCTTGACGATTCTGGGTATCAATCAGGACTGCAATGTGTGTCGGTACGGGGATATCCTTCCCCTTGAGTTTGCCATTTGCAACCGACAGTACGACATCGCCAAGCTGATGGTGAGGTGTGAATGTGAAGTCAATGAGAACATGTGGCTGGGCCAACACCTTGAACCAATCAGCGACAAGATTGGCAATTTTCTCAAGTTTTTGCGAGAGCACCAAAGCTATCGTAAGCAAGTCCAACCCCTGCGGGAATACTGCCGCAGGTTCATTCGAGCTTACATCAAGAAGGGAATATGTGTTGTTGTTGAAGAACTGCAGCTACCTCAACTGCTGAAGGACTACATTTGCTTACTCACTGATTGATTTGAATTTAATCATGTACTGAATTTGTAATTGAATTGAAGCTCAGCATAATTGGGTATTTTAACCATATTTATGACATTTACATTGACCTATCCAGTGATATTTATTTATATAGTCAACATTTGTTGCATGTTATTGAGTACCTTTTATTTTGTGACAATTACCAATGTCATATTTTACAATGTTAGCTCTTTCTTTAATGGATGGAATTTATTTGTGAGATTCCTCAATGAGGCGTCCGAATAACTCAATCGACCTATTTATAGGTATAAATTGATGCAATGCACATTGCATCCAATACAAGCATCTTGTGTTTGTTATTTCGTTGAGAGTTTTCAAACATTGACCTGTTTGCAGCATGCAGTTGAGAAAATGTCTGAATCTGCAAGTGGGATCTCAAGAGGTTGGGAGTTAAAATTCGTGTATGGATTGTGTGGTTTTTATGGGAGATTGAAGCACAAGGGTTCCTGCACAGGCTGCAGGTTGTTCTGTAAAATGTTGGGTTTTCAGAAATGCATCTATGTTTTTTAAGGTTTACAAAATGTCTTTTTGGCATGTGATTTTCATCTGAGAAGTATATATATATGGTGTTTTTTTAGGATCCCGATTGGATCCCTGTTTTTTTTTTTTCATTTTCTTTAATCCTTAGTTTCTTGTTCATTTCCTTTTTTGTGCTTTCCGGATTACCGCTTTGCAAAATGTCTTCAATTGGCATGTGAATTTCATCTGAGCCGGGGTCTTGCAGCACATTTGTCTTGTTTTCATGATTGTTATGTCTTTTTCTTCAATTTGGATTGTGGTGGTGGTGCAGTATTTTGCCTTCTTGATGGAATATCGATGAATCGGAGGAATCGTTGAATAGAAGGGATGTTCATGGAGCAGGTGACTCTGATTTTCCTCCTATTAAATAAACACCTGCTCAAAGGAGACTTCATTTGAAACCATGCCATGTCTTTTGAAAAGCTGGAAAGCCTAAAAGACAAGATTCACTGAATGCACAACTCGTCTGTTTGAAATTGTGCAATATTATTAAAATGCTCCATTCTTGAAGCATGTGAATGTCATCAAAAGGGTAATTGTATAAATTTGCTAACTTTTATCTGCCAAAGTGAGCGTGTCCAACTTTGTTGTACTAATATTATATGTTCTGGTATTCTTGTTGCTGTCAATTTTCTGCACAAGTGCAAAGATCCTTAAAGGTCCATGTGGCTGATACAGCCATTGACAAAGTGGACTTCCTGTGATTGGCCTTTGGGACGTTAATTTCACTGAAGGGGATGTGCTTGTAATGTGCACAGGTAACATTCACCTGTGCATCTCTTTATTAGCAAGTGATTAGAGATTCTCCTGTAGGGGAGACTGGCACGTTGGCCCTCGGGGCACGTTTGACCATCCCCAATATTTTTTTTTATGAAACATGCACAGTTATCCAAATCCCCAATGAAGAGACCTTTGTTTTTATGTCTTTTAGCCAAAATATTTCATGAGCATTGAAGGAAAAGTGAGTTCTATTTCAGGTTCCCTGATTTTTGGCATAAAAAGTGACTTTTTCCAAGTCTCGATGTATTGGTTACTCTTCTTAAAGTATGGGGGATCCAGTCAGACAAGTCTCATAAATTGAAAGTATCATAACTTAAGTAAAGTTTGGTATAAGCTACCCGAGTTCACATTCAACCTTATCAGCGAGGCATGCACATTTTCATAAGAGGTTGGGACAGGGCACGTTGGACCATTGTAAACTGGATTGACTGACAAAAAACAATCGGCAAAATGCCAGCTGTGTAATTTTTAACATTAATAGAGCGCCTAAGTCATTCCTGTACAATACGAGGGTGAAATCATTTCGATTGGCTAATCTGCCAGCCTTGCTAGCTGAAACAAGACTTATTAAAATTATCTGGGTAAATATTCCGATATAACCACTCCGCAATGACACACAAGTGTGTGTTGTGATCTGTGAGAATAGAATTTGGTGTTTGCTTACTTTCTTCGACTTTCCTGGACTTTCATTCTGTGGTCCAACATGCCCCACATGGCGGTCCAACATGCCCCGGGTCTGAGGCACATTGGACCACAAAAAAAATTTTCTCCACAACCACAGAAGGTAGATCGACCTGGTTTGGCATAAAGGTATTGTAGATGTTTAGAAGTCAGTAAAGAGATTTTTCAAATATTTAGAGAAAGTTTTTGATTGAGAGCCAAAAAACAAAAAAGTGGTCCAATGTGCCCCGGTCTCCCCTAATGTGTCAACCCAGGTTGTGAGGTCCTATTAGATTGCTTTCGTGTTCCAGCTGGCTGTCAAGCTTCTTTGGGGTATCTTTTGTGATTTACAGATGATGGGAGTCCAAGACTCTTGCATTTACTATCCTGTTATTCACCAAGGGCTGTTTTGAGAGATCACATGAAAGGATCTGGGTGAGGCATGCATCTTTGTGGTTTGATGGAGCCTTGACCACCTCTCTGTCCTTTAGAGAAGGATCATCCTTAAAAGGGCTTCTGTGTGCATGCCCCTGGGTTCGCATTAACAACGCTTTTGTTCTGAAAAAAAAAAGTTCCTGTTGAGTCCTTAATGGCTACTGCTGGCAGGTTGCCTTTCCTTGTATTGTGAATTGTGAAATATGTTCTTGAATTTTCTCTTGAGCTTGGAATGTTCCTGCTGACTTCTCGCAATCTCTGTGTGCCCTTCACCTTCTTGAGCAATTACTTTTGGAACTGGCACCACTTAGTCCTTTGGCCTGATGATTTCTTGTGCCCCATGCTGCACCGGACAGGGAAGACCGTGGAAAAAAGTACCCTACAGGGAAAATCTTGGAATTTGGTCTCCAATCCTGAGAAAAAGTGGAGAATTTGGTTTCACATGTGTTGAGTGCTGAAGCAATCCCTCTATTTTGTGGGTTTATAGCTTTCTCGGTCTTCTTCTGCTGCGTTCTTTTCGCTTCAAAAGCTTTCATATTCCTTGCTCTTGTTCGGAATCCAAGGGTAACAAGTTCATCTGGCAGGTCAAAGTTTGCAATACCACCTGTGGACCTAATATGGGTCTTAAACCATCCTTCTACCAACTAAATTCTGCTCCATTTCGTTTGCTACACTGAGCTCTTTATTCACAGAAAACCCTTGTTCATCAGAAGCTTGACCATGCTTGGTTCTTCATCCTGTTGACCTCATGTGCCCCATACTGCACCTTGTCCTTTAGTCCTGTGACCTCTTGTACCAAATGCTTCACTTGGTCTGTCATCCTGAGCCTGGAGCCTCTAAATAGCCCACACTGGTGCTGATGGGGCATAAAACACAAACTCACTCACTCCTGAGCCTGGTAACCTCTGGTACCCAATGTTTCACTTTGTCCTTTAACCTGTTGACCACTTGTGTCCAATGATTCACTTCATCCTTTAACCTGTTGACCACTTGTGTCCAATGATTCACTTTGTCCTTTAACCTGGTGACCACTTGTGTCCAATGATTCACTTTGTCCTTTAACCTGGTGACCACTTGTGTCCAATGATTCACTTCGTCCTTTAACCTGGTGACCGGGTGTCCAGGTGGGACAGTCTTTTTCTTTTCATATGGAACCCCAGATTGTGTTTTTCTTTTTCTTTTCATATGGAACCCCAGATTGTGTTTTTCGCCTCCATCTTGCAAAGTAATGAAAATTGGTTGTATTCGGCAATACCTTGTTTTGGGAGATGCCTTTGTTAATGTCACAAAATGCTTTGAGCGATGTCATGAAAAGGTCTATGTAGAACTCTACATCCATCCAACCACTCGTGCTGCCAACTGCTTCTACCGTTGCTCCATTTATGAGTTCTGTCTTGATCCTCTTTCGAAGGAAATTCATCAAAGGGGCAATTCCCAGGCAAAGGTCCCTAAAGCATTCATTGCCAATTGGATTTTCTCTGGTCGGTTCTACTGGACTTATGTTGAACTGTGGCTTCAATGTTACTGTGACATGTCCTCTTCCTGTCCTAAATAGCCCCTGATGAGTAAATGATAAAAAAAAAAAACAGGGCGTAAAACCCCAACCATTCATCTGTCCATGAAGGGATTTGTGATTCTCCTTCCTGCAGAAATGGCTTGTTCCAGGCATTTTGTAAACTTGTTGTCTGTCTTGTTTGGTCGAGATTTATTTTTACTTTTATACAGGAAGGAACTGGAAGGGTAACTGCCAACCAAAAGTAGAATATGACTTGCTTGACATCAGGATTGTAATTTGACCGCACAATTAATTTGGTATGAGCTTCTTTAGCTGTCTGAGCCAATCAGATCTGCCATCATTCTCTGGCTATTACATGCGTCTTTCAGAGACAAGCCCCGACTTTGAAACATTGGGTTTTGTGTCTTCTCATACAGTTTGTTTCTGGAAATTCATTGAGTAACCTGTGCCCTATATATTAAAAAAATAGTTTTGAGTCTTTTTTTATAATCAACAAAGTCTTGTTTTTCTCCTAAGATGTGGATGGAATTAGACTTGTTGAGGTAACTTGTTGAGTTTAAGTTTCAGGAAGTACACAACTGGTCCCAGCAATAAGACTTCACTACCATCCGCTATGGAACTATCATGGAGCAAGTACCATCCGCAGGGGTATGAGTGATGTTCAATATCACTACCATCCTGAATGAAAAGTTATGCATGTGTCATTCCACTTTTGAATTAAGACTTAATGTTTTAATCTCAACTTCATAGTCTGAATTTAGATAAACTTGTGGTAATAGCTGGTGTTCTTAATTGCTATTTTTGTTGGCTCAATGAAATCTAAATTTCCTCATGGTTTTTCACATGGGGTATAGACATCTATTTAGAATGATAACCAGTCAAATGGAGTGAGCCTGAGGCTGTATTACCTGATTCAATGCTCCCATAGACTGCATTTTGCCTGCTTGCATTGAATGCACCCCCTCATATTTTTGGCGGTCTTTTATGTACTGAATTGTCAGATTTTTTTTAAAGAAAGACCAAAAAAACGTTATATAACATCATAGACCTGTTACAACATCACTTACTGCAGTTACATGCATGATTAGTGGTTTTCTAATGGGTTTTTAACAAGTCGTAACAGTGCTCAGTGTCATGTGAAGTGCTCATTCTGGCATCTGGCGAGCAGTTGAGACTTTTAACGAGTGTGTGACCCAGTTCACTTGGCACACGGAGCACTTAGTCAAACGCTCACTCACGCTCTATAAGCTTGACATGAACACAGATCTGGCTAAAGATAGAACACACTGTTGACAAATGAATATTCATGAATGACTCCTATCAAGGATTACATGTAAGCTGATACTAATCAGCATTATCTGATAGCATGTTTTCAATTGTGACATGGCAGTCATTAGGAGAATGGACATGGTGTCTACTTGACAGGTGAGTGTCTGTATTGCAAGGTGTATTGCTATGCAGTGAATCCATAACATGCATGTTTGGTGGTGATTTCAATATCAAAGACTAGCGTGCATGATAGCCGAGTGTGTATATTAACTTCATGATGTGTATGTTGTGTTTAATACTTGCCAAAACGTTTAGCATAGGACGTTTACACACGCCAAAGTTCATACTAATTGAAAGGTTGTAAAATTGTACATGTCTGGTGCTCAGATATATACACTACATGTATATCACAAGCTCTTGAGATTTGTTATCTTTAATGCTAGACAGTACATGTATTTTTAATTGCTGGTTACATGATAGTTTATGAACCATGATACTGATAGCACAACATTATGATAAATACTTTTAAAATTGCAACAAGGATGATGCTTTAAGATGTGTAATCACCTTGGAATTATATGAAACATGAAGCTGGTCAGTAAAAATATTTACAAAATGTTCTGCAGTAAAAAGTCTTAGAGTAGAATAACTCCTGATTTATAGCAAGCTCTCTCAGTTCTATTTTCTCAGACATGCTTTAAAAGTACACCAGACCTGTTGTTCGTTCATTTTAGAAGTTTCAATACATAACACCAGCCAAAGCAATACCTGTGGTCAATTTTTATCAAGCAGGACATCCTTTCTATTCAAGTGCAAATATTTCTATCAACTTTTATATCTTTCGAGTAATATAAAGGGTTCTTCAATGGACTGACAGTAGGCCCTTCAATGTTGTTCAAAGATAAGTTTTTCTCGAGGAGTAGGAGCCAGAAAACTGACAATTATCACAACTTTTATAAATGCATTTTTTGTGAGTTTTACTTTCATTGAACGACATTACGTTTGATGTTGGGGATCTTGCAATTTGGAAACCTTGTAGTTGTAGCTTTTGAGACTCCTTTGCTTTTAAGACATGAATATACCTCTTCCAATGTGGACCTGGGAATTGGGAAAGTGCCATATGCATTTTTAAAGGCTTTATAATATAAATATATAATATGTCAAATTGCCAAGCCACTGAACTATGCAGATAGCCAGAAAACTTTATGAAAACATTGCTTTTAAAACGTGAATATATCTGTTCATACCTTTACACCTATGGCCTAGAGCTATTTTGATGCTTTTGGTGTGCACTGTCAGTTATGGAATACACTTTTTATTTTGCAGGGTGTGATGAATGACTGAAAGGAGTGACAGACATTTTACACAGCAGTATTACTTGTGCATGGAATATACAGTATTTTGCCACCACCATGTCGGAGAGTGTTGGAATTTATGGATTACCCAGGAAGCTGATTAACTTCTTAAGGCAAATGGAGAAATACAGGGAGACTCTCAAGTGGAATATTAATGAAGGATCTCACAAACTCAGCTTGACAATGACATGGACTATGAACAAAGACAGGTTGAGTTTCGTAGACAGAATGAAAAGGACTTTGAGACTGAATAACACCTGGACTGGGGAGGGCATTGAGGTGCCAAAAAGGTCAGGGTCATTCAGAAAGAAGGTTCAAAGGTCACCAGAGAGGAGGTGCCCTTTCTGCAATAAAACCTTACCCCCGGATAAAGGGACCTCTGATTCCCCATGGAATTCACCCTGGAACTTGAAAAGGAACTCTAGTCTCAACAAATCCTCAAGAGGTTCCAGTTTCAATAGCCCAATCAGAGATGCAAACTTCAACAGATCACTGTCAGTCAGAGACTCCAGTTTCAACAGATCCAGCTGGTCTGGCCCTCGATCTCCCACCAGGACCTCCACCCCAAAGAGAGATGGAATGTGCAATTCTGTGAGGTCAGAGTCACCTGATCAGCACAGTTGCACCTCCAGCACAAAGAGTGTAGGCCTAAAGCTGTCTTACAGGACTGTTGAGGACATTGAAATCTCCTATGAAGATCTCTTCCAAAAAGCCAAAGAAGAAACCACCCGCCAACTAGATTCTATTAAGAAGGATTGGAACAGAAGTATTCGAATATCTTCCAGAAGTCAGTATTCTTCCTCTTCCAGTTCTTCTTCCATTGATGACGTCATTAATGGGGATGAGGTCGTCCATGAAAATGGGGATGCCAATGGAATTCCCTCAGAACCCCTTGCACCTGCGCCACCTGTTGTGGACCAAAGGCCAGGGACTTCAGCTGAGAGCTTTTTGAGTAACCATAGCAACAGAATGAACAATGGCCTGTCCTTGGTCCAAAGAGCAACCATTGAAAGGAACAATCTGAGAGGACCCTACAAAAGGCTTAGCTATTCTACTGACATCTTATAGCAGCTTATGTTCTAGTGCTATGTTTGCTGAGCGATCTACTCAGCAAACTAAACCTGCTATGATATTATGGGGGAAAAAGTTCTTATAGTTAGGATATTTGTTCTCATTATAATAACAGCTGTTAAATACGAAATACTTTAAAGTTGTACAAATGTCAAGATAATGATGGAATTATAATAATTAAGATTTTATTGAGGAATCCTAAACTAGAACCCTATTTCATAGTTGCCAGCTTTACCACATTGATCTGATTCTTGAGTATTCATGTTGTTGACTTTACGTTGTTTTATCCAAACAAGAACTTCCATGAAGGTGATAGCATGTATTTTTTCTCGTCATATAATGCATGTGAATAGATCTAGGCAGCAAATATTCTGGGACACTGTTATGTTGGTTTTTCAATAAAACAATACAAAAATGAAACATATTTGGAGACGTCTTCCATTACATTTCATTGCATAAAAAACTGTTCACTGAAACAGTTTGGTATTTCCAATAAAAACACTAAGGGGCCGACCAGATGATCTTTGGGGGGGGGGGCTATGGATATTTGGTGAAAAAAAAAGATTGTTTCCCTCTCGACACTGAAAAAAAAAGTTTGTTCAGCACATGGAAATAAAAAAAAAAGTTTTTTTCCACCTGTAGCTAGGGTACCGTAATGTTAAAATTCCGATAAAAAAGTTTGTCGCGTGTTCGCAAGCAAAAAAATTGTTCGTCGACACGCCGCGAACGAAAAAAAAGTTCGTCTCGGGGGTAAAATCCATAGCCCCCACCCAAATATCGTCTGGTCGGCCCCTAAATAAAAGTGCCAGTGACTAGACCCAAGAGAAGAGTTGCATGCAAGTCAGGAAACTCAGTCAAGAAGCCCAGTGACTGTCCTGGAGCATTATACCATTTTCGTACTGGTAATTTCCCAGGGCCATTCCAAGGATGGATAGACAAACTTTCTGTTACCATTCAAAATAGAAAAGCAGCATCTCACATGGGAAAATCATTCATTATTTGCAATTTGAGCATTGGTGTGTGTTCTAGAGTTTTGGTGCCGCACAGGAAAATGCCCGATCTTCGTGCTTATTGGGAGAGAGCCAGCTCTCTCCCTCAGGGATTGGTATGATTGTCAGAAATTTTTGGATCGCTTGTCAGAGACAAGGGAACACTTTCCAAAGTGTTTTTTTAATTCAAGGGACTAATATGATGCATAAAAGAGGCGTGGTAATGACTTTTGCTTCTTGTGATTCTGGTTTATTTATTATTAAGGTTTTAGTTTTCAACCAAATGGGTGTTTATTCACGCGGGAGCAGCCAGTAATTCATATTGACATGGAAAATTAAAGTTTAAAAATTTCTGTCTTACATGTTAAATTTATTTTGTTATGTCTTTAAGATTGTACCTGACAAAGTTAAGTGGTAATTTGGTACCAGGAGGTATTGCTTCGGGCTGCATAACCAGCGATCAATATTACTGGGCAACGGATCGGCTGCAGCATGGGCTAGAAAACGAGCGAGGGCGAGCAAGAGCAAATAATGACATTACCACTACATCCCACCTCTATTGGAAGATAGAGGGTTCTCCTGCCCCAGAGGAGGAAAATACCAGTCAAGTTCAAGTTCAAGGTAAATATTTCGAGGAAAAGGACAAATTCCAGTGTTTTATCAACATTCATAAATTCAGTTACATTCACTGACTGCTCCCTCAGTGTTACACACAGACTCAGCCATGGTGTAAATGTAAAAGGGATTCTGATTGGTCAAGATCCTAGGTTCATGCTACCTGGTTCATGATTGGCTCATGTCTTTCTGAGTGTTTGGACACTTCTGTTAGGGCTAAAATTAAAATTTTAGGCTCTTTAGAATCCTCAATTCATAGACTATATTATTTCGTTTTTTCATGGAGATATATTTATTCATTGCTGAGAATTCGTTGAAAATGCATATATCAGTCATGGTGTAAATGTAAAAGGGATTCTGATTGGTCAAGATTCTAGGTTCATGCTACCTGGTCCATGATTGGCTCATGTCTTTCCAATAGTTTTTCGGACACTTCTGTTAGGGCTAAAATTAGAATTTTAGGCTCTTTAGAATTCCCATATCTTAGACTGTATTATTTCGTTTTTTCCATGGAGATATATTTATTCATTGCTGAGAATTCGTTGAAAATGCATTGGCCTATACTTTTTTGTGCATTGTTGATGCTAAATGATGTTAAATAGCACATTTTTACAGTAAGAGGATTTGTTATTCTTCTTTATTAAGTACAATCACACTAATTCAGTTTCATTCTATCTTTGTGATAAAATAAATATTTTTTTATTGTCAAGACAATTGATCTCTTCAAAAGCCATGAATTGGAAGTGTAGGCTGTAATCTGGAGGTGCCATCCAATTGAATGTGTATTTTCAATTGCATTTGATCCAAGCCAAAGAATGGCACTCTCTGTAATCCAATTGATGAAGGATCTCAGCCTGAGAAACCACAATACCTCAATAATGGACTGCCCAACATATGAGCATAAGAATGGCCTAGTCAAGTCACACTTGGACTACTTTATATCAGACGGGCGGATTAAATGGAGCAACACAAGTGTCGTTAGTAAGAGTTCATATCTGGGAACATTTAACTGCTCTACACACAACCCTATTCACATATTCACTAAGGACCTAGGACACATCCAGGAGAGAAGGGAAAATAAGGTCACAAAAAGCTCCCAGGCTAGGATTAACTGGGATAAGACAGACAAAGACAGATATCAGGAAGTCCTGACAGAAGAGATTGCCAAGGTAAACTTTGAGCTGCTCGACAACACAGGAAAGACTGCTATGATGTCTAATCTGATGAACACAGCTGCCATGGCAGCCGACGCAAGCTCAAAAGGAACCCGGAAAAAGAGAAGGAAAAGTCAAAGTAACAGACCATGGAGTCCTAGAATTGCAAGTGCAGCCGAGGAGGCCAAAATTGCATTCTGGAAGTGGAAAGAGTTGGGTCGACCACCAAAACCGCACCCACTGGCAAACCGGAAGCGTGAGAAAACGCAGAAGCTGAGATCGGCACAAAGACAGGAATCAGCAAGAAGAAGAAAAGATCTGTTAAAGGAAATTATGTGCGCCTCGGAAAAAGACTCTAAGCTCTTCCACAAGCTGGTGAAAGCCAACAGAAGCAGATCCACCGCCAGTCCTGCACTGAAAGATGGAAACAAGCTAGTCTTCGATGAAGCAAATCAAAGACTACTGTGGGCCGACTACTTCCAGAATCTATCTTCTCAACAAGGGTACAAGGAAGAGGCTACAGACTCCAACACCATCAAACTCCTGCGTCTTGCTACTGAAAACAACAACAACGGTAACAACTCTTATGATGACTATGATGTCACCATGGCGATCCGAAGACTGAACAAGAACAGGGCTCCTGACTTGGAAGGTATAACTGCAGAGCACCTACAAAATGCACCACCAGAGTGCATCTCAGTTATTACCAATATCATCAACACCGCCCTGGACGAAGGCAATTGCCCGGCATCTTTCAAGTCAGGTTTCAAAATTCCCATAGCAAAAAAAGGAAAGGATAGCACAATTCTCAGCAACTACAGAGGGATCACAATAACAGCACTCATAGGAAAAATCCTCGAGCAGCTGATCCAAATATCAGTGGATGAAGTCCTGCACGCGAATGGCAATATGCTACAATTTGGCTTCACACAGGGCTTATCACCAGTGATGGCAACGCTCTGCCTGAATGAAGGCATCGCACATTGCAAGGAACACAAAAAGGAACTTTATGTGGGAGCATTGGATGCCCAAAAGGCCTTTGATGTGGTGAATCACCAGAAGCTGAAACTCAAACTCCACATGGCAGGAGTAGAGGGAAAGAAGTGGCAAATAATAGACGATCTTTACGACAACATCGAAGAAAAGGTACGCTGGAACGGTGACTACAGCCGCACATACTATGTCAAACAAGGTGTAAGGCAAGGAGCTGTGCTGTCCACCTCTCTCTACAAGCTCTACATTGATGATCTACTGAATAAGCTGAGTGTGACACAAACCGGGCTCAATATTGGGAACATTTATATTGGCATACCCACATGCGCTGATGACCAGCTCCTATTGTCAGACAAAGGCTATGAAATGAAGGCGATGGTGAAGACATGTCAACAGTATGCAGAAGAGCACCTATATACGATACATCCAACGAAGAGCACAGTCACGATAATGAATAGAACAACACCTGCTACTACATCACTACTGGAGTCAGATGACATAGGGCTACCAACAACATCATCCTTCACTCATCTGGGCCTGGAATGGAGCTCGGGATGTACGACTCCAAATATCGAGCTTAAGATATCCATGGCGAGAAGAACTGCCTATGCCCTAACTAGTCTAGGACTGCACGGGGAGAATGGACTCAGCCCAGCAACATCGCTGAAAATTATCAACACATATGTGATACCAAGGCTGCTGTATGGTGTTGAAGCCCTGGTCCTAAGCAAACAACAAATTAAGGACATTAGCGCCTTCCACAAAAATCTGCTCAGGAGAATCCAGGGCCTGCCAAAAAACACAGCTACGGAGGCCATCTACATCATGCTCGGAACCCTCCCAATCGAAGCCGAAATACATATTAGGGCCTTGACCCTATTTGGTGCAGTATGCAGGTCCAGGAACACCACTCTCGTGGATCTAGCAAACCGTCAGCTGGGCCTGGGAGGGAAACACAGCTGGTTTACATATATCCAGAAGCTCTGTTGCCAGTACCAGATAAATATTGAAGGAGCGACCAATGCGCCATGGAGAAAGAACCACTGGAAAGAATATGTCACAGACACAGTAAAACACTTCTGGATGAAGGAGCTGATGTTGAACAAATCAGGGAAGTCAAGCCTGCAATATCTGGAGATAGACCTTCGCCAGCCATTTAAACCTCATGCCATCTGGAGGAGCTGTACCGGCAACCCAAGACACGTCACAGCAGCTATGATACGAGCTAAGATGATCACCAATACCTACCTGACCCAAGAAAGGAAAACAAAGCTGGGAAGGATCGGAGAATCAGCGATGTGCATCCTCTGTGGAGAAGAAAATGAAACGCTACAACACCTGCTAATCAGCTGCTCATCGCTCAACCCTGGAAGAACCAACAAGCTGGATATGCTGAAAAGAAAGGGATTTAACATCACAGAGCAACAGGAAAAGCCAGTGAAAGCACTACTAAACGGTCCAGCACAAGGCAGTAGCAATGATGGGGATAAGTGGGCCGAGATTCAGCTGAATATCACGATGCTCTGCCAGCAACTGACGAACACAAGGAACAAATTATTGGAACTCAAGAATAGAAAATCGTAGACATAGCAGCTGTAGCCGTAGAATAACATAGTTTTTACTGACACTTTTATCACACGCTTCTATAAGCTTTTAAACACTTTTTAACGCTTTTAGTTGCTTTTAAATGCTCTTAAAGGATCTTAGATACTCTGATTGATCTTTTAATTGCTTTTATATACGCACCAAGTGACAATTTTCTGAATATTAATATGAATACTTTATGAACATACCCTTTAAATAGGGGTGCTCCTGAACGAAGAGGAGGAATATCCCAAGACAAGACAAGACAAGACAAGACCCACTTCTGATTGCCAGATTTGAATATAATTGCACTTTAAGTCATGTCTTTTGAATAACTGCCCTTTCATTTCTTGATCAAAGTATATTTGCTGCAAGGTGTGACAGTTCTTTTAGACTTTTAGTCTGAATATTAATATTTAAAGATGATCCTCTCCTATTGGTTGAAACTCAATCTGTTCTTATTGGCTGTTGGAAGTACCTGAACTAATAGACTAATTTCAGGGACCGTTCTCTCAGTAAACACTAGGGGAAAAGTGGTGCTTGGTGTCAGTACTCTTAAAATTTCATTGGCTGATAGATTTCCCGCCCATGCCTATGATTGGTCCACCCAAGGTGTCTCCAAGCTGGAGTATTTTTAATGCCTTTTAATATATATATATACCATTTATTCGTGCTTATCACACCATTTTACGTATTTTGAAAATAATACAATCAATAAATGTAATTAAATTAATAATTATACTCGGGAACCAAATGTCAATTTAAGGATAAATAGAGGATGCAGTCCTTCATCTCCTTTGAGGTCCAGTTGTTCAGTTTTGAAACCCTCTGCACCGCAAGTGAAAGTTCCCTTATGGCAGTTGCTGAGCCTTCCAAGCCTGAGTCCAAAATTAATCATAGCATTGTTTGTCCCCATGCCAATTCAGATTACGTGCTTTAATGCTGCCTTTGGATGAGCTCAAAACCTTAATAATTGCTGCAACTCTTCTGTTGTTCCCTGAGATCATAGTATTATACAACCTCAAGAAACGTGAACGCAGGGCACTTTCCATGGGTATTGTTTCATGTAACTTTGAGCACTGTTGAGGCTTTATAACTTCCTAATTCTTTCAGATTAAATTTTGGAAGTAGTGTTTTTAGGTTTAATGGGCATACATCTTCCATGTGCGGAAAGCAAATTAAGAATCATGGAATTACCTAGAAGTTATTTGGGGCAAATGTTCAGCACATTCAGTGAAATAGGTCTATTGGCCAATAAAAAAAAGAATATGTTGTCTCTGTCACACATAACTACACTCAACTTTCAGACTATATATATACCAAACAATTTTTAAAAAGTGGATTATTATTACTTCTAAATAAGTAATATTAAAGCCTATTTCTGAACTTTAGTAAGCAAGTTGATAAACAGGCATTCCAAGTATACTAAGTATGTGGACCAAAAAAACGGTGCGGAAATAGGCAAGCCTATTCACGGCGCTTTAGTCAGTGCTAGTTGAGTGCCATTGCTTAAAAAATATAGGCCTATTTTGTCTTCAATCTGTCTGGTCCGCATTAATCTGGGTCTGCAGCTACTTGGTCCGCATCCTTTACTCCTAAGTGTTGTCCCAGAGTGACAGACTGTAGCTTCCCTGGAAGATGCCTGCAGATTTGCAGTATTTAAACCAATTCAAGCCATTTGAAACACAAAAACTTATCAGGAAAAATCTGTATTTTGTCTACAGGTTTGGCAATAGGCTCAAATTAAAGCTTATTTCAAGTAGAAGAAATTCAGAGTCCAATTTTAAAATCCAATGTCGGATTTTTACAACTGCTTGCAGCCTGTATTGCAGGAGGAATTTTCAGTCAGCCTCCGACCATATAGGAAGTTGCACTATTTCACCTATTACCTTGAAACTGAGCATACAGTCTCAATATAATTTTATCTTGCTGCCATCAACTTTTGGTAAACTTCTGTGACATTAAAATTTTTATTTACGAAACTAAAATGTTCATTTTTTTGCGCGAATTTCAAATGACCATGCAGCTCCATGAAACCAGCACCAACAGCAGCAGTCAGATTCAATAGAAAGAATGAAGGAAGGGATGACAGAAGGATCGTATGAAGGAAGGCAGGAAGGAATGAAGGAAGGGATGAAGGAACGAATGAAGGAACGAAAAAAGAAAGGAAAGTAGGAAGGAAAAAGGGGAGTGGAGGGAGGGAGGATATACATGTGGATAGATAGATAGATAGATAGATAGATAGATAGATAGATAGATAGATAGATAGATAGATAGATAGATAGATAGATAGATAGATAGATACTAAGTGTATCTACAAGCAGCTGTTAAAGTGCTTGCACGTTATTTCGAAGTTATCTTATTTTCAGACCTATAAATGGCATAAAAACGATCTGTATTGTGATCCATGAAATGTGAAAGAAACTCAGCACTAGGATGACATAAATTTTATTGCCTGCCTCGAGTCTGTAACTCAATCTATATTGCAAAACAAGGCACTGCGTTTCCCACCGACTTGTCCTGCGAATCTGAATTACTTGTTTAAGGTCTCACAAATCTACGAGATTGCTGTACTTCAGCTGAAATCCTGCAGATCTAAAGGAATGTTGGATTTCACTGTTTTCCCAATCATGCATTGACAGCAGAATTTCTTGTTTTCCTCGAGATCTGCGTGAGTCTCGCTGCGACACTCTCTCGAGTCTTTTACATCGATATCTACCTGCGTGCGGCGAACTCCCGTACGTTCCGCTTGCGACACGAATTCTAGTTTTGTTACATGGGGCCGATTCTGCTAAGACAAGCTTGTGGTTGCTCCTCAGGTTATGTTCCTGTTGAGATTTGATTTGAAAATGTTCTTGAATGTATTGTAGCGCCTGATTGTTCACTGCCTTCCATGCACTTGTAATCAATTTGAACTGCTGAGATTGATAACCAGTGCAGTTGTTTCCTATTATGGCTAACACTATTGTGACAGTATTTTTTCAATCTCTCAATTAACCGATCTGGTGGGCTTTGAGCAACCTGAAGTTTATTTTTTAACAATCGACTGGCATTGCCATACAACAGTAAAATTAACGGGGTGACAAAAGCATTGATAGCAGTTTCAACTATTTCCTTGTCGACGTTCTTTCAAAGTTTTGATAAGTTCCTCGAGATAAAATATGCGTAAGGAAACATTTTGTTGACCTGCTTCTCTAATCTCATATTTGTGTTAAAGAGTACGCATTCTCATTTTAACAAATTGGCTGGCTGTAAAGTGCACGTGAAATGAATGCATTGATTATGACAAATCATCAGTATTGTGACTCCCAAAGTGTGTACCCGGTAGTGATGGCCCTCTTCTTCCCAATAAAAAAATATTTAAAAAAGGCTGTGAGGAGACCAATACTGCTTCTTGGTCACTGACAAAAGAAATGATTCTGTACCATAAAACGTGGTTACTTTGGCCACAAAATGAGAAAAATATTCAGTATCCTGTATTTCTCAAACCCATATAGATACCAGGAAATTTCTTTTTGCATCTGCTAGAGTTACTTGTCTACTTTTTATGTACATTAATTTAGTTTCAATATCATGATACCAGTGCTTCTTGTGAAGGCCATTCTGGGAAAAAGCAGATTTGCAAAAAATTGTGATTTTGCGAGGAAGTGCAAGCTTACACGATGAAAATTGCGGACGATTTTTAAATATTATATATCACAGTTTCAAACTACACAGGATTTGTTTATATGTTATGCAATTTAGTGATTTTAGGGCTATGGCCAATGTAACCCCAAATCTCCAAGTCAGTGTCGGGGTTACTTTGGCCACCCCTGGAAATGGCAATTGGCAAGAGTTGGAACAGTTTGTAGTTAATAGCAGTCAAGGAGGACCTTGATTCGACAAAGAGGTGTGTGACCCTGAAAATTATGTTGACTGTCATAGATGCTTAAAAAATCCCATAAATTGTCCAATGCAATAATTTCAATTTATGTCTTTTAACAAGCATAACATAGCGATGATGTACTGGCTGCTAGGGAAGCTGTGAACCACTGTACATATGATTTTATCCAAAATAGCATTATGCAAATAATTGAAAATTTGAATAGAAATGTAAAGTGTCATATGATTGATAAAAATTGTTTTAAAATTACACCTTTTATGATTGGTAGCATATCTTACATTCTTGTGACCTAAAAACTGGAGTACAGTTCACATTATGTCATTTGAATTAGGAGGCAGTGGCACACAGAGTATGATACACATATCAACACTTAATTTTTGTTCAGAAATCTGCGAATGAGTCATAACTGATTCTAGATGACAAAATAAATTCTTCGGCTTGTTGGGTGGTTAACTAACATAACTACTTAAATTCTACTGCAGTGCACGGTATTACATGCTCAAAATCTAAGGCGGCCAAAGTTATCCCAACTCCGGGGTTACCTTGGCCAGCCCTTTAATTATAATAAAACATAGAACCATCATCGATTTTGGAAAGCTTTTCGACAGATGAAAACCGCAACGTACTGGCTGTGTTATGGCACAAAACCTGATATTCAACAAAGTGTTTTTCTTAGAACACAAATTTGGTGCTCCGAAACGGCCAAAGTAACCCTGTTTTATGGTATCTGGTTCTTAAACTTAAAGAAAAAGGACAATCTAGAGGCCTTATCTTTTACATGAGTAATCAAACAACCTTTAATTTGCTTTAGGTGGATTGATTTCAGGAAACTGTCTCTGAAGAGACTTCTTAATATGATTTTAAACACCAGAGGGCATACAACTCGCATCTTATTATTTCTGTCCAGTGGTGCCTCTGGGGGACACAAATTACCAAATCGGAAGGCAAATATATTATAGGTAGATAGACAAGAACGTGAGATTTATGATATGATTATACAGCCATGGCCGTTAGTTTATGCTCAGTTGCTATGCTTCACTATGGGGCTATCATTGTGACTAATCATAAGAGAGCAAATACTTGCTCAATCCTCACCAAATTGTCAGGAATTATAGTCCGTACACTGCAGCAGGTGTTCTGCTTAAAAATTTTGAATGGAATAATATTACATAACAACTGTAAGGTAAAACACAAAATTAGTTGAGATTTAAACATATAATCAGTGTTGATGCTCTATGCGAATTGCATGCTGGTAATAGTCACCAAAGTGTATGAATGTGTCGAATACACACCAAATTAAGAATTCATGACAAAATCGCAATTAAATATGCAGCTTCTACATTGGTTAATCGTTTGACACAATTTTCTTTTCAAATGACAAGAATTATATCTTCTTACGCCAACTTAAAAATTGGCAATTGTTAAAGAAAAAATTAGCTCAATTAAAACCCGATGAACCAAAAATTCAACCAAGTATTTAAATGTGATTTTGCCATGAGTGCTTAATTTGGTGCGTATTCGACACATTCATACACTTTGGTGACTATTACCAGCACGCAATTGGCACAGAGCATCAAAACTGATTATATGTTCAAATTTCAACTAATTTTGTGTTTTGCCTTACAGTTGTTATGTAATATTATTCCATTCAAAAATTTTAATCAAAACACCTGCTGCAGTGTACAGACTATAATTCCTGACAATTTGGTGAAGATTGAGCAAGTATTTGCTCTCTCATGATTAGTCACAATGATAGCCCCATAGTGAAGCATAGCAATTGAGCGTAAACTAACGGCCATGGCTGTAGGGGAGACTGGGGCATATTGGCCCTTTGGGGTACATTGGACCATTCCTGATATATTTTTAATATTAAGCATGCAGCGTTATCCAAATCCCCAATGATGAGACCTTTTGTGGTATGTCCTTCAGCTGAAAAGTTCCATGAGAGTTGACGAAAAAGGGTGAGCTCCATTTCAAGGTTCCTGGTTTTGGCACAAGAAGTGACTTTTTGCAAGTCTCGATTGCATCGATTGCTATGTCACCCCTCCTCAAGTGTGGAAGATCTGGCCAGAAAAGTCTCATAAATTAAAAGTATCATAACTTGACTAAAGTTAAATAAAATTTGAAAAAAGTTTCCCAAGTTTATGTTCAACCTTGTCATTGAGACATGCACATTCTCATAAGAAGTTGAGACAGGCCATGTTGGACCAGCATGGCCGGGGCATGTTGGACCATTGTAAACTGGATTGTCTGACAGTACAAAGGCTAGCCTGCAAAATGCCAGCTGTGTAATTTTTGACATTAATAGAGCACATAAGTATTTCCTGTACCATATTATGGTACACTCAATTCAGTTGGCTCATCTTCGGACACTCAGCCGAAACTGACTTATTATAATTATCAGTGCCAATTTTTCAGATATAGTCATTCTGCAATGACACGCAAGTGTGCGTTGAGATTTGTCGGAATAGAATGTGGAATTTGCCTTCTTCTACTTTGCTGGACCTGTAATGCGTCGTTCACACGGCTGGCCACCGTGCCCCAACTCTGGCCCCGACTACAAAAACTTAATGTACAGTTCATTGCTACTTGGACATTATGCCACCCTAGCTGCAGGTGAAACCAAACATTTAAACATTTAAAAATCAAGAAGAAGCCAAAATGTCTATATTTTTGACACCATGTTTGTGACCATGTTTGTAACTGTGTGATACAATCAAACTTTTAGGATAGGGCCCTGATGTTAGAGGGTCCTCTGTAGAAAATCTTGCTTAACATGGGTGATCCTAAAGTGGTTAAATCATTTTATGGATATTGTGTCAATGCTGAACACGAGTTAGGCAACTAATTTTAATTAACTGAACTCATGTTACAACATGACAAAATTTTTTGCCAGTAACCCAGTTAGAAGATAAGTTATAGGAGTTAACCACTAAGTAAAGGTACAGGTAGACATTATTTATTGTGGGTAACCAGACTAAGTCAGAGACTTATTTACAGCTGGGCCCACGGCACCTTCAATTAATATCTGATGCGAACGACAATGCCCTGGAATGACATGATGGCCAGCCTGGGGATTGAACCTGGGTGCCTCACTTGTGAGGCGAGTGCTCTACTGACTGAGCTAACTGGGCTGACTTTAGGATAACCCGTGTTGAGCATTCATACAATCCCGTACTGGCGTAAATAGAGTGATGCCGAAAATGAGAATTTGGGAGCCCATCACCTTATTTTGTCACAGGCCCGACATGTCGCCATTCCACCCCCAACTCAGGTCTGGGTTGGTAGTTCATGTATGAAAATAGGAGTACCCTAGCTGCACTTGACTGAGGATTCAATGGATTTTGTTACATTTTTTATCAGAGTCCTTGATCAATTTCGAATATTTTTCTTGACCATAAACGTAAAGGAAACTTATCTGATTTACATGCCCGGATGAGCACTGAACAGGATAATAATTGTTATATGTTCATGGCCTGCAGGGTTTGACAAATGGCACTTCCTCGCTGTGTCACTGGTGTATCACAAAAGGGTTAAACCCTCAATTCACTACATACTCTGGATCTCTCTGATGAAACTAAATCGACTATGTGTAGCTATTGTATTGTATAATGATGATGAGCATTGAAAGATAAACGTCTTGAACGAGAGTGAAACAACACATCAATTTTTTATTTAAAAAAAAATCAATCTATAAATTAACTCATGACAACTTTTACAGGAATTAGCTAAATTGAAATATCTGTGGTAAAGAAATTTTATGAATTTCAACAGTAAATTTTGTTCCTAACCACAATGTAAAACCAACTGTGTTTCTTTAATGGCAGCTAGCGTAATGAATTTTAAAAATTGCCTTTTTGCGGTAAAACAACATGCAGGTGGATGGGCAATTCCTCAGTCCTTAGACCAAAAAGTATGTGACTGACAAATTAGTCAAAATGACTCTGTTGGAGCACTGCTCTTTTGATAATAAGAAGTAATTTAAATTTTATTCATGCACTGATATTCCAAGGTCACATTAGCCAGTTTAAATGGCTGAATTTTAAGAGGCAAATACATAAACCTGACTGACCAGTTATAAAATACTTTTGAGCTGAGTCCTAAAACTATTATTCAACTGGCCTTTTCACTAGTTTATGATTGATTTTCCTGTCGGAGAAGCATAAGATAAAAAGGACAGATATTTTCGGCTAAATTTTGGGGTTGAAGAACTAGGCTAGCTAATGACCCTATACATTTCACTATTAGAAGATGTCACCCTTTAAGTTTCTTCACCTCAAAGGAAAATTGTTTCTTACAGGGCCAAACTTTAGGTCATCTTGTGAAACACCCTCCTGTGCAGTGACCCTGCTAAATCACCGGAGGATGCCCAGATTGTCCTGTAGAATAATGCATTGATATCAAATTTTAAATAGCAACGTTTGGCGTAAAACTGAAGTAAAAACAATGTCAACCAATTGGACTGTCCAGACCCTCTTCGGTTTTTCATTTTTTAACTTTGAAAATCCTTGATATGTTGTTTTTTTTTAACTTTATTCGTGTTTTTGATTTTATATTTTATGCAAATAAGAATCATTTTTTATGCAAATTTATTGGTCCAAGAATTCAAGTTGTACTTTCAGAGATACTCTTTAGGGCTAATCTATAAATATATCTATAAATACAATTGAACTAAATTGTCAATCTATAACATACCACAAATACCAAGTTTTAAAATTTTATTATTATCATTTATTTACAATTTTTACAAAATTTAACTAGACAAGCACTTTCTTGTGATAAGGCATTAAGGCAATCATGGCAATGATATATATCTATTGTAAGTGTATGAAACATTGTACATTTTTTTGGTTGTTAATTATAATCGGTCACAATTAAATACGCGCAAAGTAGAATATCATTGTCAAAATAAAATCTCCACTCCAGGTGCAGCAAGTAACGCGAGGGTTATTTACACTATAAAAATTTAATGATTGTCTGATTCAGACAATAATGGTATACACAAAGGTATAAAAATATCCTATATACACTGTATACAGTGTAAGAAATTTGAAATGTGCTGCATTAATTTTTTTCTTCATGTCACCGGATCATCATTAAATTATACATGAGCACATTATCAGTAGTATTTACAAAGACATAATGTTCACTTTTGTCAGACAGTTGCCTCTTTACTGTTGGCAGATTCGATATAGGCCAAGGCATCCTGAATTGTAGGATAATCTGTGAAAGGCGCAGAGTCAGTCGATAGCAGGTTGACCATTTTCAAACGTGCTTTGATTTCAGGTGAGCAGTTGACAAGGTGCATCGTGACGCCAGCTGCAATGAAGTCTTCACTGACCAACTTCAGAACGTTGATGCCCATCATGTCCAAGAAGGAGAAGCGAGAACAGTCCAGAATGATGTGTCTTATTTCATCTTCTTCTTTGGAGTCTCCAATTGTGTTTAAATCTTGTCCGGAATCAGATTTCTGTTCGCTGCTGTCATCGTGAACACCATTTGCCACAGGTTTCTCCTGATCTTTATTGTTATTCATCTCTTTCAACTTTAGAGTCGGATTGAATGTGCTGCTGAACAGCTCATTCTTGAAGCGCTGGGCAGTAGCAAAGTACAAGTTGGTCTCGTACCGGAAGATCTTGATTCCTCTGACTTGCTTAGTTTTGCCGAAGGAAGCTTCAGGAACCGTTAGATCGTTGGCATCGAGGACCCCAAGGACATTTCCTTTCATCAGGAGAGACTGGCACACATAAGAGATGACGACGTACCCAACTCCGATACCCAAACCCGGTCCGACGTCGGTGATGATCGTGAAGAACCAGCTGACGAACCAAATGAAAAAATCAAACTTGCTGATTTTCCAGTAGCGGACAAGATCCTTGAACTGTTTGAACAGCGGGAATAAGGCAACGATGATGACACTGGCAAGTACAGCTTTTGGCAGAGGTTGGAACAAGTAACCAAGAACCATAATCACAAGCAGGAGAAGCAGGGAGGAGAAGACAAACCCGATACTTGTGCGTCCTCCACTTTTCTCAAAAACGTAAGATCTCGGAGGAGCACAAGCGCCTCCGAAACAGTGGAAGAAGGAGGAGACCGTGTGCATCACCCCATAGGCGAACATCTCCTGGTTGGAGTCAACGTGGTACTTGTACTTATTAGAGAAAATGTTTGCCATCGAAATTGAAATCACAAAACTTAGAATAGCCAAGACCACAGCGTCCATTATGACATTGCTTGCAAACTCCATCGGAGGCACGGCAGGTTGAGGAAAACCTTTTGGGATTTCTCCCACATTCTGGACTCCATATCTGTCAGTGAGTTTTGCAAAGTAGCTTATCAGTGTCCCCAGGATGACAACCAAAAGCTCAGCAGGGATGGGAATCTTGAGTTTATCTTTGAACTTCTCATTAATGACCTCTTTTATGACTATGAGCGTAAATAAGCAGATTACGGAAACTGTGAAAGTTGCCAGGTTGGTGTGCTTTAGATTTTGGAAGACGTCAATCATGAGTTTGATGAGACGAAACATTCCAGCATGACGAGATATCTTTATGCCGAAGATGGAGGGAAACTGGCTGGAGGCAATGAAGAAGCCACAAGCTGTGGTGAAACCGCCTACGAAGGACACGGGCATGAAAGTGGTCATTGCGCCAAGTTTGAAGAAGGCCATCCCGATTTGGAGAAGCCCTGCTAGCAAAGTTATAGTCGTAGCAATGGCTGCTTTTTGTGCACCCGGATCAAAGTCATCAATGAATCCATCAGTCACGTTGGAATTCGCTATTGTAGTGAAGTCATAATCAGTTTGATTTGCAGGAGACGGAGTCGTTTGGGTGATGCCTCGGTTTTCTAAGATGATGCTCAGTTCTCGGTCAACAGCTGTGCCGATGATTAAGCTTGGTACAGCCATCGTCCCAAGTGAATTGTGCTGAGACATTGCCAGAAAGAAGTAGAGCAGAGGTTGGAAGAAGGAGCAGTACAAGCCGTAAACAGGAGGGAGGGAGGCGAGCAAGGAGAACCCCATACTTTGCGGAATGTGCACGATGCCCACATTTAAACCAGCGAGGATGTCATAAAAGAGGTTCTTCTTCACTTCGTAAGTTTTCACCACCTCAACGAAAGGGAACGTCTCTTTTGCTTTCTTTTTCACACATTCTCCAGAACACTGCACTGTCTTTCTCACTCTTTTTCTGATGGTTGTTGCCAGTGGTTGTTCCTCATCTTCACTCTCATTGAAGGCCAATGACAGTTCTGGGGCTGTGTAGGCATCTCGTTCAATCTTTACCACAGCCATCTTCTTTGGTTGTACTGGCTCTGAAGTGAAAATGAAAAAAGTAATCTTTTACATGGTCCATATTGGTTTTTGTATTTAAAATGGTCTCAATGATTTAAAATATGTGGTTCTTTAATTATGCCTACGTTTAGAATGTTTGGCAGAGGGCCAATTACGTTACCTTTAAGATAAAACTTGATTTTCTTGTTTCACTTAAAACAAGAAGAGGGATAACATTTTTATAATCCAAGCCAAGCAGCGACAACATATCAGATAACTGATGTGGTGTTTTTTATTTTTTTAACTTTTCGCAAAAAAATATAGGACGACAGCCCTTTTGAACTTTTCACAAAAAAATGTAGGACAACCCAAGTGGTTTTCCACAGCAGGTTTACTGAACCTTGTCATAAATCCCTATTTCTTAATTTTGTTACAGTCTTGCCATTTTTCACCCTTTTCTTATTACATTTCTTTTATGGCGGCTCAGCAGGGTGCCTGTGATCTAAAGGCAAAAATGTTTGCTTCAATTCACAGGGTTGCTCATCTCTTTAGCTTTATTTCACATAATTTCGGTGGCCTCGACCTTCACAAAAGGTCTCAGCATGTGTGACCCCAGCAATTTCTACCTTTCGCTTGAAGGACCTGCATCTTTACGAGCAAAATTCTATTCTAATTTTTTTACTCCTGGGGTTGATTTGTTAATTTAAAACTTTTTTTTCCTTTAAATCTGCATTAGCCTGTCACAAAAAAACTTTGCACATGCTGATCATGTAGAAGTCACATGATTGTGCTTACATCAGGTGAAAATGATACTGCCTTGAGAACAAAAATCTGCGCTATCCGTTTGCTCAAACGAAACAACTCGAAAAAGAGACAACAACCCCTTTTCCATATCAAACCGGTTTATTTATATTGGCCAACAGAATCTGTTTGTGAAGATTTCCAGCTGATTGACAGAACACTTGTCCTGGTAATTTGTTGGGGGAAATAAACAGATTATGATAGTTTAATAACTTAATACTAATTCATTATATTCCACCTCCTGAACAAAGGACCTTTTTTTTCTTCTTACTTTTTTTTAAATCCCAGAGCATTATTGTGTTCCAAAATGAATCATTATCAAACTGTTCATGTCATGGTGCTTTTTTAAATCTAATTTTATGTTAATTTATTGTAGGGTGAGTGGGGCCAGTTGTACCAAGTTTTAGAAGTCACTTTCCTGTCTCCTGTCTGCAGACTTTTATAGCTTTCAAGGTGAGCAAAGATGGAAAATGTAGTTAAGAAATTTACTTAAGATCCCAACTTCATTTTATTCTAATGTTCGCTCTTGATCAAAATGAAAATTATATGTCTACAATTAGAAGAAGAGACAACTTTGACAACGTTTGCGGGTAGAAAATGTTGATCAAATTGTTTTGCACCATAATTTTCAAAGTGCTGTTTGGCCTGCCTCTTTGGAGTCAATTATTGAAATTATTATGCAGTTAAAAATACCTGACTTGACTCTGCTTAGTGAGAAAAAACAGTCTATCTTTCAAAATATCAGAGTTACGGACAAAAAAAACCCAGATACATCCAAAAGGTGTTTTTATTGGACATCGTCTGAAAAGAGGCCTCTGCCGCCTCCCATTATGATCCAATGGTAATTTCTCTCTTTTTGTAAGGCTTTGTATCTACTTTTTTTACAGCTTCTACCTCTTTTTCTGAGCTAGGCCTACCTGCTGACTTTCATGAACTTTGATTGTGTTTCAGTGAAGTTTGCCTTGCAAACTTGTGACATCACTCTCATGTTTCAACAATATCCACACAGAAAAGCACCAGAAATGTAAGTTACCAGGTTAATGCTGGGGTGTGGCTTCTTGTCCGAACCTACTCTAGTCTCTGGCTGCTGGTTTGTGACAAAATGACCATATTAAGTTCAAACTGGGTGGCCTCACTTCAGCGGTACTTCATTGGACCTTCGAGAGGTCTCCCAGCTCCATTACAGTTCTGCTTAGAATCAACAAATTTTTTTCTGTAATTTAAACACTGTAATGTATCTGGAGCTAATAAATGATTTTGAAATTGAAAATACTCTATTACTGTAAAAACTTGTAAAAAAGGAAGAAACCTTAAAAAAGTAGATACAAAGCCTTAAAAAAGTAGATACAAAGCCTTAAGAAAAAGAGCAGAAATTTCCATTGGATTATAATAGGAGGCCTCTTGCTAGGGGGGTGTCCAGTAAAAGCACCTTTTGGATATACCGGAGTTTTTATTTTGGCTACACGATTAACCCTGCGACATAACAAAATGGGGACCTCACAACAGTGAGGTTTGACCAAATCGAATTGAAAATGTCAGCTTTTTATAATGGACCTGGTAGTGATGCAAAGTCCCAAATTAAGTTGGCAATTACATGCTACAACATACTCTCAAAGTGTATTCCATATTCATGACCAATAGTGTATGCTCCGAATCAAGATTTTGAACCAATAAAGGTTCCTCAAAGAGTCTTCACAATATATTATCCTTTTAAAATAATGATGTTTTTTGTAGTTGTTTGCTGTCCTCTGAGGGTCATTCCCTTGCAGGTATCCAACAATTATGATTGCCTGAAGAACACTCACAAAAAACCTTGAAGGTCCCCTCCTCTTCCCAGTGCATGGATTAATAAGGGATTAGCATACGATTTGGTTTCCTGCTTAACTAGTGTGAGAATAAAAAAAAGTCCAAGGAAATTTCAAAAACTTAAGTGAAAGAAGACTGCTGTGAAATGGAATTGGATTAACTGAATGATAAAATGCTTAATGTCTTGCATCCAAATGTTCAACGAAAAGCTAAGAAACAAAAAAAGCAGGATGTCCGCCTCAAAGGAATATTCCTCTGTGTGTCCACATAATTTTTAAAACAATAACAAAATTCTAATATAACAAGACATTCTAAACTTACTCAGTCTCAGCTGATTTTTGCTATTATTTGAGTTAAAGAGGCTTAGAGGCTAATTAATATTAATTTAGCAAAGTGATTGGATGAAAAAAATTGAGGAATTTAAATTATTAAATATAATAGTAGCTACAGTATGATTTTATTTAGCACTTATTCCAGATAAATTTGCTCATCAGCGCTCACCATACTGAACAGCAATCATCATAAAAATCATTATAGTGCTAACTTCTGGACATGGCCGGAGCGGGGTTTGAACCCGCATCCACTATATGCGCAATGCAGATATTTGTGCAAACCATGATTCCATAAAGCCACTAAAAGACTTTTACAAATTTGTAAAAACTCTTTAAACATTTTTAACTAGTTTGCTTTTGTGTATAAAACAAAGTAAGCAGTACAGCAAAAATGAATTCTCATAAAACAGAAAAACCATTTAACAGCACTTACCTTGCGAATGGTGTGAGGTTTTCTAATTAACCATCCTTGCAATGAAGCTGTGTAAGTCAAGGCGCAGTGGGATACACCAGAGACCAGACTTGGGCTGGGCTTAGACACGCTACAGCGAGAATCTCACCAAAAGCCCGCCTTTTCTCATAAATTTAAATGGCTGCATGGAGAAGCTGACAGGCAGTCGAGATGATAAATGTGCTTAAATCACATTTTTATTGCGCATATTCCCGAATGCCCACCAATAGACTGGTCTTATGCACACACCGTTCACTCTAAAAACAAACGCCTGTTTTAAACACTTTTAAGTGTTAAATTCCATAAACACGTTTGAAAATAAACACTTTCTATCAGTGTTTATCAAACTTAGAATTTTTTCTCATGTATGGTTTCAGAAATTAATGATCAATTTAAACCATTAATTTGGGTTATTTTAATGACAATATGCCATAAAATGTCAGTTGGTAGCATATTGTGTCTTTTATCTTTGTTTGAATGCTCCGAAGTGCAAATAAAATTTGTATTATTTCTTTTTAATGAAAATTTCAAAGTCCTTTAAACACATGGTGTTTTTGCAAGTTCCTGGATAAACACTTTACTGTGTTAATCTTTAAGGAGGCAGACAATTTAAAACAACATCACAAGCGACCGACCATGAAATCACAGCTTTCTGTACTTAACACAATTGGAAAGCATGCATTGTGACTTAAGTCTTCACTGAAGTGGCTTATAACTGGTAAGCACATCTTAAAATGGTGTAATATATAAATGCTATTTATTAATAGCAATGAAAGGTATTTAACTGCAATTGAATTAAATGGTATTGATGTACACCATACATTCATGGTATAATATATAAATGCTTTTTATTGAACAGCAAAGAAAGGAATTTAACTACAATTCAATTAAATGGTATTGATGTACACTATACATTCATATGTTTGGTAAGAAAGAACATGTTAATCGCAGTAACTGTGCACAGCTCAACATACGTTTTTGCATTATTAATTTTTATTTTTATGTGAAACATTCTGCAGTTTATCTGATTTAAGATATCAAACACATGTGAAATTGATGTAATATTTTTTCTGCACTGTTCACTGGGGAATGGGCAGAGATATAGGGGGAGGTGGGTCCATATGTGCCCTGTATTTGTGTTTGTAATGTGTAGCAAATTTATTTGACAATCATGACACAACATCATTCTATTTTCAGCAGAAATCTGGACTCAATCTTCAAGTGTTAAATATTTTTAGAAGAATTCAGCTAAAACTCGAGGCAAAACAAAAGTATGAAGTTGGAATCTACACTGTATCTAGCATGTCACTGAGGTAAATATCTTGCATTATTGTAAGGCAATGCTATTTAGATTAACATCTATCACCTATCTTTATAAACATATATAATTTCATACCATCAAACTGCAATCATATATCTTTAATTGTGGGTTGAACTGGATTAGGAGGGGGTGGGCATATAATTGTTCATAAGGGCATGCTGTGTATCTGGGGATACTGCAGACTTTTTTATTCCAGGATTTTTGGAAGGAGGTCTTATATTATATATATATATTTGCTATTTATCTAGTTTTCCTGAATATCTTTAAGATCAGCTATTTGTTCATTGCAGTTTTATATTTTTATCACTTTTTTGTCCGCAGCAATTTGAACCCCAATGAATCTGACAAAAAGACAGCTGCAGCATGAAGCTTAGGAGAAAAATGAAAAGAAAAGGTCACAAAAGTCTTGGAGGTAAATATGTTGCATAATTAACGTTCGGTTAACACGCCTGTCACTTCTTCATTATGTCTATAATCTCCTGGTTCTGTTGCCTTGCTTTCTATACATCCAATTCTTTCAAAAATAAGTTAATTTACCAAGTGTCGCTTGGACATTGTTTAGATAGGCCATTAAATTGTCGGTTCATTTTATGCTGATCATATGGGTAAATATTTCAACTATTGTATGGCCCCTACTATCCCTGATCAGTTCTGCTGCAAAATCAGTTGAAAGCATGCCCTGATATCACTGGTGAATTGCAAGTCATATCCTTCATACATGATTCCCTATAGATCTGCAGAGCTGCACTTTTTTTTTAAACCAAATTGGTGAATTTGTGAAAATTATGTATGATCAGGTATTATGTCAATATTCATGATACTATGCCTAACAATAATAAACAAGGATTCATACATTTGCAGGTGGACAACATTGGCAGGGATGCCGCAACATTGAAGAAGGTTCCTCGATCTGGAAACGTTTTATTCCAAATTCTTGCACTTCAGTCGCTTTCTTAAACGGATTTACACCGTTGTCACAATCAAATGTCAATTGCCTGAAATATCTGAAGCTTTTACGGAGACACTGCACTTCTTGTATTATGGATCTTGACTATCCAGCAATATTTGGACAGCTTATATTGAATTTCAAAACTATCATATACGATTGTTTCCTGAAATAACCATGTCCATTTTCAATAAAAACACATTTAAAGTGCTATTCAAAGAAAATTGACTGTTTGTGAGCACTTTTCACTTTTTCTGCAACCTGTAAATGGATTGTATTGAGAATCTAAACGTTTTTGAATGACATTACAGCAATTATATTGACTATCATGTGGAGTAACTGGATACCATAAAAATGCAGACAAAGTGATGACATGGTAAGATTTTGACTGTACACCAATGTACTAACCAACTGTTTTCTATTTTTCTTAACACTAGGGTAAGATGGGGGGAAAATTAAATGCAGTATTCACAATATGAAACACCAGTTGATTGTTAATATGATTCAATTGTTGAGTTTCTTTGAGAATTATGCCAGGTTTTATGGCATATTGAGTATGTCACACATGAAAATAAAATGATTCAAATGACTTACACAATAGTTGAATATGTCCTTCAGAGTCAGTGCTCAATTGAAAAATAAAATATGTGCATGAACTATCAACTTTCTTGTCATTTTTCATTGGGTTTCAAAGGGGCTAAATGAACCCAACTTTAAGGGCAAATCAGGCCCTGTAATGACTTATTATCTAATGTTGGCTTGAAAGTGTCAAATGAACGAAAGTTTCAATAGTTAATCAATTCCATCATCCCATGAATTAAAATGCACATCTTTCATAAATATGAAGGTTTTAGTAAAGAATATGGGTCAAAGGTGAAATAAAAACAAAAACTGAGGACAGCCCGCTAATGCACTGTCAAGGGAGGACAAGCACTAATATATACCATCCAGTTTTTAATTATCATTAGTAACTGCTAGGTCCAGGGAGGGAAGCTAGCTCTTGCCGGGTCACCTGCGCCTGTGTTGCATGGCTATGTCAATCAACATTTGTCTCATTGCTGTGGCCTCTTCCTGAGCTAATTAGCCTAACAGTGCAGAAATACTGGACGTAAAACCCCAACCACCCACCCATTCTTCCATCATTAATATTAGCATCATCTCCTGGTTTTTATAAGCAGCTTTTTGTAACTAATGAGGATAGTTAGCCTAATTACATAATATTATGAAGTATTTAAATTTAATCTATATTGTAATTTGTACTAGTTTTTGTAAATTGTCACTTGATTTCACTATTGTAAACATGTGATTTATCATAAAGTAGCTGAATAACTGATATTGTGATGTACATTAACAATGTGTTGATACTGTAACACTAGAGTGTTTAATTATAAACACTTTCTGTCTAACACTTTAATAGTATAAACACCTTGTCTGCAGTCATCCTGGAAAAACATCAAGTGTTTGAGATCAAACACTTTTATTGTTATAAACGCTTTTTCGTGTTAATAAAGTGTAACATGCCATTAAAGCGTTTTTGTGTTTATAAACAAAGACACTTAAATGTGTTTAAAATCAAAAACACTTAAATGTGTTAATAGTCATAAACACTTTAATGCGTCTATTAAGTGTAACAAAAAAGTGTTTATTTTAGTGTTGTTTCTTAAACACTTGTTTTTAGAGTGTTCTGCCCGATGGTTTTAAAGCTGCAGTGGCAGTTTTATTATCTGACACAGTATCCCATTCGTCCAGCTTTTGAAATGACAACGATAAATTAATTTTTAAACAATTTTATTACATCAAAAGTACTTTTATAGAAAATTTTAGTCGCGTTGTGTTAGTTCTAAAATAGTGCTGTCTGGGACTAAACGCGAACTGCTCAAACAAGAAAATGACAGAAGGAATATCTATAAATTCCTGGTAAGTTTGGAAACTTAAATAAAACAGTGCTATCGTAAATAAAAAGAGTAAGCTAAATTTTTACATGGAAAACATCACTTGCGATGTCTCTCACGACAAGATTCAAGATGTGAGTCAGAAGTTTTTGACATGTTAAAAAAAAAATCCTGAATGTTTAATCTTTTGAACCATGTTTGGGGCTTTTCTTGTTGAAAAAAATGTCTAATTTCTAACGAAGGCATCAGAAATGATTATATATCATCCATTTATCGTTTTTTTTTGGTGAAATATGTCGAAAACAGGCAAAAATCAACATTTCATGCAGACACTTTTATGAAATTTATTTCACTTTGCCATATTTCCCTATATTATTTGCTTCTGATCAATTTAAGGTATTTCAGTTTAACATGTACTCTGTCTCACACTAACAGTATATTAAATTAAACATCAGGCGGCAATTAAATTTTTTTAGAATTTTACTCTTTTTGTTCACTTTGATATATAGCTCACCGATCGAGTTGCCTTTTTATTTGAGATAGAAATTTGTATCATACATCAATATATTTCCAATTTAATTTAATATCAAATAAGGTACTAATAAGAAATGGTTCATTGCTATTATTGAGGCTGAAGAATAAATTAACTGACGACTGTTACATTTCGAAAAGCTCAAAAACAATTCATGTAGTCGTGCAGCAGCACAGAACTTTAAAAAAAGTGTTGTTAAATTTAACTTTCTTTTGTCGTTTTCAAAATATTCAAACTCAGTTTCATATTTTTCTAAATTGAATTTTAATTTGTTAATCTCAACTGTGAGACCAGAATGCTTTCACTAGAAATCTTAAAAAAGATATGACATCCTCATACCCTAAAATATTCAGTAGGGGAGAGCGGGGCACAGTGAGACACTTTTTTTATTTTCAAGTCTTCCAAAATGTTGGCAGTAACGAGTTAAATGAGATCAGGTCCACATTATTGATAATGACATTGGTTATATTGTCAATTGCAAGAAGTTTCAGGTTCCTACCTTTTACAGGTTTGGAAAAACTTTGAGTTATGTCTGTGCTCGTTCAGTGTCTCACTGTGCCCGCGGGTGGGGCACAGTGAGACAGCAGGCGGGGCACAGTGAGACAGGGCATCTGCTGCCATAACTGCCAATCATCAGGGCCTGTGGAATTGTTCTATCAATTGTTGCATAATAAACTACTTTACTCTAATAAAACCAGCTGACTAGGTGATATTTTCGGTCCTTCTCTGAGCATGTTTTGAAACTTCATCGCATGGGACACATGCACGACTTATTAAACCTGGTGCACCTGTTACATCCTAATCAAAATTCTTCTTTGATGCTAGGTAGATGCTACGGGCTTTGTCTCACTGTGCCTGCCGTCTCACTGTGCCCCGCTCTCCCCTATGTAAAGAGCCAAAATTAATTAATTTGTGTCTGAATTTAAATTAAGGTTGGTTTCGACGAAAGTTCAAAGTTCAAGGTTGACATCGAATCGTTGCATTGTTTAACAGAACAATTGTGGATTGCAAAATGTTTTATTTAGGTCATTAAATTTTTTTTTTTTGTAATTTTTACGGAATTGATTTCAGAATGCATTTTAATTTTCCTGAATCGTTTCAGTTGAGGAGAGAAATCAAATATAAAAAATCCATCCACACAAAACTCCAATTTTTATTCAGTTAAAAAGTTATTTTATAATATAGTTTAATATAGAGGGTTTTTGCTTTGTAGCCACACCTCAGCTTGACCAATTCTTTCTTGGTGCTGTTTGTAAACTATGACTTTACATTATCTAAAAGTAGCATTGTAAAAGATTAATGACATTTTAAACCTGCCTGAAAAGTCGCCCATTGTGCTTCAATATTCAGCAATACGAAAAGGTGGCTTTGTCATTAGTTGGCACTCAGGTGTGAATGATGGAGATTTTATCAAAAGTCCTCTTGATTCTTCCTGAGCAGTCTACCAAGAAAAAAATACACATGTTGGGGTTCAAAAGAAGGGAGATTATACATATAACCCTCACGTGGTAACCATTAATAACTCTGACAAGAAATACTGCATATTTGCCTCTGTCATTGTGTGAATAGTTTTCTCTTGCAAGTTGCAACGAAGCTTTATCAGCAACATTTGGCTGCAGAGCTCTGTTCAACATTTTAAATCAAGTTGATCCAGCTGCCATTTATATATAAATAAGTATGTTTTCTCTTTTGATTTTCAAGATTTTTGTTTAAAGAAAAAGGACCAAACAAAGAATGAAAGAGCACATTATTTTTTCTTCTGATAAAACAGTAGGCAAATAGAATATAGAAGATGCACAATGAAAGAAAAGAACTTCAACTATTAAGGAAGCATACATAATTTGATAAATTTGTTGGTATGTAAACAGTGTGCTACACGCTGAAATCTGATTCTCAATAAAACCGTCTTGTCTGATAAAATCAACGAAACATCATTGAGGCAAGACATATTAAAATTTTAAGCTTCTCAGGTCGACCGCGCCCGTAGGTCTCAGGCCTCTTCGTGGCAGTGCGTGTTAACACTAAAGGTGAAGTCCTCTATCCTTGGTGGCCAACACTGGACTGTGCACTTGCAAACATCTCCTCGACGCTTGAAGGGGCGACCTGTTTTCCATGGATTGCGACCTGTGGAGGATGAAGGGGTCCTGATGGTTGAGTTCGGTGGGACTAAGTTGGTCTCTCCCATACTATACACTACTTTGGCCTGGATTTCTCCTAGACTGTAGGCTGGATTGGCCCGGTCCAGTCAATCGGCTTGTCATGTTGCCATTAGAACTTCGGTCCTATTTGGCCATGGCTGATGGGTCAATCAAAGAAGGTTCTGACCAAGTCTACATGCTGACCATGTTTCTTAATATAATTGCAGCTGCATTTCCTACCAAGCCTTCTACTAGTATATTCCCTATGTATTCTAGGGGACTAGGGTACAGGGCTCAGCCCTACCCATATTGGTATCTTCTTGTTGGGCTCCGTGGTGGGTGGAGCATGGAAGATGAAACACAAAATGCCCCATGGCATATTCTCTTTATAATTCATAGTCCAGACTAAAACAGCAGCGGTCAGCCGGTCACCCTCAGATGACTGCATCGAAATGGAACTTCTAAATCGACCAATGACTACACGGAAGTCAGAGTACCGACACTGGTACATAGTGTTAAAACCAACCAACAGACTTTCCTTCTTTGTGATATACAATCTTGACAATGGAGAATGGGGCACAGTGAGACACTTTTTTTAATTTTCAAGTGTTCCAAAATTTTGGCAGTTACTGCAATTTCAATTAGTATGAGTTGCAAGGCCACTTGCCACGTAGCATTTTAAACTTCTGCTGATTGGTCCTTAACTGATCATCAGCCAGTTAGAGGAAGCTTAGAAACTATGTAGCAAGTTGTCCAAGCAACTCATACTTCTTGAAATTGCAGTAACAGTAAATTGAGTTCAGGCTCACATTAAAGACAATGAAGTTGCGTATATTATCCAGTAGTTTCAGGTGCCTAACTTTTACAGGTTTGGAGAAACTTCGAGTCACATCTATGCTGGTCAGGTGTCTCACTGCATGTGCCCCGTGGGCGGGGCCAAGTGAGACAGCAGACGGGGGCACATTGAGACAGGGCCTCTGCTACCATAACAGGTGACCCTCTGGACCTACAGAATTGTTCTATCAATTGTTTCCACAAAAAGTACTATACTCTAATAAAAGCAGCTGGCTAGGTGATGTTTAAGCGCGTTTGGAAAAGTCATCGAACAGGACGAATGCACAACTTATTTCACCTGCTGCACCTGTTACGTACTAATAACAATTCTTCTCTGATACGTCCTTTTTATCCCATGTTTAGGCACATTTTCAGATAAATTTCTGCTAGTGGCGGTTTTTGGTGCTCACAAATTTACAAGGATTGATGAAGCAGCAGCAGAGATCGTGAGTCAACACTGCTCTTTTATTTCTGTGGTTGTGTCTAAATGCTGCTCTCTCATTGGCTGTTTTCAGTGTATATTCCCTGGCAAACTTCGTCGTACATGGTCAGCTGACTTTTCCCTCCTTTATTTGCCAGGGAGAAACACAGTATCAGGGAGAAAATGTGCCTAGACATGGAAGAACACTCTGTCACTCAGTGGCCTACAAAATTTAGAATATGAATTGGACTGAAGGTGCTTTTGCTTTTTTTTTGTAAGTTTTGTTTTATCATGTTTATAATTTGATTGATGGTGAACTCAAATTAAATGCAACTTTCATAAAACATTTAAAATC
Source organism: Platynereis dumerilii (assembly GCA_026936325.1). Classification (NCBI taxonomy): domain Eukaryota; kingdom Metazoa; phylum Annelida; class Polychaeta; order Phyllodocida; family Nereididae; genus Platynereis; species Platynereis dumerilii. The sequence goes on from JAPTHN010000007.1 coordinate 16,722,560, forward strand.
TAAAGCATTTTGTTCTCTGGTCTTCTCTTCTTTATTGTGGTGCACTTACACTGACCTTTTATCACTTATTTTTTAAATTACTATTTTATTTTTGTCGATTTCATCCAACGAAGATTTCCAAAAATCCAGTCTTACAACATTGCGCTCAGACGTAGTTCATAAAGGTCTGCTACAAACTGAAGTCGAAGTGACATTGCACGATTATCAAAAAAGAATGGAGTTGAATAAAAATAAGATATAAATAATGGTTTATTTGACAATCTGGCTATCAAAAAGATATTATGTGTCAGTAAAAACAAAATAAATCTACAACTACCGTAATATGGGGTGAATAGGGACAGATTTGGCACTTTTCCTGCCATAGCATGGGTACAAAACCTCAAATAAATATCAATATTGTCTCAAATTATGTCCAGGCCCTAGATTTAACTATCTCTGAGAGCATTAACTGATACCTTTATTTTTCTAGGGTTCAGGCTCAGAAAACCACTGTCCCAATTCACCCCTTACTTTGGGGTGAATCGGGACAGAGACTAATCTAAATAACTAGTCCTTCCTGCCCTGTTTTATAGATTTATAATTATGAATAAACATTAGAAAACATGTTTAGCGCCCAAAAAGTCACTCTTACTAAAATTTGAAGTCTATTATGTGTAGAATATTCACTTTTTAAGAAAATGTAATAAATCACTGTAAATGGACAAAAATGTTGTTATCTGCTAATTTTACAAGTGATGAATAAACTTGGACTAAATCCACAACGAATGATGCCACTTTCAACAATTTAAACACAAAATCCATGAAAATAAGCTGGATTGAAAATTAGTAGGACTTTTCTGGCCAGCTCCGTAACTCAGCCATTCACTTGGATCTGAACCCATGACTAATCAGACAAATTATCACATCTCAGCAACTCTTTTGGTCTCTTAAAACTGTTTAAATCGATTTTGATTATAAGATCTTTATTTTTCTGCCTTTATTTGATATTATATAACATCATTTTTTATCAGGTTCCAAAAGTGCATATTTATCACAATTTTGGCAAAGTTTGACACTCCCATAGCATTTCTACAAGATAAAAATAATTTTGCAGCATGGTAGCCCCGCATCCAACATTATTTTATGACATTACATCACTGATTTCGTTTCTTGAGTTATTATTGAGGGCCGAAAATTACACTAAAATAACCCTAAAACTGAAAGTGCATTAGTGCTTGTTGAATATAGTCAGTGCAAATGTACCTAAGTTTGTGATTTTTTCCGTAATTGGCCACAACTATATACTTGAAGTTTTGTGAGAATTTTGTGTCTGTATCTTTTATAGTTTTTGTGGTACAAGCAAAGTTTTGACCAGCCTTTGAAAATGTAAATTCTGCAGGGCAATGTTTAAGGTGCTGCAGCTCCTTGGCGCCTGCAGGTAAAATCGTGAAAATCCGTATGAATCATTATTGGAATATATACTAAAACCGTGCAAAAAATCAAGTCCCTGCAACGAGTAGAAGTGGTTGCTTTTTGAAGATAAAAATAATTTCCTGGCTTGTCCCGATTCACCCCAGTGTTCCTATTCACCCCATATTACGGTACTCTACATCTATAAGTTTTAAAAGTCAAACACGCAACTTTTCGTTTACAGGCCATAGCTGTGACCAGGGCTTTGGAGTCGGGTGATAATTGAACCGACTCCGACTCCCGACTCCTCTGACTTTCTGAAAAGCGACTCCGACTCCTTGGATCTCCTGAATTGCGACTCCGACTCCCGACTCCGCTTATCGGCATTTTTGCACATTAATATTATATGATTAACAGAGAAGAAAAAGTCATTCTACAAAGTTTTCATAGGATTTTGTATATGAATACTTGCTTAGGAAGTTTTATGTAAACTTTGGGGTTCATTTCACATTTTTGAAACGGTGTTTTTGAAAATTATATTAATTATTTTTAGGAGTCAGGAGTCCCCACTTTAACTTTCGACTCCGACTCTCCACCTGAAAATCAAACTTCGACTCCGACTCCACCCAAAAAACCTCCGACTCCACGACTCCGACTCCAAAGCCCTGGCTGTGACACATAGTGAGTGAGTGAGTTAGTGTTTTACGTCTCATCAGCACCTAATTGGGCTACTTAGAGACATGGTTTCTATCAATTCAGAAGCCAAGGATTCCTTCTTCTTGACTTGGTCGAGTGATGTCTTTGTCCGTAGGGTATCAGGAGAGGATGTTTGACTTTGCCGGATCTCATCCCTGTCTGATGAGAATAAAACTGGACAAGGAAAATTTGCTGTTTCTTCCTTCCTTGGTCGGCCAGGTGACTTTTATCTTCTCAAAAGAACAGGGCAGCTCATGTCAGTGTGTTATTATAATGTCCATATCAGTGTAAGGTCTCGGTTGCACATCTTCTGTGACACTTTGATTAATTTTTCATGCAACTGGGAGAAAATATGTGTTATGCTGCCAGCTGGGTTGCCAGCCAGCCCGCACGTCATTCAGCACATCCCAGCCAGATGATATAAATCCTTTTTTTCCCAGCCAGCCACCTCAACTGCTTTCTCATTACCTGACTGCAAATTTCATCGGTTGAACGCCAAAAATTGACTCCCAGCTGACAACTTTTCCAGCTGGGAAAATCCTAGCTGACAGTCTGCCAGCCAGCCTGGCAACATTGAGGTCACGAGTTATTCAATGAAAAATTAACAGTTAATTTAAACGCGATGGATAGAGCCTATTATGAGGTCATTGATGGCCATAAAGAGCTGAATTTAAGTGCTTGTGGTTCTTCGACTCTAAGATTTTAGCATAGAGGACTTTAAGAACATGCGGTCAGTGAATACTTGATATTTGTCTTAATTGATAGTATAGTGGGTGGGTAGTGAATGTTTTTATTCGCAAACTTTCTGAAGAGAAACTGAACATTGTCAGTAAAACGTGGGGTGAATAACTTATTTGTGGAATGGCCGGTTTGATATCACTATTGAGATATTTGATTTATTAACTTCAAAGTTCTTTTCCAAGAAAACAGATATACTCTATTTCAGGGAAAATGCTCAAGGAAAATATGTTGTTGTTATTATTATTATTATTATTAAATGTTTATACCCGTTTTTGCTATATCTGTGTCATTTAGTTGTTTAGCAACATTTAGCCTCACCTCAGTTAAGGAAAGATGTCACCGAATTTAGAAGTTTTTACACTAGAAGTTCAGCACCCCATGCAAAATGACAATAAATAATTTCATAGAATCAAAAACAACACCAATGAATTCCTTGCTAAAAATAAGTGTACTTGCTCTGTACTATTTTGAAGACATAAAAATTATAATACTTTGTATTTTTTCTAATATTGCTCTACTTCAAACCAGAGTCACTATTCTACATTCAGTCATCAATTACATTTTTCTGAACTAAATGTACAATAAAACTGTCAGAATGTTCGGTTATAGAAGACATTCCTGTGCTGTGGTGGCCATATTATGTTGGTATTTTATAGTCAAAGTAGAGAAAATCTATAAATGACCAAGACGAATCTGAGTTGATAGAATCTATAGTTTTAGTTATTTTTAAAGACCAAAATAGAAAGATATTCGGGAATAATATATTATATTATTACAGCCAAACACTTTGATATAGAATTAGAGTGGACTGTGGTACTGTGAAAATGGCACTTTGTGACTCATGATAGCTGATGAAGTGTCATCTTCTCTACTTTCAACATGGGAAACATAGAGGCAGTTTGATTAGTCATGATCAAGAGAAAGCCATTTGACTTCTCATAACGGATTTTAGAGTGAAAATCAGATGCATAATCCTTTCGTTTGGCTGTCACCAACAAGTGGGATAAGTCTCCTTCAATCAAATTAACATTGAAAGTATTGGTTTGATCATGACAAATCGTCAGCATGATGACATTGACACATGAAGTGCCATTTTCACAGTGCCACAGTCCACTCTAATTCTATATATCAAAGTGTTTGGCTGTAAGTTATAATAAAAAATAAAATATGATTTATACTGCGCCCATTCAAGATAGATTGTTCAGTGTTCATCAGCACGCCATACACACCATACATAATTTACCAATCTCTTTCCAACTTATATTTTTTTCACAGAAGGCTCCATATAATGTGCATATAGCTGGGTAGGTATGTAGAATATTATGCATTTATAAATAGAAGCATGAAACTTTGCACATGCTTAAAAAACATCTTTACAAACATATTAGGATAGGGAGACACCTCAGATTTAGCATTGGCAGCCATTTCCAAAATGGCGGTCAATTCTTCCATTTTGCTGCTTTCTGTGTAGTTCCTGCTGCCTGCATAAAGAATATATATGCAAATAGCGTTTGTTATTCCTTCTCTAGATATACTCAGAACATTGCTATAACAATTTCTGGGCTGTTTTCAGGCTTGTTAGAACTGATTTTGATAAAAATATTGATTCTGATACAGGATTTTCGCAGTTTTGCATATTTATGCCAATTACTTGCAAAAAGAGCTTTCAAATGAGTACCTGCATTTATGGGTTTCATAAATTTTGTATGAAACCGCCAAAAATGAAACTAAAATGTTTTTGGAACTTTCGTTTTGTAGGTTCATTTTGACAAAGAGTTAGTGGAAACCATTGATGCTACCTTTCATTTGAATTTTCGTGCTTCTATGTATAAATGCATATAGGTATAATTACTGCCCTACTAATGACAAATCTGCCCCGCTAATAATATTATGATGTTGCACTTACCTTTGGAAACAGGGCTGTCAAACACCTCGGACAAAAATTTGGGGACACAGTCCTCAGGATCAAATGTTTGGGAGGAGGAGGTAATAAGTGACATTGGATGGTAGATGTAGGTGTTTCGATGAGTAAGTGAAATATATATGTTCAGCAAAAATGTTCAAGCAAAAGGAAGATCGCATCATCAGCTAGAAGGACAATGAAATGTCTGTCTCTGTTCGGGACTGTCAAGTGGCAGCAGAATGCTGACAGTCCCTGGAAAATCGAATTGGGTCAACAATAATTTGATCTGTTTTGGACAGATCACAAGATCAGGTCGCACAACAGCTGTCCATATTACTACGCCAAACTACTTTCACAAAGCATGGTTGCTGGCAAAGATCCAGTCCACTGCTTTGAATAAAATGTTTGGAAATCATGAGACAAACACAAAGTTTTGAAACTTTAGCATAAACTTTGCCTTTGACATGGTGCAACAACGTGGCAGCACTGTACATGTTGTATATGACTTCCTGTTTGATCAAAACATTGGCTTGGAGAAAGCACATGTTTCAGAAAAAGTCAATTCATATAAAATCAAATTGCTGTCAGCTGTAGAAAACACATGGAACTGGTGTATTTAGTCACTGTGGACAAAGCCTATGCAAAGTGTAACCTTGAAATATCTTTGACATTTGATTAACAGCCTTCAAATATTCAATGTGAGTTGGCAAAAAATTCTGTGTTGACATGGCCATAGGAGAATTTATTTCTTACCTTGTCTATGAATCTGTATCCTACAATATGTCGTGTTAGCAATTCCAAATATAGATATCCCATGCAATATAAATATAGTCCATGAACAATTCCATGTGGATAAACGGATGCACAAATGCTCAAATTAGAATTTCTTTGGCAAATATTCCCTGGCTCTGTGAGTCTCTAACACATTTTCTTATGTTCTGACAATGTCTAAAGGGGCCCTGTTACAAAATAGCAAGCTGGATTATCTTGTTTAGCATTGTTTGGCATTGACTGTTTGTTGTAATCACCTGTTTCGAACCTCAGTTCAGTGGAGTGCGACAATGTCTCTGTGAATTCCATATGTGTGGTTGTGGGACCATGCTTTGAAAGGGATGATTTTACTCATCAGAAGTTTGGTGGTTTTTCAATCTTCTTATGCCATTTAGTGCATGTTAAATTGCAGTCAGAAAAGTGTCCAAAAAGAATGCTCTCTCACTTATTCACGTGTCCATACAAAGCCAATGTTTTTGCTTTGTGATATAAAAAATGCTCATTTGTATCTATTCTGTTACTTTATGGAGATTTATTAACTAGCACAACAATATAATTCACAATTTCATAAAAGCTGTGTAACACTCAACAAAATGTCTTGTCCATGCCACAAGTGGCCCCCTCTATACTGGCATTATATGTGAGCTACAATGTATACATCCTCCATGATAAAAATAGTTCCAACTTATTTTGGTATTTACAAGCTGTCCGCTTAAAATTGAAGCCAACCAAAGTCAGATTAGACACTTACAGAGTTTTGGAAATAAACTAGACCATCACTAAATGATGGAACTGTCCTGGTTTCTTCCACACTGTGCTGGTTTCTTCCACTGATTGAAATTCGGTTGACCGCTCAAAGGAGCTCGCGAATTTTGCACCCTAGGTGGCAGTAAATAGCGGTCAACTTGTAGACAGATGAAATGTGGTGCATTTATGAGGGGGGGGAGGTGCCCCGTGTGAATTTGACGCTTTGTGAAGCTGTAACAAAAAGATTAACTCTCCTCCAGTGTGAAAGACATAAATAACAGTTTGAGATCTCTAAAAGCACTTGAATGGATGGTCGAGTGTTTTTTGTTGCCAGTTAATTTTTTCAATTACATTGTACTTTCTTTGTAGAAAACCATAAACAGTTATTTAAATCAAGCTGGAAAAAGCTGTTTACAGCCTTTCATATTGATAAAGAAAAAATAAGGGCCAGTTTACTGTGAAAAATGCACTTCATGATTCATGGTAGCTGTTGAAGTGTCATCTTCTCTACTTTCAACATGGGAAACATAGAGGCAGTTTGATTAGTCATGATCAAGAGAAGGCCATTTGACTTGTCATAACTGATTTTGGATTGAAAATCAGATGCATAATCCTTTCGTTTGGCTATCACCAACAAGAGGGATAAGTCTCCTTAAATCAAATTAACATTGAAAGTATTGGGTATGATCAAATCATCAGTATGATGACACACGAAGTTCCATTTTCACAGTGCAACAGTACACTCTTTTTCGGTATCAAAGTGAAAGACTGTAAGAATTTAAAAACTTCAGTATTTTACAGTACTTGTTGGCAGGGTGAATGAAAATGAGCCCTGCAATGGGAGGATGGTTCAGTCAGTACTTTGGACATTTTGTCAAAGCCACACATTTGAAGATAGATAACTGCATATTCCAGATGTTTTTGTATAAACAGTGGTCAGTTTTTTTGTACAAAAATGCGTCATATGGAATTTTTCCTTCTAAGAAAAATTGGAGAAATTCTCTGAAGCACATCTACGAAAGACGTAGCCACTGTGCATGCTGAATTTGGCTGTCTGCTAGTATGAAGGCCTCAAGAAAAAGTCATTTTGTGACAATTCAACAAGGTGTCACCCACTTCTTGCTTCACAAATTAATAGTATTACACTTACTTGACTTACCTAAAACAGTTGACAGCATAAAATGTTTTAAATAAGACAGTAATAATCCTATTTTGCCTCCTGTTTACTGGAGCTGGCTGTTCCAAAACATGGTTTGCCTCCCTCTGCGCTAAATTTCCATGGGCTTCAAACATGACAGCCTTCAAATGCCATAGTGTTATCCACTATCAGTTCTCTAAATTAGTTGTGTTGAAGTCTGTGTGGCAAAACTATCAACAGACCGCCTGAGAAATAAATCTATAAAGAAGATGTATTCATTTCCTGTGGAAGCATGTCTGCAAGATTGGTAGAACATTGAGGTCCAGTCTGCATGGGTTGCACATGACTGTAAGTGTGATATCTATTCTATTCACCGATCCCTTAATTGTTGTTCAAGTAGCTTTAATACATCCTAACATTCACAAACACTCAGGAAATAGCACAACAACAGCTAAAACTATACTTTAAGGTGAAATAAACATAACTTTAATACCCATTGTATTTGAGATCCTTGTTAATGACTATGGGTTTTTATATTTAGTGTGCAAAACAATATCAGTCAACTTGGTTCATAGTTGTCTTGTGTTACATAATTGATTGTTTCGGTTTACCAGACTCCAATAGATCCTCCCAGTAGGTCATGTGAAGCATATGAATATTTATTTATACCACTGTTTGCTTTTTCTGGCCAATCAGAAGCCAGGATTTCGCTCTGATATAATGCATATCACAGCTCATACACCTGACCATGATATTGCATGCTTGGCTGACTACAAGTTGACAAAATTGAAGGAAACACTGAAACGAAACTGACCAACAAAGGATTAAAACTGAACAACACAGACAGAAAACAAGGAAGAAAATTGTATCAAGTGAAACTGGTCTCAATGAAAAGGCTGCATTCACTCTTTTTGATACCAATATCTGAAATAATGATCAAATTTAAGGTCACTTGATAAAATAGTTCATTTTGGATAGACAAGCCCGAAAAAAAAATCGCGGAGCAGCGGACCAACAATTTTGGCCGTATTTGGCAAGCTCAAAGAATTGTTTTTTCTTCTTAATTTCGGGGGCTGCCGCCCTCGCACCCCTGCTTCTTCTTATATCGGGGGCTGCCGCCCCTGAACCCCTGCTCCTTGCTTTCTATTATTTTTTTTTATGTATTTTGTAACTTCAAATAAAATTTGCTCAGCGACTGTAATGATCTGCCTCACCAAGGAGACCTTGGCTGAGAGGGCTTCACTATCGACCTACTTATCTATCTATCCGTCTATCAATCTATCTGTCTATCTATCTATCTGTCAAAGTATTCTATGAAATTAATGTATTGTGTTATTTCTATCTGTCTTTCTATCTATCTTTCCATCTATCTTTCTATCTACCAAATTAATGCATTGTATTATTGCCTGAGAACAAAGAATTCTGACCTGTTGCCTTCAGGGCTGCCAACCTTCAAGTGAACTGAGGACCATGAATGTGCAACAAACACAATGAAATGTTGTCAAACAAGAAGGATTGAAGGCAATCAAAGAGATTTAAATTAATTTGTTTTGTATTTAGTGGTATAAGTTAGATAACACCCTTGTTTGTGACGATATGCAATAATCCTCGGGCTAAAGCCCTCGGATATATTGCATATCGTCACAAACGAGGGCATTATCTATTACATATCAGTCAGCTTTGCAGGTATGTGTAGGTGAGATTTCTGTCGACTTCTGATTCTGTTTTGTCTTTTCCTTCATCAGTGGGTGGTATGTGCTTTTCTTTCACTCCTTCAACTTTGTCTACTTCCTTGGTTTCTCGATCGTCTTTCTTGTCTTCTTCTTGTCTTCATTTTCTTCTTCCTGTGGATCCTCTTGACCCTCTTCATTTTCTTCCTCTTCATCCTCTGCTTCCCTGGATCCATTGTCAGGTGTCGTAGTCCCGCCATCATCCGGGACCCCCTCTTCCTCTCTAGTTTCTGCCCCAGTTGGACACCGCTCCTCCATGGCCACCTCAGGAGATTTTTGGTGCTCGCCGTTGGCTTTCTTTCTTCAAGGTCCGCCTGGGAAGTAGGTGGTTTTGTGGTGTTGTCTTAGGCGTGGTTTTTTGAAATTGTTCTTTCCAATTGTCTGTTAATGTCAATCCTCGTACAAAAGCGATGAGGAACATGTGGCTGTGTGGCTCCACCTTTAATTTGACAACTTCAGCAAAAGTTGAATAATTGAGTTTGTAAATCGATTAACTGTAAAAAAAAATTGACTAATTATGACCAATGACTAAATGATCTAGTCAAAAGTATTTTCAGTGTGAATAACAGAATGCTCTTACTTGACACTTGCATTACCAATACAGTCATTTGCGAAGTATCCTATTATAAGTGCTCTTTTTCCCCATTTTTTATAAAAATTAGCTTCTTCTGATTGGTTCAAGAATCAGATGAAGACAAGAGATACTATTGGCATTACGCAGCAATTGAATAAAAAAATGTCTTTTCTTTTCTTGCTTTGCTTGAATGTCGAATGGTATGGTAGCCACATGTATGGGTTTCTCAATGAGAGAAAAAAAACCTTGGCAGCATGGGGCGACTATTTTTTTACGATTATAAATTAAAACCTCTGTAATTTAATGGCAACAAATGTCTAAAATACAAAGTAAATGGAACAAAAAACCTAAAAAAAAATCAGATGCTTGATTTCATGTGTGTCTCCTGTGTATATTTCAAAGCTTTATAACATGTATCGCACACTCTATACGCATTGTGCGTCTTGTGTGCAAGTTTCTTGAGTTATGTTTGCATACTATTTCATTTTTGAATAAAGTTATCTTGAAAATCTTGATGCTAGATTCCTATGTTGGAAGCATGAAAGTTGCTCAGAATGTTAATTAAAAGCAGTCTTTCTGCATTAAAAATCTGACAAAACGGCTACATAAACCAGATTTCAGGGACAAATCCGACAGAATAGCCACATAAACCAGATTTTTTTAAGTAGCCGACACATGTACGATAAAAGGCCATTAAAACAAGTTCAAGTTCAAGTTCATCTCATTAAGCACAATTTGTATTCGTTCCAGAAGGTACCTGCCGAGGAGTCAAGGTCAAGTTGAATCTACTCGGAAGAGTTCTGATCAGCTGGGATTTCTCGACCTTGATTTCTAAAATACTTTTCTATCTGTATTTTTTTTGTATTGTTGTAATAATTAAGCTGAACAATTTCAAAAATGCTATGTTAATGACTTAATGACTTGAGAGTATGACATCACTGATTTTTTTCTCACAAAACTGTCAAACATTGTTTAGTTTCCACTGGATGAAAGTTCCTATCCTCTGTTGTATTTTTCTTGATGGCAATCATTTTCCAATGCAGTTTCTAGTATTCGAGTACTCAAGTATTTTAGTGAATTCAGGTCCTCATTATACTTAGTCCGAGCATTGCTCATGTAATGCCATTTCTGGGTCAGAGACACTTGTATTGACTGAAATACATGCAACACTTACCTTTTTCAAAATTAATACGTGACTTAATGCATGATTTTAGTTTCTGAATCAAATATTTGCATGCCTTATCATCAAACAGAATTGCAGTTTCATGCTCTTGATTGAAATTATGCTGTCAAACATTGCTGCAATGTCATTTTGCCATTGCTGCACTCAGTGACAGGTTTGTGACGTCATACGATTGCTGTGATGACGTCACAGATAGTGAGCATGAATTCACGGCAATTTACTGTCGGCTTCCTTGACAACTTGGTTAGATTATTGATGTTATTCTCTTTTTTCTGTCTTATAACTAAATGTAGGCAACTCAGACTTGGTGTACAGACTTACCCAAACATGCGACACAAGACTGAACTCACAGAATTTTTAGTAATGTTGTAGTTATTTCAGTGACACTGTTTTCAGGGGTGATCACGTTCAGTCAATGCAAGAGGCACCGACTATCAGGCTGATGGATTTTGCAAATTTTAATGGTGCTTTTTGAACTTTAAAGTAATATTTCTGCCTTTTACTTGGAGGAATTGCTTTTAAATATAATGCCGTCACAAGCAAAATATTTTGAGAATCAGAATCCCAAATTTTGTGAAGATTGATTGAAAATTGGTTAATCTAGCTCAATTCTCCTGATTGGATGTCAAAATCTCAAGATTTTGTATGCGACGACCCATGACCTCAGGCATGGGTCCCAGGGCTGCATTATACTATGCTGTGGTTCTCTTGCAAGCCGGTGCAGCTCAGAAACTGAAGTGAAAGTTATGCCTAGCCCTGGACCCCTGTGGGACAGGGGTCATGAATCGTCACATTGAAAAATCATGAGATTTTACAGACAGGGTCTGGGAGAATTTAGATTGCTCTGTTAGTTTAATAGTCATGGCAAAACCAAAAACATTATTTGAAAATAGACAACATTTCCTACTGACGGCACCTATTTCTATATTTCTACATGTTGAAATAAATGAACACTCTTCCCTCGAAGTTAAAAAAATGATTTTTTTCTTTAAACATTGAAGAAATGGCGTCTCCTCATTGGGTGAGAGTGATGTCACAACAAACGTTTATGATGTCATAGGTATTTTTGGTGACGTCACAATGGTGACATCAAGCATAAAAATGAGGCTGATAGCTGTTTCTCACAATTTTTTGGCAATTCTCTCATTTAAAATCAATTTTTACAGTACAAACTTTTGTGGAAATGCTTTCAAAAGTGGTGCCGTCAGCAGTAAAATATGTAGGCTACCCAAATCCAAAATTTCATTAAATTTGGAGAAAAACTGTTTAATATAGACCAATTCTCCTGATGCCATTTGGAAATCTCAAGATTTTGAATGGGACGACCCATGACCCATGCTACGCATGGGTCCCAGGGCTAAGTTACGCCTCATGTAGTCGGGGCCTCTTGCATTGCTGAACTCGATCGCCCCTGAAAACAGTGTTGCTGAAATAACTACAACATTACTAAAACGTCTGTGAGTGCAATCTTGTGTCGCATGTTTGGTAAGTCTGTACAACAAGTCTGAGTTGCCTACATTTAGTTATAATAAGATAGAAAATAGAGAATAACATCAATAATCTAACCAAGTTGTCAAGGAAGCCGACAGTAAATTGCTGTGAATTCATGCTCACTATCTGTGACGTCATCACAGCAATCGTATGACGTCACAAACCTGTCACTGAGTGCAGCAATGGCAAAATGACATTGCAGCAATGTTTGACAGCATAATTTCAATCAAGAGCATGAAACAACAATTCTGTTTGATGATAAGGCATACAAATATTTGATTCAGAAACTACAATCATGCATTAAGTCACGTATTAATTTTGAAAAAGGTAAGTGTTGCATGTATTTAATAATTACCAGATCGAGTTCAGTCAATACAAGTGTCTCTGACCCAGAAATGGCATTACATGCATTTTTGGGATCAGAAGCAATGCTCGGACTACGCCTCATGGGGATTTTTTTTTCAAATGAAATGGTTGTCTGCGTCAATTAGCCGAGATCCAATTAAAGTGCTCACACGTAGCCTTTATCACGCACCATTTTTTAACCAATTAAATTTGTTCAAATTTAGGCAAATTACTATTTGACTAATTTAGTTAGTAATTTGACTATTTTATTTAGATTAACTTCATCAAAATGACTAATTTAATGATAGTCATTTTAAAAACATGACTTAGAATTTAAAGCACCATCAAATGACTTACCTGTTATCATTTTGACTTGGTGAATAAGTCAAAGTTTTTCAGAGCAATGTCGTGCTTCAGTGCCTTTCTGTAATCTACATAATTGTTTTTTGTTGCTGGTATTTTTTTATTATTCACTTTTAAAAATTAAAATTCTATGAAGTCAACACAGTGTCACAATGCTCAGTAAAAATATTTATGTGCGTTTCTTCACAGGTAGTGCACAATAAGAAAAGAAAATAACACTACATTTCCTTTTGCAGATCTTGTATGAGCAGGTTTTTGTTTTTTATTAGTCTATTAGATGCAAAAGGTCTTTAATTTCCATTAGTTGTCTTTTTTTCGGACTGGGAGTTTTTTTAAACAAGGTCTCATATGCCTTGGTGACATTTCTCTCAGCATCAATAACCCGTTGCAAAAACGATAGTTGTTTAACAATAATAAATGAACAAACACAAATACACGTCTAACTTTCTTAAAAAGAGGTTCTGCATGTCCTCAAAATTTTAGTTTTTTTTACACTATGATACGGACTACAGTAGGGGAGAGCGGGGCACAGTGAGACGGCAGGCACAGTGAGACAAAGCCCGTAGCGTCTAACTGGAAAGGTTTACAGATCAACCCTCTTCCGTATAGTAAAAAAAGTAAGTAAGTGAGAGTCTGACCTATATCCGGAATGCCTACACAGCATATCGAGAGTGAAATTTCAATATTTTGGTTTTTAGCCAGTAAAAGTAAATAATTTTGCTAAACAACTTTTTGTTATAATTCCCAAGAAAAATGGTATAATGCCAATCAATTGCCAGTGATTCAAACCTTGATTATTTGTCATAGTTTAGTGAAATGATGAACCACAATACAGGCATCTTGTCCGCAGGATTAAGAAATTTTATAGAGAGCTGCGTGGGGCACAGTGAGACAGTTGGAGGCGGGGCACAGTGAGACATCATAAAATACACTCCAAACGACCTGAATGTAAGGCATAGCTTACAATTCACTATTAAAAACAAAATGCCTGCTATAAACTAACGATTTTAGTCAGTCATATCCAAAGAGAAGCATCAGAAAGAATTTTGATTAGTGTGTAACAGGTGCGGCAGGTTAAATAAGTCGTGCATGTGTCCTGTGCTATGAAGTTTCGAAACATGCTCAGAAACGGACCTAGAAAACCACCTAGCCAGCTACTTTTATAAGAGTACAGTAGTTTCTGTAGCAACAATTGATAGAACAATTCAACAGGTCCTGAGGATCGGCGGTTATGGCAGCAGATGCCCTGTCTCACTGTGCCCCGCCCACGGGGCACAGTGAGACACTTAACGAGCGTGGACGCAACTCAAAATTTCTCCTAACCTGTAAAAGATAGGAACCTGAAACTACTGGACAATATACCCAACGTCATTATCTATAATGTGGACATGATCTAATTTAACTCGTTACTGCCAACATTTTGGAACACTTGAAAATAAAAAAAGTGTCTCACTGTGCCCCGCTCTCCCCTATGTGTGTGCTTCTCAGGCACATGTGGTTTTTTTGGGATGTATAGAGTCTATTCCTCACTTGTCACTAATATTTTCCAAAGGTGCTTTGCTCTGAGTGAGCCTGCTAACTTCTTGTAGACTTGTAGACTTGTAAGGTCGTGAACCATATGGTTGTGACCTTTCACGATGTCACTGGAGCTTTCGTTGCATGCACCAGACGACTTTGGGTGGTGTGATGGGCATGGGCTACGTCACAAAAACTATCCGCTATTTATTTATAATAAATTAGCAAAATAATTAAGTGTGCTTATCAGTATAAATGTCAATAAATTGGGCAATATAAATGTGACAACGCTCCGTGTCTAGAAAGAATAATTAATTTGGAAAAAAACCAAAAGCACTTTTTTTCAAATGTTTTTTGTTTAGCACCTGTGTACTAGAGTCTAGACCGACTGCTAGATACAAAATGCTAATTTTTGTTAATCAAAGAATTACTTCATGCATACAGTCATGCTGCTAAGGATTTTGTTAACTTAACAGGCGAGTCTGGACCGACCGCAACCCACTGTCAACTAACTATCCTCGACAGAACACCTAATACATGAAAAAACAATTTACACACTTTTTCCAAAATGTTCAGGAACAACCTAATTCAGTACTAATTCGGTCCAATACTTTTGCGAAAAATAGTGCTTCATCTGGAGAGACATGAGCCATCTTTGAATTCAGCCAATCAGAAACTCGAATTAGTCTCAATGGGACTTACAAATTTATTTTGACGTTTCAAAAATTAATTAAGTTAGTCATTTGACTATTTATGTTAGTCATTTGACAAATCAAGTTAGTCATTTGACTAGTGAAGTTAGTCACTTGACTTATTTAGCAGACAAATTAACTTAAAAGAAAAACACTGTCTAACAGCCTTAGAAATGTGGTACATGTATCTTGAGTTCAATGAAATGGGAATACAATCAAAATATATATATGCAAAATGCTGATCTTGGTGTAGGACCAAATACTAATATTGCTGGTAAACCGCTGGTCCAGTCTTTCCTGTCAAACTCAAATCCATTAGCTGCATTGTGTCTTGAATATCTCAGGCCTAACTTTTGAGTATAAATGGCTAAATATGTTATGCACTGAGTGAGATATTTAGCTCTGCGTCATGTTGAGGTGATATTCCATCAGTTTTGGGGGCAGTGTGTTGAAGTTGAAAATGGCAGCTCCCCAAGTGTGGGTGGCAACAACATTGATGAAGACAGCAAACAAATTCAGCACAAAACCTGTTTTCACCTGAAAGAGTATAATTGATAAGTTTAGTGAGAATACACTTGAAATAATATCATGTAAAGGCAATTATTCAGAGTGCATACAACTATTTAGAGCATTCTAATTCAGCAACCTACAGCAACATTAAAGATATTCACACGATAAGAGGATCGACTTATGAAATTAACCAACCATGCATGGATACTTGACAGCATCTGCATGGGGATTGTTGCAAAAAGCTAGATCACTCTTCAGTTCCAAAAATTCACAAATTTAATATGTAAATGGCACTGCCATGAAATTCGCGCAGCACTTTAAACAGTTTTTGTAGGACTTATAGTGTTACCATAAACTCATGTTTATTTGATATTCAAAGTATGAAAGGCAGTTATGTAACTGTTCCCGAAAATTAGAAAGAAATTAGAAAGACAGATACATGGATGGATGGATGGATGATTGGGGCTTTACGTCCTTTATTTATGCACTTGGTATGCTAATTAGGACAGGAGGAGGACACGGCAATGAGGTGAAGGACGATTGAAACAGCCGTCCAACATAGGCCAAGGTGACCCGGCAAGAGCTGGATTCGAACCCTGGACCCAGCGATTGACAGTCCAGCATGCTACCACTAGACCAACCCTCCCCCCAGATACATGGAAAGACAGAGAAAAATGTAGAATAGCAAGATAAACTAGACAAAAAATATAATAGATAAATAGATAGATAAATAGATAGACACATAGATATATTGACAGACAGATAGATAGATAAATTTATAGACAGATATATATATTAAATAGATAAATAAGATTGATAGATAATCAGCTAAATGGTAAAAAGGCAGACAGCACTGAAAGCTGCCAAAGTCAAGTCTATGTTAGATTGTTGATATTACATAATAGTATAAATATATAGTAATACAAAAACAATAACATTGCATGTAGATTAACTGTTCAGCCCCCGCAGGTCTCGGGCCTCCTCGTGGCGGTGGGTGGAAACACTAAGGTGAAGACCTCTATCCATAGTGGCCAACATGAGACAGTGCGCATGCACGGTGTGTCCCCTACCTTACAGGGGAATATCAATGAATATGTCATTTACCATGATTCCAAACCGGATCGTACGTCAACCGGGTTACCAAGGTGCGCGTCCCTCAGCGGGAAACCAGGCTGAGATCGAAAAATTTGCGACTGGACTACCAAGATTTCCACGGACAAGATCATCCTCGGATGACTTGATTGACCCTGACCGCCCCTCACTCATGTCAAAAGAAGAAAATTGCCTTGTGATAACTGGTATTGAAAAATCACTAGAGGATCTATCAGCCATCGCTGTATACGAAATTGTTGCAGACATTTGTGACAACACAGTAGCAGATACAATAAAGCGTCAAGTCAATGGAACGTTTCTCATTCAACCACAGGATGACACACAAAAAGAGAAATTGACATTTGTCAAAGAAATAGCGAATACACAAGTCTCCATTGAACCTTTCCAAAAACCAGGCAAAGGCATTATCTTCTCGAAAGAGAGCAAGACATGCCCGGACTCACAACTCACAAAGTGGTTCCGAAAACATGGTATTACCCAATTCAAACGTTTGTCCCAACGAAATGGTTATGAATCCATAAAACTGACATTCAAAAACAACAATGTACCCAAGAAAGTACCTGTAGCTTTTGAAAAGTGCAGAGTTTGCCCACTCTTTCCCCGACCAAAACGCTGTTTCAATTGCCAATTGTATGGACATATCAGCACAACATGTAGACGGTTCACAATTTGTGCCAATTGTGGTGATCGAGATCACACTCACACGAGAGACAAACCATGCTTCAGGCCCCCGCATTGTGTCAATTGCCGAGGGGACCACCCTGCGTTTAGCCACAACTGTGAAGTCTTCGAGAGAGAAAAAGAAATTGTACAATTTCAGATTGACACAGGATGTTCGTTTCCTGAAGCCAAGCGCATAGTTCAACAGGACATGGACAAAACTGACCAAGACGCAGATTACCCAAGACCAGTACTACATTCGTCACCACGGAGAAGGATTCAACTTTTTGAGAACCTTTTCAAGGATATGTTTGGGACAACGCCTTCACCAGACCGACCAAAGACGGGAGAAACTGTGAAATATCCTGACTCTGACTTATGCATACCACCCAGTAAAAAGATTCAACAAAGTCAACCATCCTCTCCTTGTGCTCCACGGACAAAACTGTCACTCCAACAACCAAAGAAGAAAGAAACGGCTTCTGAGTACAAGAAACCATCCAAAATAACAAATCGAGACAGCTCAACAGACCAACCATTTCCTTGCACAGACAAGAGAAACATGACAAGCAACAAAAAAACACCTGTCACATCTAACAGACTTAACAAATCAAGAACCTTGACAAAAACCAAGACAACTGAATTAACTCCCTTGATACAAACCAAGGATGTCTCTAAATAGCCCAACAAGGTGCTGATGAGACGTAAGGAACAAACACACACACACACACACAGATTAACTGTTCACTGTTACATAATCATCAGTTTATAAGATTATGTAACTTCAATTTTGTTATGTTTTCTTGTTGTCTGATTGAAATTAAATGAATCACATGTTAATAATTTGTTTAGCTTGTCAACGCTTACAATTAACTATTCCATAAAAATTATTGGTACAGGATACATTCCTAGAGAAAATTGAATTTTTAAGACACTTTTGGAGATGAAATGTTATGTTTTGTTAAATAAGAAACTAAATCATTGATAAGAAGCTGGACCCACTTGACCTAATTCCCAGCTGTGGACTGTTGATGTTGAGACCATCACTGCACAGATTTTTGAGTCTACTCTTGCACTCAATTTGCTTCACTCAACGGCCTTCGGCCGTTTCGCTGCACGAATATAATTCGGTTCAGATTCCCTTTACATACTCGCAGAAAAGTGTTCTATTTAATAAAGCAATGTGAGACATGAAATTTAAATGAAGGAAACTCACCATGTCAAGGACTTTGAGGTGGCCATAGCTGAAGACAATGGCATTTGGAGGTGTGGCTGCAGGCAGCATGAAGGCATAGGTGCAAGCTAAGGTTGCAGGGATCATCAGTTTCATGGGGTTCATCTGCAGAACCATTGCCTGGAAATAATCACAAGATCAAGATGAATCTATTGATTTTCAATGCTTGCCAACGCAAATAATATTACACAACTAAACAACAAATGATATCAATGAGATCCCTCATGCAGTAGTTCTTTTTTAAATTTAGGGTATATATTTTTTTCAAGACCTCTTTGTTAGCACGACATCGGTGTTGTTTTCCACAACTCCGTGAACTTTCTGACGTGAATGAAAGGCAAACAGTTATTTGACATCAATAATGAACCAACTCTCTTATGGTTTGTATTGAGATTTTGTCTAAAAAAATTTCCTAAATGAGAAAAATAAACGACTTACCATTTCAGCAATGATAGGCATAGTTATTGAGATGACAGCCACATTTGAGGTGAGTTCAGTGAAGAGGGAAAGAATCAGACAGATAAGGGGAACCAACATCCAACTTGGAACGTTTTCCAAAACCGCCATTTTTTCTCCCATCAGCTGGGATAGTCCGGATCTCTGACAAAACGAAGATAGAATTTTTGTAGTAAAGGTTTTCAAAGATATTGTATAATTTCTGCCCAATAACCATTTACTGGTAGAAATGTCACATTCTCAGGTCAGTATGGAATGTACCACTGACGACTTCTGATTTCGACACGACAGTTGAATTCGACCTGCACACTGGGGAGCTCTGTGCACCACTTGGAGTATAATTCGTGTGTCATCCAAAATGTCAACAACTTGCTTGACTGATTGGATTACTTGCCAGGTTGGTTGGTGAGTGTTGAATTCAGCTTTTATGTCAAAATTAGATGTCGTTGATGGTACACAAACAAGTAAAATTTATTAATTTCAATAATACATGGTTTTAGATGGCAATGATGGCATCTTTCATTTTGCTGAGAATAATTTTATCAGTATATTTCAGATAAACCACAAGTATTATATAATTAAACTTGAAATCCCCACAAGTTTGTCACTTACCTGGCATGCATCAGCAAGAGCCATGCCTCCCCCAAACAGCAACAGCAGATGCCAGGGGACCTTCTTGGACATAGTCTGGATGTCCATAATGGGTTCATACTGCCAACCTGACACAGTGACCATCATGAAATAATTAGGACAAAAAGAAATATGGTACAATTTTGCATTCAGCCTTTGGTGTAGGTCAGAGGTAGTTTATATTACAGAATGATTTCATCAGCGCAAGAATACGAGACTGGTTTAAAATCTTTGATGAAGCAGGATCGAGTTTATGGATACTCTTTAAAACAACCATACCATTGCTCTTGCTGTGAAGAGGTCGACAAGGGAAAATAAAAAACCAAATGGCCATCAAAAGGGCAGGGATGCTGGACCCTGCATATCTGAAAAGAAGGAAGAAATTATCACTTATATTGCAAATTATTTCAGATATTGTTGGTAGTGAACAGTCTGACAGTAGAAGGCTGTCCAAAATGCAGGCCAGTTGTCGGTTACAGACCAAAAATAAAGATTTTAATTTATTTTTTTAATTGTGTTTAATGTGAATTCAACGAAACTTGATGACCTTGGAGATATTTGATAGCCTAAATTTATGTGATCTAAGGCAGTAGGCTACTAGCAAAAGAAGTCATGCATACAATTTTCCACAAGAGCAAACACATTGGTGGAACGATAAGGCCAATCGTTCTCTTTTGTGCCCTCTTGTGTCAAACCAAGCAGTGAAGCAAGACCATGTCCATTGCAACAATATGGAAGAACTGCAGTTTAAGATACAAGTCAGAAAGGTCGTTGCGCCCAAGTTGAATTTAATTAGTTTGTCTGGGACAGAGTAGCCGGTATTTCATTCAGGATGATAGACTTCAGTAAACTATCACTTGAGCTTTATCAATTTGTATCATCACAACATTAAAGAATCTTTAATTGATACTAAAGATTTCAAGAGCAAGGCAGAAATTGGGGGCGGAAGGAGTAACTTGATTCTGTACATCTGAGACTAAGAACAGTAGAAGAAGGTGGAGTGTTCTGTAGAGGCCCCTCTTCCTCCATGCATTCTCTGATATCAGTCTTTTAACGAAGTTGGCAATCAATGCCCTTGTTTGCAAATCGAACTTCAAATTGTTCCACAAGATGGAGCTAAAATAGATATTATTTTACTGGAACTGGTGTTAATCTATGTGCACACTGTGCACTAACGAGGGGGGTACCCTCGCCATCAGGGCAGCCATTACACCTCTCACTTCGTGATTTCAAAGTGAAATTACGAAAAATTTAAGGGGTGTGGAGGTCTTCAAATTGTTAAGATAGGTTAAATGACTTGTGGAATGAATCAGTGCCAAGTGCCAGACCCAAATATGCAACATAAAATAAGATATTTATGAAATTCGAATTCACTTGAGGTGAGGGTACCACAAAAAACGGAAAATGGCAGGGCGAGGGTACCAGCATTTTGGCGAGGGTACCAACCTAAATGGCGAGGGTACCAACCTAAATGGCGAGGGTACCAGCCCGGAAGTGGCGAGGGTACTGCAGATTTTGGGCGAGGGTCACTTCCGGTTGGCGAGGGTAACCACCAAAAAAGGGATTGGCGAGGGTAATGCAAGATATTGGCTGAGCAATCTGAGCAAATTGTCTTGAAAAAAAAAGCAATGAATCAGCTTATCAATAGATAACATTATGTACTGACACATGATTGCACTTCTGAAGTAATTATACCAATCAGGAACTCCAATCAAGAACACAATTGCAATACCCTGTCAATAAAGGAGAATCTTAAAATTAATTAACCCCTAACGAGAAAACAGTTGCACAATAATTGGCTTACCCTACTGTGGAAGTTAGTACAATGTGTATTTAACATATTTTGGTATATATCTACAAATGGGTACAGAGTAAGAAAAAGCCAATGAATCAGCTAATTGATTTGCTCTTTGTTGTGGAAGATCAAAGTATGTGCTGACACATGATCGCAATTCAGAAGTTTGCAATCAGGGATTCCAATCAAGAACATGATTGCATGCTCTATCAATATAGTAAAATATTCAAATTAATTGACCAACTCTCACTAACAGGTAAGGTAAAAACGGCCCACTGCACTGTATTGCCCCACTGTGGAAGTCTCAAATTGTTGCTGTAACTACATGAATTTGTATATATATATAAAACCAAGTTAGTTAGATGACTATATACACACAGTGAGACCCACATAAAGCTTTGAAAAAGTCAGAAGTTCACCATTGCTAAAACCGTTATTAAACCTCCCAACTCTAAAATCTGACAGGCACATTCATTAAACTGAGAGTCAAACTTTTTCTTATAATCCTTAATTAGCATGGCACATAATCACACATTTAGTATCACAGTTTATGTTTCTGTACGTATGTTTGCTTAGATAGTGGAGGAATTGCTCACAGACAGAGAGGACATGAGTCATGCTACAGTTTTCAAATCCAAGAGAATTCAAAGTGCCCTTCTTCAAAGTAAGACCATCCACAGTGAAACTTTCTAAAAGTGATTATGGCTATTTCGGTCTATTTTGCATGTTTTTTATGGGGAGGGGCACATGCTCCCCCGAGCACGTGCTCTATCTGTCTATCCTTAGGTGCAATCAGTGGGGGCCAGGGGGATGCAGCAAATAGCAAGTCAGAGCAAATTCTAACCAAAATCGGGGCAGATCAACTACCCCGGTCACATTCATAACATGTTAAAAAAAATCAGAGCAAAATATGTGTCTAACTATCTATTTTTTTCTTGTATGTCTTTCTTACCGGTCTTATCTATCTGGTAACATCATAATTGCTGTTTATGTCACACTTAAACAATGGCTTACAGCAGATTCACTTAGTACATATGAGTTGCTATGGATAGTTTTATCACCGTCTAGCATTTTGAGCCTGTCTGATTGGTCCATGTACAATAAAATGTCCTCTAAATCACTATGTTGAACGTAGAGTACAACCCAATAAATTTTCCGAGCTGAAGCTCTCATTTGCACTCACTTAGACACCCCAGCACATCAGCTACTTTGCTCTCACTTGCATGCTTTTGCCCTCCTGAGCAAACAAACAAGCATGCAACTGGCTGGTGTCTCCATCTATTGCAATATGATGCAATTACCTGATTCAACAGCAGTGTGTGGTTCTATAATGTCAGTTTGGTTAATTGCATTCATTAACAAAATGCTATTCTTTATAAATGCAAAAAAGTATTTCTTTACAAAAGCATCTATAAATTGTTTTAATAGTAAAAAAAAAAAACCCCGTATTTTGTTTACTTTTTTGTAGGCAACCATGAAAAATGAACAATTCGACTTCAGTGAACTGCTGAGTTTAGTCAGTTGTAAGATTAGCAGGAAAAAACTAACATCACCTAACATGTCACAGGACTCCATATACGGTTTTATGGTATTCAAATTCAATAGAATTTCTGTAACCACAAAAACGAAATATTTATAGAACCGTCATTTCAGGTGGTACCCTCACCATCACAATTATTGCAAATGGTGGTACCCTCGAGAGGCTTTAGTGGTTACCCTCGCCCTTACGATGTATTTCAAATCCAAAATCTGATAATTCTGTGATCTATCGCACGTGGATTGCTTGCCCAATGGTTAGTTTAACATTAAAACTACATGCTTGATAAATATAGGCTTTGGATTTGATGAAATAACCTCAGGATGACAGAAAATTACTTTGAATCGAGTGTTGTAATGGCTGCCCTGATGGCGAGGGTACCCCCTTCGTTAGTGCACAGTGTGCAGACATTCGCAGTTATCAAACACTGACCCATGAAAAAATACTTCCCAGCCAGGGAACAAACCAGGTCTGCGAAAGAACCACAACAGCACCATGATAAAGAAATGAACGACGATGGCTTTTTCTGCAAACCTGGAAAAGAAAACAAAAAGCATAAAAAGCAAGCTGTCAGGAAGTTTTCCATTAATTTAATACAAAGATTTCCTTTCTGAAAGAATATATATATCGTCAAAGATATTGATCTGCTTGAAATAACAGTCGGTTTTTTAAGTCAGAAGACGACAATTGATTCCGAAGCAAGATCAGATTTTCGACATAATTATTATCATGTAGGTAATATTATTCAGGGTGCCATTGGTGGTGAAAGACCTCATCAGTGACACTTTCATAGAATGACAGGGACACTTACTGCATTTTCCCCATACCCTTCAGTTCTGCTTGGAGCAGTTGTTTGATCTGGGAATAAGTCTCTTTTTCCATATCAGTCTGTTTGCCACACCAACCTCTGACTGTGTACCTTCACAAAAGAAAAACAAAGAAATTCCTTGTTTACTATATAGCTGAACTACATGATTAAACATGAAAATCAGTGCTGATGAAGTAACCAAAATTGTAGCATTATACATGTAAGGGTAAGAAATCTTATGTAAATTATGTTAATAATTTCACCAATGAGTTCGAGTTTTTGTTTACCTTAAGCCAAACCATTTGAACTGAAGCCACAACCAGGTCACAATGCCACCAATGATACTGATGGGTATTGAGAAGGCTGACCATTTGGCAAATGTGAAATCTGGATCTTCACCAAACTTATCAAACACTCTGAAAAGAAAACCCCCTCAGCAATAGAATCACAGGAGTGTTAATACTGTTGAACCTCCAGTGGCAAACTATAATAAATTATAGTTCAGGTGAAACAAACAATGGCTCTAACAACCAATCTTGAACAGAAAAGGACCGGGCAATGAAGAGGAAGGTATGTATACCAGAAGCTTCTAGTTCATGCCTTATGCACCATACAACTAAAATAGTTCTGGTTTGAAATAGCAAATCTCATGCCATATGCTGGAATTTAAAAAATATCCTGCTGATGTTGATTACACTTTACAGCGATGCACTTTGATAAAGAAAAAATGAGGATCAGTTCACTGTGAAAGATGCACTTCGTGATTCATGATAGTTGATGAAGTGTCATCTTCCATACTTTCAACATGGGAAACATAGAGGCAGTTTGATCAGTCATGATCAAGAGAAGGCCATTTGATTTGTCATAACTGATTTTGGATTGAAAATCAGATGCATGATCCTTTTGTTTGGCTGTCACCAACAAGAGGGATAAGTCTCCTTAAATCAAATTAACATTGAAAGTATTGGGTATGATCATGCCAAATCATCTGTATGATGACACATGAAGTGCCATTTTCACAGTGCAACAGTACTCTCTTTCTCGGTATCAAAGTGCATCGCTGTAATATTTAAACAAAACACACATATAAGCAGATTAACCATTTGCATAACCATTTGCATCACAGGGTTCGTCAACACGGACTGCTGAAGGGGGACAATGTTACACAAAACTCTCCTCTCTGAGTAAAAAAATGTTTTCGAAGCATATCACAGAAATTTATATTGAATTGAGGAAAACAGAACACACGAATAATTATTGGCAAACTTACGCTTCAACCTGAGCCTTGGCCAGGATTACCGCTCCTGTCCCGATGATGGTTCCGCTTCCCCCAAAGCAGGCTCCATAAGCAACACACAGACTCATGGCTTTGCAGATGTTTTTGAACTGCGATTCACTCATTTTACCATCCCTTGTGCTCCTGTTAGTACGTTCAGCATTCCCATTACTTCTTGAAATAGTCTTTAACTCTATGCTTGTCTCATCCATGGCTCCTTTAGAATATAAAAAGACGATTTCTGGACATCAAAATTATTTTTATTTTTTCATACGAAAGTTCTGCACGAGGATCATGTTTGTTCATTCTGTATCACAACAAATTTATTCAGTCACTCGAATAACCAATGATTTGGCAATGAGACACGTATCGTGAACAGCTCGGTTTAAACACCTTGCACTAAATAAATAGAATAAGCCATAACAATCTACATTCTGCATTTTTTAGAAGAAAAGGGCTAAACATGTTACTGACATGGCTTCAGTTATAGACCTTCAGCTTTTAGATCTATTGAGACATAGTAGAATGTAGAGCATTATGTTAGAATTTCAGGCAAACAGCATGAAGTTTCACAAAGCATAAATTATGACACCACATAAGGGTTCCTCACTCAATAAATCACCCCCCCTCATGGCTGTTTGGAGATTGGCAGCCAAACAGTTTCAAAATTGACTTTCAACTTAGTCGTGTAATGTAAGTGGCTTAAAAATGTCTCGTTTATGTCAGTTATGGTTAATCAGTTGATTCAGTGCTTATCATATCTAGCAGCATAGGTGGCAATAAACAAACTAATCAAATGACTTAAAGGCACTTCATGAAATAAGAAGATTAGAAGACCAATAGAAAACTGTCAATGATGTGCCAAAGCCAGTTTGCAAATTTAAAAGAAAATTAATTTTTCAAGCGGACCACCAATCTGCAAAGGGTTCTAATAAATGAGTATATACGATTAAAATTAAATTTACCATTAACATAGCCCGTTTTATCCTCTGGCAGATGGACCAGATGCTGTTTCAATTGCTGTAAGACAGCCTCCACCACAGGAACCATGATGGTTGTAGTAGCTGTGTTGCTGATCCACATGGACAGGACCATGCAAGTGAGAAGAAAACCAAGCAGCAACCTAAAAAAAATAATAAGACAGGCTTGTCACTTATACTGCTAAATATTTGTGACCACGTCATATATGTAAAGGGTTGTTCATGTAGCTTTTGTGCAATTCATTTGCCTAACCAGCAGTTGAGCAAGATATGAAGGTTTTTGGCCAATCTATTAGGCATAAGTATCATCAGCATCTTTCAAGGAAATGTTCATCAAAATAAAATACTTTAAAAACTGGGCCTTCTTACATTGTCAGGGCATTTAGAGCCCAGAAACAACACCTTGGGTAATAACACCACTATTGTAAATGTTTATGAATATTTTGTATAACCGTTAAAAAAAATCTTTTGAAAAAAAGTGTTCTCACTTTCAATACTTTACAAAAGTCTACTCTACAACTATTAAGTAAATGTGACCTACAAAAGGCACAAATAAGACTGTAATGCCCAATCTTCATAGACGTATCTACCTTCCTGGCCACTGACGGACATACTTTTCCGAAGTAACTTCAAGACCCTCTACTGCAATAAATTGCCGATGGTAAAAACACAACTGACAATTTGGCACTCAGAGCATGTGACTGCAACTTGAGGGCTTTATTTTTTGTTTCAATAAAAGAAACAACAACTGGTAAAAATAGGACAGTCCCAATACAGTGTACAGACAAATACATATACATGTATACAGATGCACACACATCATGCAATTAAAATAAGGAATTTAAATACATTTCATCCTGACCTTGCCGGACTAAACCCAACCAAGAGCAAGATTCGGAGGGAGATTCTTTTGTGAAGGTTCCACTTCTCTATGGAGACTGCAACAGTGTATGCAGCGAGACACAGCATGATATTTTCCTGCAAACAACACAAATAAAAGAAACATTCGAAAATGCAAAAGTAAAATATGGAACTTTTGGAGTCAAAACAATAGGTAGAACTCCCGACGATATTTTTGAAAAAACTAAACACAGTCCCAGTTTAAAGTCATACATATACAGGGAATAATCTCAAAAACACAGAAAAGAAACTGATCTTTTAAATTTTTTTCTTATTTGCCATGTGCATTGTATGCAAATATAAGAAAAAAGGAGACATCAGGTCAGCATAATTGTTCTGATATAGTGGAACGATAATAATTTAAGTGGATTAACCTTGTAGGTTCAGAAAACTGAATTTTCACATGCGTGTCGTTCATCACTAGACCAGCCGATATAAAAACAGACAAGACCGGATAGGCCAGTTAGAATGGTTGATTTACTGTTTTTTCTATATTTTGATTTCTCAAGCATATTTTAAAAAGTCATACAAATAAACCAGAGAAGACCTAACCTTCATGTAATTCAAAGTGACTTCCTTGGAGCGAGTCACCCCCATCAGAGGCAGGAGGAGAGCAGGGAGTAGGCCTGTGACCCCAAGGGGGATTGCCTCCGTGCACCAGAACACACTGACCAGGACAAGAACATAGCCAGCCCTTGCTTCCTGAAAAAAATAATAAATAAAAAAAGAAAATCGCCAAATTTCTTATGAAGATAATTGGGCAATTCCGTAAAGTTTGATTTGCAGATTTGACACTTTAGCAGCTTGTGTAGCCCTACCAATACTCCTCAGCTACTTCATTGTTTTAAAAACAGAGATGAGGCCAAGTAATAGTGGTGCCAGACAAGCAATCAACCAAAGCTCCAAGTGCAACAGGAGTTGAGCTACGGCAAAATGTCATGGTGTCGGATGTACATCCCTGTTTTTTAAACAATGAAATAGCTGAGGTGTAATGGCAGGGCTTCACAAGCTGCTAAAGTGTCAAATCTGTAGATCGGACTTTACGCCATTGCCCAACTGTAACTCAAAAGAAAGGTCACCATTAAATTAATCCAGCACTTGTTGTCTTTGCAACCATAACAAGAAAAGAACCCTTTAAAAAAAAGGGTACTGTATCGATCTTACCATGAACCTGAGGGTATGTGGCATGCAATAAAAGGTTTTAATATCTTAAAGTAGGCATTTCTATGAAATAAATACCCTTAGAAAAAATTCCAAAGCCCCTCCCCTTCTTTCATGAAAATATTACATAGCCAAGCACATGTTTGGCTATTAGTTTGTTAATTGCTACATGCACAGTGTACATGTCATTCAGTACTATTTAAGAGAGAGATACCCCCCCCCACAAAAAAAAGATCATGAATCTGCCACTGGTTTGCTGTGGTCACCGGAACTTTGCATCATTTGCAGCGTAATGCGCCAAAAAAATTTTGCGAAGTTAATATTGCAAATAAAGCAAAATGAACAAGTGGATTGAATTCAGAGGGCTTTACTTGATATATGCGGGTTTTTAAATTTTGAAAATCGGACGTTTGTTAAGGGTTTTAGGCCAAGCTTTGCATTGAGCCCCCTCTCGAAATTTTACACAGCTTTTGATGACGTTTTAGACGGAAAAAATATCGCCTGTAGATTTCCCTTACCTTGATGAATCGATTTACTGTAAAGAATGCTCACATGTAAGTTTTTTTATAGGTTAAGACATCGATACAAAAACCATGATTTAGTGAGTCCCAAAATAATTAAAACAGTGTTGCTACTTGAGTACCAGTTGGCACTGTTATTACAAAATGCTCAAAAAATTCGTAAACAAGAGTGGATAGAAGTTTGTCAGAACATGCATACCTGTGACGGAGACAGGATGATAATTGGAGAAAGCACAACAGGAACCAGCAAGATTGCAACAAATTTCAACAAAGGTCGGTAGCTGAGGAATTTGTTCCATGTCCTTTTCAGCTTAGAGGAGGACACTTCCACTTCAGTTCTAAAACAATGGTTGAGTAAAAAGACAAAATCAAGACTTGAACATAAAATGAACTTGTATTGTTTCAGTATACTGCATACATTTTGCATGTGACAAGAAGACAAACATGATGCTTTAGAAAAGTTGTCTCCACTAACCAACTTTTAATCAATTCAGCTGTCTTACCTACCTCTTCTCATCATCCATCACTAATGTGAATCAAAACAATCTTGTGAAGTGTTGGTCACAATGTTTAACACACATTGTCTGCCATCCTTAAAAAAATATTGCCAGAGGGTCTTACACCACAGACTTTGATCCTTTGCTCATGCCAAATTAGAGTAATTTATGCAAACTAGACCCGAGACAATTTAGCATAATTATACATATTATATACATAATATGGGTAACCTTTTCTAAAAACAAATAATTAATTTTGGTGATTTCTAGAATTTAAAAACAACAAAAAACTTACTTTGTTTCCATTTTGCCCAGTTACAATACCTCTATCACTTTTAAATGTATTTTTGAATTTGAGGACTATTCATGTTGACCCAGTATTCAATTTTGTTCTATTTGTAGAGGGCTTATGGACTCTTGACTTCAGTAAATATTTGGGAATACGTAATACCTTGAAACAGAAAACGAAACCCCCAGTCATATGTAGTGATCTAGAAAAAAGCATATTCACACTCATGACACTAAATGGTCATTTCTCAAATTTCTGTAACAGATACAGTTGTCCAGCATTGTGTGAATTTGATAGTCCAGAGTGGGGAGTCAAAGTTCAAATAGAAATGACCAGTCATTATAAAACAACAGCTGCCCAGAAGAGTTAATTAAGGACCAAGATTCAGGCAGGCTGTACTACTCACCCGACTCAGATTTTTTTCATAATTTTTTTCTTGGTAAACAGTTACTAAAAAGTGGGAAAAATCACATTTTTTGATCTCAATACCTTTTAGATAATTTTTAGGGGCTCTTTGAAATATAGGGCCTAAATTTTGATCATGTAAAAATCAGGCTCTTCAGGTTGATAACCACTCGCACCAAACCATCTAATTTTGACCAAAGAAAATTAGTGGAGTATAAAGCTATGCCAACATCCTTTGCGCGAAAGTCCATGATCTTTTGATCAGGAAATTGTTCAACTTATGTACTTCAGCCTCGGTGTCCTGATGGAACAGCAGTAACAAGGAACCAGTCCAATGTGTGGTTTCAGCAAAAATTTATTCTCCTGAGTTATTGTCAAGGGCTTGTCTGAAGGCAGAGACTTTGTGTACAATAAAAATATTTATAAAAAAGATTTTCAATCACTCGGCAGAAGAAGTGCTCAATGAAGATATGCTGAAGTTGATGAGATGCTATGCTATCATGGTTATTCAACCTGGGATCCAACTACTTGGGGCATGCCCCATGGGGCCTGGGGCAAAATCGCTTTGTGAATACTATTTATGGGGAAAGTTTTGGGCATGCCTGTTGGGGCATAACCCAGCATGGGACATGCCTCACTGGGGCAACTCTTTGTGAATATGAGCCCTGGCAGATATTCTCCTTTACAGATGAGGGTATGCCCAACTGAGGCATGCCCCAAGCAAGTTACACTGAATTTTGTAAATTTTACCTCACTGTAGAAAGTCACTCAGTCTCCTCTGGCCTTAATCAGTGTTTTGAAACTCTCCACTGAAGGAGGCAAAACTATTCTGCTGATGATGTCATTTTGTCATGACACAAATGTAAACATTCCACCATAACAACAAATCCACAATAGTTGAGCCTGCTGAGCAACACAATGTCATCGCAAACAGCATCAAGAAGGCGTCAGTTCACACTTTTTCTTTTGAAAATTAAAGCTATGGCTTGTTTCTGTTACTAGCATGAATAATTAGCATTGTAACATTATACTGGTAAGTTAATAAAGGAGAATATCTGGAGTTGGTAGGGTTCACAGGGAGTTACTTTCATGGACTTCCCTGTTGCAACTTCACAAGAATCAGCTCAGCAGCTATACTACATTTTTTGGCAGGCACTTTACATGTTAAAGACCTTTGGATTTTCTGACCATTACTGCCGCATTGATGGACTGCAGGCCAACCGCACATTCATGGATAATTGCACGAAATTCAGAAATCCTTCAAGTATGCAGTAAGATACACGGAATGGAACTAATTATCTGTTGATTGAAATACAAATGAACTTTGTTGATATGGAAAATATTGTTCAGGCTCTTCAGATTGATAACCACTTGCACCAAACCGTCTAATTTTGACCAAAGTAAATTATTGGAGTAAAAAGCTATGCCATCATCCTTTGCGCGAAGGTCTATGATCTTTTGTTTAGGAAATTGTTCAACTTATGTACTTCAGCCTCAGTGACCTGATGGAACTGCTGTAACAATTAACAAAGAACCCGTCCTAAGTCTGGATTCAGCAACAATTGATTCTTCTGAGTTCTCGTCAAGGGCTTGTCTGTGAAGTGTGAACAATAAAAATATTCATAAAAAAGATTTGCAATCACTTGGCAGAAGGAGTGCTCGATATGCTGAAGTTGATGAGATGCACTGCGGTCACGGTTATTCAACCTGGGATCCAACTCATCTGTAAAGGAGAATATCTGCCAGGGCTCATATTCACAAAGAGTTGCCCCAGTGAGGCATGCCCAAAAACTGTCCCCAGAAATGGTATTCACAGAGAGGAAGAAGAGAGCTGAAACAGCCATTGCCTTGAGCTGTCATTGGTCGAGAGCTGTCCGCCAGTTTTTGTTAAGCGGTGGTTGCTAGTGATGCCACGAGCATGATGATGGAAGGCTGTCAGTGGAGAGGTGTCCGAGCGTTTGCTCTGGTTTGTTTTTGTCCAGAACAGGAGTCAGGAACAAAGTGACCATGCATGCTGCATTTTGAGTGGCTGGTGGAGATGGGGAAGGAAGACGGGAGTGTCAATGAAGTCCTGTCAGTTTTGGTTGTGGACGCTGATGATGTTGGCAGGGGCATCGAATTCAATCTGGGCCCAGTTCCAGACAGACTGGGTCAACTCCCCATTGTGACCATACATATGCAAGAAAAACTGAGAAGGCACCTGATTTTGGCACACAATGTGCTGCAATCGGCTGCAACAAGTATACTTCGAGAAACAAGGAGGTCTCATTCCACTCTTTTCCCAAGGAAGCTGACAGGTGGGTGTGTTCAGCTAAATTTTGTTCAACTTCTGGCAGTTCTTCTATATAATCATTACATTTGTGATTTGTTTATATTCCATTATTGTGATTGATTAATTAATATTAGGCAATAAATAGGCCTGTAATCTGTATGTTGGCTGTATCATGTCAGTGCCCTGCATGCCAAATTGGCCAATACATAGAGGTAGGTGGCGCTGTCAAATGCAGTAGTTGAGTTTGAAACCTTGGGAATTTTTATGCAGAAATTTTGTGTCACCGAAAAGATAATGGTGTTCATTTTTGGACAGAAATTTTCATAAATGTACCAGGACCTACAAGGAACTAAGGGATTCTGTTAACAACTTTATTTCTTCATTGGATTTGAGGATACAAATTCAACAGTTTGAGCAGGATTTGTCTTGCCAGTCGTGACGCTACCTGACGGGACTGTTCATGCACCCCGATTCATGGCCACCAAAAATTCTTCTGCAACGGAAAGGACTGTAACATTCAAGGGTCCGAAGATCCCCCTGTCAAATTTCGCAGAATCTAAGATTCAATTTGATAGCAGGTGGTTTAACTGTGTTGAACAGGCTTACCAGTGTGCCAAGGCAAGACACCATGGGTGGAAAAACTTACATGATCTTATCTGGGATCAGAATGACCCGTACTATATGAAGAAACTGGCATCTGACTTTACCACTGATGACAGTTGGCAGTCAAAAAAGGTCGATGTCATGAAGAATCTCTTGAAAGTAAAATTCCGAATTCCAAGGTTTCAAGAAGCCTTGAAGCAAACCGGAAAGTCTCGCTTGGAACATAACGTTTCATGTAACTTTTGGGGATCTGGATCTGATGGGTCTGGTCAAAATATGATGGGTAAGATCCTAGAAGAAATACATGCCCAGAACATTGATGTGCCCAACTTGGATCAGCCGATAGCTCTAGTTGTCGGTCACTCGCACTTGAATTATTTCAATCCTGACAAACTTTTAGGAATAAAATTGTCCAAAGTGGGACACCTCGGTGTCCTAATGGAACTGCTGTAACAAGGAACCAGTCCTAAGTCTGGTTTCAGCAACAATTGATTCTCCTGGGTTATCATCAAGGGCTTGTCTGACGGCGCAGACTTTGTGAACAATAAATAAAAATATCTATAAAAAAGATTTGCAATCACTTGGCAGAAGAAGTGCTCAATGAAGATATGCTGAAGTTGATGAGACGCTATGCTATCATGGTTATTCAACCTGGGATCCAACTCATCTGTAAAGGAGAATAACTGCCAGGACTCATATTCACAAAGAGTTGCCCCAGTGAGGCATGCCTGTCATTGGTCGAGAGCTGTCCGCCATTTTGTTTTTGTTAAGCACTGGTTGCTAGTGACGCCATAAGCATTATGACGGAAGGCTGTCAGTGGAGAGGCGTCCCAGCGTTTGCTCTGGTTTGTTTTGTTTTTGTCTTGGCCGCCAAATGCACTGACCAGAAAAAGAGTCAGGAACGAAGTGACCATGCATGCTGCATTTTGACTGGCTGGTGAAGATGGGGAAAGAAGAGGGGAGTGTCAATGAAGTCCTGTCAGTTTTGGTTGTGGACGCTGATGATGTTGGCAGGGGACATCGAATTTTTAATCGTAAATTAATATTGCAGAAAATCTGGTCATCTTCTCTCTGCCGTGCCGTGGTTCATTGATTGCCCAAATCCACCTAAATCTCAGGATACAGGCAGACCCGCTCCACGTGATTGTAATTCAATCCATGAAGA
The DNA here is from genome assembly GCA_026936325.1 of Platynereis dumerilii. Classification (NCBI taxonomy): domain Eukaryota; kingdom Metazoa; phylum Annelida; class Polychaeta; order Phyllodocida; family Nereididae; genus Platynereis; species Platynereis dumerilii. Next base: position 16,756,650 of record JAPTHN010000007.1, read on the forward strand.
GATAGTAGACACGGAGGTCGGAGGAAGTGATGGAGGACCAAGTGCAAGGTATTTGCATTGCTGCAGTAATTAAAAAGCCATGCTAATGCCACTGACTGATAAAATATATATTTCCAACACCAACTCTGGAGGATGCAACAGCTTGGTAACCTTGCATGGGCAATGTTCTGGTGTTCTCTGCCCATGGACACTGCTCTCTGGTTGGCCTGACCTGCTGAGCTGTAATTAATGGATGGCTCACCAAAAATTCCCCACACTGAATAAAATTACAGTATGTACCTAAGTGAAATTAGGTCTAGTTACAAGTGCATGTTTTAGTTGGACGGCAAAATTAAAAAGTGTAATGAGGCTAAAGATATGATAATGAAAACGGTGTTCAAAACATCACATATATAAGTATAATCACTTAACTTTCAAGACCTACTTTTTTTTCAATGACATGCTCTACGTATTGTAGCACAGGTGACAAAAAAATCTGTCTTATATCAAATTTTTAGACCCTAAAGTAACATTTAAGCTGCGGCTAGCCGACCAGCCAGCCACTACTAACTCAAGCCAGTCGCAGACACCAAAGGTGATCACGGGCCTACAGGATGGCCGTTCGGCCATGAAATTTTAACATGCAACGGATGTGATCGGGGCAGTGGATCTGCCCTGATATTGTTCAGGATTTGCCATGATGCCAGGGGGAGGGAGAGCTGCAGAACCTGATCCCCCGCAAAGTACGCCTATGATTCAAATCTGGGATTCTGGGTGTGCGGGCCTGTAGGATAGGTGGCATTCAGGAGAGTTAAAATAGATAGATAGAGAAGGGTGTATTTCATGGATGCATTTTATGGATTAGATAGAATGTATATGAATTAGATAGATTATACAGTTGAGATGAATGGCTTACATAAATTGAGTTGGTAATTTTGGCAATACAACTTACCAGTAGTGGTAAGAAAATTGACTGGTATATTTACCAGCATATTAATGATAGATACATTGATAGATAGATATGGTAAGTGCAGCCCTCTAAGTGCAGCTCTCGAATCTCATAAACTTTGATTGACTAGATGAGAGTGGGAGTCCTCGACATGCTACACATTTACCTATGTGAAGGATCCTTTAATTGCCCAGCACAGACAATGAAACAAGGGACCTCCTATTTAACATCTCGTCAAAACAACATCAAGTGGTGATTTTGCCCATGAAGGTGAACTGAATTTTCCGGGGTTCAAACCCATGCAAGTTAAGATATTTAGCAAAGCAGGCCGGAACCTTAATCACTTTGCCACCCAGCTGCCCTAGTGAGAAGCATTCAAAAGGAAATTAAATACTTCCCCGAGTCTGCAGTAAGCTACAAGGAATGGAACTAACTATATGTTGATTGAAATACAAATGAACTTCTTGAATATGGACAATATTGTTCAGGCTCTTCAGATTGATAATCACTCGCACCAAACCATCTAATTTTGGCCAAAGAAAATTAGTGGAGTAAAAAGCTATGCCATCATCCTTTGCACGAAGGTCCATGACCTTTTGATCAGGAAATTCTTCAACTTATGTACTTCAGCCTCGGTGTCCTGATGGAACTGCTGTAACAAGAAACCAGTCCTAAGTCTGGTTTCAGCAACATTTGATTCTCCTGAGTTATCATCAAGGGCTTGTCTGATGGCAGAGACTTTGTGAACAATAGAAATATTTGTAAAAAAGGATTTGCAATCACTTGGCAGAAGAAGTGCTCAATGAAGATATGCTGAAGTTGATGAGACGCTCTGCTGCCACGGTTATTCAACCCAGGATCCAACTCATCTGTAAAGAAGAATATCTGCCAGGGCTCATATTCACAAAGAGTTGCCTTAGTGAGGCATATGCCCCATGCTGGGTTATGCCCCAACAGGCATGCCCGTAAACTGTCCCCAGAAATGGTATTCACAAAGCGATTTTGCCCCAGGCCCCATGGGTCATACTCAGGCATGCCCAAAAGCAAGTTAGACTGAATTTTGTAAAGTATACATCACCATAGTCATAGAAAGTCACTCAGTCTCCTCTGGCCTTAATCAGTGTTTTGAAACTCTCCACTGAAGGAGGCAAAACTATTCTGCTGATGATGTCATTTTGTCATGACACAAATGTAAACATTCCACCATAACAACAAATCCACAATAGTTGAGCCTGCTGAGCAACACAATGTCATCGCAAACAGCATCAAGAAGGCGAAAGTTCACACTTTTTCTGTTGAAAATTAAAGCTGTAGCTTGTTTCTGTTACTAGCATGAATAATTAGCATTGTGACATTATACTGGTAAGTTAATAAAGGAGAATATCTGGAGTTTGTAGGGTTCATAGGGATTTACTTGCATAGTCTTCCCTGTGGCACATTGTCCAACTTCACAAGAATCAGCTCAGCAGCTATACTACATTTTTTGGCAGGCACTTTACATGTTAAAGACCTTTGGATTTTCTGACCATTACTGCAGCATTGATGGAATGCAGGCCAACCGCACATTCATGGATAATTGCACGAAATTCAGAAATCCTTCAAGTATGCAGTAAGATACAAGGAATGGAACTAATTATCTGTTGATTGAAATACAAATGAACTTTTTGAATATGGACCATATTGTTCAGGCTCTTCAGATTGATAATCACTCGCACCAAACCATCTAATTTGGCCAAAGAAAATTAATGGAGTAAAAAGCTATGTCATCATCCTTTGCGCGAAGGTCCATGATATTTTGATCAGGAAATTGTTCAACTTATGTACTTCAGCCTCGGTGTCCTGATGGAACTGCTGTAACAAGGAAACAGTCCTAAGTCTGGTTTCAGAAACAATTGATTCTCCTGAGTTATCGTCAAGGGCTTGTCTGACGGCGCAGACCTTGTGAACAATAAAAATATCTATAAAAAAAAGATTTGCAATCACTTGGCAGAAGGAGTGCTCAATGAAGATATGCTGAAGTTGATGAGACGCTATGCTATCACGGTTATTCAACCTGGGATCCAACTCATCTGTAAAGGAGAATATCTGCCAGGGCTCATATTCACAAAGAGTTGCCCCAGTGAGGCATGCCCCACGCTGGGTTATGCCCCAACAGGCATGCCCGTAAACTGTCCCCAGAAATGGTATTCACAGAGAGGAAGAAGAGAGCCGCAATTGTAATTCCCGAAGCCTATCTTTGGTCGAGAGCTGTCGGCCATTTTGATTTTGTTAAGCGGTGGTTGCTAGTGACGCCATGAGCATGATGATGGAAGGCTGTCAGTGGAGAGGTGTCCGAGCGTTTGCTCTGGTTTCGTTTCTGTCTTGGCCGGCAAATGCACTGACCAGAAAAGGAGTCAGGAACAAAGTGACCGTGCATGCTGCATTTTGAGTGGCTGGTGAAGATGGGGAAAAAAGAGGGGAGTGTCAATGAAGTCCTGTCAGTTTTGGTTGTGGACGCTGATGATGTTGGCAGGGGACATCAAATTCAATCCTGGGCCCAGTGCCAGACAGACTGGGTCAACTCCCCATTGTGACCATACCAATGCCAGAAAAACGGAGAAGGCACCTGATTTTGACACACAATGTGCTGCCATAGGCTGCAACAAGTATACTTCAGAAACAAGGAGGTGTCATTCCACTCTTTTCCCAAGGAAGCTGACAGGTGATTAGTATGGAGAAATTGGACCGCTAAAAGTTTGGTAGGAGTTGGGCTTCGCTCC